>LR738712.1:231855425-232034313 GCA_902687465.1 Secale cereale
CGAGTGAAGAGCAACCCTCTCGCCCGGGGGCTTAGCTGCGGTCCTCCGAGCTACGTCGTAAGTATAACGTGGCTTTGTCTTCCGAGCTCCGCCACAAATAAAACGTAGCTTGGAATCACCTAAGCTACAAACATCCACTCCGAGTGAAGAGAAACCCTCTCACTCGGGGGCTTAGCTGCGACCCCGTGACTCGCCTAAGTTTCAAACGCTCACTCCGAGTGAAGAGCAACCCTCTCACTCGGGGGCTTAGCTGCGGATGTCGACTCGAAGATTCAAGCGATCAAAAAATAGCCGCAAGCCAAAAAGTCGAATCCAGATAAAAGTCCCGCAAGATTCGGGCAAGAGTACCTGGGCCACAGGCCCATAAGAGTTTAACGGTTACAAGACCACTCGGCATTCTGAGGCAAATTAAATTAAAGTGTCAAAGATAGCTCATTCCTTAGGTGGAGGCGGACTCGCGGGCGCAAATAATTGTTCTAGGTCGATCCCATCTGCAATACAAGTGGCAGCTTCCAAAAAAGTCTCCATGAACGACTGGAACTGAAGCTCCTTCGTATCGGCAACCTTGAGCGCCGCGAGCCTCCTCTCCTTCACTTCCTTGCAGTGCACGCGGACCAGAGACAGCGCCACGTCGGCTCCACCCCGGGCGGACGACTTCTTCCACTCCTGCACTCGGTTGGGGATCTCGTTGAGTTGAGTCATCTGAGACTCGAGGTCGTTCTCCTGCACGACTCCCCTCCAGAGCGCGGTGTCGATCCGGGCCATCACCGCTTTCAGCCGTCCCAGATAGTCCGTGGCCGCAGTAAGGCGGTACTCCAGCCTCAAGATGTTCATGGCAACCTCGTCCTTCATGATGTAATTGGCTGGGTCCAGGCCTGGCTAGACCCGCCCACTCTCTTCTTCGAAGTTGCGACAGAATTCTGCATCCGAAAACAGCGAGTCGAGTCAGAAAGCAAAACATGGGTCGACCGATCCAGCTTAACCCGAGCCAAAAGAGACATACCTTCGAGCACAAGGTACCACTTCTTAGTAAGGTCGCCCAGATAGGCCTCAAGATCAATCCTCTTCTGGAAAAGGGCCTCATACTTGTCATTCAAGACAGACTTGGAATTCTTCAGTCGAGTCACCTCTTGATTGGCTGCGTCGAGTGAGCCTCTCAGCCTGATAATCTCCGCCTCGAGCGCGCCTACAGAGGCCAGCTTCTGCGCCACCAGTTCTGCCTTCTCTTGAGCCGCCTGCTGTGCCGCCGCCAGGTCGAGATCTTTCTGCTCCAAGGCTGCTTTCAGTTGACCTACCAAAGACATCACTGGACAAATGAACATGAGGAAACACAAGGCACATTTATCAAAAGTCAGTCGACAAATGGTTAGCGTCCGTTACCGGCCGCGTCATCCTGCGTCTTCTTCAGATGGTCTCGAGCCAGCTGCAGGTCGAGATTGAGCTGGATTTGCTTCTTCTCAAGGTCTACAAATTTGGCCCCAAACTCGCAAGATTTCTGCATCAACAAAACAAAACAAGATTCTAAGACTACAATCGAGTCAAACACTCAACCGCAGTCTCGGGGACTACACCCAGTGGGTGCACTGAGCGTGCCCCCACTGGTTTTCACTCGGCCAAGATCAGTCTGGCTCGAGCTAAAAAAAACAAGGAAGAAAAGTTCTATCGTCAAACCATGGCCGACTGCCAGCAGTCGCCACGGTCTCGGGGACTACACCCAGTGGGTGCACTGAGCGTGCCCCCACCGGTTCTCACTCGACCAAGATTAGTCTCGCTCGAGTTCAAGGGAATTTGAAAGCAAACACATCAAGACCCTCACACAGTGGGTGTGACATCATCTTACGAGCAAAGCAGCAGATTCTCTCAAAGCCAAAGACTATTCCAGCGCAGCAAACCAACCAGTGGAGAAAACAAACCTGGACGTTGGCCCGAAGAGCAGAACTAACGTCGTAAGCAGCCATGCTGGCCTCGTACGCCGCCTTCGTCTTCTCCTTCATCAACCCCGCCTGGCGAACGTCTTCTTGAGCCGCTCCCACAGGATCCTCCGGGAGGCGGTAGGAGGAGAAGAGAACAGACGACGGAGCAGGCGCAGGGTCGACAGCTAGAGCGGGCGCTGGGTCGACGACTAGAGCGGGCGCTGGGTCGATGACTGGAGCAGGCGTTGGGTCGACAGCTGGGACAAGCACCGGGTCGACGGCCCCTCCAGCTGACGAAGCGAGACATACGGTCGACACGAGGTCGGCAAAGGAGACCGTGGCTCGGGCCGCGTCTTCCTGTTGCTGGGCCTCCGAGCCAGAAGGCGCCTTCCGGCCCTTCTTCCCTGTGCGTCGTCGATCTCCTCCCAAGCGCTCCTCATCAACATCATCATCGTCATCTGGGAGCTCTATGACGTGGCGCGACACTTCAAGACAAACAATAGCGAAGTTCAGTCGACCGTCACCCCTAACCGACGAAAAAACAAGACACGATCTATAACCCGCACCTACGCGAGATGTCGCGGCATCTGCGGTCTCCTCGTCATCCCGGCCCTTGTCAATGTCCATCGAGGTCGTGGAAGCAGCAGCTCTGAAGAAACCCCTCGAAGATGAGTCGACGGAAGACATAGTCGATCTCCAAAAGACAGAAAGAAACAAAACCGAATGATACTTACGTGGAGGCGATGGGAACATCCACCTTAATCATGGGCAGGGCCTTCCGGGGCTTGGTGGTGGTAACCTTGGGGTGCTTGGGCACCTTCTCAGAGGGGTCAGAAGTGGCCGCGCGAGCGTGCTTGGGCATCTGGGAGCCTGAGGGACCTATCCGAGGGCGCGCAGCCCCTGGGTCGTGCTTCCCCTTGGACCGCCTCTCATCACGGGGAGGTAACTCGACTTCCTCCCCACCACTGTAGTCCTCACTCTTCTCCTCGGTCTCCTACTCCGACTTCCACTCGGTGGCGTCGCCCACGCCCTCCTCGCCCTCCTGGACCAAATACCCATTGGGCAGCGAGTACATCTCAGTATAGATCTGCAAAAAGGGAAGACTGACCAAATATCAGTCGGATCCGTCAAGAAAAATTACAAGCCAACGACAGAAACATCGCTCGGGAGCCGAAGACGAACCTTATCGGGCAGATGGTCAGCGTCGAATGGGAGGACCCTCCCAGACCCCCTGGGGTTGTCTTTGTTCCCCGTGATGCACTTCAGGCACTACGCCAAGTACTTCACGTCGGCCGCCTCCGGGTGGTCTCGCGACGAGTCGTCGATGCCGGAGTACAACCACATCGGGTGGTCCCGAGCCTTGAGCGGCTGGATCCTCCGCATGAGGTACACCTCAAACGGATCCATCCCCGTTACACCCTCGCGGACCAACTGGACGACCCGCTCCACCAACATGTTCACTTCGGCCCTCTCGGCCTTACCCACTATCATTGAAGGAGGCTGGCTGGCTCGACTAACAAAGAAAGGGGGAAGACCAGTCGACTGACCCGGGGTCGGACTATCCTTGTAGTAGAACCAAGTCGACTGCCAGCCCGAATCGACTCCGGAAAGATTATGAGGGGAAAGGCGCTCCTATTCCTAAGTTGGATTCCAAGCCCGCCGCTCGCCAAGAGGACGTGCGTCTTATCGTCGCTCGGATTCGCCTTCTTGATGGTTTGTGAGCGGCAGGTAAAGATATGCTTGAACAAGCCCTAGTGCGGCCGACAGCCGAGCAAGTTCTCACACATTGAAACGAACGCGGAAAGGAAAGCAATGGAATTGGGCGTGAAGTAATGCAGCTGGGCGCCGAAGAAAATCAAGAAAGCACGAAAAAAGGGATGCGGAGGCATGGAGAAACATCGGTCGACGTGGGTCGCGAGGAGGACGCACTCGCCCTCCCGCGGCCGAGGCTCGAGTTCGCCCTCCGGCACCCGCCAGGAGCCGCGGGCAATCAGTCCCTCCTCCTCCAGCTCCTCCAGATCCTCCGCCGCGATGGTGGACCGGATCCAATCCCCCTGGATCCAACCAGGAGGGAGCCCAGACCTTGATGACGATCCGCTCCGACCGGACCACCTCCCCTTCCCCGTCGCCGCCTTCTTTGAACGCTCCATCACCGCGGTCTTGTCCTTGCCCATGGCACGCGCGCATGCGGTCGCTGTGGAGAAATGCAAGAAGGAGCAGAGGCACGGCAAAGAGGCGGAGGCGGAAGAAGAAGGATTGGGCGCACAGTGCTCCCGCTTTGGGCTCGGCGCACACTTATAGCGCCCCGATCGAGTGGCTGACCGGTGGCCCCGAGCGATCTTATCAAATCCCGCAACAGGTGCAGACGCGATACATGGAGAAAAAGGTGGCTCGAGCATCGAGGCATCTCAAGCATATCCGTCCGATTGCTGCGGCACGTCCCGCCCCGCACACTTCCCCAAATTTCGAAACCCCGTGGAATCCGGCGACCAAAGAGCAACCAACCCCGCCGAAAACTGCGCACGCCAACGGCACCCGACGCCTAGCGCAAAGTTCAGTCGACGGAAGAAGCAACCAACACACTCGATCGTTCCAGAATCGATCAAGGCGACGAAGACAAGACTGAGGAGGACAGCCTAGTCCACGAGCTCAGAAGTAGAGTACCCCAGGGGTGTCGAGCCAGAACCGGAGCTTTCCTCAGCACTCTCGCTCTCTCTCTTGCTCAAGCCTCAATCCATTCGGGGCTACTGACGAGGTTATAGACCAAGGGTAGGGTCACATGCCCGACCAAGGTACCCCACCCAAGGTCACTACCCTAGAAGATCAAAAGACAAAACTTATGATGACAAAGACAGTCGACTGAGACGGCCCAAGAGGACATCCCACTCGACTGGACATCACCTACAAGACAATTCAACTCCACTCGACCAATCCAAGGCACTCGACCCCCGAAGGTCAAGGATCCCTTAGGACAATAACGGTCTGGTATTTACTCGCCGTAGTAAATGCCTTAATTACTCTTTACTGTAGGTGTTATCAGTAACACCTGCCTTAATGTACATTGAACCCTTGGTAACGTGGAGCATGGCTGGGGTCCTGGCGCACTATATAAGCCACCCCCTCCTCTGGTACAAGGGTTCGCCTCTTTGTAACTCACATATACACATACCAGTCGACCGCCTCCGGGCACCGAGACGTAGGGCTGTTACTTCCTCCGAGAAGGGCCTGAGCTCGTAAACACCTTGTGTACAACTCCACCATAGCTAGGGCCTTGCCTCCCCATTCATACCCCCTACTCGTACTGTCAGACTTAGAACCACGACAGGTGTCCCAACTTAGCCCATCGCAAGCTCACGATCCGCGAAGTCGCAACTCCATGTTGGGAAGAACCGAGTATTCTCGGAATCCCGTGCTCAAGATATTTCAACAAAGGTAAAATTAATCCAGCAGGACCTCCTGGCGTGCCGACACCCTGATAGTAGCCACTCGTATCTCGTCTGAGGCCACGACCGAATGGGTCATCCTACAGGTAAATACCAGATACCTCGGGTTCCCCCAAGGCGGCCCTGCAGTCTGCCCAATTTGGACCAACACTCATGAGGAGCACCGGCCCAGGTTGTTGATTAAGAACTCAGGTTTATAACTCCCTATGAAAGTTTTAGTTGTTGGGCAAATGTAGTACCAAAGTTGGGTCTTGCTGGAAAAGCTTTAAGCAATGCGAATTATCAAAGGGGGCCCATAAACCCCAACCGTGTTAGGAATGCAAAATCAAGGAACATAGCACCGGTTTATCGGGTCCTAAGGTGGCATGAGTGGAACAAAACACCAAGAAGAAGGCCAAGACTTCCACCCATTACCAATATATATGTGCATTAATTTAATTAAGATATATATTGTGTTATCGCAATAAACAAGTCCAAACATGGAGCAATCTTCAAACTTCACCTACAACTAACAACGCTATAAGAGGGGCTGAGAAAAGCATACTTAGCCAAACAACGGTTTGCTAGGAAGGCGGTTAGAATGTTTCATGGCAACATAGGAGGCTGACAAGACAAGAATATTCATCGATGCATAACTATAGAGCAAGACAACTAGCAAGGCAAAGATAGAGGTGATATCGGGGAATAGTCATCTTGCCTTGTACGTCCTCCGTGGAATGGTAAGACGGCTCCTCAAACTCAGTCTCAACAAGATCCTCCAACTCCGTATCGGCTCCCGGCTCTACCCAACACAAGAGCACAACAACGATACAAGATCAATCATGGTGCAATGCAAAAACAACATGATGCAAGACATCTCATGGGATGCAAGTATGCCGCTACGGAGCTACCGGTATAAAGGGAGGTAAACCGGGAAGGACATGAGAAGACATGATGGATGTGGGCAAGCTCTTGGCAAACCAAGCATGCCACTTGATAGATTGAAAGATTTCAGTCGAAATCAATATGAAGATCATTGGAAACGGATGCACGGTTTGCAAATGGCAAGCAAAACAAGATGCAATGCAAAACTGAAGTAAACAGCAACATGGCATCTTTGGAGCAAGGTTTAAATATGCTACAACACCCAAACATGAAGACAAAAGGCATGGATGGGAAATATACATGATTCTTAACAAGCATGAACTCAGATCACACCCAAAAACTTGCTGAAACACGTTTAAACAAGCAGGACAAGATTCAACAAGTTAACAGATTTCTCAGACTTAGTGAAAATTACAAGGCATGCAATCTGGAACGATATGTTGCTGACTTTGGAGGCACACAACAGCAAGCAAAAAAGTACAACAAGCATGCAATTCACATGAGCATGAAGAATACATATTATACTTCCAATTCACCAAAGAAACAAGTCATTCCATGCAAGGGTTGCTTAACACAAGCTTTTCCAAGTTGAATGTTCTGTTAACAGGTTGTCCATTTTAAATTCAAGTATTTTGAGAGCAAGATAACAACAAGCTACAGCAGGGCATATATGCAAAAAAGGCATGGATTGATAGTCAACAACATGGACATCAAGACATGCTCACTAGTTATTCCAAAGCATGCATGGTATCAAGTTTACATGGCAACTTATTATCACATATTCCAGACTTAGCAGTTTGTCACTAAGTGTTACAACATTAACATTGATATGACATGTTTACAAGCTTGTTTAAGTCACCATAGAGCATATCATGGAAAACCAAATGCACCACTACAAAGATAACATATTATGCTCCTAAAACATGTTGACATGTGGCTCAAAAGAAAATCACATAATATGCTATGAAAAAGACAAAACATCATCTCATAACAATGTCAGAAACTTAATAGCCACAAGAACTTTTGCAACAGGGTTAAACATGGCATAATGCAATCTAACATGTATGCAAATGCATCCATCATGAAGAGCATCACAATACAAACATTTTGACATATCATACACTCCATTTGGACCAACATGCACAAAGTTACGACCTCACGAACATGCTAACATATTGTTGACAGACAACTAGTGCTGAAATAGTAACATCACGAAGCATTCTTGCAACAAAGATTAAGACCTTTAGATGAACCCTAACATGCACAAAACTGATGCCAACATGTAGAGCACTTCGAGACGAACATTTCGATATATCATATGCGCGAAACGGAGCTATGAGCATGGAGTTATGACATGGGAAAGAGGGCAACAAAATAAAGCAGATTCGGGACTTAGTGGAATTTTTACCCTCCGAAAAGTCAACGGGACGGGACGGAGCGGGATGGCGAGATCTGGGCTCGGGGGGCGTTTGGATGGCGGAACTGGTGGATCTGGTCCCGCCTGGACTAGACCCGGCCGGAGCGGCGGCGGCTCGCCGGAGACGGGCCGGCAGCGGCGAGGAGGTCCGGCAGGCGGTGGGGGGCCGGCGGGCTCGAGGTGCGGCGGTCGGAGGAGGTGCGGCGGTGCGCCGGCGGCGGAGTTGCGTAGGCGCGGTGGCGGCGGTTGCAAGGCGGTGGGGCGGAGGCACGCGGGGTTGGGCCGGCCGGAGGCCCTCGCGGTGGTGGGCGGGAGGGCGCGATCGTGCGTGGGGACGACGGCGCGGTGCGCGGGCCGAGCGGGCCTCGCCTGGGCCCGGCGGGCCGGCGGCGCGGGTGGAGGTGGACGGCGATGCCCGCCATGTGGCGCAATGTGGTTGGACGAGGGGGGCGGGGCGGACTCGTTCGGCGCCGGCGGACATGTCCGGCGCGCGGAGGAGCTGCGGGGGCGCGGAAAAAAAGGGAAGAACTAGGGTTGGATCCGGAATTCGGGAGAGATGGGCATATTTATAAATAGAGGGAGCTAGGATAGTTCAAATGGGGTGTGGTTTTGGCCCACACGATCACGATCCAATGACTGAGAGCATGGAGGTGGTTAGGATGGGCTCGTGGGCTGTTGTGGAGGGGTTTGGTCCAAAAGAGATAGGGCTACCGCGGGGAACGCGGTTAACCATTGGAGTATCAAACGACCTCCAAACGAGACAAAACTTGGCAGGCGGTCTACACGCACCATAACAACAACGCACGACAACTTGCACCTCATTCCGAGAACCTTCTTCGGCCACTTACAAAAGGAGGACTCGGAGGAACCACGTGCACGTGTGTGAGTGTCGGAACTCGAAACGGACAACAGAGAGAAACGAACATGCCCGGGTGCAAGTAACAACACGAATGGAATGCAATGCACATGATGACATGACATGGTGATATGCAACACACGCACAAGGCAAAAATGAAGAAACCCGGAATGAAGGAAGAGCCCAGAATGGAATAAATTAAGTCAACGATGAATATATTGCCATATATGGAAGTTTTACATCTGGGGTGTTACAACGGATCTCAGCTTCCTAGAGAGGGCAGTCTGAAAATGAAGTGTCCAGGCTTTTTGCACTTGAAACAAGTGTATTCTCCAGCAGGTTTTGATGAAGATTTCGAACCCTTGGAGTTGCTTGAATTTATTTACTGAAACTGGCTCTTTCTGTTAAGGCGCTAAATTCTCTTCATGATTAGTGCAAGATCTTTGCTGAGCTTTTCCGGGTCATCTAAATCTTCAACGATTTTTCCATCAGATGAAGAATCTGTCACAACCTTGAGGGCATGACTTTTGCGCATGTTGGAGCTGTAGAGATCTATCTTTTCTTCTTCTTGTTCTTCCTGAGTGTTTAACCTTTCCATGATACCAGCAGAGTCAAGGGTCTTGAAGTCAGAGTGCTCGCGAATCATCAAGACAAGGGTGTCGAAAGAACTGTCAAGAGATCGAAGCAATTTCTTCCCCACTTCATGGTCAGTGATGTCTTTTGCGCCCAGAGCTTGAAGCTCATTAGCTATGACACACAGACGATCAAAGGTTTGCTAATAGCTTTCACTTCCAATATGCTTGAAGCGATTGAATTTTCCCCAAAGAGTATCAATTCGAGCCTCATTATGAGTTGATACTCCTTCATTGATGTTATCAAGAACGTCCCACAATTCATTTGCATTTTCACACTCATGTTAGCAAATAAATTGTGCATGAATGATATGTCCACCAATTTAATCTTTGACTTGCGCATCTAGCTGAGTGTGTTTCTTCTCTTCAATATTGGGGGCTTGAGGAATATCAACGATGAACACCACTTTTACCACATTCCACATGTCATCATCTATCGCTCAAATACAGATCTTCATCTTCTCCTTCCAGAAGGGGTAGTCTGTCCAATCGAAGATATGAATCTTGAGATGTGATTTGTATTTCATTGAAGACATATTGAAACTGAAAGTGCAAGTTATCGACTAGAGGGGGGGGGTGATTAGACGATTTTTACGAAAGTCTTCAAAACATGATTTCTTTTGAAGACAAACAGATGAAATGAACCTATATGATAAGCAACGGATGATAAACGTTTCCAGGCACACAATAGTCAATTAAGCATCATGAAGATAACACGAATACTATTGATAGCTAGATAACATGGATCAAGATGGAAGATATAACTGAAGCTAAACAGGGGACAGTCTTCACACAGTCAAGTCAAACAGATCACACAAACAAGCAATGACTTCATGAAGAAAGATTGGAATGTAAATTAGTTGGAAGATAGAACCAGTAGCTTGGAGATGCAACGGATTTGGTAGACCAGTTCCAGTTGCTGTGACAACTGTACATCTAGTTAGGGAGGCCGAGTTTGAACTCTGAAAACCGTGTCTTCACCTTATTCCCCTTGAGCTAAGGACACCCAGTCCTCGCCCAATCACTCTGGTAAGTCTTCAAGGTAGACTTCCGAACCTTCACACACTTCATTCATCGGCGATCCACAATGACTCTTGGATGCTCAGAACACGACGCCTAACCGGCTAGAGGATGCACAGTCCTCAAGTGTAACAAGTCCTCAGGTTACACAGACAGAAAGACTTCAGTGATGCCTAACACTCTTTGGCTCTAGGTGTTTTGGGCTTTGTCCTTGGAAGGATCTTTTCTCTCAAAGGCTTCGGAGGTGGGTTGCTGTCGAACAGCAAAAGCCGTACACTAACTCTGAGTAGCCACCAATTTATGGTGTAGGGGGTGGGATATTTATAGCCATGAGGCAACCCGACATGATATGTCCGAAATGACCCTTGGTCACTAAGGAACTGACACGTGTCCAATAGTCGGATTATGAACACACGCGACAACTTTTCTTGAGCTCCAAGTAAAGCTGACTTATCCAGCTCTGGATAAGATTTGCTCTCATTTGTCTTCGTTCGAAGACATATATGTTTTGGTTGAGCATCACTTCAGTCATCTGAATATGTTCACTTGGACCCCACTTAATAGTACGGTGGATCCTATGACTCAAAAAAGGATAAAAAGAACTACGAAAGAAACTATGTCTTCGCATTCTATAGTCTTCGATGAATGTCTTCATAGGTTATTATCGTCTCGTGAATGTCTTCACGATCCACCATTGTCTTCAATGTCTTCACACATTTTTAGGAGTCATCTCTGGAAGGTAAACTGAATCAGTGAGGGACTATTACCTATGTTATCCTGCAATTCTCACAAACATGTTAGTCCCTCAACCACGTTTGTTGTCAATACTCTAAGACCAACTAGGGGGCACTAGATGCACTTACAATCTCCCCCTTTTTGGTGATTGATGACAAACATGTTGAAGTTTTCGACGGGGATACAATATGTGAAACTATAGATAATATGGTCATTGACTTCATGAGATTGAGAGGGCTCCCCATGAAGATGTGCATATAGGAAATTTGCTTTTGAATGCAAAGGCACATGGCAGGTTTTGCTTTGTGGAGATCTCCTTCAATCTTATGAAGACAATTCATCATGCATACAAAGATGTGGTGAAGATAATGATATGCATAATGGAAAATGGGCGTCTACTGAATGACTTCATGCGCATAGGATAGATATTTAACTAAGCAGATGAAACAATAGCAAATGTAGCAGATGACCATCAAGTTTAAGTGTTACAACTCAAGAGCCAAATGTTTCAAAACGAGAATAGTAAGAACTTAGCAAAAATAAGGCACCCGACCCGTATATGGAACCGCTTGAAGACTATCCACTCATATGCTTCTCCCCCTTTTGTCAGTAAGGACCAAAAAGGTTAGAAGACATAGTGTATTCGTGCATTCCTAGGGGGTGAAGACGCTGGTGTAGTCGGGTCGACGTTGGAGTTGGGTGGTGCAGAAGGGCCTGACACAGAGTCTGGATGCAGTGAAGCGATTGCTGGAGAAGTGGCGTCGTCTTCTTCATCGATGACACAAGCAACAACAGTTGTAGCGAAAGATGAATACTCGGAATCTTCAAATGGATGGAGTTGGATGCCAAGTCGCAGATTGTGGAAGCCTGGAGTCAAACTTGAAGCGCTCGGTGAAGCCATCTGCTTGAAGATCATCTTTAGAGCAGAGCAATGTGAGGCTCTTCCAGGACCGCCGACAGGCTTCATGAGGTACAAAGGAGTTCTTGGTAGCCAAGTTGCGAATGCGATTCACATTAGTGAGAAGACCTTGCATTTGCTGCTTCAACCAATCATGGTGCGTATCCAGCTTCTGGTGAAGTGAAACTAGAAGCTCTCAGTCATTGAGGACACGGGAATGCTTCTTAGGCCTTTGAGCAATGGTGCTACCAGTGGCATCAGTGTTGGCACGATGCGGGGGGCGCAGATTTCCAGCCAGAGGATAAGTAGTGACATTTGCATTAGGCACATAAACACCTTCAACATGCCGTGTGAAGCTGTGGTGATCAACATTGAGCAGTTGAAGTGGTTTCTTGAGAAACTCATGATATATGGCTTCATAAGACATTCCAACCTCAGGTAAAAACGCAACATGATTGCGTGCAGAGGCTTGATAGTTGAGTGAAGCTTAATGAGCTGCATTATACAGGGAGCATAGAACTTGAGGCCAAACAGATCAATACCAGAAGCAGCAAGTTGACGAATGAAGAAGTCATGTGTATTGAATCTGATGCCATGAGAATGTAAAATAGCAAAGTCTTGATGGCACCTTCCAGTTTGGCTTCAAACGAGTGTCCCTTAATAGGCCAGAGAGTACGCCTCAGAATATGATAGATGGTGCGAGGCAGATACTCGAGGTCCTTGACAAAGAATTCATTTGGATAATCAGCTCCGAGGGGCAATGGCTTCATCATGATGAGCATTTCACTCATTTTGGGCTGAGCCTTTTGGAAGATGCTTTCCAGCTCCTTCTGATACAGGGAACAACCTGGTTCGTACAACTCACCCGGAGTGGGCAGGGAAGTAAGCTCAAGTAGAGTCTGAGCTTTGGCTTCATGATGAATATCACCTGTCATCCACTCAAGGACCCATGTCTTCGGATCCTTGTTGTATCCTCTGATATGAAGAGTAGCATAGAATTGCAGGAGAAGCTCTTCATTCTAGTGTTCCTTTGCAGGGACGAATGGAAGCAATCCAACATCTCGGAAGCAGTCAAGGGCTTCCTCAAGGCATGGCAGTTCAGCAATGGCATCACAATCAAGACGTTGGTGAGGAAAGATCCGGTCTTGATTGTACAAAATGCAAGAGTAAAAACTTCATTGCTGAAAGCTCCAGAACCTATGAGAAGAGATCCTTGGATTCTTGTATGGGTTCTTGGCAGGGTCAAAGAAGGTGTTGTTTGCTCTAAAGCTGTGCACACTGAATGAGCCTTGTGTTGTTGCAGTGTTGGGAAGCCTAGGCAATCTGGGCTTGGGCTTTAGTGTCTGAGGCCTCCGCTCCACATGATATTCATATTGTGGGCCTGGGGCAATAGGAGGCGTCAGTATTGTCCATCTGATGGTTACAAGATCATCTGCTTGATTGAAGGCTTGGGCCATGGTGTGAGGCACATGGGGAGGAAGAATTACTTGAGGGGCAGCAATGACTTCACGCTGCACATTATCTTCAGCCATGACAATGTCATTGGTTTCAGTATTCATTGGAGGGGCAACCACATTTGCTTCACTTTTAGTGGCTCCAAGAAGACGGGATTCATGCACAACAGAATGTTGAGGAGTGGGTTCTTGCATGATGGGCACTTCTTCTTGTACAACAGCTTCTTCGGGAGGGGGAGTGACTTCATGAGTTTCTTCCTTTTCTTCATCGGCTGATGCAGCCGGAATATTTTCAGCCACCTTGGCTTCAGATTCAGGAGCAGATGCTGAAGGAATGCATAAGGAAACACTTGGCATGCCACTGAGCTTGAGTTTTGCACTTCATCTTCAGGAATGCTTGACATGGAGGCTTGAGGCCTGAGACCTTTGCGAAACCTTCGAAACTTGCTGTGGAGGTCTCGAGTACCAGAGTGGTAACAAGAGACGACAGACTGCGAGGAGTGTCTTCATGTAAGGGGGTGTTTGGGGGTTGCTCCTCCCAAACTTCATCTTGAGAAATTGGCATTATTGGACGACCAATGCTTATGAGCTCACTGCTCGTTTGAGCAGGGGACTGAGCAGGTTGGGGTTCAAGCTAAGGAAAGACTTCTTCATCACCATCATTGTCATCATAACCAATGTCTTCAGCCGCAGGAGAGTTAGTAGCTAGAATCTCTTTAGTCTGATGAGCCTCTGAGATAGCAGACTCATGGATAACGAGATGACGCTCACGGTTGGAGGAGGCAGGCAGGGCAATAGAAATGGGTTCAACAACCAGCGGCTCTGTGGAGGAGCTGCGAGGCTGATGTGAATCCTTTGAAGCTTTTGTCTTCTACTTCTTCTTGGAAGGAGCAGCATCAGAGACATCTAGGTGCTTGCATTTCTTAGCTTCAGCTTCAGCCAGCCTCGTCTTCTTTTGATCAGAAGCTGTTGATGGGAACTTTGGGTTCGAGCCAGTCATGCTGACAGGGAAGACAATGCTGGTTCTTTCCTGCCTTGGAGATTCAGTGTCTTCAGCAGCATGCTTCTTCTTCTTCTTTGGCTTCTTGGCGGCCAGTTTGGGGTCAATACTAAAAGGCCTCACTGATATCAATGGGAAGCTGAAGATTATCAAGTGAAAGAGATGTATCCTCAAACCATTCATCGATGAAGTTATTGATGATAATAGTGTCAAAGAGAGGAAAATCATTGAAGATTTCTACCTATTGCTTTATCTTAATTAGCATTTCAAGGGCATCATCAGCAAGATCTTCATCGCTGGACAGATCTATGATGTCATCATCATTACGCAGTATGCTGCCAGGAGAGAGTCCTTGACCAAATGGCTTCACTAGCTGCTTAGACCGCTGAGAGATGCGAGAGTGATCCTCAGACTGCACACTGGGTTCAGGAAGTACAATTTTCAAGGGCTTCACACTTGAAGCTTTTGGGGCACCAGTAGATTTAGAAGCCTTTGTCTTCTTCTTTGGCTTCATAGACTCAGGAACAGATTCAGGTTCCATGTCTTCAGCAACATCTTCCAAAGTCGCCCTTTGAGCAGCGATGTGGGATAGCAGTTCATCAAGGCCATTGAAGGGTCCAATGCGATTTTCATTAGCTTCGCGTGTTCCATCAGACCGGGTCCGAGATGGGCCAGGATTGAAGTTAATGCCAAGTTCCTTCATGTTCTGGGTTGCAGAGTTCTTGGCAAATTTGTAGTTTTCTTCAAATAATTCATCCTCACGACACCATCGAAGACTAGATGAGTCAGCATCTGGAGGCATTTGTCCTTTGACCATGCATGGATAAAAGTTCTTGGCAATGGCTTCAGACATAGTCTTGGGTTGAAGCTTCTTGTAGACGATATCACCCCATGGAGGGCGAATGGCATTCTTGGAAGCGTACTCAGGAGTCAGAAATCTGTACAGAAACCATTGTGCTGTGCCCAATATCTTCGTATCCATTGGATTCGAGATTTGCGTTCTCCATAGGTCTCTTCTGGGTCAGACTTGTACATGGTGAACAAATCTGGAGGAAGAACTTTGGCAGTGTCAGTAAGTCTCTGCCTGCCACCTTTCTTTGATTGTTTTTCAGATGCCATTAGATTCAGACAGAAAGGCTTCACAAAGCAGTTCGTCTTCCGACGACTGGTCAGACAGGAACGGGCTTCAGGAGATTCAATGTGACGCTGTAAGAATTCTGCAAATGAATGCAGACTATGCGAACCAAGGGATTCTCCCATGGACATGTACCTGTGACAGCATTAGAGATGCGAGGAAAGGGGAAGAGGTCATATGCATTCTCAGAAGATTTTGAAGATAAATATGGTTTGAAGACATTGACCTCATAGTGCGAGGACATTCACTTATCTGGAGTGACTTGGTTCAAGATTTGCATGAATCCAAGAATAGGTACATGTGAGGAATCTAACTAGCAGTGAAGCATAAGTGAATATATTCGCATCATTTGTAAGAAGGATATAGAAAGAAATAGCTCTCAAATGTACAGAAAAACCACTTGTGGTGAAGTTGCATGATTTCAATGGATCAAAACGACAGTAAAAAGAGAGATATATTTACCGCACTGAAGAACTACTAGACGGGAAGATATGGATGCCGAGCAGATTGATCTTCTGCGCTCTAACATGGTGGCAGAAGACACCTACGGCGGCGGCGGAGAGACGAGGTCCGCGGCCAGCGGGAAGACGGTGTCGAAGAAGTCGCGGCAGCTAAGCGCTTCGTCTCCGGCGTCGACTGGAGCTAGCAGAGGCGCTAAGGTCGAGAGAGATGGCGAGAGGTGGGAGAAGAAATTATGAATGCGAGGGTGGAGTATTTATAAGGAGAGCTGACGGCGCTGTGCAATTACGCAGGTGCCCCTGGCGGTTCACATCTGAACGACATGTGGCTGGCATGCAACTTATGGAGAGTTGAGCCATGATCCCACGCACGCCTGATTTGTCGGATGGTCGTTTCGGTTTCTCTGGTTTTCGGGCAAAAGGGATACGACATTGAAAACAGTTTTAATTGAGTGTCTCTATGTCTTCAGTTGACAAGGACACAATGAAGACATTCAACAATTGTCAATAGAATGCATATGAAGAGATAGAGAGAGTTGGGGAGATTAAGCATGGAGAGTGTTAGGGTCAAACCACATTCACTTAGATCAAAAAGTTTGAAGACATAGCTATAAGTGAATGCTGTAGAGGACAGAACACCTATATATATCAGAGAAACCAAACAAATCAACATTGATAAGATGAGCCTTGAAGACAAACTATGTTGAAGAAAAACCTAGTAAGAAGATAGTGCAGTCATGACGCCAAAAGAAAACTTCAAGAAGGTTTGGTGGTGGCATTACCCACAGTATAGGAAGTATTAGACCAGGACACAGTGCACAATTATCATGGCACTCCAGAGTCGAATTCCACATTAATGTATTCACACTCAAAGTGTAAGTCTTCATGAGTTGAAGACATACGTTACTTCGTGTGTTGCACATCTAAGTCATCAAAATTCATAAGCGTTAGGATGTGTGTCCAATAACATGAAATTTGAGGATTCTAGGATATTGAGCTCACATCGCAGCTTGCAAAACCTTTTCTCATCCAAGGGCTTAGTGAAGATATCTGCCACTTGCTCTTCGGTGCTGACATGTATGATTTCAATGTCCTTCTTGATCACATGATCCCTGAGAAAGTGCTGACGAATCTCAATGTGCTTTGTCTTCGTGTGCTGAACGGGATTGTGAGAAATCTTGATGGCGCTTTCATTATCACAGAAGAGAGGCACCTTCATCATGTTGATGCCATAGTCCTTAAGATTTTGCTTCATCCAGAGAAGCTGAGCTCAACAAGATCCAGCAGCAATGTATTCAGCTTCAGCGGTGAAGAGAGACACTAAGTTCCGCTTCTTTGAAGACCAACAGACAAGAGATTGTCTAAGAAAGTGACATGTGCCTGATGTGGACTTGCGATCAACTTTGTCACCAGCATAGTAAGCATCTGAGAATCCAACAAGATAAAATATAGAGCCCTTGGGATACCATAATCCTAGTGTGGGGGTGTGAGCCAAGTATCGAAGAATTCGCTTCATAGCGAGGTGATGCGATTCCTTTGGTGCCGCTTGGAATCGGGCACACATGCAAACGCTTAGCATTATATCAGGCCTAGATGCACATAAATAGAGTAAAGAACGAATCATGGAGCGGTATAAATTTTGATCGAACTCTTTAACATTGACGTCGGAGCCCAGTTGACCTTTGGTTGGCATTGGTGTCGTGTACCCTCTGGAATCTTGCATTCCAAACTTCTTCAGGCAATCTTTGAGGTATTTCTCTTGAGATATGAAGATGCCATTCTTTTGTTGATGAATTTGGAGACCAAGGAAGAACTTCAGCTCATCCATCATGGACATCTGATATTGCTCTTGCATCATGTATCCAAACTCATCACTGTATCTTTTGTCAGTGCATCCGAAGATAATGTCATCCACATAGATTTGGCATACAAACAGTTCTCCATCATATGTGTTCGTGAAGAGTGTGGGATCCAGTGATCCGGGTTTGAAGCCTTTGCTCTTCAAGAAGTCTTTGAGTGTGTCATACCATGCACGAGGATCTTGTTCGAGGCCATACAGTGCCTTGTTGAGGTTGTAAATGATGTCAGGACGGTTTGGGTCTTCAAAGCCTGGAGGTTGTGCAACATACACTTCTTCTTCAATTTTCCCATTCAGAAAGGCACTCTTCACATCCCTTATATACAGAAATATGTTATGATGGTTGGCATAGGCTAGCAGTATGCGAATGGCTTCAAGCCTAGCTATAGGAGCAAAGGTTTCATCGAAGTCAATTCTTTCTACTTGAGTATAGCCTTGAGCAACTAGATGAGCGTTGTTTCTGACAACTTGACCATGCTAATCTTGTTTGTTGTGATAGATCCATTTGGTGACAACTTGACCATGCTTCCGTGGATCAGGACGCTTTAGAAGCTCCCATACATCATTCAGCTCAAACTGTTGAAGCTCTTCTTGCATTGCTTGAATCCATTCAGGTTCCATAAAGGCTTCATCAACTTTCTTGGGTTCAGATATTGAAACGAATACAGAGTGACCACAGAAGTTGGCTGGCTGAGTTGCTTTTGAGCGAGTAAGTGGTCCAGTTGCATTGAGGCTATCAAGAATGTTTTCAACTTGGACTTCATTAGCTACCCGAGGATGAATTGGGCGAAGACTTTGCTCATGCTGTTGATCATCTTCTTGTTCAAGATTGGCTTCAGGCTGAGCATTGTCTTCAGGATGACTAGGTGGAGAGATGATGATTTCCTATTCAGTTGGTTCCTCGGTGGGTATAATTTCTCCTGTACCCATTTGTTTGATAGATTCACTGGGAGAAGCTTCATCTAGCACATTTGACAGGTGCTCTCTTTGCGAGCCGTTAGATTCATCGAACCGCACATCTACGGTTTCAACCACTTTATAGTGAAAGAGATTGAAGACCCGGTAGGTGTGCGAATCCTTTCCGTAACCAAGCATAAAACCTTCATGTGCTTTCGGTGCAAATTTGGAAGTGTGATGCGGATCTTTGATCCAGCACTTAGCACCAAAGACTTTGAAATAACTGATGTTTGGCTTCTTACCAGTCAGAAGTTCATATGATGTTTTCTTGAAGAACTTGTGAAGATAAACTCTGTTGATGATGTGGCATGCAGTATCAATGGCTTTAGGACAGAACTTTCTTGGTGTCTTGTATTCATCAAGCATAGTACGTGTCATCTCAATGAGAGTCCGGTTCTTGTGCTCAACGACACCATTCTACTGAGGTGTGTATGGAGCGGAGAACTCATGCGTGATGCCCAATGTATCAAGATAGGTGTCGAGCCCAGTATTCTTGAACTCAGTTCCATTGTCACTGATGTGCTTGATCTTGATGTCATAGTTGTTCATGGCTCGATTGGTGGAATGTCTGAAGACATCCTGCACTTCAGTCTTATAGAGGATTATTTGCACCCTAGTTTATCTAGACTAGTCATCCACGATCACGAAGTCATATAAGCAAGCAGTGGTAGTGAGAGTAGAGTAGTGAGTAGGGCCAAATAAGTCCATGTGAAGCAGCTCGAATGGACGAGATGTAGTCATGATTGTCTTCGAGGGATGCTTGGCCCCAGTCATCTTCCTAGCTTCACAAGCACCACACAGATGATCTTTCTTGAACTTGACGCCCTCGATGCCTATGACGTGCTTCTTCTTAACGAGAGTGTGTAGGTTCCTCATGCCTGCATGACCTAGTCTTCGATGCCAAAGCCAGCACTCTGAAACTTTTGCGAGATGTCAGGACCCCGATCCTAAGTCACACAGGTCTAGCCTGTAACACATCATATCACTTTGCGGCCTCACGCACGGTATCCCCACGGGTGCCAACTTACCTGTCCCGGGACCGTTTGCACATTTTGGCACACGTATATGATAGTGTCGCTAGCATCCATATGACAGAGAACCTGGGCCGACATGACCAGTTATAAACCAAAAGTGGCACTAAATTATAGAGACAGACATACATGACCTAGCAACGAACGTGTCGGTCATCAACGTATGAACCCAAGTCGTAGCAAGCTACAAGGACTTAAAGGAACAACGCATGAAATTTCCCCTAAGGGACAGACACAGGAACGAAGAAGGACACATGCCGGCCAGCCTATGTGTTCCGGAGCAGTAGCAAGCTACCAAGGCTCAGTGTAAGCACTAGGAGACATTTCCCTGTAAGATAGGCTACCAAGGGTAAACAACTAGGTGTCGGATCCCACACATAACAATACACATTACACGTACACATAACATGCAAGTATCTGTTGTACAACATAACTCAACAACTCATATAGAGAAAGGCCTAGAAGAGCCATCATAGCATTTATTACAAACAGAGGTCACATGACCCAACATACAGAGCATACAGGAAACGGAAGCATAATGTGTCTGAGTACAGACAACTACAAATGAAAAAGGCTGAGGAGCCTGACTATCTACAAGACCCTCCCAAGGGTACAAGATCGTAGCATAGGTAACAAGCTAAACGTCGAAGTCCACGCGGAACCACTAGCGAGACTGAAGTCTCTCTGCAAAAACATAAATTAAGCAAACGTGAGTACAAAGGTACTCGGCAAGACTTACATCAGAACTAGCTACATATGCATCAGTATCAACAAAGGGGGGGTGGAGTTTGACTGCAGCAAGCCAGCTTGACTGGGTGGCTATCCTAAACTACTACTGCAAGTAACTCTTTTGAGGTGGCGCACATGAGTCCACATATTCACCAATCAATACACCACTATGGATCCGCTCCCGTCTCCCTACGAGAAGGCCATCCATAGCACTCACGCTTATCTCGCGCGTTTTAGAGTATCCACTTGCACTTTTCTATGAACTGTAAAGGTAACCCAGAAGTCCATTTCCGCGGACACGGCTATTCGAATAGATCATATATAACCCTGCAGGGGTGTACTTCTTCACACAAGCTCTCGCCACTTACCGCCATGTACACGTCATGTATCTCGGCAACCTTCAAGCGGAAGCCTGGCGAGGGTGTCGGCCACGACCTGACTAACCACACAAGTCTCTCGTCCATGTTTATCGCCTATTTGGGTTCCATCCATGGGGAGATCCGGCAGGGGTGTCGCTCACGGCCCCAAACGATGTGTACAGGGTTCCCGCATCACTAAACGGGCGACCGGTACACCGTGCCACGTACCTGCCGCGTCACAGCCCACCCCGAGGGTCAGCGCTGCGCACGACCTCCAGTAAACTACAAACACCAGAAACTAATTGCAACTCCTGGACAGAGATCATGTTGATTAATAAGTCGAGAGAGTCAATTAAGGATCCCAATGTGTGGTAGTAGCTGTTTCATGGATCACAAACACAGAACTCGGTTCCTGAGGACGGCTGCAATGAGACAACCCACCATGTACTCCGACAAGGCCTCTCATCGCTACCTTTACCAAATCGTGTTCACACACTTAGCTCACACACATTAGGACATGTTCATCAGCATTCCAATTCATCCGCGATGAATCATACCTGACACAACTCTAAGCAATAGCAGACATAACCAGAAATCATGAATGAGTAGGCACAGCATGGCTCAAACAACTCCTACTCATACTAGTGGGTTTCAACTATTTACTGTGGCAATGACAGGTCATGCAGTGGAAAGGGGTTCAACTACCGCAGCAGGTAACAGTTGAAGCGTTGTTGTCCTAATGCATTAAAAGAGAGCAAGAGCGAGAGAGTGGGATTGTATCGGAATGCTCAATGGGATTTTGCTTGCCTGGCACTTCTGAAGATAACATTGGGTCTTCATCGGTGTCATCGATCACATCGTCGGAACACGTCTACTTAAAGGGAACAACACCGGCAAAAGAGAAAGAAACACAACCAATGCAATGCACAATATGATGCATGATCATGACATGGCATTATGTTGTGATTTGAGCTAATGCAACTAGCAACAGGTTAAATGAAGTTGGTTTGAATCCAAGATTCAAATTCAAACTCCATATGTGGATATTCAAATGCCATTTATAAGATTTGGCCTAAACAGCAGCCATAAGTTCTTCTAACATGCATGAAAATGTCACAAACAGATTCCTTGGATTTTTCTGATCATTTTTCATATATAAATTATTTTCATTGGAGTTATAGATTATTTTCTATGATTTTTAGAAGTTTTGGCTATTTTCCGAAATAAATAAATCATTTCTGGTTTATTTAAAATTTTAGAAAACACTTATTGCGTCAGCATGACATCACTGTGATGTCAGCAGTCAACAGGGGCCGGTCCAGGTCAAACCTGACGTGTGGGGTCCACACGTCAGTGATACAACTAACTAACAGGGTTAGTTAGCTTTAAGTTAACACTAACTAAACTGTCAGTGGCCCAGGGCCCACATGTCAGTCTCTCAGGGCCTAATTAAGTTTAGTTTTAAACTAAACTAATTTAACAAGGCTGGCCCCACGTGTCAGTGACTCATAGATCAAAGCACAAAGATTAGTACTTAATCAAAACCTAAACTAAAACTAGTCAACGGCTGGCCCCACATGTCATGGACACAGGGGGGGTCCAGCCGGGGTCAAACGTGGTCAAATCCACCGGCGGCTCGACGTCGGCGAGGCTAGACGCGGCGGAGCACGTCGGGTTTCGCCTACAGAGGCTCTTTTGGCACGCAGGGAGCAGCTACGGGAAGAGGGCGGAGTGGCGCATCCAACGGTGGCGATGACGGAGGCTGGGGTGGCCGGAGTTATCGCCGGCGACGATCGTGGCGGTCGCCGGAGTTCGGGCGACGATGGAAACGGCGCAGCGGTGCACTAGGGAAGGAGCTAGGGGGTGCAACAGGCTTTTGGGGGTGCACTGAAGACGATGGCATGCTCGGAAACAAACCAACGTGGTTGTGCCCACGACGGCGACGTGCGGTGGCGGCGGCGGGTGCGGCTGAGCTCGGTGTGGTCGCTGTGGTGCACAAGAAGGCAAATGGAGAGGGGGCAAAAGGACAGGAGCTCACAGAGATTCCGTAGGGAAGGCCAGCGTGCTCGGGGGCGTCCTCGACGGCGTGAATCGACCGGCGACATCCGGCGGTTCCCGAGGTCGAAGACGACCAAATGGAGACGGTGTAGGGCCTCCCACGATGCGTAGCTCGGTGTTGAGGACTAGGGGGGCGCGGCGATGCTTCTGAGCATGTTGGCGCGGCGTGTGGTGGCCGGTGGCCGCCGTGGCAGCGAGCGTGGCGACGATGGCGTTCGGTGGTTGCGAGAGAGAGAGCACCAGGGGGAGGAGAAGCGCCGAAGAGAGTGGACGAGAGGTCGGGGCTGCGTGGCGATCTCAGGGCGACGAGGAGACAGGAAGAGAGGTAGGAGCTGGCCGCGGCGTGTGCCGGCGCGCGGCGGCCACGCGCCCCTCGTCCTCCTGGCGAGAGGTGGGAGATGACTGGCATCGGCCAGTTGGGCTGGGCCGTGCTGGGCCACTAGGCTTCAGGTAGGTGGGCCTCAGGTAAGCTTCTCTCTCTCTCTTTTCTTTAATTGTTTCTGTTTTCTAATTATTCTGTTATGTTTTGATTTAGTAAAAATACTAAATCATTAGATAAAATCCTGGAAATAGTTAGGGGTGCTTTCTGAATTATTCCAGTGACCCTTGACAATTTCCAACATTTTTGGAGCATCTAATATATATATAGCATTTAGATATCTCCAACTCAAATATGTTTGAATTAATCCCAAGTCCAAATATGTCCTCCAAAAATGTGAACCATTTTTGGCAGATGCTTCCACCTTGATCCAGAAATGATGAACATTTTTAAAGGTCATTTGAAAACATTGGAAAAGATTTTTGTTGAACCTATTTGGAAACTTTCTGGTGCTAGGGTTGATCAATCCCCATTTCAAGTTTAAGAGAAATCTAAACATGATGCAACACAAGACTAACTGGACCAGAGCAGACCAGAACTAGGGATGTGACAACTCACCCCCACTAAACAAGAATCTCGTCCCGAGATTCAGGCGTAGGGTAAGAAATCAGAGGGGATACTAACTAACAAAATCTTCATGATCCAAGTGCCCTTCATATGAATGTTGACTGCTAGCATCATGTTGATCTTGAAACCCTTGCTTTTGAGGTCTTTGTCCAACACGGTGACGACGAAAGAAACTCCGCAATAGTTGATCTTGTGAAAGATCGGGCAACTCAAGATCAACTCTTGGAGTGAGACGTTGAAACATCTCTTGAGATGAGATACGGAGTACACATCCAGGGGGATGGAGTGAGATAAACGATGAAGGTTCACCTAGTGGCAATAATTCCACACCTAAGAAGAGGGTGATCGATACCACCAGACGGGGCACCTTGGAGAAGGTGACTCATAGAGTTATTCCCTTAAGTGGCAAAAAGAATTACTTTTGATATAGAGATCATTGAAACTCTCTATACCAGCCGGAGGCAAATCACATCCGATCGTTTGACGGAGTTCGAAAAATGACATTCTCGGCCAGAATGGATGATGTGGACTACCTTGTTGAAGACAACACCAGGGATGATTTTGGTTATCACCAGAGATGGATGGGGCCCTTGGTAATTGGCACATTGGCGGTGCAAGCTGGGAATAAAATGCAAATGCTGGGAATGATTCTGGTAACTGGGAAGAAACCCAACAGTAGAGAGTAAATTGCTCTTTGAGAGGTTATAACATAACCAAGAACACTGGGAGCAATCCCGGTTAGTGTCGAGGATAACACCTAGTGCTTGTGCGTGCTCTCAAGAACTTGAGCATTCCCATATTCATCAAGGTTTTACCAATATCCGTGTCAAGGATCCTGGTAACACAACATACGACCATGATGAATAGCGATGGACGATGCAGATGCAAAGGAAGATAACACTTTCTCAGATTTCACCTTAGTGGAGTCAAGGGGCAAAATCTGGATGATCGACCGAGAGACATTTAGCACTCCGCTTCTAATGTTCTCCTTGATGTGCTAGCGCAACCCATTTATTAAAATGGTTTGGTACCTAGAACGTCAAGCAAAAGGTCAGACTTCAGGTGCACAAAAATCCATAAGGAACAACTAGGGAGTAAATCCTACGAAATCCTTATGGGGAGGTGGCCAATTTCTTCAATCAAGATACTACAACAATAGGTCCTACAGCTGGGTGTGTTTGCCACGACATCCACGTTACCGGTTATCGAGAGACCAATATTATAGTTCTAGGAAAAAGCTCCAACCATCATATCTGCCTGAGATTCAGTTCTGGTTGGTGTCAGGATATTCCAGACGTCATGTCTGGAAACGAAAGTTTGCAACACAAATCGACGAGAAGGCGTTGCGAGATTCTCGGGGAGAGAGCTACGATAGCAAGCTCCAAAACATGAGCTAGTTCTGCTACGTACCTGTGAACACGTTGTCCCAGACAAGCATGACCACATAGTAGTCTTATAATAAAATACTATCGAGTTTCATATTGGGAATCATCATTGAAGATAACGAAGTCTTGTGCATGTCCGTCCGGGCCCTTCGGGAATAGCATTTGAACTTCTTATCCTTAAACAAATCAATCAGTGGCTTGGTGTGCTAGGGAATACATATGGAATGGAGATGATCAGTCTATCAAACCATAGAATACTTCGCACATGCGTGACTGACTTGGGATGATTCCAGAGGAAGTAAAACAAGCTTTCTCCAATTCACGGCGGCAACTTGCATAAAGTACTCATGAATTAGGGGAAGCCACTTCTTACATCAAGACATCTACTTCATGAGCTAACACAAAGATGATGCTTACCAAAGTTTCCAATGCTAGCTTTAATGTTCATCATGAATCATGGAGAAGATAAATATGTCGCCAATGGACTCGACAACAATTCATCGAGGCTTCCTTAAAATGGAATTCCATAACTATGTGAACAAGGTGATAACATTGGTCAGACCAATAGATGTAACGGTGTATGCTCGAGGGATCAACCACAAGTAAGACAACATTACGAATACCATTGGTTCTGATTTGATTTGAGGATAGCCCACACTCAAATCAAAGTTTTGGACAAGATAATAGATCCAACAATTGTTCACAAGGATCAACCGATCAAGATATCATCTTTCCTCAACACACACAGAAAAGATATCCCTTGGAAGGAACTAAGTCAGGCAAGCTTTTATCTTCCAACTCTCCAAGTTGTTGTTTAGCTTAACCAACTAGTTCAGGGTATCCAATACAGATTCTCAGAGAAGGGGTGGTTTAAAAGAAAACCAACTTGATCATGAATTCAACATAGCGGTCAGGGAACAACCTGGTAATACTTCCGAGAAGATATTCGGAAAATCACGAACCACCGATATATTACTAAGCTCGAGAACAATCTTGCTTTTCAAGGCAAGACGATATGATCAAATGAGCAAGGACTTAACAAAATCCTAACTCATCAATCAAGGAGTGCACCAGGGAAGTGGACTAGGTAGCACGATCAACCTTATGGTGATGATTCAACAATCAACTCGCTAGGGAAGAGGTTATTGTCCATTTAACTACCAAGCAACGGAGTTGCTAGGAGTATTGATTTCACACACCACGATTCACCTGTCGGCATTCCAGTTACAATAACACGGAGACTGAAGAATGAACGATGATGGCAATAAGTATCACTGTATCAAGAGTTTATCGGAGGTTGTGCAATTCCCATGACATTCTTGACATAAGGATGGTAATACTCCAGGATAGAACAGATTAGAAGCTGGATTAGCATTCTTCATTTGCGAAGTACAACTTCTTTGACCCAATCCTGGATATGGATAAGGTACTGGAGTTTGTTTCTCCTAGTCATTCCAGAATAGAATGGCTTGACGGACCACAATAGTAAAATGCATTGATGAACACGAATGCACCACTACTCCTAACTATCAACTGGTAGATGAGGGTCATAATACAACTAAAAGGGACAACTCAAAGGAACATATGATTTTCTGAGTTGTGGATGCATAGATTAGTATGTCGAACCAAGTTCAACAAATTTCTTCCGGATAATCCGTGCAGAGAGGTAGGACTGGCAGAGTCACAATATGATTGGGGTACTACTCAAGAGCACTCTGGTTGTGATCTTTGGTTCAGAAGAACTCCTGCCAAGGATGGTTCATGGTATTGGAAGAATGATATACCATGGACCTCGAAGACTATCACAAATTTACTAATATCCTAAAGAAACGAGCAAACACTACCAACATGAAGTAGGTAGAATGAATCTTGGGTTCAAGAACCCAGAATTTGAATGCCTACTAACTAAATGGCATCACGGGATGCTTTCGAGAATAATGGCCAGAATCATCACACTTGGAATATAAAGCATTGCTAGATTACTGGTGATCTTCTAAGACACCTAGGGTCATAATAATAAGTCCAACATATATGTCGAGGTAACAGAGTGCCTCAACACACCGACTAGTGTGGTTAATCTGGCCTAAAAGGACATTAAGAACATGTAGGCATGATTTGCAAATGCATCAGATTATTTAGAAACCTGGGAAGACTCGGACAGCATAACGGTTGTAAATGCTCGAAAATACTTTTGAGATCCAAGCAAAAGGGTAGCATAACCACTTAGCATCATAAAGTCAAGGTTCTGAGTCCAACAGTTGAACAAACAGAAGTAGTAGAAACTGAACTGAGGGTTGAATACACCATTAACATGATCCTGATAAATAGAATGAGAATCCTAGTTCTTAATCCCCGTAGAAGAAGAAGGTGACTCAGATCAGAAGGTCATAGGGTAAAGGAGTAAAAAAGAGCCTTACGTTCCCTTCCACAATCAATTCCCCTATATAACTAAAGAGTTTCTAGACACGACCTCAACCAGTTTGGCTTACTAATCCTATAGGCAGTCAGGCTCTGATACCAAAGCTGTCAGGACCCCCGATCCTAAGTCACACAGGTCTAGCCTGTAACACATCATATCACTTTGCGGCCTCACGCACGGTATCCCCACGGGTGCCACCTTACCTGGCCCGGGACCATTTGCGCATTTTGGCACACGTATATGATAGTGTCGCTAGTATCCATATGACAGAGAACCCGGGCCGACATGACCAGTTATAAACCAAAAGTGGCACTAAATTACAGAGACAGGCATACATGACCCAGCAACGAACGTGTCGGTCATCAACGTATGAACCCAAGTCGTAGCAAGCTACAAGGACTTAAAGGAACAACGCATGACATTTCCCCTAAGGGACAGCCACAGGAACGAAGAAGGACACATGCCTGCCAGCCTAAGTGTTCCGAAGCAGTAGTAAGCTACCAAGGCTCAATGGAAGCACTAGGAGACATTTCCCTGTAAGATAGGCTACCAAGGGTAAATAACTAGGTGTCGGATCCCACACATAACAATACACATTACACGTACGCATAACATGCAAGTATGTGCTGTACAACATGGCATCACAACATAACTCAACAACTCATATAGATAAAGGCCCAAAAGAGCCATCATAGCATTTATTACAAACAGAGGTCACATGACCCAACATACAGAGCATATAGGCAACGGAAGCATAACGTGTGTGAGTACAGACAACTACAAATGAAAAAGGCTGAGGAGCCTGACTATCTACAAGACCCTCCCAAGGGTACAAGATCGTAGCTGAGGTAACAAGCTAAACGTCGAAGTCCACGCGGAACCACTAGCGAGACTGAAGTCTCTCTGCAAAAACATAAATTAAGCAAACGTGAGTACAAAGGTACTCAGCAAGACTTACATTGGAACTAGCTACATATGCATCAGTATCAACAAAGGGGGGGGGGGGTGGAGTTTGACTGCAGCAAGCCAGCTTGACTCGGTGGCTATCCAAAACTACGACTGCAAGTAACTCTTTTGAGGTGGCGCAAACGAGTCCACATATTCACCAATCAATACACCACTATGGATCCGCTCCCGTCTCCCTACGAGAAGGCCATCGATAGCACTCACGCTTATCTTGCGCGTTTTAGAGTATCCACTTTCACTTGTCTATGAACTGTAAAGGTAACCCAGAAGTCCATTTCCACGGACACGGCTATTTGAATAGATCATATATAACCCTGCAGGGGTGTACTTCTTCACACACGCTCTCGCCACTACCGCCATGTACACGTCATGTATCTCGGCAACCTTCAAGCAGAAGCCTGGCGAGGGTGTCGGCCACAACCTGACTAACCACACAAGTCTCTCGTCCAGGTTTATCGCCTATTTGGGTTCCATCCGTGGGGAGATCCTGCCGGGGTGTCGCTCACGGCCCCAAATGATGTGTACAGGGTTCCCGCATCACCAAATGGGCGACCGGTACACCGTGCCACGTACCTGCCGCGTCACTGCCCACCCCGACGGTCAGCGCTGCGCACGACCTCCAGTAAACTACAAACACCAGAAACTAATTGCAACTCCTGGACAGAGATCATGTTGATTAATAAGTCGAGAGAGTCAATTAAGGATCCCAATGTGTGGTAGTAGCTGTTTCATGGATCACAAACACAGAACTCAGTTCCCGAGGACGGCTGCAATGAGACAACCCACCATATACTCCTACATGGCCTCTCATAGCTACCTTTACCAAATCGTGTTCACACACTTAGATCACACACATTAGGACATGGTCATCACCATTCCAATTAATCCCCGATGAATCAGACCTGACACAACTCTAAGCAATAGCAGGCATAACCAAAAATCATGAATGAGTAGGCACAGCATGGCTCAAACAACTCCTACTCATACTAGTGGGTTTCAACTATTTATTGTGGCAATGACAGGTCATGCAGTGGAAAGGGGTTCAACTACCGCATCAGGTAACAGTTTAAGCGTTGTTGTCCTAATGCATTAAAAGAGAGTAAGAGCGAGAGAGTGGGATTGTATCGGAATGCTCAATGGGATTTTGCTTGCCTGACACTTCTGAAGATAACATTGGGTCTTCATCGGTGTCATCGATCACATCGTCGGAACACGTCTACTGAAAGGGAACAACACCGGCAACAGAGAAAGAAACACAATCAATGCAATGCACAATATGATGCATGATAATGACATGACATTATGTTGTGATTTGAGCTAATGCAACTAGCAACAGGTTAAATGAAGTTGGTTTGAATCCAAGATTCAAATTCAAACTCCATATGTGGATATTCAAATGACATTTATAAGATTTGGCCTAAACAGCAGCCATAAGTTGTTCTAACATGCACGAAAATGCCATAAACAGATTCCTTGGATTTTTCTAATCATTTTTCATATATAAATTATTTTCATTCAAGTTATAGATTATTTTCTGCGTTTTTTAGAAGTTTTGGCTATTTTCTGAAATAAATAAATCAGTTCTGATTTATTTAAAATTCCAGAAAACACTTATTGCGTCAGCATGACGTCAATGTGATGTCAGCAGTCAACAGGGGCTGGTCCATGTCAAACCTGACGTGTGGGGTCCACACGTTAGTGATACAACTAACTAACAGGGTTAGTTAGTTTTAAGTTAACACTAACTAAACTGTCAGTGGCCCAGGGCCCACATGTCAGTCTCTCAGGGCCTAATTAAGTTTAGTTTTAAACTAAACTAATTTAACAGGGCTGGCCCCACGTGTCAGTGACTCATAGAGCTAAGCACAGAGATTAGTACTTAATCAAAACCTAAACTAAAACTAGTCAACGGCCGGCCCCACATGTCATGGACACAGGGGGGGTCCAGCCGGGGTCAAACGTGGTCAAATCGACCAGCGGCTCGACGCCGGCGGGGCTAGACGCGGCGGAGCGCGTCGGGTTTCGCCTACAGAGGCTCTTTTGGCGCGCAGGGAGCAGCTACGGGAAGAGGGCGGAGTGGCGCATCCAACGGTGGCGATGACAGAGGCTGGGGTGGCCGGAGTTATCACCGTCAACGATCTTGGCGGTCGCCGGAGTACGGGCGACGATGGAAACGGCGCAGCGGTGCACTAGGGAAGGAGCTAGGGAGTGCAACAGGCTTCTGGGGGTGCACTGAAGACGATGGCGTGCTCAGAAACAAACCAACGTGGCTGTGGCCACGACGGCGACGTGCGGTGACGATGGCGGGTGCGGCTGAGCTCGGTGTGGTCGCTGTGGTGCACAAGAAGGCAAACGGAGAGAGGGGAAAAGGACAGGAGCTCACAGAGATTCCGTAGGGAAGGCCAGCGTGATCGGGGGCGTCCTCGATGGCGCGAATCGGCCGGCGACATCCGGCGGTTCCCGAGGTCGAAGACGACCAAATGGAGACGGTGCAGGGCCTCCCGTGATGCGTGGCTTTGTGTTGAGGACTAGGGGGGGGCGGCGATGCTTCTGAGCATGTTGGCGCGACGTGTGGTGGCCGGTGGCCGCGGTGGCAGCGAACGCGGCGGCGATGGCGTTCGGTGGTTGCGAGAGAGAGAGAGCACCAGGGGGGAGGATAAGCGCCGAAGAGAGTGGAAGAGAGGTCGGGGCTGCGTGGCGATCTCAGGGCGACGAGGAGATAGGCAGAGAGGTAGGAGGTGGCCACGGCGTGAGCCGGCGCGCGGCGGCCACGCGCCCCTCGTCCTCCTGGCGAGAGGTGGGAGATGACTGGCATCGGCTAGTTGGGCTGGGCCGTGCTGAGCCACCAGGCTACAGGTAGGTGGGCCTCAGGAAAGCTTCTCTCTCTCTCTCTCTCTCTCTCTCTTTTCTTTAATTGTTTCTGTTTTCTAATTATTCTGTTATGTTTTGATTTAGTAAAAATACTAAATCATTTGATAAAATCCTGGAAATAGTTAGGGGTGCTTTCTGAATTATTCCAGTGACCCTTGACAATTTCCAACATTTTTGGAGCATCTAAAATATATATAGCATTTAAATAGCTCCAACTCAAATATGTTTGAATTAATCCCAAGTCCAAATATGTCCTCCAAAAATGTGAACCATTTTTGGCAGATGCTTCCACCTTGATCCAGAAATGATGAACATTTTTAAAGGTCATTTGAAAACATTGGAAAAGATTTTTGTTGAACCTATTTGGAAACTTTCTGGTGCTAGGGTTGATCAATCCCCATTTCAAGTTTAAGAGAAATTTAAACATGATGCAGCACAAGACTAACTGGACCAGAGCAGACCAGAACTAGGGATGTGACACGAGAAGACAAACGATGAGCTGTGGTCGTGATGAGAAATCTACCATATATCACCTTTTCCATGTCCTTTGAAGACTAGAGATTTGTCAGATTCCATAAGCACAAGGCAACAATATTTTACAAATATCACAATCATGTTTAGATCACATAGCATAGAGACTGACATTAAGTTGTATCCAAGGGATTCAACAAGCATCACCTTGTACATGTGTTGATCCTTTGAGATAGCAACCCTGCGAAGTCCCAGTACCTTTCTTTTACTAGTGTCTACGAATGTGATGTGACTTTTGGGAGAAGGACGTAGAGTTGAGTCCATGAGAAGACGTCGATCACCAGTCCTATGGTTGGTGCATCCACTGTCAATTATCCATTCAGTGGCTTCCAAAGCAGTACCCTACAAATCAGTTAGTGACATAGTCTTCACAAAGAGAAGTGTGAAGCATAAACATTTGACGAACAAGCATGCTATCAAAGTTTAGGTCCTTGTTAGGCAAGATAGGAATCTTGTGAACAAACCATGGGACGAAATACATGGTTAGACCATTTGGACATTTGATCTTGTGTCCCACAAGATGTTTTAGGTCCCCAGCATTGGCGTTAGAAGATGATTTTCGGCTGGAGACCCTTCCCTGCAAGAGAAGTTAATTCTTCTGAACCACCCACATCTTTAGGGGTGGCTTATAAGCAATAAGTCTAAGTGCAACATCTAAGAATTTTGGCTTAGGAGCCCTAGCAAATAGCTTAGCAGGAGATGAATAGTACTCATATGAATATGCAGAGAAGTTCTTTGTCTTATGAACAAAGTGGTTAGATGAAATGTGCTCATATTCATGAGTCTGAAGATAATCTTCCTGCAAAACATTTGCGTTAGAGTGACCCAATGTGGTCCTTTGTCTATATGAAGTCTTTGGACCATATGAAGCTTTTGGTCTAGGGTTGATCTTCTTTCCTAGTGGTGTCATGATGACATTCACAGGAAGCTTTTCGATAAGACTTCTCGGAACCCAGATCTTCTTCATAGGTGATCCATTCTTGCAGTTAGTTCCAATAAACCTGGCAAACACTTTGCCATTCTGATCCTTCAACAATTTATAGTTTGAGTCAAATGACTCGTCAATGACATTAGGGTTAGCACAAGTGAAGCCAGATAAAGTATCTGGATCTACTGGTGGACCCTTTGCAGCAGCCCATGTGGTTTTGGGATACTGTTCAGGGTTCCAGTAAGAACCATCAACATTCATTTTCCTTTCAAACCCAACACCCTCTTTCCTAGGGTTTCGATTCATAATCCATTTCTTGAGAACATCGCATAGTGTCTGATGCCCTTTGAGGCTTATGTACACACCAGTTTCGAGCAATGTCTTCAACCTAGCATTCTCATGAGCAATAGCAGTGGTTTCCTCAGCAGAGGGGTTAGTTACCACATCAACAGTTGAAGATTTTGTAATTTCAGAAGCGGTAGAGCATTCAGCAACAGAGTCAACATTGTCACGCTCAAGACATTTTAGACAGGGTGGCACAAAGTTTTTCTGAGTGGAACTAATCTATTGGGCGAGTAGTGAATCGTTTTCCTTTTGAAGATCATCATGAGACGCTCTAAGTTTCTCAATGTCTTGCTTCCTTCGAAGATAATCATAGGAAAGCTTCTTAGGAGTAGCTGAGAGAGTTTCATGACAACTTTCAAGTTCAGTGTACCTTACGTGAAGATTTTTTATGTCTTCAGTTAAGGACTGAGTTCGATTCATTTCTGCGTCTAAGAGATCATCACTCTTGTCTAACAACTTTTGAATATGTTCCATAGCATTTTGTTGTTCAGTTGCAATTTTAGCAAGAGTTTTATAGGTGGGTTTGGATTCACATTCAGAGTCATCTTCACTGGAGGTCTGAAAGTAGGCATCGCATGAGTTTACCTTTGCACCACGTGCCATGAAGCAGTATGAGGAAGATGACGGTTCAGGTTCGAAAGTCATCGTTTTGAGTGATGCCTTGAACTGAACAAACCAAGGATCCTGGCAGGTTCGATGCCCTTCAGAAACATCAGAGATTCGGTCCCAGATGAGCTTTGCATTTCGCAGATGCATGATGAGTCTAAATTGATATCGAGATAAACAGGAGCAGACGATATCCTTTTCCATGATGTCCAGACGACTATATTTGCGAATATCTTCATCATTCGCCGTTATGCACAAATTGGTGAGACCAATTTCAGTGACCGTCCACAGCTCATTGTCCATCGCCAAGAGGCGTTTTTTCATCATAGCCTTCCACTTAGGATAGTCATGACCATCAAAGATGGGACATGACACTTTCTTCAAATCTGCAGTGGACATACGTAAAACTCCAGGTGGTTAAACCGAATCACACAGAACAAGGGAGCACCTTGCTCTGATACCAATTGAAAGTGAAAGTTATCGACTAGAGGGGGGTGAATAGGTGATTTTTATGAAAGTCTTCAAAACACGATTTCTTTTGAATACAAACAGATGAAATGAACCTATATGATAAGCATCGGATGATAAACGTTTCCAGGCACACAATAGTCAAGTAAGCATCATGAAGATAACATGAAGACTATTGATAGCTAGATAACATGGATCGAGATGGAAGATATAAGTGAAGCTAAACAGGGGACAGTCTTCACACAGTGAAGTCAAACAGATCACACAAACAAGCAATGACTTCACGAAGACATACTGGAATGTAAATGAGTTGGAAGATAGAACCGGTAGCTTGGAGATGCAAGGGATTTGGTAGACCAGTTCCAGTTGCTGTGACAACTGTACATCTAGTTAGGGAGGCTGAGTTTGAACTCTAAAGACCTTGTCTTCACCTTATTCCCCTTGAGCTAAGGACAGCCTGTCCTCGCCCAATCACTCTGGTAAGTCTTTAAGGTAGACTTCCGAACCTTCACAGACTTCGTTCACCGGCGATCCACAATGACTCTTGGATGCTCAGAATGCGACGCCTAACCGGTTGGAGGATGCACAGTCCTCAAGTGTAATGAGTCTTTAGGTCACACAGACGGAAAGGCTTCAGTGATGCCTAACACTCTTTGGCTCTGGGTGTTTTGGGCTTTGTCATCGCAAGGATCTTTTCACGGAGGTGGGTTGCTCTCAAACAACAAAAGCCGTCTACTAACTCTGAGCAACCAACAATTTATGGTGTAGGGGGTGGCCTATTTATAGCCATGAGGCAACCCGACATGATATGTTCGAGATGACTCTTGGTCACTAATGAACTAACACATGTCCAACGGTCGGATTATGAACACACGCGATAACCTTCCTTTAGCTCCAAGTAAAGCTGACTTATCTAGCTCTGGATAAGATTTGCTGTCATTTGTCTTTGCTCGGAGACATATGTGTTTTGTTTGAGCATCACTTCAGTCATCTGACTATGTTCACTTGGACCCCACTTAACATTACGGTGGATCCTATGACTCAAGAAGGATAAAAAGAACTATGAAAGGAACTATGTCTTCACATTCTATAGTCTTTGATGAATGTCTTCATAGGTCATTATCTTCTCGTGAATGTCTTCACGAGCCACCATTGTCTTCAATGTCTTCACATATATTTAGGGGTCACCTATGGAAGGTAAACCATAACAGTGAGGGACTATACTTCTGTTATCCTGCAATTCTCACAAACACGTTAGTCCCTCAACCAGGTTTGTCGTCAATACTCCAAAACCAACTAGGGGGCACTAAATGCACTTACAAAAACTCAAAAGTGTTAGACAAAAATAAGCAGAGTCAAGGAGTACCTTGCTCTATTACCAATTGTAGGACTGAAGTATGTCTACCAGGGGGAGTGAATGGGAGTTTTAAATTTTCTTCGGAGAACTTAAATCTCTCAGAACCCAGCAAAAGAATGAAGGAAAATTAAGCAATAGGAAAGTAAAACTAAGTACCAAATGAAAATTGGAATAAGCATCATAATAGATTACATAGCTGAATGCATTGAAGGTAAACAAGGTGAGATAAAAGACCATTGATGCTCGAAGTCGACAAAGGATTTGTTCAACCAGTTCGTCCTTCTGCACGAGGAGTATGTCTTGTTGGAGGGGCTGTGACTTAACATGGAAGATAAACTGTCTTTGCCCTATTCTCCTCGACAATCCATTCGTCAACCGATGCCGATCACTTGTGATTGATAATTGATGGCTATCTCTGAACCTTTACAGACTTCTTCTTCGAGAACCACAACCACTCTTGGTCACTGAAGAAATTGACACCGAACCGTCTAGGGAGTTTGCAACTCTCAAGAATAATAGGCGAAGTGTACTAAACTTAGAATCGAGTGATGCTGAATCACTATCTAATTCAGCTCTAGAGGTTTTCTCTCGGTGGATTTTATACTCAAATAGCTTAGAGAGTGGGTTTCTTGAAAATCTTCTTAGAATCAAATGAAGAAGCCGCGGGACAAAGCCAGTGCGAGGTGGCTATTTATAGCCTCACCCTTCCCAGATGGGAAATGACCATTTTGGACACGAGTTCCAGCCAATGGCCAACCGACACGTTCACAACGGTCGGATTTTGGAGCGACGGTAACATTACTTGAGAAACAAGTAATGCTAACTCCTCGGTCCCAGGCAAATCTCCTGTAGCAAAAAAGATCATAGTCTCTTACTAGCAAGTATTTGCTCGGAGCACAAAGAGATTTCTCTCACAACTTTCATAGGTTTTCGGTTTAGCATCAGAGAATCAAAGCTTTGAAACACTATACCCATATTAATAGTACGATGCTCCTATGAATCAATGAAAGAAGAGAAACAACAAAATAAATGCTACATCTTCACTTCATCTTCATTCTTCCTGGAGCTCAGTCATTTGCTTCGAACAAGCACCAAACCAATTGCTTAGACTTCACTAATTTCTAGCGGTCACACTTGATAGCTTTATCTTCCGTGATAACCTTCGCTACTATGTACGGAGATTACCTTTGTCGTTTTCATAAAACTCCTTAATACATCAGGGATCTGTTACTCTGTGTGCACTAGCAAACAAATAAGCCCCATATTGTTTATGTCAAAAACTCCAAAACTTAAGGGGACTATCACTGCACTAACACACCCCTCCCCCCACCAATATATATGTGGGAGGGTGTAGCGGCCAAGATGTGATTCTATCCTGATCATGTGATAAATTCATGATTGGGGCACAACCGCATTTTGAGCGCTTAGCAAGGTGGATATCATTACAACATACCATGTTCTAAATAGATGAGAATACGAGGTAAAGGCTTACACTCACCACAAGTTACAACACGAATACAACAATACATCAATACGTAGCAAGCATCATACAGAAGAGCAGGATCCAACTACAGATGAAAACAAATGAAAAAGAAGAACGACATCCATGCTACTAATCCCAGGCACCTGACCTGGAACCCATCCCTTGATCGAGGAAGAAGTAGAAGAAGAACTCCAAAGCAAACATGCATCGCTCTCACGTCGGATCATCACATTACCTGTACCTACAACTGTTGTTGTAGTAATCTGTCAGCCACGAGGACTCAACAATCCCATTACCATGGGTATCAATACTAGCAAAGCTTAATGGGTATGGAGAGGATAAGTGGTGAGGTTGTAGCTAGCGACTAAGCATTTGTATGGTGGCTAACTTACGAGTACCAGAGTAATAAGAGCAACTATGCATAACAGTCACAAACTAATAATGATCAATAAGTGATCCTGAACTACTTATGAGTCAAACATAACCCCACCATGTTCTCTTCCCGAACTCCCTCGAAAAGAGACGGTCACAGTTACGCACGTGGTTGGTGTATTTTATTTTGGGTTTAATGTCAAGTTCTCTACAACCGAATATTATAAATTTCTAATAAGCCACATAACTGTGGGCGCGGCTTTGCAAAAGATTTGACCCTGCAGGTGTGTCGCAACTTAGTCCATAACAAACTCTCACGATCCGCGGAGGTAAATTTCCATCTTAGAACAACCCGATCAAACTCAGAATCCTGGTGCACAAGTCATTTCGAAAATGGTAAAACAAAACCAGCACGACCTCACGACGTGCCGAAACGCTGATAGGAGCAGCGCTTATCTCGTCTTAGGCCACGATCGGATAGGTCAGCCTACGAGTAATATCAATCCTTGAGTTGCCCCATGGAGGCCCCGCAGTCTGCCCATTTTGGACCAACACTCATGAGGACCACTGGCCCTGGTTGTTGATTAAGAATCCTCGAGTGCTAGCCGGTCCCTATGCAAGTTTTAGTTATTATTAGGCAAATGGTAAAACCAAAGTTGGGCCTCGCTGGAAGAGGTTTATTCAATACGAACTGTCATGGGGCGCCCATAAACCCCGACCGTGTTAGGAACACAAATTAAGGAACATAACATCAGTATGAAGGAAACAAGGGTGGCAAGAGTGGAACAAAACTCCAAGCAAAAGGCCGAGCCTTCCACCCTTTACCAAGTATATATATGCATTAATTAAATAAGATATACTGTGATATCCCATGATATCCATGTCCCAACATGGAACAATTTGCAATCGCACCTGCAACTAGCAACACTATGAGAGGGGTTGAACAACACGGTAACATAGCCAAGCAACCGTTTGCTGAGATGGTGGAAAAGGTTAGAGGCTGTTTCATGGCATGTTGGGAGGCTTGGCAAACAAGTGGTAGGCAGCGCGACATAGTGATTGCATCAAGACAAGTAGCAAGCAAATATAGTAGTGATATCCAAGGTGATGGTCATCTTGCCTAACGCCCCGGTAGGAAGAAGACCGAGTCCATGAAGTAGACGAATGGGTGTAGTCGAACGAATCCTCACAATCCGCAACATTACCGGAACTAAGAAGCAACACCGGAAAGAAGCAAACTACATGGTAAACACACAACCATACACAAGGCATGATGCACAATCAAGTATGATGCATGTCCAATTTAAATACACATGGCATGGCAAAGTGAAACAAACAATAGTACAAAATAAGTGGAGCTCAATATGCAACGAGTTGCATTTTGACGAAACAGCACATTCGAGTATTTAGTTCACTCTCGCTTATGCTACTCAACAATTTTAAATGTTGTTAACACGTCAAGAGGTGAAACACAATTAAACTACACTATCTAAGAAATTTAAATGGGGTCGGAAAGAACAAACAACAATTCCGGAAAATCCCCACATATATATTTCAAATATGGTATTGTTCTGCCCTAAATCATATTTTGGACTTGTCAAACATGCAAACTAAGTGCACCATGTTAATCTATACATTTTTCTGCCGCATTAACATATAAAGTTTATTTAATTCCGAGCTACGGTTATTTACTTATGAAATAAGCCATTTTACATGTCATTTAAGAAAATTAAAGAAAACAACAAGTCTAAACATTTTAAACAGGGATGAAAGTTATGTATTATTGAACTAGATGAAATTCTAAGCATTCTACATATATGACATGTTTTATTTGGATGCACGGGGGAAAAGTTATTAGATGCATGATCCTATGTAGTTGTATTTTACATCATTTGTGCAATCTTAGTTTAGCTTCTAACATTTATTGGTTGCTTGTAGGTACATATATGAGTGGTTCTGATCCACGCTTCGATCCCTTTTTGTGTATGGGGCAATGAGATATTCATGAACAAGCATCAAGTGAGCAAACTAAGAAAGATTGTTAGGCGAAAGAAATGGGTGATTGGAATTAAGCTCTTTATTTACACTTTGTCCAAGGCAATAATGCACTTTAGGATGCTAAGTAATGTGTTGCCTTTCCCCCTACCCACAACAAGTTACTCTATTAGACCTCAGTATCTGATATTTTTCTCTTTTCAGTGGTTTCTAAAGCTATTTACTGATTCTTAGCTTGCAATCTACATGACCGGAGTGGCGGAAACTAAGGTTAAATTACATAATTCATGCTACCATGATAATGCTCTAGAAGTCTTCCTGGAGGCAGTGAAGGATGGGCGAGCGATCTTCACAAGGGGTTGGACAAAAGTGGTTCTTGCCTATGGCATGTAGGAAGGCACATTATGGGCATTCCTCTTCTTCAACACCATCGGCTGTCAAAATGATTTACACTTGTCTCTTCACCTTTACCGCCTTTAAATATTGTGGTTCATCATAGTTAACTGTTGTCTAATCCTATAACTACTGAACATATTATACTGGAAATTTTATTTATGGATACATTGTGGAACCATTGTACTGAGAATTTGAATTGCACATTTCATATTTAAAAATTTCCAATTCGAATAATAAATTACAGGCAAGAATAAAAATATACAGGAGCTAATAAAATAATATGCACACGGTTAGAACGAAAACAACATGTGCGATGTAAAAAGAGAACAAACGGTCATGGAACTTTGCAAATGGTTCTGGCAGTAAAAGCGCTTGTGAAGGATAGCCCAATGCCACACAATTTTCTTCATCAACTCGTGTGTGATGTAGTTGATAAAAGCAAACATTTAACCAGGGCAGAGCGTATGTGATAGTTATGCCTTTCACACATGAGCGTATACATAAAACTATGTGGGATGTACATACGAACAAAAACATTTAGTGGGGAATGACTATGTGGGATGTACTTGCGAACGAAAACAATTTTGCATGTATAATTGTAGTTTTTTAGCTCTACTGTACGTATTACCGTATTTGAGCGCTCGGCGGTCACACACGACCTCATTTTGCCGAGCATGTGTGTCAAGAGGGCATATCCTCGACGGTTTCTAGGTCGTGTGGAAGGACCCCCTATCTCCCACACTCACTTGGCGACAGTTCCAAATGCCGTCACGGAAAGGGGTTAAAACTCGTTTGTATAGCACCGACACATACCAGTGTATGTAAGACTGGCTTACACCCATTGTATGTGAACGTAGAATCTATCACACCTCATCAGCACGAGGTGCTTCGAAACGACGAATTTTTGCAACGCTGTATACTTAGGGAGAACACTTTAATCCTGAAATAAAGTGAGGGGATCATCTTATAATGTTGTCTTCATACTAATCAAAATAAGATGCATAAAAAGATAAACATCACATGCAATCGATATATGTGACATGATATGGCCATTATCATCTTGTTCTTTTGATCTCCATATCCAAAGCACCGACATGATCTCCATTGTCACCGGCATGACAACATGATCTCCATCATCGTGTCGTCACATGGTTGTCTCACCAACTATTGCTTCTACAACTATTGCTAATGCATAACGATAAAGTAAAGCAATAACATGCCGTTTAATGATTGACACGCAGGTCATACAATAAATTAAAGACAAACCTATGGCTCTTGTCGATTGCCGTACTCATTGACATGCAAGTCGTGAAACTATTACAAGACACCATCATCTCATACATCAACGTATATCACATCACGTTTTGGCCATACCACATCACAACATGCCCTGCAAAAACAAGTTAGGCGTCCTCTACTTTGTTGTTGCAATTTTTACGTGACTGCTAGGGCAAACTATAAGAATTGTTCTTATCGACGCAAAGCCACAACGATGATAATCAATTTTCCTTTTAACCTATTACAAGGACCGACTTTGTCAAATCAAATTCAACTATAAAAGGAGAGACAGACACCCGCTAGCCACTTTATGCAACACAAGTTGAATGTCAGTCGGTGGAACCGGTCTCATGTGCGAGGACATGTAAAGTTGGTCTGAGCCGCTTCATCCCACAATACCGCCGAATCCAAAAAGACAAGATAGCTAAGAAATTTGAGCATCAACGTACACAACTCTTTGTGTTCAACTCATACATATACATCTATGCATAGACCTAGCTCATGATGCCACTCTTAGGGAACGTTGAATGGGAAACAAAAAAATCCTACGCACACGCAACTATACAAGGAGATGGATAGCTATGAGATGGGGAGTATATATACATACCCTTGTAGATCCCTAAGAGGAAGGATTTAAACACGGTTCATGTAGTCGTACCCTTCACGATCCAATAACGATCCAACCAATCTAGTGCCAAATGGACGGCACCTCCGAGTCAGCACACGTGCGTCTCGATGACATCTCCTCCTCCTTGATCCAGCAAGAGAAGGCGGAGAAGTAGATGGGATTACAACCATCACGATGGCGTGGTGGTGATGGTGGTGGAGCTAGTTCAGCAGGGCTTCGCCAAGCGCTACTAGAACGAGGACGGAGGAACTACTAAGTAACGGGAGAGAGAGGGGCGCCAAGGGCTTTGTGTGTACTCTTGGGGTGCCCCTCCCCTCAATTTATAGGTGGAGGGGCATGGGGAACAGCCCCTCCATACCCTAGGGCGCAGTCAAGAGGGGAGGAGGTGGAATCCTAGTTCTCCTCCTTCCCTTCCATACAAAGGTGGACTTTCCACCTTTCGCAACCGCATGGGCCTTGAGGGATTTGTGTGCCAGGCCCAATAAGGCAAGGGTGCCTCCCCTCAGCCCATGCTGACCCTTGGTACGTGGTGGAACCCTTGGTGGACTTTCGGACTCCTACAAAATTTTCCGAAACCTTCTGGAAGCTTCCCGATAGAATAATGAATAAACTGGAACTTTTTTCGGAATCCTGAAAACAAATTTCCATATATAAATATTTACCTCCCGACCATTCCAAGACACCTCGTGACATCCGGGATCTCATCTGGGACTCCGAACAACATTCTGTTACCAATCATAAAATATCCCAATACTACTCTAGCGTTAACGAACGTTAAGCATGCCACCCTGCGGGTTCGGGAATCATGTTGTCATGACCGAGATAGCTCTCCAGTCAATAACAAATAGCGGGACCTGGGTGCCCATATTGGTTCCTACATATTCCATGAAGATATTTTATTGGTTGACCGACGATGTCGTGGATTCAGTTAATCCCTTATTAAATTCCCTTTGTATGATGATATGTTACTTGCCCGAGACTTGATCGTCGGTATCTCCATACCTATAGTTCAATCTTGTTACCGGCAAGTCTATTTACTTGTTCCGTAATACAAGATGCCGTGACTAAAATGATTAGTCACATGTTTGCAAGCTTTTTATGATGTTGTATTACCGAGGGGCCCTAGACATATCTCTCTGTCACATGGAGTGACAAATCCCAATCTCGATCTGTGCCAACCCAACAGACACCTTCAGAGATACTTGTGGAGGATCTTTATGATCACCCAATTACGAAGTGAAGTTTGATAGCACATAAGGTATTCCTCCGGTATCCGGGAGTTGCATGATCTCATGGTCGGAGGAACATATACTTGATAATAAGAAAGCTATAGCAAATAACTTAAACGATCGGATGCTAAGCTTACGGTTGGGTCTAGTCCATCACATCATTCTCCTAATGATGTGATACTGTTATCAAATGTCAAATCATGTCTATGGTTTGGAAACCTTAACCATCATTGATCAACGAGCTAGTCTAGTAGAGGCCTACTAAGGACACAATGTAGTTTATGTATTCACACATGTTTTTAAGTTTCTGATCAATACAATTCTAGCATGAATTATAAAATTTTATCAAGAACGGGAATTAGGATAATAACCTTTTATTATTTCCTCTAGGGTATATTTCCAACATAGAGTTTGTACTGAAATAACACCATAAGATACGCGTCAACCAACTCTAATGTCACATAGATACTCCAATGTCACCACAAGTATCCGTGAGTTGATTATACGATATGCATCAAACAACTTAAAATTCATAATATTCAATCCAACACAAATAACTTCAAAGAGTGCCCGATTTTTGACCGAAGAAAGTTGTACGAAAACTAGCATCAACCCCCATGCATAAATTTACCCAATGTCACCTCGGGAATCCACGAGTTGAGTGCCAAAACATATGTCAAGTGAATCAATAGAACACCCCATTATCAGCACGGGTATACATCTGCAAGACTTACATCAACTATTCTCAAATGTATAAAAGTACTCAATATGATAATACTGAAACCTCAAAGGTAAAAACTCAATTCATCACAAAAAGATAGAGATGGGGAAAACACCATATGATCCAACTATATTAACAAAGCTCGCAATACATCAAGATCGTGCCAAATCAAGAACATGATAGAGAGATCAAACACATAGCTATTGGTACAAACCCTCAGCCCCGAGGGTGGACTACTCCCTCCTGATCATGCACTGGTACACCGAGGTGCTATACAAACGGTTTTAAACCCCTTCCCGTGATGGCATTTTGAGCCGTTGCCAAGTGAGTGACTGCGATAGGGGATCCTTCCCACATGACCCAGAAACCATCGGGGATAGGCACTTCAGTCACACACGTTCGGAAAAATGAGGTCGTGTGCGATGGGCAAGCGATCAAATACGATTATACATGCCCAAACAGTTCCAGTCGTAAGTACATCCAACACATTTAGTCCCAAACAAACATTTTCATTTGTTATGTACATTCCTCACAGTCAATCCAAGGAATATGTTTCCGTTCTTATGTACATCCCACACAGTCTATCCATGGAAAATGTTTTCGTTCGTATGTACATCCCACACAATCAATCTAGGGAAAAGGTTTCCATTCGTATATACATCCCATACAGCTTTATGTATAGCCTTGTGTGTGATTGGTGTAACTATCACACATGCTCTGCCTCGGTTAACCGTTTGCTTTTTTTCAACTACATCACACACGATTTGATGAAGGAAACTTTATGGCATTGGGCTATCTATCACAAGCGCTTTAACAGCTAGAACCGTTTGCAAAGTTACATGACCCATTTAGCAGGTTTATTAGTTTACAATTAATAATTCCACTATTATACAAACTCACATTTCATATCGAACATCTTTTTGCCAATTTCATATCAGGCACATAAATATATTTTAACACCATAGTACGATTGCTACCTGAAAACTACACAGTATAACATATAGCTAGTTCACCTTCATAAGAACAATATATTCATTTCCCTACTCGAGATCATCTAGGCTGGTCTTATTTACCTCTCCTTTCAGTCAGTAACAAACTGTTTTGCACTGGCCAACTGGGAAAGTGCCTCCTCCTTCACTAACACCAGCTTATTAAAGTCTAATTTAAAGAATCTGAGCTCATTCTCCATCTTCCTCTTTTTATCCTGCATTTTCAAATATCTTCAGCATTGACATCACTTTCTCTAAGCCTACCTCTGTTCTCTTCCTCGTACATGCTCCAGATCTTTCCTAGGCACATCTTCAAAGATTGTGGTCACTCTTGATCAACCCACTGGAGGCAATAACATTTCGGTTAATCCTATAATATTTAAAACTAGATCAGTAACAACTGTAGGGGAAATGGGTTTCTAGTAACATAGGAAATCACCGAATACATATTTTGAAAAATTAAAGAAACATGTTAATTATGACATATAATCTCAAAAAGACCAATGTGCAAATGAATTAATTGCTACTAAGAAACAACGAAATTCTAAAACATTAGAAGCTATAATTAACTACCACAACTCTACATGTTCTTAGTCATGTACTATACATAACAAATTGAACATTTTACGAGAAAGCTACATATTGCTGCAACAGCATAGCGACAGTGATTTGATGACAACAAATTGATACTAATAGGTGTGAACATGCACAAATTTAGTAACGTAGAACTAATAGCGCTAACATCGTCCGCTATGTATGCCAAAACCGGTGTAAAGACAATTGTTGCTACATTTGGCACCGGTGCCCTGCACTGGTGAGCCGATGCCGAGAAAAAAACCAGGGACCCAACTCCGGAGCACCTAGTTGCTATGATGCTTAGTTCCTTCGTGCCATAAAGATTTATTATTTTTCTGCGTGGATGCTCAGTTGTGTGGACCAATGTTGGTTGCACAAACTGCTGAAGTGGTGCCAAATAATTTTTTAATGGAACCGCTAATGAGATCGCAACATTTTTAGATACTAGGTACAAACCGTGACACTGTTTTAACATCCAGAATAACATAGGAAAGTGACAGTGTCTGAATCACATCTACAAATGATTTATAACAATGAAAGTGGGGCTAACCTTCTCTGCACATGCCAGAAACTTCCTCCCATTGTCCACAGGTTCAAACGCAACTAGCTTCACGCATGGGGTTTGATGGTGATAACGAGCATGCAGATCTTCAGCCATGCCACTCCATTCATTGCAATTGATGGTCCTAGGGAGCTACATGAGGAATAAATGACCCAAATCGACCATCGGGTTAAAATCCTTCATCCCAAGTCATAACCCGAGAGAGAGAAGAGAGGCATACCCGGGTGGTGAAGGAGTCGTCGGAGGAGGACGAACTACTGGAGAGGTCATTATAGAAGGCCATGGCTACCCCGACGATAGGATGTGAGACAACGAGAGTGAGGAAGCAAGCGAGGAAGCGGCTTTAGCTTCAGAAGGAAGGAAGGAGGAAACAGAGGAAATGCGACTTGTGGTCCGGGAGAAAATGTGGTTGGGAAGGGGAGTGTAGATATTTCGGCGGTAGGAAAAAAAATCAAAATCTGGAAGGAAACTTTGCGCGTAGTGCCACCGGACACCATTCACTTTATATGATTGTGCCTTACCCGCATGGGATGAGTTTGATAATTAAAATTTTGGTGGGAATTTCCTTGGCTATTGTTCTCATCCACGTCATTGCATAATTTAACATCGCTTGCTAATTTGGCACACAAAAGAGCGTATGGCACATAGACCACACCTACTGAATCAAGCAATGTTAGTAATGAAACAGAGCCAATTGACCTAACATTGCTCTAACAAAAGACCAGAATTAACAACAAGTCCTAAGTACGCATAATTTTAACAAAGCCGCCGCCGCCCCGGCCTATGCATCGCCGGTGTGACATGAGACGTCGATGACTTGTCCTGGTGACATGCTGCCGTTGGTGGACTCCACGCCCCCCCTGCTGAAGTCGACCGCGTCCTCGTTCTAGTCCTGGTCCTCGTCCTCATCCTCGTCCTCGGCGCCTCCCTCAAGGTTGTAGTACTTGTAGTACTGGCTATGCTAGCGCTCACGTTGGTACACCACCACTTATTTCTTGACGGATAGACTCTTCTCTACCTCGACCTCGGCCACGCGCAACTCCTCCTCCCGGTACTCCTCATCTCCGTCGCCTCCTACATCTCCAGCTCCCACTCGATGATCTCATGAGGAAGCATGTGCTCCTTGGCTGCTGTCGCCTTTTAGGACATGGGCTGCATGCTGGATTCCGAGGTGGCGTGGAATATCTTGGCGTGTGCATCCTCGATCTTGGCGTGGATGGCCTCGACATGGGCCAGGGAAACATGGGCCACACAGACGGCAGCTGGAGTTCTCTCGGCGTTTGCAACCGCCGTTGTAGCAGCTGTTGCAGCCGTCTCTGCTGTTGTAGCTACCCTGTCGGCTGCCACATGCACCCTCTCGGCGGATGGGGCGACGTTCTCGACGTAGGTGGCCGCGCTCTTGGCGCAGGTGGCGGCCTCAAGGAGGACGCGGCCAACGTACGGGCCCTCAAGAAGCATCTCCATGGCATTATCTTTGCAAGAAGGGGTTGCATGAATGGGGATTAGGATTCACGTATTCAGGGAATTGGGGGTTGCTCGCACTAAAGTAGACAAGCCGGTGAAGCTTAAGGAGGAAGACTTAAATAGACCCACGAAATTTCATTGCAAACGGTTCCTAAAATCTCATGTGTGATGTTGTTGATATATTTTATTAGCTGTCAATGATGAATTTGGGGTAAAGTGGCAACGGATGGTGTTTTAAATGGACAAGAAATTTTTTAGTACTAATACAATTGTCATTTCAAAATCTGGAAAATTTCAGGGGTCAATTGATCTTTTAAAGACATTTAAGTGATTTACTAGCCATTTAATGGCTGAAATTCAAATTTGAACTACATCTACATGCAACCGATAACCATAACGGTTTGAATAATCATATTTTTGTACTTGTGTGCGAGTTAATTCCATCTGCAGTAAATTGGAAGGAATTTTAAAACATATTGGTCTTACGGCTATGATACAAAGCATGGAGTGTAATGGCATTTAAATTCCAAAAAATTAAAAAAAAGATCACAAACACATGAAACCTTGCTTGATGTAATGTCATGCCACCAAGATGATGTGGTAAAAACCTTGGCCTGTTTGATGAAAGTTTGGACACACACACCCCTCACAAACCGGAGCAACTCACTAGAAGGCTCGTGGTTCCGTGACGGAATAATGCATGTTTGATGATGAATGGGAGATAGCTTCCTCTTACAGCCTTCAAAAAATTCCTACATTTAACATGTACTAATGAAACTGTCATTTGTAAATGTAGAAAATCTCACGTATGATTTGACCTTTTATAGATAATTAAGTGATTTTCTAGACATTTAATAGCCGTAATTCAAATTGTAACTACATCTACATGCAACGGATAACCATAATGGTTTGGAAAATCATATGTGTGTACTTGTGTGTGAGTTAATTACATGTGCAATAAATTGAAAGGAATTTTCAAACATATTGGTCTCACAGCCTGGACACATGCATGGAGAGCCATGGCATTTAAATTCCAAAAAAATAAAAAATGATCAGAAACACGTGAAACCTTGCTTCATATAATGTCGTGCCACCAACATGATGTGGTAAAAACTTGGCATGTCTGACGAAAGTTTGGACACACACCCCTCACAACATGGTGCAACTCACTAGAAGGCTCGTGGTTCTGAGAGGGAACAAAGCATGTTTGATGATGAACGGGAGATAGCTTCCTCTTACGGCCTTCCAAATTTTTTTACATTTAACGTGCACTAATACAACTCTCATGTGAAAATTTGGAAAATTATAGGGGTCATTTGACCTTTTAAAGACATTTAAGTGACTGTAATCCAAATTTAAACTAGATCTACATGCAGCGGCTAACCATAACGGTTTGAAAATAAAATATTTGTGTACTTGCGTGCGAGTTAATTCCATGTGCAGTAAATTGAAATGAATTTTCAAACATATTTCTAGCACGGCTTGGACACGTGCATGGAGTGCCATGGCATTTTAATTCCAAAAAATTAAAAAATGATTAGGTGATGTTAATATCTAGTGTTCAAAAAAGAAATAGTAAAGATCTGGCAAGACAACCGGACCCCACACGATTGGCACTCTATTTCCCGCCTCGAGTTTTGGAATGTGAGTGGCGCGCCCGACTGAGAAAGCCATGCAAGTAGTGTTCAAGAAAGAGATGGTGGAGGAGGAAACCAGGAACCATGTGGCATGTGAAGCCTGTGATGGCGCCTGGAAAAAGGTGCCAGCTGAGCTTAAGGGGAGGGCACGTCATCGTGAGAAGGATGTGTACGAACTACGAAGACTGGTACTTCGTGAGGAAGGTCAAAGGATCTAGGTGCCTCATCGCTGCATGGAGGTGGGAAGGAAATCTCCACCGTGCCATCGACAAGGAGCTCCGGTGGGAGCCTAACAAAATGGCAAAATTGTTCACGCTCGTCCGCCAGCAAGAGGTGGATCGGTACGTCAAGCAATTTCTCTAGTGTTGTCACAAAAGATTTTCGTTGGACCTGAGGCACTAGGTATTACACCTAGATCGCATATGAACTCCATCATCCGGACTCCTTCATTTGTTGCTTCCGAAGCAGCTGTGTTCTCCACTTCACACGTAGATCCTGCCACGACGCTCTGCTTGGAACTGCGCCAACTGACAGCTCCACCATTCAGTAAAAATACTTATCTGGTGTGTGACGTAGAGTCATCCGGATCAGTGTCAAAGCTAGCAACAACGTAACCATTTACTATGAGCTCTTTGTCACTTACACAAACGAGAAACATATCCTTGGTCCTTATCACGTACTTCGGGATGTTCTTGACCATTGTCCAGTGATCCACTCCTAGATTACTTTGGTACCTCCCTACCAGACTTATGGCAAGGCACACATTAGGTCTGGTACCCAACATAGCATACATGACAGATCCTACGCGTGAGACATAGGGAATGACTTTCATTTTCTCTCTATCTTCTGCAGTGGTCGGGCATTGAGTCTTACTCAATTTCACACCTTGTTACATAGGAAAGAACTCTTTCTTCGACTGATCCATTTTGAAATTCTTTAAAACTCTATCAACATATGTGCTTTGTGAAAGTCCTATCAAGTGTCTTGTTCTATCTATATAACAGCTTCACCGAGGTCTTTCAGTGAAAAATTCTTATTCAAGTATCCTTTTATGCTATCTAGAAATTCTACATCATTTCAGATCAATAGTATGTCATCCACATATAATATCAGAAATGCTACAGAGATCCCACTCCCTTTCTTGTACATACAGGCTTCTCCGAAAGTCTATAAAAATCATATGCTTTGATCACTTCATCATAGCGTATATTCCAACTCCGATGTGCTTGCACCAGTCCATAGATAGATCGCTAGAGCTTGCACACTTTGTTAGCACCTTTAGGATCGACAAAACCTTCTGGTTACATCATATACAATTCTTCTCTAAGTAATCCATTAAGGAATGCAGTTTTGACATCCATTTGCCAGATTTCATTGTCATAAATGCGGCAATTGCTAACATGATTCGGACAGACTTAAGCATCGCTACAGGTGAGAAAGTCTCATCATAGTCAACTCCTTGAAATTGTCGAAAACTTTTCACAACAAGTCAAGCTTTGTAGATAGTAACATTACCATCAGCAGCAGTCTTCTTCTTGAAGATCAATTTATTCTCTATAGCTCGCCGATCATCGGGCAAGACCACCAAAGTCCATACTTTGTTCTCGTACATGGATCCTAACTCAGATTTCATGGTCTCAAGCCATTTATCGGAATCTGGGCTCATCATAGCATCTTCATAGTCTGTAGGTTCGTCATGGTCTAGTAACATGACTTCCAGAATAGGATTACCGTACCACCACTAGTACGCATCGGTGCTATACAAACGGTTTTTAACCCCTTTCCGCGACGGAATTTGGAACCGTCGCCAAGTGAGTGTGGGCACTAGGGGGATCCTTCTGTAGCGACCCGACCCGAATGGATCAAGTCTCTGTGCTTAAGTGTCATCCCTGGATCGGTATGCTGACACACACAATACTCGACGATTTATAACAGAGGTAAATCACATGTATTAAGTAACGTAAATACTATTACCTCAATCAATCATAGCGGAAGCAAGAAAGGTGGTGGATTTCCCATCAACACCAACGGCAAAGTTGAGTGTAGACAGCGCAACCCTAACGTAACACTTGTCGAAATTCCTGCAACATGAGACGTTGCAGCCATGTAGGTCAGTACATTGAATGTACTGGCAATTTCACATTGTAATGATAATGATGAACAATGCGTACAACTACATGCATATTTGGATGGTGGAGGTTGTAAGGCTGTTTTTGCATAAAGCTGTTTTATCCCTACCACAAAGGAATACATTTTATTTAACTACTTTGTTAAATTTAAATCATGAACAATTGAGAATGGTACCCCCATCTCAATCCCAAACCAAAGTCATTATTAACCCAACCAATTAATTAAATAGAGTGTTGAGATCAACAAATAATCCACTTATAGATACTCAAAGATGTCCATAACCGGGGACACGACTACTCATGAATAGTTTGTACACTCTGCAGAGGTTTGTGCACTTTTCTCCACAAGACTCAATCGCCTCCGTTTAATTTCTCGCATTGCATGGTGTTTGAGAAACGGATGACCGACACACAGTCTTTCAGAAGCATTTACTGTTTACCCCGGGTGGACCCGTACACCTACATCCGCTACATCTGCTAGTCCACCACTGAAAGAGCTCACACAACTTACTCATACTATGCCAGAGCCCACTCAGAAACAGGAGTATGACTCTGATCAACCAATCCTATGGAACTACGGAGTATTAACTCGTGATCCTGATAGACGGAAGAGAAAGCCTAGTTCCTTAACACCGTAGGAGAGATAAGATGACTCAGATCAGAAGGGCATAAGGTATAAGGAGTAAAAAGAGCCTTACGTTCCCTTCCACAATCAATTCCCTTATATAACTAAAGAATTTCTAGACTCAATTTCGACCAGTTTAGCTTGGTAATCCTACAGGCAGTCAGGCTTTGATACCAAAGCTGTCGGGACCCCGATCCTAAGTCACACCGGTCTAGCATGTAACACATCATATCACTTTGCGACCTCACGCACGGTATCCCCACGGGTGCCACCTTACCTGGCCCGGGACCATTTGTGCATTTTGGCTCACGTATATGATAGTGTCTCTAGCATCCATATGACAAAGAACCCGGGCCGACATGACTAGTTATAAACCCAAGGTGTCACTAACTTACAAGGACATGCATACATAACCTAGCAACGAACGTGTCGGTCATCAACGTATGAACCCAAGTCGTAGCAAGCTACAAGGACTTAAAGGAACAACGCATGACATTTCCCAAAGGAACAGACATAGGAACGAAGAAGGACACATGCAGGCCAGCCTAAGTGTTGTGGAGCAGTAGCAAGCTAACATGGCTCAGTGGAAGCACTAGGAGACATTTCCCCATAAGAGAGGCTACCAAGAGGAAACAACTAGGTTGTCGGATCCCACGCATACCAAGCATTTCAATAACATACACATAATATGTTCAATATGTGCAAATACAACATGGCATCACAACAAGACTCTATGAAGCAAAGTATTTATTCATTAGGCTCCGAGGAGCCAGATATTACAAACATGGGTCTCATGACCCAACATTCAGAGCATACAAGCAACAAGCGGAAGCATAACATGTCTGAGTACATACAACTACAAATGAAAAAGGCTGAAGAGCCTGACTATCTACAAGATCGTAGCTGAGGTAACAAGCTACTTGTCGGAGTTCAAGTGGAACTACTAGTGAGACAGACGTCTCATCTACAAAACATAAATTAAGAAAACATGAGTACAAAGGTACTCAGCAAGACTTACATCAGAACCTATCATACATGCATTTGTATCAAGAAGGCAAAGTGGGGTTTAGTTGCAGCAAGCCCGCTTTGACTCAGTGGCTATCCTGTACTACGACTGCTGGTAACTCTTTGAGGTGGCGCACACGAGTCCACTAATCACCACTCAATACACCACTATGGATTCATCCCCGTCTCCCTACGAGAAGGCCATCCATAGCACTCACACTTGTCTTGAGTATTTTAGAGTATCCACTTCCAGTTGTCTATGTACCACGTAAGCATCCAAGAAGTCCATAACCGTGGACCCGGCTATTGGAACAGATCATGAACACCCTACAGGGGTGTACTTATTCACACACGCTCTCGCCACTTACCACCATGTACACGTCGTGTGTCTCGGCAACCTTCAAGCGGAAGCCTGGCGAGGGTGTCGGCCATGACCTGACTAACAACACAAGACTCTAGTCCAGGTTTATCGCCTATTCGGGTTCCATCCGCAAGGGAGTTCGGCCGAGGTTTCCACCACGTCCCCAAACGATGTGTACAGGGTTCCCGAGCCCACCATCCGGGTGCCACTCGGTACACCGGGCCACGTGTGCCTAGTCTGTCCCAAGCCCACCCTGCCGGGTGCCACTTAGTTGAAAAATAACACTACCTACAAACACCAGAAACTAGTTGCGACTTCTGGACAAAGATCAAGTTGATTAATAAGCCTAGAGGGGTCGAGTTACCGGAACCCAATGTGTGGTAGCAGCTAGTCATTGGACAACATACACATAACTAAGTGCTTAAGGACGGTTCCAGTGAGACAACCCACCACGTACTCCTACATGGCCTCTCACCGCTTCCTTTACCCAAAATGTGTTCACACACTTAACTCTCAGCATCAGAAATATCACTGCACTCCAATTCATTCCCCATGAATCAGACCTGACACACTCTAAGCAATAGCAAGCAAGGCATGGCAAGAACACAACATGGCTTCAATCAAATCCTACACATGCTAGTGGGTTTCAACTATTTACTATGGCAATGACAGGTCATGCAGAGGAATGGGTTCAACTACCGTGGCATAAAGTAGCAGTTGAATCGTTGTTGTCCTAATGCAATAACAGAGAGCAGGAGCGAGAGAGTGGGATTGTATCGGAATGAACAAGGGGTTTTGCTTGCCTAGTAGATCTAGAGGGGGGCACTACTCCTCGGACAGGTACTCTGGAACGGTCTCCGGAGCAGGACCTATCGAGAAGGACGGTGCCAACAATCAAACACAAGCATATGCAACAATATGATGCATGAACATGGCATGAAGATATGATGTTGTTTGAGCTAATGCAACTAGCTTTTATTTGGTTGAAGTCCATTTGAACCAAGGGTTCAAATGCAAATCCAAATTAAACATTTATAAATGCTATTTATGTGTTTTCATATATTCAGTAGGTATAACTTCATTTTTAATGCATGAAAATTGTACAGATGGATAGATTGAATTTTTCTGATAATTTTTCATATATAAATTATTTCATTCTGAGCTACGGTTGAATTTCTGTGATTTTTTTATTTAGTTTCTAAACTAAATCAATTATTTTCTTCTGACCCTTTTTTGCAGGGACCTAAGGAATTAATCCAAAGCCCCTCACAATAAAAATCAGAATTTTTGGACATATATAAAATATATAATAAATATATATCCAAGGCAAATAATTATTGCATTAATTCCAAATGCCCAAGATAAATATTTATGAGCTCCTAAAAATATTGGTTTGAATTTTACCTCTGACCAATATTTTCAGAGAGAAACATGAACATTTTCTTGGACCCTTTTGGAGCAATTTTTATCAGGGTCATTTTTCAAAAAGGTTTCTGAGGGTTTCACATGTCCCCAATTCAAATTCATTTGAAAACTAAACATGATGCAAACACCAAGCTAGCCTAGTGCATACCAAAACTAGGGTTGTGGCAACTCGCCCCCACTCGAAAGAATCTCGTCCGTAGATTCAGGAGTCGGCGGAAAGAAGGTCGGGTACTCCAGCCGGCGACGATCTTCTCGCTCCCAAGTAGCTTCTCTCTCGGAATGATGAGACCACCGAACCTTGAGAAACTTGATGTTATGACGTCGAGTGACACGCTCTGCTTGATCCAGAATGCGAACGGGGTACTCTCGATATGTGAGGTTATCTTGGAGATCAAGCGTTTCGTGGTCCACTCCGCGGATGGGATCCGAGAAGCAACGCCTGAGTTGAGAGACGTGGAAGACATCATGTAGTCGAGAAAGATGTGGGGGTAGTTCCAACTGGTAGGCAACCTCTTCTTGTTTAGCGAGAATGCGAAAAGGACCAATGTAACGAGGAGCCAACTTGCCCTTTGTCGGTGTACTAAGATAGGGGTACCTTAGTACCCCAACTTGTGCACGGGCAGTAGCAGCTTCCCGCGGCGGGGCTTACCACGTGCTCGCCAAGAACCTTTCCGGTCCCTATGAAGCCATTCAAAAACAAAGTATACAAGACAGAAGATCAAGGCCCCGGCAAGAGGAGCTTGCCGGGAAGGCCGTACCAGGCTCAAGGTTATCACTTTAGCGCAAGACCCTGGCAAGAGGAGCTTGCAGGAAGGCCAAGGAACACATACCTCAAGAGATGCCTCGGCGCATCATGCGCCCCGGCAGGACCCGGAGAGCGGCAAACTTCCGGGCCCGGCAAGGTTACGACCCCGGCAAGGTGCTTGCCGGGGAAACCTACGCTGTGTGCCCGCGCTCCAGCTCATCGGCCCACGCGTCGCCCTGGGGCCCCTCCAGGGGCACGTGGCAGATGGCTGTGCAGCCTGGGGCACACGGTGGCAAGCCACGGTGACGAGGCTACCGCCATGGCGAACGGAGAAGCACGGGCGGACGCTTTTGGGGTCGACGGCGACGGGCATTTAATGCCCTTGTCCCCCACTGTCAAGGTTAGGTGAAGATCACTGTTCACGCACTGTTACAACTACCACCAAAATTACAGTTTTACCCTCCTCTACGTTGACACCTGTCGGTGACCCCTTGGGCTGTAAAAGGAGGCCCATGCACAATGTAGAGGGGGTTCGTTTCGAAACCTAGACAACTCTCTCGCTCGGTGTAGCTAGTACTGTAGCTCTTCAAGCTCCCGAGCTCAAGAACTCAATACAACCTAAGGCAAGAGTAGGGTTTTACGCGTCCGCGCGGCCCGAACCTGGGTAAAACTTCCCATGTGCGTTCATCGATCTGCTCTCTGTGCTCCCTCCGCTCCCTTACCGCAACGTAGAAGGGGCTCCGGCCCCATAGGTGCTCGTGGGAGGACAGTTTCCCCCGACATCTTTAGCGTCTCCTTCTTCCATGTCATCATCGTCGTCTTCATCCTCATCCTTGTCGCGGCCCCGGGGAGGTCTATCACCTTGCCGCTGCTTGGCCTTGCCGCGGCGTCCTCCCCGGCCATTGAACGGCCGCTTCTTGCTGGGTTCTCCCCCGCCTCCTTGGGCCTTCTCCTTGTCGCGACGCTTGTATTCAGCCTTCTGCTGTTCTACGAGGTACTCGACTCTCTTGCAGTTCTGAAGATCGTGGCCCTTGGTACGGTGGATCTTGCAGTACTGCTTGTCGGAGCCGTCCTGCTTGTCGGCTGCCGCTACAGGGGCAGGCTCCTTGCCGGAACCGCCTGCCTGTGCCTTCTTGGCGGGAGCCTCCTTGCCGGACTGCTCGACAACCAGCACCTCCTTGTTCTTCTTCTTTCTGTTGTTCCGCCGCCGGCTCTTCTTTGCCGGGGCGGCATCCTCGCTGTCGCTTCCTCCTGCGCCAGTATCCTCTCCGGGGAGTCTCCTCCCCTCTTCGGCGCGCGCGCACTTGTCAGCCAGAGCATAGAGCTCGCTCACATCCCGGATCTTGGTCATGGCCATCTCCTCCCTCATCCGGCGGTTACGCACGTTCTGGTGGAACGCGCTGATAACCGCGGCAGGGTGGACGTCGGGAATGTTGTGTTGCACGCGGCTGAATCTCTGGAGGTACTTGCGCAGGGATTCTCCCTCCTTCTGGGCCAAGATGTGGAGATCGCTCTCCTGGCCGTGGGGTTTGTGGCCGCCTGTGAAGGCGCCAACAAACTGGTGGCACAGATCTGCCCACGAAGAAATGGAGTTCTTCGGCAAGTGCATAAGCCAAGACCGGACGTTTGGCTTAAGAACTAGCGGGAAGTAGTTGGCTAGTATCTTCTCGTCGCGTCCCCCGGCAGCCTGCACCACGATGGTGTAGATGCCGAGGAACTCCGAGGGGTGTGTCTTGCCGTCGTACTTCTCGGGTACGTTGGGCTTGAAATTCTTCATGCTGGTCCACTGGACTTGCCGCAGCTCACGGGTGAACGCAGGGCAGCCTACCGCGTACGGCAAGTCGCCTGGTTCACCGGGCGCGTGCGCGTCGACAGCGGTCCCAGCGCGCTGATCTGACTGTCTTCGGGCTTCTCGTCAACGCTCGATATGAGTCCGAGCGTCCTCTTGCCGCCTATCGTCTAGGACTTGGCGCTGATCGCGGCGAGCCCGCGGATCCGACGACGCCGTGGAGTTGTCGTCGACGTTGATCCAACGGGGTGGCGATTTCTGCTTCCGCGGCGGGGAGTGCACGGTAGTTGCACCCCCGGCGGTCTTGTCGCCATCGGCCTTCGCTTGATCGGCTTGCCGCGGCCGTGAGGTTGCCAGCTGCTCTGGCGCGTCGTTGTTGGCGAAGGCGATGAGGCTCTGAATCGTCGCCCTCCAGTCTTCGGCCTTGTCCGCCACTGGAGGGAAATCGAGGAGCAGCTATGCTCTTGCTAGAGCTTCTGCTGGAGAAGAGGGGAACGGGGGCGAGCGGGAGTTCCAGAAGGCTACAGAGGTTCTATGTGTCGATGGAGGTGCCTCTCTGCACACTTCCCACCGCCAGCTCAAGCAGTGGGTGCGAGAAGTGAATGCAGCAGAGCCGCCCGTCGAGTCACACAGACTGCTGAAGTGGTCCGGCGCGCCCATCATCTTTGACCTTGAGGACCACCCTGACAGCACCACTGTGGTCGGGTGCTTGGCGATGTTGGTCTCACCAACTATCCGCAACCTCAAGGTCACCAAGATGTTGGTTGACGGCGGGGCCGGCCTGAACTTAATCTCCTCAGCTGTGATCAAGAAGCTACAGATCCCAGACGGCGAGCTCGAAGAAACCGGGTCGTTCCAAGGGATCAACCCGGGAAGGAGCAAGCCGAAGGGGAAGATTACTCTGCCAGTGACCTTTGGCGGGGAGCTCAACTTCAGGACGGAGAGGATCACGTTTGATGTTGCCGATATCCCATTACCATACAATGGGATACTTGGACGTCCTGCCCTCGCCAAGTTCATGGCAGCTTCCCACTATGCCTACAACGTACTCAAGATGCCGGGGCCGATAAGCGTCATCTCTGTCCCCGGCGGCAAGAAGGACGCGCTTATCTGCGCCGACAAGATCTACCGGGATGCAGCGGCCGCAGCAGAGAGCAACACACTTGCCGCTGAAGCTCCCGGGGGGAAGACCAAGACCAAGTCCGGCAAGAGCTCTGGGGCCCACTCCGGCAAACGCACCTCTTCGGAGTGCTGCGCTGCCGTCGAGGACGCACCATCGAGCTCCACCGGCAAGTGCAAGAAAGGAATGGCAGCTCCACCGGCAACCAAGAAGGTGTCCGCCAAGGAGGACGACACTGGTGGTACCTTCACCATCAGTGCTACGCTCGACAACAAATAGGAAAGCGCGCTCGTTGCCTTCCTGCGGGCGAGTGTCGATGTGTTTTCATGGCAACCATCTGACATCCCCGGCGTTGCCAGGAAGGTAATTGAGCACAAGCTTGCTGTTTGTCCTCATGCGCGGCCCGTCAACCAGAAGGTCAGGAAGCAAGCCGTGGAGCGCCAAGAATTCATCGCCGAAGAGATAAAGAAGTTGGAAGCAGCAGGCCTGGTTAGAGGCGTGATCCATCCTACGTGGTTAGCAAATCCAGTTGTCGTACGCAAGGCCAATGGGAAGTGGAGACTTTGTATAGACTTCACTGATGTGAATAAAGCATGTCCCAAGGATCCATTTCCCTTGCCGCGTATTGACCAGATTGTTGACTCCACCGCCGGATGTGAGCTGCTTTCCTTCCTTAATGCATACTCAGGTTACCACCAGATTTTCATGGCCAAGGAAGATGAAGAGAAGACTGCATTCATTACTCCATGTGGCACATATTGCTTCATACGCATGCCCTTTGGATTGAAGAATGCAGGCTCAACATTTGCAAGGGTGGTGCACACTGCTTTTGAGCCACAGATCCACGGAAATGTTGAAGCCTACATGGATGATATAGTGGTCAAGAGCAAGAGCAAAGATACACTGATCAAAGATACAGCTCAAGTTGAACCCCGAGAAGTGCGTCTTCGGAGTCCCCTCCGGCAAGCTTCTCGGGTTCTTTGTGTCCCAGAGGGGGCTTGAAGCCAATCCCGACAAGATAAAAGCCATCGAGCAGATCGAAGCCCCGAAGCGCGTCAAGGACGTAAGAAGACTTGCTGGTTGTGTGGCTGCCTTCAGCAGGTTCATTTCAAAGTCTGCAGAACGCGCCCTGCCTTTCTTCAAAATCTTGAAAAAGGCAGGTCCTATGAAATGGACTCCGAAAGCGGAAGCAGCGCTGCAAGACTTGAAAGGATACCTGTCCTCTACTCCGATACTTGTCGCACCTAGGCCACAAGAGAAGTTGCTGCTATACCTAGCAGCAACCAATCAATTGGTTAGTGCTGCGTTGGTAGCGGAGAGGGAGGCGGATGAGGAACCCACATCCCCGACAAGCGAACCCAGCGACAAGCAGGGGGCTGCCTCGACAAGCTCTGGCCCCGACAAGGACAAGTCTGCGCAGGAACAAGGAGAAGTGCGAAAGAAGATGGTGCAGCGCCCAGTGTATTTTGTAAGTTCCCTCTTGCAGGGGGCTAGATCAAGATATTCTGGAGTGCAGAAGTTGCTGTTCGGCCTCCTCATGGCCTCAAGGAAGTTGCGCCATTACTTCCAAGTGCACGAGATAACAGTGGTCACTTGCTTTCCGTTGAAGAGGATATTGCAGAATCCCGAAGCAACAGGCAGGATCGTCGAGTGGGCACTGGAGCTGTCAAGTTTTGGTCTCAAGTTTGAGAGTACTTCAACCATACAGAGCAGAGCTTTGGCAGAATTCATAGCAGAGTGGACCCCAACGCCAGATGAAGAAGTTCCAGAGACAAGCATCCCCATCCAAGAAGCAAGCAACGAATGGATGATGTACTTTGATGGTGCTTTCTCGCTGCAAGGCGCCGGTGCCGGCGTGGTACTCATAGCGCCCACCGGAGAGCACCTCAAGTATGTTGTTCAGATGCACTTTCCCAAGGAACAAGCGACAAACAATACTGCAGAGTATGAAGGTTTGCTTGCCAGCCTCAGAATTGCGGCCGAGCTTGGGATCAAGAAGTTGATTGTGCGGGGAGATTCACAGTTGGTGGTCCGACAAGTGAATAAGAGTTACCAGAGCCCTTTGATGGAAGCTTATGTTGATGAAGTGAGGAAGCTTGAAGAGCACTTTGAAGGTCTGCAAATGGAGCACGTCCCAAGAGCTCAGAATGATATTGCAGATGGCCTATCAAAGTGTGCTGCAATGAAGTTACCTGTGGAACCAGGGACCTTCCTGCTCAAGTTAACTTAGCCATCCGTTACACCATCAGTTGGGCAAAACAAGAAGAGCAAGTTGGTCTCCGGCGACTACTTGCCGGCGGATCTTCCCGAAGCCGCCGCCAAGGTCCCCAAGATCAACAGCCAAGATGCTGAGGAACAGTTTGCTCCTGCAGATCCAAGGGTCTGTACAGTTCAAGCAGGCGTTCCCGACAAGCCTTGCCCCGGCAGGCTTGCCGGGGGACCATCAGCTCCGGCAGAGCCGCAGGTTCTTGCCGTAGAAGCTGAGGTTCCCGCAGCAGCCCCCGTGCCTTTAGTCCTTGTTGCTGAGCCTCAGGCTCCAGCATGGGCACAGCAAATCGTCCATTTTATGCAAACTGGAGAACTTCCCGACGAGCCAGAAGAGATAGAGAAAATAACCAGGCAGTCAAGTATGTACCAGTTCGTTGACAATGAACTGTACAGAAGAAGACTCAATGGTGTCAGGTTGAAGTGCATTTCTAGAGAAGATGGACAGAAGCTGTTGGCAGAAATACATGGAGGCATATGTGGCCACCACATTGGCGCAAGGGCACTTGCCGGGAAGGCTTTCCGGCAAGGGTTCTTCTGGCCAGAAGCCCTCCAAGATGCAACTGCACAAGTAACCAAGTGTGAAGCGTGCCAGTTCCATGCCAAGCAAATTCACCAGCCAGCTCAAGCTCTCCAGACGATCCCTTTGTCCTGGCCCTTCTCGGTCTGGGGGCTCGATATCCTCGGCCCCTTTCCCCGCACAGTCGGGGGCTTTGAGTACTTGTACGTAGCAATCGACAAGTTCACAAAGTGGCCAGAAGTGGAACCAGTGAGAAAGGTGACAGCACAGTCAGCAGTCAGGTTCTTCAGAGCAATTGTTTGCCGTTTCGGAATCCCTAACAGGATTATCACCGACAACGGCACACAGTTCACAAGTCGCACCTTCATGCAGTACGTCCAAGACCTTGGCGCCAAGGTCTGCTTCGCTTCAGTTGCTCACCCGAGGAGCAATGGTCAAGCGGAGAGGGCCAATGCTGAAGTGCTGCGCGGGCTCAAGACAAGGACCTTCGACAGGCTGCGCAAGTGCGGAAGAAACTGGATAGAGGAGTTGCCGGCGGCTCTTTGGTCAATCAGGACGACACCAAATCGAGCCACTGGACAGACGCCCTTTGCTCTTGTCTATGGAGCAGAGGCAGTTCTCCCCACGGAACTCGGATACGGATCTCCTCGAGTGCTCGCTTATGATGAGCTCGAGCAAGAGCAACTGCGACAAGATGACGCATTGCTCCTCGAGGAGGAACGTCTCCAGGCTGCTGTATGAGCTGCTCGATACCAGCAGGCCTTGCGTCGCTATCATAGCCGCAAGGTCAAGGCCAGTAGTTTCGAGGAAGGCGACCTTATTCTTCGGCGCGTTCAGTCCGCCAAGAATTCCAACAAGTTGACGCCGAAGTGGGATGGCCCTTATCGGGTGAGACAAGTCACAAGGCCCGGCGCTGTCCGCCTTGAGACCGAAGAAGGCTTACCGGTGAGCAACTCCTGGAACATAGAGCATCTTCGCAAGTTTCACCCGTAAGGCGCGGTTGCCGTGATCCGCTCCGGCAACCACCTTTTGTACAAGTCTTGCCGCTGTTGCATGTAAACCTTTGTACAAAGCCGGGCGCAGACCCCGTGCATCAGTAAAGCATTTGTACTTAGCACTATTTTTCATTTTCATGCTTTTCTTTGTTATTTGCATGCATCATCTGACACTATGTGCAACGCACGTCCCGGGTAAGCACTAGCAAACCGTGAGGCTCTATACTTGTTTTTCCTACTCTTTTTCCCTCTTAAGCAGAAGGAGTATTCCTTGCGCACAAGTTTGCCGGGGGGAAGGAGATGGAGGCATGAACCAAGTGTTGTTCAAGAAAGAGAAGCCTTGTCGGGGAACAAACGAACTATGAAAGCTAAGATTACCAAAGTTTGAGTAATTCAATTTTTTTTTAATTTTTAGTTGTCTTCCTTGAACAACCACACTTTGTATGGAAACCCTGTGCGCGGAGGAACCTACCCGCGGCTAGCCGCGCCCTTATTTTGTTTCGAGCACGCTCAACGACTTAAGTGAGCTGCGACAAGTGTCGCGCCCTTACTTTGTTTTCGAGTTCGCTCAGCAGTCTAAGTGTGCTGCGACTAGCTGCGGCAAGGTTACTTGCCGGCGAGGTCTTTGCCAGCAGGCTGCTAAGAGTCCAGTACTCAGCGCTCGCGGCAAGGGTCCCTTGCCGGCAAGTCCCCTAAAAGCGTAGGGTAAAAAGCATACAAAGTGAAGGATCGAAAGCAAGGGAGATAACACTGCATTGATTGCTCAAAATAAGATTGTATATTACAAAGATAGCTTGCCGCTGTTCTAATCAACTACTGCCTATGACTTAATTGGCAGCGGCAAGGGAAGAAGGAAAGGAATCTAGTCCACGCGGTCGCCTTCACGCCTCGTGATCTTGCCCACCTTGGAAACGATGTGGGCAACCTGCGCCTTCAACGCCTCCTGATCAGCTTCGGGCGGCAAGGTGCGGAGGACGTTGACGAGGTTGATGTCGGGGTTGCGGTAGACGATCTTCGACAAGACCCACTCCAGGGTGCCCATGCAGAGCCGACGCGCCTCATCGGCCAGCTGCACGAGGATCTTCTCCCGCAGCCGCGCAAGCGCCGGCGCGATTCCTCTGAAGAACAGACTCAACTTGGCGTTGTGAGGGAGACTCTCGTCCGGAGAGTACACGAGGTGCTCCGCCCTCAGCGCCATCATCTCCTTGTCAATATTGGCAGCGGAGGTGGCCAGCTCATCAGTCCACTGCTCCACTGCCCGGCTGAAGTTGTTCGCTGAGACGGCGGCGCTATCCACCAAGGCCGTTTCCTTGCGGAGTTCGTCCTTCAGCTTCGTCTCGCGATCCCGGGCGGCGTCGAGCGATTCAGTTAGGGTGGAGACCTTCAGCTCTAAGTCAGCAATAGAATCCTTGGCGGCAGTGAGCTCCGTACCCTTCTCGGAGAGACGTACCTGCAACTCAGAGTTGGTGTGGGCATCTTTCTCCCGCTCCACATTGAGCGCAGTGACTCTGTCCTCGCTCGCCTTCAGGAACAGCTCCAGCTGCTTCACCCTGGCCTCCAGATCTTTCTTGGCGGTTTCTACGGCAGCTGCGGCGTCCCTCGCCTCCTTCAGAGCCCCGCCAATGGCTTGCTCCCGGGCGGTGAGGTTGTCCTCATGAGCGTCGAGGTCAACCTTCCGCTGGTTGAGTGCCCCTTCTCGCCAGGACAGCTCCTCGGCGGCCAACCGTTGCTGCTCCTCGGCCTCAGCTTTCTCAAGGAGGAAGGCTTGCTGCGCCCCGGCAAGCTCTTCACGCTCCTCCGCCAAGTTGCGGCGGGCCGCCTGGTTGTCAGCGCGGAGCTCCGCGGCGCGCTTCTCCAGATCAGCTCCAGCCTTGGCGGCAAGAGCCTCCCGAGACTCCAACTTCGCCTGCCTGGCCCGGTACAAGGCCAGGAGCCGACGAAGGAGCTTCTCCTCTTCGGGCTCGTCGCTACCGCCAGGCGCTTCAACAACCTTCAACCCAACGGAGGCGAGGACCTCTCCGTCAAAGGTCTCTCCCTCCGCGGGTGCTCGAGACGAGGACGCCCACGGGACTTGAATAAAGACCCCGTTGGCGGCCTCCAAGTAGACACCCGACCGCTCCGTGGAGGCGGAGGGGTCGGCGGCCGGTGCAGCGTCCGATGCTCCTGCGGCCTCCGGGCCCGCAGTGTGGTCGCCGGCCTCTTCCCCAGCCGCGGCGTCGGCGGTTGGGGCGGTCTCTTCGGCGGCTTGCTCGTCAGTAGCAGTGGCGTTGCCGCCGTCGCCGTGCACACCCTCCTCGCCGGTGGTCTCCGTTTCCATCCGCTCCGGGGCAGGAGGATCTAGCAGAAGAAAAAGAAAAGAAAGAATCAAGCAAATATCCAAAAAAGACGAATCCGGGAAGAAGAAATTACAAGCTTTACCTTCGCGGACTTCTTCGACGACAGGGTCCCTCGCCGGGGAATTTTCCCTTTGCGGCGGAGTGGTGGCCCCTGCTGGCGGAGGGCCGCTAGCGCCCTCCCTTGGCGGGGTGCTCACCCTTGTCGGGCTGCTCACCCTTGGCGGGGTACTCGCCCTTGGCGGAGAACCCGCCATTGGCGGAGCGTTCTCCCTTGCCGGAGAGCTCCTCCTTGGCGGGGAGGGCGGAGCGAGTGGCTCGTCGGGGGCGACCTCCGGGCGAGCTGCGGCTGCAGCTCCACTTCTGCACAAGACAAACAAGACATCAAGACAACAACCAAGATGATAACCTCAAGCGCGCCCGTCAAGCAGAAAGATAAAAACCAGACTTACGCTGGGGGCTGCGCTGGGGGCTGCTCCTCGGAGCAGCAGGTTGATCCGGCAAGTTTGCCGCTGGCACGTCTCCAGTCGCCGCGGCGGGCGAGTCATCTTCAATCTCGACCACAGGGATCTTGGCCCTCTTAGCCATCCGCTGGGTCAGGGTCCTGAAAGCAAAACAAAAACAAGATCAGAATCAACAAAGAAAATCAAGACAAAATCGAAGAAACTAAAGAATTGCAAGTACTTACTCCTCTTCCTCTTCATCGGAGCTGAGGGCGGAGAAGTCAAATTCCGCCTGAGGTGCTCCTGCGTGGGGAGCTGGAGGAGAAGGTTCCCTCGGGCGCTTGGCGGTCTTTGGGGCTGTGGGCTGCGAAGACCCAGCCCCCGTCGTCGCCGAGGACCGAGGGACAGAAGGAGCACCCGTTCCGCTCCGGGAAGATCCCCCTCCGCTTGGCGCTTGAGCACGGGGCGCTTCATTGACGACTTCGCTTGTCCTGGTGGCGCGCGTCGCACGGCGCGCTGGCTGCTGTCGAGGCGCCTGCGGCCTCGCCGTCTCAGCTACCTTGCGGAGACGCTTCTTAGGTTGCCGCGTGGGACTTGCCGGAGGCGGGGAGTTCTCTGAGGATGAGGAGGCGTCGTCATCGAGATTCAGAGATCCACCAGAGTCTTCATCATCCTCGGCGTCCTCCTCCTACTCGGCAGGCCCGCTGGACTCAGCACCATGCCCGGCGGCCTCGCTCCCCCCGGCAACCTCGCTCCCTGTGACGCCCGAGACCGACGTCCCAGAAGATTCCAGAAGATTCCAGATGTTCCGGGTTGCCCGTGTGTTTCTTTTGTGCTTGTGTTTTTATTTTTGCATTGCATCATGTCATCATGCCATCATGTCATATTTTATTTTGCATCTCAACTTAAATAAATTGTGGGCCTTCGGTCCATTTAAATCGAGGGAAGATGTCTTCTCTTTATAACATATAAAAGCCTCTCAATATTTAGGGAGCTATATAAAAATTCCATTCTTGGAATTAAGCATAACACACTTGCATATTTCCCCATGCTTTTCCTACTTCGAGTTCCCTTCAAAAACCTTGCCAATAATTCTTTTCCTATTTATCGAGGTTCCTCCGAAAATTCGAACATTTTGGACACTTCAATAATCACGTCTTAGTTCAAACCCGTTTGAATTAAATTCAAATATGTTTGAATTATTTTCCGATCTGGCCTTTTATATTTTTCTCCGGTCGTGCTCATTTTTACGAGCCCGAGAAAATTAACCTTGTCCTAATTCTTGCCTTAACCCCCCCTCCTCTTTTCCTTTTACCTTCTCTTTCATTTTTCTGCTAAGGGAATTAAAAAGAGGAGCAGCCAGCCCAGCTTTCTCCCTGGCCCAATTCCTCCTTTGGCCTCAAGCCTCCAGCCGCAGTGGGCTTCTCCTCCTGGCCCATTTGGCCCAGCCGCTAGGCTCCGAACCCTAGCCCGACCGAGCCAGCGCTCCTCCCCTCGCTCTCCTTTCCCCGCAGCCAGCACCCCATCGTCCCGATCCCCTTTTCTCCCTCCTTCGATCTCTTCCTCTGGCCTCGATCCATCGCCCTCTCGAGCTCCATCGCCCCTCCCCCTCTTCCTCCCGATGCGCGCCAGAGACCGAAGCCCCGCGTGGCGGCCCTCCTCTCCAAGCGGCAGCGCCCCGCGCCCCGCTCCCTTCTTCCGCGAGGCCGCCCCGAGGCCCCCCTCCATCGGCAAGGCGCGAGCATCACAGCGCCCCGAGCGCGCCCTCCAGGGCCGCCTCGCCTGGTTCTCCTCGCCTCGCCGTGGCGCCGCTCCCTCCAGGTCCCCTCGGCTCCCTCCTCCGCGCGCCCGCGAGCTGGCCGCGAGGTCGAGCTCCTCCGCTCCGCCAGGAGCCAGGACAGAGCCCCCTGGCCGAGCCCCGCGCGCCTCGGCCGCCCCGGCCAGCACCTCGCCATGGCGCTCACCGAGCTCCCATCGCTCCTCTGCGGCTCCCTCTGCCCTGCACCACGAGCGCGCCCCGTCCTCCTTCGGCCGTCCAAGCCAGCAGCCGCTCTGTTCGCAAGGCTGCAGCGGCCAAGACCTTCGCCGCCGGTCGGATCCCTCGGTCGCCACTTCGTCCAGCGCCGCTTCGAGCTCGTCCGCTCCAGTTTCTCCTTGTTGCCGTGACCGTAACCGTGCTGTGTTTTGTTTGTTTTGTTACTGTTTCTGTTATCTCAAGCACCCATGTAACAGCAAACATATCTACTTTTGGACCCTTGTACAACTACGGCTCGAGATCGAGAACCCCCAAATACCACTACGAACGCCGACGCGACAAGTACCCCGACATCGATGACATGAACGACTACGAACGAGAACGACTTCATGGACAAGTACCACTACCGTCGCCGAGACCCTCAAGTACCTCTACGAACGGAACGACTACTCATTGGCGACCTTGTGTACAACTACTTCCTCTCCGATGAACGAGAACAACTACTTCCCTCTACGGCATGTACCACTACCGTCGCCCCGTGTACCACGACTTGTGTACCACTACTTCCACTACCGCCACGTGAACGCCTTCTTCCTCTACGTCTCGAACTGCCCCGAAACGCACGCTTCAAAGGTATAACCCCGAGACGTGACCCGTGAGATGTTTGCTCGTGATGTATGAAATGTTTCCCGTGTGTGCTCCGTGCCCGTTTCGTCCTTTTGTCATGCTCCTCGGTTGCCTCGTCGCCGACTCGTGGGAACCCGGTGACGGAATCGCCCCACCTTATCATCTTCCATGTCTCACTCTCCGTTACCTCTTGTACCGGTCTCTCAACGAGATACCGGAACCGATATGATGCGTTGCATCATTTTCGGATCGTTGCCGTGGCACCCTTTCGTTCCACCACGGTGACAAATACTTCATATCTTCTTCATGTCAACTTTTAATAAATTGCATAAACTTGATCATGTCATCCGCATCATGTTAACAACACTAAAATGTTTAATTGTTGTTTGCTTATAATTATTAAACATGCTCATGGGGATTTTCCGGATATGTTGTTGTTATTCTCCGGCCTCATTTAAATTGCCTAGTTAGTATAGTTTTATTATGCTTCACCTCTTGCCATGCTAAAAACATTTAATCTTGTCTTGTTAATAATCGAGAGTCAATTAAATAAAATGTGGTGTTTCGAGCTCCACTTAACTTGTAGTATTTGTTTGTGCACTTTGCCATGCCTTGCATATTTAAACCGGACATGCATCATACTTGGATGTGCATCGTATGCCATGTTTATGCTTGCGTGTTTACCGTGTTGTTTCTTTCTTTCCGGTTGCTTCTCTTGTTAGCTTCGGTTTTGTTCCTGAGTTGTGAGGCTTCTTCTTCGTCTTCGTCATGGATCCGCTCTTCTCCCTTGTGGAATTCCAGGCAAGATGACCGAACCCCGATAACATTACTATCTTTGCCTATTGCTAGTAGATCCGCTCTATAGTTTTGCCTCGATGCCCATGATCTTCTTGTCAGCCTCCTACTTGTAACCATTGCCCTGTTTAACCAACCTACCTATGCAAACCATTGCTTGGCTAAGTACGCTTCGCTCAGCCCTTCTTATAGCATTGCTAGTTGCAGGTGAAGATTGAAGATGCTTGCTTCATGTTGAAGTTTGGTTGGGTTATATCACACTATATAACTGCTTAAAATGAAATCATCTATATATTGGCAAGGGTGGAAGGCTAAGCCTTTTGCTTGGTGATTTGTTCCACTCATGCCATTAGGAACCGTATAAACCGGTGTTATGTTCCCTGATTATGCGTTCCTAACACGGTTGGGGTGTATGGGACCCCCTTGATAAACCGCTAAGTGCTAAGTCTTTTCCAGCAAGTCCCAACTTTTGGTACTTTTTGCCTCATAATAACAACTTAAATAATTAATTAATTGCATAGGGGGTCATGTCCCCGAGGATTCTTAATTCTACATAGCAGGGGGGGCCAGTGCTGATGGTGTTGGTCCTAAACGGGGGTTCTGCGGGGCCGCCTTGGGGAAACCTGAGGTATCTGGTATAACCTGTAGAATCGCCCATCCGGTCGTGTCCTGAGACTTAGATACGCGCGGCTACTATCAGGGTGTCGACATGCCGGGAGGATTTGCTGGATTAGCCTTACCTTAGTTCGGTCTAACTTGAGCACGGGATTCCGAGAATACTCGGGTCTTCCCACCTTGGAGTTGCGACTCTGCGGATCGCGGGCTTGTAATGGGTCAAGTTGGAACACCCCTGCAGGGTTTGAACTTTCGAAAGCCGTGCCCGCGGTTATGTGGCAGATGGGAGCTTGTTAATATCCGGTTGTAGAAAACTTGACACAATGTTTCAATACACTACCAGCGTGTGTACCGTGACTGTCAATTTCCGAATAGGGATTCGGGAGTTGAACACGGTGGGGTTATGTTTGACCGGTTTTAGTTAGGATCACTTAGTGATCATCTCTTGACCGAGGCTTTCTCTTCTCGCTCTCTATTACGTAAGTTAGTGCTAGTTGCTGCTGCAGACTCTTGTTGTTCCTTCACCTCTAGTTCTTTCTTCAGCCTTGTCCTCACCCAAGGCTTAAATAGTCGTGTTACCCGGGAACGGGATTGCTGAGTCCTCTGTGGCTCACAGTTACTTCACCACACCAGATGCAGGTTCAGCCGAGTTTGATGCAGAAGCTGGTTCAAGTACTTCACTTGGAGTTCGTTGAAGAGCGTGGCCGGTTGCTTGTGACGTTTCCGACGATCAGTAGTGGTTTCTACTAGGATTCGATCCTGACCTGTGGCTTTATGTTGTTTTGGTATCTTTCTTTTGATCTTCGCCCGTAGTCGGGTTGTGATGTTTTGAATGATGATTTGCTTATGTAATGTATTGTGTGAAGTGGCGAGTGTAAGCCAACTATCTCCTTTTGCAATTTAATCCCGCTTTTACATGAGTTGTGCAAAGATACCAAACTTGAGATCATTCTAGGATGGGCTTATACCTTTAAGTCGTGCCTCGACACGTAGGAGGTATAGTCCCATCCTGGGCATTACAAGTTGGTATCAGAGCCTTCTCCGACCTAGAAGCCCCCACTGATTGATCGAATCGTTGACGGTTGAGTCTAGGCACACACTGAAAATGTTTTGAGTCCTTATATATATCGGAGAGTAGGATTTCTTTTGCTTCTCATCTCTTTTCTCTCTGGTGAGGACTCCTGACGATTACTCTTGCCTCTTCTACTTTCAAAAATTGCACCAATTTTTTTTTTAGGATCTCGCGAGTATTATTTGGATTGTTTCAATGTCTTTGTGACGAGAACATTCTTCTCGATGCCTCCTGTCATTAGAGGTTGTGGCAGTGTCCCGGGGAGTTGAGCTCCGAGGTGTTGTCGTCACAAATCCATCACGGCAGTACTAGAATACTTAAGACGGCCGACATCGAAAACTCTCCTATGCGGTTAGTGGCAAGATAACCCCGACATCACCCAGTACTAGGGAGGTAGCTCGAGAGTATTGCCATAGCTTGTATAGTGGATGTGTTTCGAAGGTCCGAGGTAAACAGTTTCCGAGAAAGACTGGTTATGTGTTGAAGGATGGATACACCTGGATGTAGGTTTAGAGTTGATTGCGCGGTGCCTCCCGTGTATCCCCAACACCTGATTGCATAACTGGAAACTTTCGGAAATCTATAGGTGGGTTCATCTAGTAGTTCTAGGCATTCTTCCAACGGATGCACGATATGAAGTTCGGGGTTCTACATTGAGTGAAGTGGTTTTATGGACTTGTTCTGATCGGGAGTTGCATCTTAAAGGGTCCTTGGCTATGCTGATCCGGGGATTGCAAAACCCTTTTGTAACACGTTCCATGAGCTTTCAGCACGAAGATGTCGAACGAAGCTTCTATCCTGTATTTGTTCTATCTGATCCTTGTTCCTTTTTTTTATTATTTATCTTTTGTTCTCCAAGTGGCTTCTCGACGAGTTGATGTACCTGCGGAATTCATTCGTTCAATTCTCTGTTCGGATGATATTGTGAAGATCATGTTGCATATCTATCCTTTGTTTTTGTTTTGATTCTGGTATTCGAGTTGCTTCGATGTCAAATGTTGATTCCATACCTTTCCAATCGGTGTTCTCATATTTCTATGGGAGTGCTAGTCCTTTTTGATCATCAAGATGGTCATGTTAAATTCTTTTTCAACCGGTGTGCCTTCCCTTCAAGTTACTCCATACAGACGCCGTTGAGAAATCTGACGATTGTCTGTTTCATCATCTCAAGTTGTCCTTGTTTTGCCCACCCTCCCACCCTTTTCTTTATGGAGTCAGAAATTCTCAAATGAAATATCCATTTTATTCATGTGATATTTCTTCATTCATTTCCTTCAATGTTCTTATCCGGTGCTTTATCGTGAAGATGCTCAAGAGCGTCAAGTTCATCATTCTTTTGTTCTCAAATTCTTCCGGTGGATGTAATTCAAGATTTCGGTGTTGACTTATCCTTTTCCTCATTTCATAATGCTTTCTTATTCTGATGCACCAATTAGTCATTCTCCTCTTGCTATTCATACCCGGAGTGCTGAAGATTCGTGATTCCATTCTTAATCCGTTCAAGTTATTTTGAGATTGTTAGCTCATTCAAGCCATTTAATTCAACCGGTGCAATATCTCTTAAGCAATCTTTTCAACGGTGATTTCTTTTGAGTGGGCCCTAACCCACAGGTCTTTTCCCAGGATCTTACCCGACTCTTCTAATTTTTTCCGGAGTTATTTTGAAATTCCTTTCAAGCGTAACGTAAGAATGATTTCCATCAGTCACATGCCTTCTCCAAGATCGCTTTCAAATTCTTTTTTCATCATTGGTTCAACCTTTTTAATTCTTCATTCCGGAGTGCTCAACAATTCTTATGGCATTTCTCGTCTTCACTCTCAACATTTAAAGACCGGAGAAGTGTTTCTCTTAAATATTGGCCCGTCTTCTTCAAGATTCGTGGTTCTAGCTTCATGCCATCCTCATTATTGTTCCGATTGTGAGGAATTCGTTTATGCCATCCGAAGCATTTCATGAATTCTTTTCTTTGTGATCCTCCGAAGGCCATCATTTCAGAAGATTCTTCGTTCTCAGTTTTCAACTTCGTCCTCCAACTATTCTTCATTGATGCCTCTTCGTTCGTCTCCCTATTCTTACGGTGGTTCATTCAAGATTACCCTTCCGTTGTTATCGTTTTAATTCATTTGTTCTTTTCATAATCCTACCGGTGCTTTGTTGAAGATTTACCCAAGCTTATGCGAGATCTCTCTTATTCTTTTCAATGAGAATAAGTAGTATGCCAAATCCTTTGGTTGTCATCAATTTAAATTGGTGAAGGGTACTCACAACATAATTCTTATTCTTGTTCCTTCCAAGTGTTTAATTCTTTTGTCTGGAGCTTGTTCATCTTATCATATTCTCGGTTCCAAGTTGTTCATCTTGTTTTCCGGAGCTTCAAGTTATTTCAATTATATCATTTGAAAGCTCCATCTTATTCATCGTTGGCCTTGAATCTTATTCTTTTTCATTTTTCACTTCTCATGCTTTCATTATTGGAGTTCTTCATGGTGGTTCATCATGATTTAATTCATCCTTCAAGTCTTCATCAAGATTCTTGTTGGAGCTCAAGCATTCTTCATCATGCACCCCAATCGCAATTCTTTCTACCTTATTTTTTGAGATGGTGTTATGTCATTTTTGACAATTCCTTCATGTTTCATGATTCACGAGTTATCAAGAATGAGATATTTAAACCCATTTTTTTTCTTTGTTCAGGAGATCTTTTCAACCCTAAATTTATTCAATGGAGTTATCTTGGGTTGTATTTCACCTAAAAGCTTTCCCTGAGAATTGTTGCTATTATGGTGCTTATAAATGACCCAAGTTCTTCATTTATCATTTCGGTGAAACAAGTTTTTTTTCATCTCCTTGTTGATCTCAATCCAATCAAATGTTCTCCTTAGTGGCTGGTTGTCACCTCTTAATTTTAAGATGTTTTCCATAAGCCCACAACGAGCTTATTCGTTTCGTTGTTGATTTTTCAATCAACTCCGTTCAACCCTTCTTTGTAAGGATGCTCTTTCAAATTTAATTTTGAGAGAGGTTGTCTTTTTCTCTCCGTTCAATTCTTTCATTGAGTTCTACTCTATTCTTTCATTCCGGAGGCATTATGATGTTGCTCTCTTTAACCATCATCTCGTTTTTATCAAGATCATATTCTTCCCTTGCTTGTCTTTTAACCGGAGTGCTGTCTGAATCCTTCTTTACCTTTTGTGCCATTCTTTCAATTGTTTCAGAGGCAATATGTTGTTGATTTCATCAAGTATCATTCCATCTCCTCAAATTCTTGTTAATTCCTTCCATTTTCAGACGGAGTGCTGTCCAAATTTTGTCATTCTTAACTTCGTTCCTCCTTTTATGCCTTTCAGACGGAGTGTTGTCTTCAAGGTTCTGATAATGTTCCATGTTCCTCCTTTTTACCGAAGTGCTCTTAACTTCGTTCATCTCTGTTCTATTCTTCTTTCAATTTGTTCAACCTCTCAAGGTTCTTTGGTTTCACTCGTCTGTCAAAGAAGCAACTTTGTTTACCTCTTCTTTTTCCGTTTACCCGGTGATATCTCTAGGTTCTCGGGTCGAGATCCTCTGTTAGTGTGGGAGAGTTGTGACGCCCGAGACCGACGTCCCAGAAGATTCCAGAAGATTCCAGATGTTCCGGGTTGCCCGTGTGTTTCTTTTGTGCTTGTGTTTTTATTTTTGCATTGCATCATGTCATCATGCCATCATGTCATATTTTATTTTGCATCTCAACTTAAATAAATTGTGTGGGCCTTCGGTCCATTTAAATCGAGGGAAGATGTCTTCTCTTTTTAACATATAAAAGCCTCTCAATATTTAGGGAGCTATATAAAAATTCCATTCTTGGAATTAAGCATAACACACTTGCATATTTCCCCATGCTTTTCCTACTTCGAGTTCCCTTCAAAAACCTTGCCAATAATTCTTTTCCTATTTATCGAGGTTCCTCCGAAAATTCGAACATTTTGGACACTTCAATAATCACGTCTTAGTTCAAACCTGTTTGAATTAAATTCAAATATGTTTGAATTATTTTCCGATCTGGCCTTTTATATTTTTCTCCGGTCGTGCTCATTTTTACGAGCCCGAGAAAATTAACCTTGTCCTAATTCTTGCCTTAACCCCCCCTCCTCTTTTCCTTTTACCTTCTCTTTCGTTTTTCTGCTAAGGGAATTAAAAAGAGGAGCAGCCAGCCCAGCTTTCTCCCTGGCCCAATTCCTCCTTTGGCCTCAAGCCTCCAGCCGCAGTGGGCTTCTCCTCCTGGCCCATTTGGCCCAGCCGCTAGGCTCCGAACCCTAGCCCGACCGAGCCAGCGCTCCTCCCCTCGCTCTCATTTCCCCGCCGCCAGCACCCCATCGTCCCGATCCCCTTTTCTCCCTCCTTCGATCTCTTCCTCTGGCCTCGATCCATCGCCCTCTCGAGCTCCATCGCCCCTCCCCCTCTTCCTCCCGATGCGCACCAGAGACCGAAGCCCCGCGTGGCGGCCCTCCTCTCCAAGCGGCAGCGCCCCGCGCCCCGCTCCCTTCTTCCGCGAGGCCGCCCCGAGGCCCCCTCCATCGCCAAGGCGCGAGCACCACAGCGCCCCGAGCGCGCCCTCCAGGGCCGCCTCGCCTGGTTCTCCTCGCCTCGCCATGGCGCCGCTCCCTCCAGGTCCCCTCGGCTCCCTCCTCCACGCGCTCGCGAGCTGGCTGCGAGGTCGAGCTCCTCCGCTCCGCCAGGAGCCAGGACAGAGCCCCCTGGCCGAGCCCCGCGCGCCTCGGCCGCCCCGGCCAGCACCTCGCCATGGCGCTCACCGAGCCCCCATCGCTCCTCTGCGGCTCCCTCTGCCCTGCACCGCGAGCGCGCCCCGTCCACCTTCGGCCGTCCAAGCCAGCAGCCGCCGCTGTTCGCAAGGCTGCAGCGGCCGCGACCTTCGCCGCCGGCCGGATCCCGCGGTCGCCACTTCGTCCAGCGCCGCTTCGAGCTCGTCCGCTCCGGTTTCTCCTTGTTGCCGTGACCGTAACCGTGCTATGTTTTGTTTGTTTTGTTACTGTTTCTGTTATCTCAAGCACCCATGTAACAGCAAACATATCTACTTTTGGACCCTTGTACAACTACGGCGCGAGATCGAGAACCCCCAAGTACCACTACGAACGCCGACACGACAAGTACCCCGACATCGATGACATGAACGACTACGAACGAGAACGACTTCATGGACAAGTACCACTACCGTCGCCGAGACCCTCAAGTACCTCCACGAACGGAACGACTACTCGTTGGCGACCTCGTGTACAACTACTTCCTCTCCGATGAACGAGAACAACTACTTCCTCTACGGCATGTACCACTACCGTTGCCCCGTGTACCACGACTCGTGTACCACTACTTCCACTACCGCCACGTGAACGCCTTCTTCCTCTACGTCTCGAACCGCCCCGAAACGCACGCTTCAAAGGTATAACCCCGAGACGTGACCCGTGAGATGTTTGCTCGTGATGTATGAAATGTTTCCCGTGTGTGCTCCGTACCCGTTTCGTCCTTTTGTCATGCTACTCGGTTGCCTCATCGCCGACTCGTGGGAACCCGGTGACGGAATCGGCCCACCTTATCATCTTCCATGTCTCGCTCTCCGTTACCTCTTGTACCGGTCTCTCAACGAGATACCAGAACCGATATGATGCGTTGCATCATTTTCGGATCGTTGTCGTGGCACCCTTTCGTTCCACCACGGTGACAAATACTTCATATCTTCTTCATGTCAACTTTTAATAAATTGCATAAACTTGATCATGTCATCCGCATCATGTTAACAACACTAAAATGTTTAATTGTTGTTTGCTTATAATTATTAAACATGCTCATGGGGATTTTCCGGATATGTTGTTGTTATTCTCCGGCCTCATTTAAATTGCCTAGTTAGTATAGTTTTATTATGCTTCACCTCTTGCCATGCTAAAAACATTTAATCTTGTCTTGTTAATAATCGAGAGTCAATTAAATAAAATGTGGTGTTTCGAGCTCCACTTAACTTGTAGTATTTGTTTGTGCACTTTGCCATGCCTTGCATATTTAAACCGGACATGCATCATACTTGGATGTGCATCGTATGCCATGTTTATGCTTGCGTGTTTACCGTGTTGTTTCTTTCTTTCCGGTTGCTTCTCTTGTTAGCTTCGGTTTTGTTCCTGAGTTGTGAGGCTTCTTCTTCGTCTTCGTCATGGATCCGTTCTTCTCCCTTGTGGAATTCCAGGCAAGATGACCGAACCCCGATAACATTACTATATTTGCCTATTGCTAGTAGATCCGCTCTATAGTTTTGCCTCGATGCCCATGATCTTCTTGTCAGCCTCCTACTTGTAACCATTGCCCTGTTTAACCAACCTACCTATGCAAACCGTTGCTTGGCTAAGTACGCTTCGCTCAGCCCTTCTTATAGCATTGCTAGTTGCAGGTGAAGATTGAAGATGCTTGCTTCATGTTGGAGTTTGGTTGGGTTATATCACACTATATAACTGCTTAAAATGAAATCATCTATATATTGGCAAGGGTGGAAGGCTAAGCCTTTTGCTTGGTGATTTGTTCCACTCATGCCGTTAGGAACCGTATAAACCGGTGTTATGTTCCTTGATTATGCGTTCCTAACACGGTTGGGGTGTATGGGACCCCATTGATAAACCGCTAAGTGCTAAGTCTTTTCCAGCAATTTCCAACTTTTGGTACTTTTTGCCTCATAATAACAACTTAAATAATTAATTAATTGCATAGGGGGTCATGTCCCCGAGGATTCTTAATTCTACATAGCAGGGGGGGCCAGTGCTGATGGTGTTGGTCCCAAACGGGGGTTCTGCGGGGCCGCCTTGGGGAAACCTGAGGTATCTGGTATAACCTGTAGAATCGCCCATCCGGTCATGTCCTGAGACTTAGATACGCGCGGCTACTATCAGGGTGTCGACACGCCGGGAGGATTTGCTAGATTAGCCTTACCTTAGTTCGGTTTAACTTGAGCACGGGATTCCGAGAATACTCGGGTCTTCCCACCTTGGAGTTGCGACTCCGCGGATCGCGGGATTGTAATGGGTCAAGTTGGAACACCCCTACAGGGTTTGAACTTTCGAAAGCCGTGCCCGCGGTTATGTGGCAGATGGGAGCTTGTTAATATCCGGTTGTAGAAAACTTGACACAATGTTTCAATACACTACCAGCGTGTGTACCGTGACTGTCAATTTCCGAATAGGGATTCGGGAGTTGAACACGGTGGGGTTATGTTTGACCGGTTTTAGTTAGGATCACTTAGTGATCATCTCTCGACCGAGGCTTTCTCTTCTCGCTCTCTATTACGTAAGTTAGTGCTAGTTGCTGTTGCAGACTCTTGTTGTTCCTTCACCTCTAGTTCTTTCTTCAGCCTTGTCCTCACCCAAGGCTTAAATAGTCGTGTTACCCGGGAACGGGATTGCTGAGTCCTCTGTGGCTCACAGTTACTTCACCACACCAGATGCAGGTTCAGCCGAGTTTGATGCAGAAGCTGGTTCAAGTACTTCACTTGGAGTTCGTTGAAGAGCGTGGCCGGTTGCTTGTGACGTTTCCGACGATCAGTAGTGGTTTCTACTAGGATTCGATCCTGACCTGTGGCTTTATGTTATTTTGGTATCTTTCTTTTGATCTTCGCCCGTAGTCGGGTTGTGATGTTTTGAATGATGATTTGCTTATGTAATGTATTGTGTGAAGTGGCGAGTGTAAGCCAACTATCTCCTTTTGCAATTTAATCCCGCTTTTACATGAGTTGTGCAAAGATACCAAACTTGAGATCATTCTGGGATGGGCTTATACCTTTAAGTCGTGCCTCGACACGTAGGAGGTATAGTCCCATCCTGGGCATTACACTCCCTCCGGCAACCTCGCTTGTCACGGCAAACTTCACGGAAGGCTCCTCGGCAAACTCCTCGGGCGCAATCTTCAGCAGCTTGAGGATTTCTGCCTCCTCTGTTTGGCTCACTGCGTCCGCGGCCTCTGCATCGGCCACGGTGTATCCAAACTCGCCCGCCGCTGCGGCTGCGGCGGCCTCCTCCATCCTGGAGGCGATGTAGGCTATATCCCGGTCAGTAGTAGCCCGGGTGAGGCCCTTGTTCTCCTCGGCATTGCGGGGCGTCTCGACCAAGTTGTCGAAGAAGGTCAGCACGGTATCCGGCGGAGGCTCTATCCAAGTGGGGACGACGCCATGGGAGTCGCACGCGGGCATCATCGTCGTAGGGAATCACGGGCAGTGCTGTTGCACAGCGGCACCACTCCCCGGGAAGGTTTGAACCACTCCGGGTGGGCCGGGTCATGCTTGAAGAGCTCCCGGACCATCCCCTTCAACTCCAAGGCGGTGAAGATGTAATTCAATCCAGGACGCAGCCTCATGATATCTGCCGCATTGCTTAATTCCCAGGTGGGCCTCTTCCTTTATTGTAAAGGGGCGATGCAGCGGCGGCGGAAATCTGCTCCAACTTCTTCGATAGTCAGATTGGCGACCCGGAGACGAATAATCCTAATGAGGGCGATACTAAGCTTGTTGTCTTCCGGGGCCAATTCACTCCAATCCCTGCCGCGCACTATGGCAGTCTGGCGCGGCGAGGTAAAGGGCTCTGGCTTATCTTCCAACACCCAGCACCAATCGGCTCTCCACTCCTCCCACTTGCCGCGAAGCTCACCCTTCAGGTACGAGTCCTTCTTGTTCAGCCTAAAGATCCAGGAGATGCCGCCGGAGAGGGTGGCACCTGACTCTACTCTAGGCATGAAGAAGTGGCGGAAAAGAGCTACATTTGGATGAACCCCAACATAGTTTTCGCACAGATGTATGAAAACGGCCATCGTAAGGATGGCTTTGGGGGTAAAATCTAGGAGGTGGAGGCCATATGTGTTCATTACATCACAAAAGAACTCCGAAAACGGAGGGCACAGACCACAGTGGAAGAATGCAGCAAAGAAAAAGTACCCGCCGGGGAACATATCTTTGGCGACGGCGGGGAAGACTTGGGTGCGGGGATGAGCTTTGGTCTCCCTCGCCCAGAACAAATAATATTTGTCCCGGAGCTCCCTCGCGCCAAGCCTCGGCGCGAAGACCACGCACTTCTTCCGCAGGGCGGCCAGCTTCGCCGCCTGCTCGGACTTCTCCTTTTTGGCCTTGTCGACCTTCGCCTTCTCGCTCTTCGGAGCCATGGCGGAGGCGGTGAGGAAAGAGGCGAGGAGGACGACGGCGCCGCGGATGCGGGAGACGGTGGAGGAAGGGCGGAGGCAAGAAGCGGCGGGGGTTTCTGGAGAATCAAGGCGCAATGAAGAACGGTGGAGGGGAACTGCCCCTGCTTCCAATGCTTTTAAGGGGGGAGTGGGGGACGTTCCGCATTTCCCATTAAAGAAACAGGCCACGATCTCTCCCACGACGCCGCAATCGACGCGTGCCGTTAGGGAGGGATGCGGCGGATACGGAAGGGGATTCGGCTTGCTGTGGGCCGCGTGTGCCCGTGCACTGTCTTGGGCCTGGCCCAACAGCGCTCGGCACCGTGTGTGGCCCAGGCCCGGGGGCTCCTGTCGGTGTACTAAGATAGGGGTACCTTAGTACCCCAACTTGTGCACGGGCAGTAGCAGCTTCCCGCGGCGGGGCTTACCACGTGCTCGCCAAGAACCTTTCCGGTCCCTATGAAGCCATTCAAAAACAAAGTATACAAGACAGAAGATCAAGGCCCGGCAAGAGGAGCTTGCCGGGAAGGCCGTACCAGGCTCAAGGTTATCACTTTAGCGCAAGACCCTGGCAAGAGGAGCTTGCCAGGAAGGCCAAGGAACACATACCTCAAGAGACGCCTCGACGCATCATGCGCCCCGGCAGGACCCGGAGAGCGGCAAACTTCCGGGCCCGACAAGGTTACGACCCCGGCAAGGTGCTTGCCGGGGAAACCTATGCTGTGTGCCCGCGCTCCAGCTCATCGGCCCACGCGTCGCCCTGGGGCCCCTCCAGGGGCACGTGGCAGATGGCTGTGCAGCCTGGGGCACACGGTGGCAAGCCACGGTGACGAGGCTACCGCCGTGGCGAACGGAGAAGCACGGGCGGACGCTTTTGGGGTCGACGGCGACGGGCATTTAATGCCCTTGTCCCCCACTGTCAAGGTTAGGTGAAGATCACTGTTCACGCACTGTTACAACTACCACCAAAATTACAGTTTTACCCTCCTCTACGTTGACACCTGTCGGTGACCCCTTGGGCTATAAAAGGAGGCCCATGCACAACGTAGAGGGGGTTCGTTTCGAAACCTAGACAACTCTCTCGCTCGGTGTCGCTAGTACTGTAGCTCTTCAAGCTCCCGAGCTCAAGAACTCAATACAACCTAAGGCAGGAGTAGGGTTTTACGCATCCGCGCGGCCCGAACCTGGGTAAAACTGCCCGCGTGCGCTCCTCGATCTGCTCTCTCTGCTCCCTCCGCTCCCTTACCGCAACGTAGAAGGGGCTCCGGTCCCATAGGTGCTCGTGGGAGGACAGTTTCCCCCGACACCCTTGATACCGAAACGATGGGTACCCTTCAAAGGGGTAATCTGAAGATAAGCTTTATCACCAACTTCATAAGCCACTTCCTTATGATGACGATCATACTAGCTCTTTTGACGAGATTGAGCTGTTTTCAAATTCTCACGAGTGATGCGAACTTGCTCTTCTGCTTCCTGGATCATCTCCGGTCCAAAGAATTGTCTTTCCCCGGTTTCTGACCAGTTCAAAGGTGTTTGACATCTTCGTCCATAGAGAATCTCAAAAGGGGCTTCTTGAGACTGGATTGATAGCTATTGTTATAAGCAAAATCGGCGAAAGGAAGACATTTCTCCCAATTCATACCGAATGAGATAACGCAAGCTCTAAGCATGTCTTCGAGAATTTGGTTGACCCATTCCACCTGACCACTTGATTGAGGGTGGAAAGCGGTACTGAAAGAAAGATGGGTTCCCATGGTAGTTTGGAAACTCTCCGAGAAATGAGAAGTGAAAAGGCTAACACGGTCTGAATTGATCTGTAGTGGAACACCATGAAGTGACACTATTCGAGAAATATATAAGTCAGCGAGCTGACTAGCAGTGATACTCTCTCGAACAGGTAGGAAGTGATCCACTTTGGACAGACGATCAATGACTACGAAGATAGCATTATTCCCTCTCTTGGTCCTGGGAAACCGGTGATGAAGTCCATACCAACTTTATCCCATTTCCACTCAGGAATAGCTAAAGGCTGAAGAGTGCCAGCATGTCTTTGATGCTCTACCTTAACGTGACGACAAACGTCACAGTTAGCAATGAACTGAGCGATTCTCTCTTCATCCTAGTCCACCAGAACCTCTGGCGTAGGTCCTGATACATCTTAGTACTACCGGGATGAATCGTGAGAGGAGATTCATGAGCCTCCTTAAGGATCAGTTGTCGCAGATGTTGCTTCTTGGGAACCACCAGTCGGTTCTGGAAGAAAAGAACATGTGGGGACCCCGACTTAGAAGTCGAGATCACCGAATGCACGTGTACAGTGATCCTAGAGATCAATGCTCACTGAACACACAGAAGCTGAATAACAAGAGTCTTACATCCATACATATCGTCTTACACAAATTATGGCCATTATGGCCAAGTCTTACATAGATAAAGCCTCAAGGGCTGAATAGCAAATAACTCAAATAGCGGAAGTCTTCGATAATAGGTAGAACCCATGCCATCTGCCTTAACCCTATAGGCATTCTGACTGGGATAGCGTCCTAGTTCGCATGTTCGTCTCCAAAGAACTCTTTATCATATTCCTGTTCGTCCATGCCTGGCCAATTAAATAAACAGTGGCAAGCCAATGAGTACTTTGAATGTACTCGCAAGCAACCCATGATGTGGTTCAAAGTAACAATGCAATTTGAACAATAATGAGCAATCTAGCAGTGGGCTAGAATAAATATTCTACCATCAAGTTTATGCATCAATAAACTCGCGTAACCTCGAAGGCAGGTTACCGATATCAACATGAATATGATTCAACTCCTTGAGTCAAGTCACCACCTTGACTCATCACACACATACTTTCACTAATGAAGTAAAATTCTGGACATAGTTTAAGTAGCAGCACCCAACTGTCTTTGACCGTGGACACGGCTATTCGAATAGTTTTACACTCTACAGAGGTTGCGCACTTTACCCACAAGATCCGGGGAACTTCCGTGTCATCCACGACCCGCGGTACCTCAAGTACCCGGGGTAAGCACCCGGTCATTATCTTTCCTTAGACGACACTAACATAGAGTCCACTCGTTGGTACACGGCCCTCGAGTACAAACAATAGATCACGGGACTTGCCCTAATTTCAATGTCACGCGTACCCGAAGGGACCAACGGTGTGTCCGGTGCCCTGTAAAAACAGTCATGGCCGTCTATCCAAGCACGACTCCGTCCCGGGAAAGACCTCAAGTCTTCCCGTCACTAGTATTGCGGGCACCATGCTAGTATCGACCTAAATAATCAATAAAGCCCTGTCCCATAAGGGGTAGTGTGGTTGCGCAAGTTTGGTTGGGACGGTAGTCACACATAAATCGAATCCATTATTTCACCCATGCACAAGATTTACCGGCACATCACTTCTTCCTCAAGTGATGACCCAACTCAACATCACCCTCGGGCATTAGGGGCACCCGATGGGTTCATGCAAATATTTCAAGCACGAAGGTTCAAATCACACATGCATCACTAAGCATCACTACTAACTATTTGCATGTTATCTAGCACATAGCAAGATCAAGATCAAGGCATGCATCATGTGGTGGTTCAACTAGGTCACCATTGTAATGCTATCATCATGCATCGGAAACAAACGGGTTCCGAAGACCAAGTGTATCATGGTCAAAGGGCTGCTTGCCTGGATTGGCTTAGTCTTCAAAGTCTTCAAATCCTTCTCCTTCTCCTTCTTCAGCAACTTCGTCAAATACGGTATCTATACGTCGCATAATAACAACGGGAAAATAAGACCACAAATAAAACAAAAAAATCAAAGTGATCAGAAAAAAGTCAACTTATTTTTATTAAATACTAGAGGGATTTCTAAGATAGGGAAAATTCTTAGTTGGAGTTTTGGAGTAACAGAATGGAATCTAATGATTTTAGAACAGGAGTTTTATTGCTCAAATTTGAATTTAAATTTGAACAGAACAGAAAAGTTTCATGGATGTGTGTGAAAGTGACACTATTAAATAGGTTGGAATATTACAAGAATTTAGGAGTTGGAATTATTTCATTTGGACCAAAATTCATTTCTGTAAAAATGTTTGAAATAATTACAGAAAAGAAAAGAAGAAAATGCCCTGTGCAACTGGGCCAGAGGCGCCACAGTGCACGGCCCAGGGCATCCAGCCCAGCCGCACAGGCGCCAGCGCGCGCGCACGTCAGCGGCTGTGAGGAGAGGGAGAGAGGGGTGAGCATGACAGGCGGGGCCCGCCTGTCATCTCCAACCTCACGGCCACGGCGACGGTGAGCTCACCGGCGTTGATTCCGGCCACGGCGACGGCAACGGAGGGCAGGAATGGACTCAGCGTCGAGTTGCGGAGGTAGTGGTGGTGGTGCAGCACGCCGGGGAGGTCGAGTTCGCCGGCAGCGAGGTGGGACGGCGGAGGGTCGTCGGGAAGTCGTCGCTCCGGCCGTTTCCGACTGCTACAGAGAGGGGAAAGCGAGGGGAAAGCATCAGTGACGCATGGTGGTTCTAGATCAAGCAGAAAGAGGGGAGGAGAAGGCCCATACTGCGAGATCACCGGCGGGCCGACGCGGCGGAGCTTCGGTCGATCCCGAGCACTGGGGCTCTCTAGAGAAGAACGGGTGGTGCTGGAGTAATGCTGGGGATGAGGACAAGCTGCTGGTACTGAGAGGAGGGCTCGGGGGTCCTATTTATAGGGGAACGGCGGGGTCCCGTGGACCTGTGCGCTGGCGAGCTCCTGCTCGATGCTACAGCGCACGGGAGGTGACGGGAGTGAGTCTGCGGCGTTGCTGGATGAGCCCTACGTCCATTAGAGGAGAGAGGAGCGGGGAGGCTTCCAGACCGTGCGCGCGTGCGAGCCCGAGGAGTGGAGGCTGCGGGCGGCCAGCGCGCGTGTGACGACGGTCACTGGAGGGCGAATGAGGAGGGGGGACAGTGCCGGGGTGGTTGCAGACGTCGAGGGGCATCGACTGGCGCGATGGGGGAGCCCGAGGCTGTCGGGGGCAGACGATTGGCCGAAGCTACAGTGCGTGGGCGCACTGTAGCACGCTCTGGAGCGCCCTTATCGCATGCCACGGCATGCCATTGGGCCTCTGGACGCGTCCACCATGTCTGGGGGGTCCAGGGTGATGCAAGCACTATGGTTGTAGATTTGGATGCTCTGGAGATGCTGTGAGAGAGAAGAGAGGCTGGTGACTTGGTAGAAAATGGATGTCCAGCAGGGTGAACTAGGGTTTTTACCCCTCAATCATGGAGCTGGAGACATGGGAGAGTTACTGTAGGTAGCTAATAACTAGATGAACGTGTGGTAGAAATTTGAGGCCAAGGTGAAAGGTGAAAGTGATCAAGAAGAGGGTTTTAGTAAAAACCCAGAAGGTGTTTGATCAGTGTTTGGTCAAGCAAATGATCTCCACTTGCCATGACACTTAACAGGATTGAATGACATGTGAAAATAGGGTGTTTCACCAAATTTGGGCTCATTTGAAGAAACTAGCCAATGTAACTTTGGTGAACCCTAGAAATCAACAGAAATGGCTTCATCTTGTTTGAGTCAAGCTAATCATCTCCCCTTGATGCACCACTTGGTGTAGCTTCATCATTTGGGGTATTGATCATGCCCACAAAGTTTGAAGCTCCAGCTAAAAAGTTGGTAATGTAAAGTTGTTCAAATTTGCATTTGAACAGAAAGGGTTTTGGGGTGTTCTGATCAAGTTGCTCTATTCCAAATCTTGTGCCATTTGGACTAGATGCCTTATTAGGCATTTCTAGCATGTGCACCAAGTTTGAGAGCATTTGGACAAGTTTGGCAATGTAAAGTTGCTCAAACTTCAAATATGGACAGAATAGTTATGAAGGGTTTTGAGGATGTTTTCTTGCTTCCCAAGGCATGGACTTGGAAAGATCATTATATATGTCATATTTGACATGATAGAATTTCCCTGGAATTTTTGGAAAATATTTCCTTTGTAAATATTTCAAAAGCTTGAAATATCCAGAAAGGGTTTTAGAGGGATTAGCCCATTATTTTGAACATGACCAAGTGTTGAAACTCTTATATATGGACAATATATGTCCTCTGAGTCTCCCTGAATTTTGGCAAATATTTTTGAAATAGTTAAATAATTTTTCCCAATTAAAGACCATTTCTGGCCTTAAGAAAAAGCTTTTAAATAAAATAGGAAAATAACTTTTCAAATTATACTTTTGTGGTTTCTGGGAGTCCTATGACTACTAGGTTTCAAATATACCTTTTGAAATAATTTTCTCACCCTAAATCAAGTACTTGCAGTGCAAATCTCAATTCAGGGGTTTTTGGAAAACTAAATTTATAAAAATACATTTTGGCCAAATTAATTTTTTAAGAAAATACTATACTGATATATAACACTTGGCATGATCATTGGGCAGAAGTTTTGGGTATGGAGATGAATCCTACAAGAGGGAATAGTTGACTTTAATGAGCACATGAAAAAGCACATGAAGAAAAACTCAATTCTAAATAAAAGCCAAATGATGCTAAAAAAATTGTTAGTCCAAATTTTCATGCTACATTGATGCAAATATCATGTTACAAAATGCAGGGTGTGACAGACCTACCCCCCTTACAAGAATCTCGTCCCCGAGATTCCTAAACTAGGTCTTAAAAGAGATCGGGAAACTCGGATCTAAGATAGTCTTCATGTTCCCAGGTTGCTTCTGCTTCGGTGTGGTTGCTCCACTGGACCTTGAAGTACTTGATGGTACGGCTTCGCGTCCGTCGTTCTGCTTCGTCCAGAATGCGAATGGGCTTCTCGCGGTAGGTCAAATCAGGCTGCAGATCAATGGCTTGGTGATCAACATCCTTGTAGAGATTAGGCTTGTCTGGAACTTGGAGACATTTCCGGAGTTGTGACACATGGAATACATTGTGCACATCGGATAGCTCAGGTGGTAGTTCCAACTGGTAAGCCACTTCTCCTCGTCGTGCAGTGATCTCAAAGGGTCCAATGAACCTTGGTGCGAGCTTCCCCTTGACGTGGAAACGCTTGGTTCCCTTCAGAGGAGTTACCCGCAGGTACACATGGTCCCCGACATGAAAACTCATGTTCTGACGGTGAGTGCAGCATATCTCTTTTGCCTTGACTTGGCTCCCTTCAATCGCTCTCTGACTAGTTGGACTTGCTCTTCTGCAGCGCGGAGAATATCCGGTCCAAAGACTAGTCCTTCTCCAGTATCTGACCAGTTGAGGGGTGTGCGGCATCTGCGCCCGTACAACACCTCAAATGGTGCCATCTGAAGGCTTGACTGGTAACTGTTGTTATAGGAGAACTCGGCAAAAGGGAGACAATCTTCCCACTTGGCTCCATATGCCAAGACACAGGCTCGGAGCATATCTTCGAGCATCTGATTGACTCATTCTGTCTGACCTCCGGTCTGTGGGTGGAAAGCCGTGCTAAAAGATAACTTGGTTCCCAAGGCTTCTTGGAATTTCTTCCAGAACCTTGAGGTGAACTGGGTTCCTCGATCTTACAAAATCTCCTTGGGAACGCCGTGAAGACTTACGATTCTGTCGATGTAGAAAGCTGCCAGCCGGTTGCCATCATAAGTTGTCTTGACAGGAATGAAATGGGGCACCTTGGTCAAATGATCGACTATGACCCAGATAGAGTCATGTCCTTTATTCGACCTTGGTAATCCAGTGATGAAGTCCATTCCGACTTTATCCCACTTCCACTCAGGAACTTTGAGTGGTTGAAGCAATCCGGCAGGTCACTGATATTCAGCCTTGACCCTTTGGCACACATCACACTTTGCAACATAGGTTGCAATCTCTCTCTTCATCCCGTGCCACCAGAATCGTGCCTTCAAGTCTTGATACATCTTGGTTCCTCCGGGGTGGATGGAATACGGAGTGTCGTGGGCTTCTTGCAGGATCAGGTTCTTCAGCTCTGTGTTGTTTGGTACGCAGATGCGGCCTTTGTACCAAACAATCCCGTGCTCGTCTTCGGAGAATCCTGGGGCCTTGCCTAGCTTCATCTTCTTCTTGATGCCTTCAATGCTTGCGTGTCCATCTTGTGCCTTTTTGACTTCGTCCATCAGGGTCGGTTTGACTTCCAAATGATCCAGAAATCTAGGGGTGACCAATTCCAAACTGAATTGTTCGAGTTCCTTAAACAAGGCTGGCTGCCTTTCTTGAATAACGGCATTCAAGGAGCAAGCCTTCCTGCTTAAGGCATCGGCCACCACGTTAGCCTTCCCGGGGTGATATTGAACACTGAGGTCATAGTCTTTGATGAGTTCCAACCATCTTCGCTGCCTCATGTTCAATTCCTTTTGGGTGAAAATGTACTTCAGACTTTTGTGGTCTGTGTAGATCTCACACCGTTTCCCTAGGAGGTAATGCCTCCATGTCTTCAAGGCATGAACTACTGCCGCTAACTCAAGATCTTGAGTAGCGTAGTTCTCCTCATGAGGTCGTAGCTGCCTGGAGAGGTAGGCTATGACTCGGCCTTCTTGCATCAGAACGCTTCCCAATCCGGTTCGAGAGGCATCACAATATATCACGAACTCCTTGTGAATATCAGGTGTTGCCAGAACTGGGGCGGTGGTCAATCTGTTCTTTAGCTCTCGGAAGCTTTCTTCGCATTTTGGCGTCCACTCGAACTTCTTGTTCTTCTTGAGGAGCTGAGTCATTGGCCGTGCAATGCTAGAGAATCCTTCCATGAATTCGCGGTAATAGCCCGCAAGTCCGAGGAAGCTTCTGACTTCCTTGACGGTCGTTGGAGATTGCCATTGGGTCACGGCTTCGATCTTTGCGGGATCAACTGATAATCCTTCTTCGGTCAAGACGTGACCTAAGAATCCAACTTTATGCATCCAGAACTCACACTTGCTGAATTTGGCATACAGTTGGTGCTCCCGAAGCTTGTCTAGGACCATCCTCAGATGCTGCTCGTGCTCTTCCTCCGACTTCGAGAAGACAATAATGTCATAAATGAAGACAACAATGAACTTGTCCAAATATTCCATGAAGACTTTATTCATGAGATACATGAAGTAAGCTGGGGCATTGGTTAACCCAAAGGACATGACCGTGCACTCGTATAGGCCATATCTGGTTACGAATGCTGTCTTCAGAATATCTTGGGGTCTGATCTTCAGCTGGTAGTACCCAGATCTGAGGTCGATCTTGGAGAACACCTTGGCTCCGTTGAGCTGATCAAACAGATCTTCGATCTTGGGAAGTGGATATTTGTTCTTGATTGTAACTTCATTGAGGGAATGATAGTCAATGCATAAGCGGATGGTACCGTCCCTCTTTGCCACAAACAGAACAGGAGATCCCCAAGGAGAGGCACTTGGGCGGATAAATCCCTTCCTCAGCTGCTCTTCCAGTTGCTTCTTCAACTCGGCTAATTCTTTCGTCCCCATTCTATAAGGCTTCTTATAGATGGGTCCTGCCCCGGGCACAAGCTCGATGATGAACTCAATGTCACGGTCAGGGGGCATACCCGGTAGTTCATCCGGAAAGACATCAAGATACTCACATACCACCGGTACTTGCTCTAGCCCAACTTCAGAGAGACAGTTGACTTGAGCGGCTTGGGCGGAAGAGGAGTTGGAAGCAAACTTGACTTCGACTCCCTGGTCATTGGTCACAGTGATTGTCCGATTGGCACAGTCTAACAAGACTTGGTGCTTGCTGAGCCAATTCATGCCTAGGATCACATCCAAGCCTTGTGATCTCAGGACGATGAGGTCTGCTAGGAAATCTACACCGTTAATGGTAATACTGACTCCTTTACAGCCTATCTTGGCTCTCATCTCTGCTCCGGGGGTTTGTACCACCATAGGGTTATTCAGGGGTGTAGGGGTCATGCCACTTTTTAATGCAAATCTTTGAGTGACAAATGAATGCGTTGCTCCAGAATCAAACAAGACAGTTGCAGGTGCTGAGTTGACAAGGAACGTACCCAGCACGACGTCCGGGTCTTCCTGGGCTTCTTCAGCAGTGATGTGATTCACACGCCCCTTCCCATGGTTAGGTGGATTGCGAGGAGCTGGGTTCCTTGGTGGCATCCCGCGGCCTTGTCCCTGGTTCTGCGCATTGGGGCGCGGGGCATCAGGCTTCTTGTTGGGGCACACCCTTGAGATGTGTCCGGACTGACCACATCCAAAGCAAGTGAATTGGTTTGGATTGTTGATCTTGTGGCCACCACTGGTATTGGGGTTGAAAGCTGGCCTTGGGTTGGCACGAGGTGCAGGAGCTCTTGGTTGCTAATAGGTTGGCTTGGCCGGGGCTGACTGCCACGGGCGAGGCTTCTGGTTGCTGCAACTTCCCTTACTGACCATCTTGCGCTTGCGAGTGTCTTCCAAAGCACGCCGCTTGTCTTCAAGCATAAGTGCTTTGTTCACCAGGTCATGGAAGGATGGGCAGTCGCACACGACAAGTGAGTATTGCAGAGTCTGATTGAGGCCTTCCATGAAGCGCTCCCTTTTTGCAGCATCAGTGCTGACATCTTTAGGGGCATACCTTGACAGGACACTGAACTTCTGCATGTACTCCTTGACAGTGCCACTTCCTTGCTTTAGGGCTCGGAACTCACGCTTTTTGATAGCCATGATTCCGGAAGGAATGTGGGCCTTGCGGAATTTTGCCTTGAAGTTGACCCAAGTGATGTCTTGTTCAGCATGCATGACCTTGAGTCCATCCAACCAAGCTCTAGCCGTCCCCCCGAGGCAGTGGGCTGCATAAGCCACCTTCTCGCGGCCTTCGGTGCATCCGACTAGTTCCAGTATTTCTTCAATGGAGCGGATCCAGTCGTCTTCATCCAGGGGTTCAGCAGTCTCGATAAAGGTTGGCGGTGCATGCTTCTTGAACTCTGCCAACGTGGAATGTCCATTGTCATTCCCCGCCGGCTGGCGGTTGTTGGTGACAGCTTGAGCAATCAGCTGAAGGGCTGCAGTGTTGGCTTGGCATTCCTCTCGGAAGGCTTGGAGCAGTTGAGCCATGTTCATGTTAGGAGGAGGTGGTGGTGGTGGAGCTTGGTCGTTGGTTGGGTCGTGGCCTGCCTCTGGCTGAGCGGATGCTCCGACTTCAGGCTGCTGGGTAGAGGTACAGTACGAGTTACAACAGGCATCCTGTTGGAGCGGTAAAAGGTCTCATGACTTGGAAGAGGGAAAGCAAGATAGATGGGTGCCTAGTAAGGGGGTGGGTGTGACACTAATCAAATCATGCAAGGGCCGAAAGGCCAAACACATTCATTAAAATCCAAATGGGTGATGTAGTCGTTTACACATTCCCGAAGGAAGAATACGACATACATCCAGACACAACAAAAGCAAACACTAGATGGTTTCATATGAACCATACAAGGACTCGACAGCGCATAGGGGTTACACGACCTATCCTACCATAGGGGTCACAACTGGCATATCCGAGTAGCGAATAATGCCTAAGCGGCGGAATGCTCGGTCGCGTATTCCGGCTCTTCTGGGTCTTCCTCCTTGTCTTCATCTGTCTGGGCCCCCTTGTCACTTGAGGGCGTGGGGGAGTGGAGTAGTTGGATACGACGGTGCTTCGTCGGTGGTGCAGGGAAAAGCTTGCGATATTCCCTTGCCGTCATCCGGCGTCGCCGAGGTGGTTCTTCATTCTTGGAAGATACATCCTCGGAGGGCCTTCCGCCTCGATATGCGATAGCGGACTGTCCAGAAGGTGCTCCTTCCTTCTTGATCCTATTAGTCTTCTCTTGGGCTCGACGAAGAAGTGCCTTGGTCTTGTGAAGTTCTTCCCGAAGCTTCATTGATTTTGAGGCCAAGTCTTGTGCCAAGCTGTCGGCACATAGACTAAAGTAGGTCTGGAACCAAAGCGTGAGTCCTTCCTTCAGTGGAGGGGCTAGTGCGCTGCTTTCTTCTTCACCTTCCTTCCGGTAAGGTAAGAAACGAGTTGTCATCTTGGCTGCCATCTCCGGAAGAAGCTCGCGGAGACGGGTTAGTGCCTTGAGTGCAGCAGCCTCGACAGCGAGAGGTAGTGTTGCCATCTGGGGTCCCTCGAAGAACCAACTTGTGGGAGGATCGTTTGCCTTCACGATCACTTCCACATGGTACTCCACCTCAGTGTCGCTAATCCAATGCTCAAGGTAGGTGAGGATGGGCGCTCGGTGGAACTGACACTCCTGGAGGCTATCCTCGAGAAGCAAGGGAAACCCAGTGGTCAAGTGCTCTTCGGGTATAGCGGCCATCTACAAAGGTGGAATAGGAGGGGTTAATAAGCTGATGAAATCTCAGGTTTAGAAAAGAAGAGAGGTTTAGAAGGTTTTTGAAAAAGGGTCTCATCTAACTAACGCCCATGCTAACTAAGGCTTCCTACAGTCAGGATGGCTCTTATACCAGCTCTATGGGGACCCCGACTTACAAGTCGAGATCACCGAATGCACATGTACAGTGATCCCAGAGATCAATGCTCACTGAACACACAGAAGCTGAATAACAAGAGTCTTACATCCATACATATCGTCTTACACAAATTATGGCCATTATGGCCAAGTCTTACATAGATAAAGCCTCAAGGGCTGAATAGCAAATAACTCAAATAGCGGAAGTCTTCGATAATAGGTAGAACCCATGCCATCTGCCTTAACCCTACATGCATTCTGACTGGGATAGCGTCCTAGTTCGCATGTTCGTCTCCAAAGAACTCTTCATCATATTCCTGTTCCTCCATGCCTGGCCAATTAAATAAACAGTGGCAAGCCAATGAGTACTTTGAATGTACTCGCAAGCAACCCATGATGTGGTTCAAAGTAACAATGCAATTTGAACAATAATGAGCAATCTAGCAGTGGGCTAGAATAAATATTCTACCATCAAGTTTATGCATCAATAAACTCGCGTAACCTCGAAGGCAGGTTACCGATATCAACATGAATATGATTCAACTCCTCGAGTCAAGTCACCACCTTGACTCATCACACACATACTTTCACTGATGAAGTAAAATTCTGGACATTTTTAAGTAGCACCACCCAACTGTCCTTGACCGTGGACACGACTATTCGAATAGTTTTACACTCTGCAGAGGTTGCGCACTTTACCCACAAGATCCAGGGAACTTCCGTGTCATCCACGACCCGCGGTACCTCAAGTACCCGGGGTAAGCACCCAGTCATTATCTTTCCTTAGATGACACTAACATAGAGTCCACTCGTTGGTACACGGCCCTCGAGTACAAACAATAGATCACGGGACTTGCCCTAATTTCAATGTCACGCGTACCCGAAGGGACCAACGGTGTGTCCGGTGCCCTGTAAAAACAGTCATGGCCGTCTATCCAAGCACGACACCGTCCCGGGAAAGACCTCAAGTCTTCCCATCACTAGTAATGCGGGCACCATGCTAGGATCGACCTAAGTAATCAATAAAGCCCCGTCCCATAAGGGGTAGTGTGGTTGCACAAGTTTGGTTGGGACGATAGTCACACATAAATCTAATCCATTATTTCACCCATGCACAAGATTTACCGGCACATCACTTCTTCCTCAAGTGATGACCCAACTCAACATCACCCTCGGGCATTAGGGGCACCCGATGGGTTCATGCAAAGATTTCAACCACGAAGGTTCAAATCACACATGCATCACTAAGCATCACTACTAACTATTTGCATGTTATCTAGCACATAGCAAGATCAAAATCAAGGCATGCATCATGTGGTGGTTCAACTAGGTCACCATTGTAATGCTATCATCATGCATCGGAAACAAACGGGTTCCGAAGAACAAGTGTATCATGGTCAAAGGGCTGCTTGCCTGGATTGGCTTGGTCTTCAAAGTCTTCAAATCCTTCAACTTCTCCTTCTTCAGCAACTTCGTCAAATACGGTATCTATACGTCGCATAATAACAACGGGAAAATAAGACCACAAATAAAACAGAAAAATCAAAGTGATCAGAAAAATGTCAACTTATTTTTGTTAAATACTAGAGGGATTTCTAAGATGGGGAAAATTCTTTGTTGGAGTTTTGGAGTAACAGAATGGAATCTAATGATTTTAGAACAGGAGTTTTATTGCTCAAATTTGAATTTAAATTTGAACAGAACATAAAAGTTTCATGGATGTGTGTGAAAGTTACACTATTAAATAGGTTGGAATATTACAAGAATTTAGGAGTTGGAATTATTTCATTTGGACCAATATTCATTTCTGTAAAAATGTTTGAAATAATTACAGAAAAGAAAAGAAGAAAATGCCCTGTGCAACTGGGCCAGAGGGGCCACAGTGCACGGCCTAGGGCATCCAGCCCAGCCGCACGGGCGCCAGCGCGCGCACTTCAGGTTTTCAAACCTGACGGGCGGGGCCCGGCGGTCAGCGGCTGTGAGGAGAGGGAGAGAGGGGTGAGGATGACAGGCGGGGCCCGCCTGTCATCTCCAACCTCACAGCCACGGCCACGGCGAGCTCACCGGCGTTGATTCCGGCCACGGCGACGGCAACGGAGGGCAGGAACGGACTCAGCGTCGAGTTGCGGAGGTAGTGGTGGTGGTGCGGCACGCCGGGGAGGTCGGGTTCGCCGGCGGCGAGGTGGGACGGCGGAGGGTCGTCGGGAAGTTGTCGCTCCGGCCGTTTCCGACTGCTACAGAGAGGGGAAAGCGAGGGGAAAGCATCAGTGACGAATGGTGGTTCTAGATCAAGCAGAAAGAGGGGCGGAGGAGGCCCGTACTGCGAGATCACCGGCGGCCTGACGCGGCGGAGCTTTGGTCGATCCCGAGCACTGGGGCTCTCTGGAGAAGAACGGGTGGTGCTGGAGTGATGTTGGGGATGAGGACAAGCTGCTGGTGCTGAGAGGAGGGCTCGGGGGGGGGTCCTATTTATAGGGGAACAGCGGGGTCCCGTGGACCAGTGCGCCGGCGAGCTCCTGCTCGATGCTACAGCGCACGGGAGGCAAAGGGAGTGAGTCTGCGGCGTTGCTGGACGAACCCTACGTCCATTAGAGGAGAGAGGAGGAGCGGGGAGGCTTCCAGACCGTGCGCGCGTGCGAGCCCGAGGAGTGGAGGCTTCGGGCGGCCAGCGCGCGTGTGACGACGGCCACTGGAGGGCAATGAGGAGGTGGGACAGCGCCGGGGTGGTTGCGTACGTCGAGGGGCATCGACTGGCACGAGGGGGGAGCCCGAGGCTGTCGGGGGCAGACGATTGGCCGAAGCTACAGTGCATGGGCGCACTGTAGCGCACTCTGGAGCGCCCTTATCGCATGCCACGGCATGCCATTGGGCCTCTGGACGCGTCCATCGTGTCTGGGGGGTCCAGGGTGATGCAAGCACTATGGTTGTAGCTTTGGATGCTCTAGAGATGCTGTGAGAGAGAAGAGCGGCTGGTGACTTGGTAGAAAATGAATGTCCAGCAGGGTGAACTAGGGTTTTTACCCCTCAATCATGGAGCTGGAGACATGGGAGAGTTACTGGAGGAAGCTAGTAACTAGATGAACGTGTGGTAGAAAGTTGAGGCCAAGGTGAAAGGTGAAAGTGATCAAGAAGAGGGTTTTAGTAAAAAGCCAGAAGGTGTTTGATCAGTGTTTGGTCAAGCAAATGATCTCCACTTGCCATGACACTTAATAGGATTGAATGACATGTGAAAATAGGGTGTTTCACCAAATTTGGGCTCATTTGAAGAAACTAGCCAATGTAACTTTGGTGAACCCTAGAAATCAACAGAAATGGCTTCATCTTGTTTGAGTCAAGCTAATCATCTCCCCTTGATGCACCACTTGGTTTAGCTTCATCATTTGGGGTATTGATCATGCCCACAAAGTTTGAAGCTCCAGGTAAAAAGTTGGTAATGTAAAGTTGTTCAAATTTGCATTTGAACAGAAAGGGTTTTGGGGTGTTCTGATCAAGTTGCTCTATTCCAAATCTTGTGCCATTTGGTCTAGATGCCTTATTAGGCATTTCTAGCATGTGCACCAAGTTTGAGAGAATTTGGACAAGTTTGGCAATGTAAAGTTGCTCAAACTTCAAATATGGACAGAATGGTTATGAAGGGTTTTGAGGATGTTTTCTTGCTTCCCAAGGCATGGGACTTGGCAAGATCATCATATATGTCATATATGACATGATAGAATTTCCCTGGAATTTTTGGAAAATATTTCCTTTGTAAATATTTCAAAAGCTTGAAATATCCAGAAAGGGTTTTAGAGGGATTAGCCCATTATTTTGAACATGACCAAGTGTTGAAACTCTTATATATGGACAATATATGTCCTCTGAGTCTCCCTGAATTTTGGCAAATATTTTTGAAATAGTTAAATAACTTTTCCCTATTAAAGACCATTTTTGGCCTTAAGAAAAAGCTTTAAAATAAAATAGGAAAATAACTTTTAAAATTATACTTTTGTGGTTTCTGGGAGTCCTATGACTACTAGGTTTCAAATATACCTTTTGAAATAATTTCTCACCCTAAATCAAGTACTTGCAGTGCAAATCTCAATTTAGGGGTTTTTGGAAAACTAAATTTATAAAAATACATTTTGGCCAAATTAATTTTGTAAGAAAATACTATACTGATATATAACACTTGGCATGATCATTGGGCAGAAGTTTTGGGTATGGAGATGAATCCTACAAGAGGGAATAGTTGACTTTAATGAGCACATGAAAAAGCACATGAAGAAAAACTCAATTCCAAATAAAAGCCAAATGATGCTAACAAAATTGTTGGTCCAAATTTTCATGCTACATTGATGCAAATAACATGTTACAAAATGCAGGGTGTGACAGAACACCTCGATCATCTATGGAGAAACTACCAGCAATACCCTTGGCAATGTTTCTCTTGATTCGGGTAATCCCCGTATCATTGTTCTGGGCTTCTATGATATGATCCATAAGAGTAGGTTTCCCCACCAAGGTTGAAAGGAATCCGTGAGGAGCAATGTGAAGGTTAAGCTTACATCATTCCTCATGGAGAAGTGGTTGGCCCTGCTGCAACATGAGATTGTTGCAATATGACTTACGATTTAAAGCATTAGCCATGACATTGGCCTTGCCTGGGGTATAAGTAAAACCTAAGTCATAATCTGAGATCAACTCCAACCAATGTCTTTGCCTAAGGTTCAAATCTGGCTGGGTGAAGATATACTTGAGACTCTGGTGATCGGTGTAGATCTCGCAATGATTGCCAAGAAGGTAATGTCGCCAGGTCTTAAGTGCATAGACTACGGCTGCAAGCTCTAGATCATGTGTAGGATAATTTTCCTCATGTGGATGCAACTATCGAGATGCATAGGCAATCACATGACGATCCTGCATAAGAATGCAGCCTAGTCCTTGTCGTGAGGCATCACAATAGATAACAAAGTCCTTAGTGAAATCCGGTGGCACAAGTATGGGAGCAGAAGTCAGACGTCTTTTCAGTTCCTGAAAACTGTGCTCACACTATGGGGACCACTCAAACTTTTTATCTTTCTTGAGAAGTTCCGTGAGAGGTTTGGCCACTTTAGAGAAGTTTTCAACAAAGCGGCGACAATAATTGGCTAGACCAAGGAAACTCCTAACTTGTTTAACTGTTTCAGGTGGAGTCCAATCAAGGACGACTTGAACTCTCTCGGGATTGATAGCAATGCCCTTACCAGAGATTACATGGCCGAGATAGGTCACTTCTGGCAACCAAAACTCGCACATGGAAAACTTGGCATAAAGGCGGTGCTCTCTGAGTTTTTCTAACACAAGTCTAAGATGTTCGGCATCCCCTTCCTCGTTCTTCGAGTAGATCAGAATATCATCGAGTTAAACCACGACGAACTTATCTAAGTACTCCATGAAGATCGAGTTCATCAAGCGGGAGAATGTGGCTAGAGCATTGGTTAGACCGAAATACATGACGGCGTACTCGTACTGGCCATAACGAGTGACAAAAGCCCTCTTAGGAATGTCCCCGTTTCTGATCTTGATTTGATGGTAGCCTAACCTCAAATCCATCTTGGAGAAGACTGAGGATCCAGCGAGCTGATCGTACAGGTCATTGATCCTAGGGAGCGGATAGTTGTTCTTTATCGTGACCAAATTAACGGGACGATAATCTACAACCATCCGATCCGTACCATCTTTCTTCTTGACGAAGAGGACAGGACAAGCCCAAGGAGAAGAACTAGGACGGATGAAACCCTTTTTCAAGGACTCATCTAGTTGTTCCTTAAGCTCAGCTAATTCTAGGGGTGCCATCTTGTAAGGTCCCTAGAAATTGGAACAGTTCCTGGGATAAGATCTATGACAAACTCTACATCCCTGTCAGGTGGAACACCTCGCAGTTCCTCTGGAAAGACATCCGGAAAGTAACGGACTACCGGGATATCTTCAAGGTCTGGGAGGGGGCTGGCATTAAGAGAATAGAGTTGACGCTTTGCAACTCTAGTGGAGACAGTGACTATCTTGCCAGATGGGTGTGTAAGCTGAACATACCTAGTGTAACAATCAATCTTGGCATGATGAGCTATCATCCAGTCCATACCCAAGATGATGTTAATATCCGAAGACTTGAGGGCTATAAGTGAGGCAAGGAATACAAGTATGTCAACAAGGATTCCATTACCTCGGCTTATTCTGGTAGTTTGCCATCTAGACCCTGGGGTTTGGATTTCAAGCGGAGTTAGCATATCACAAAATGATGAGGTGGCACACACGAGTCCACTAATCACCACTCAATACACCACTATGGATTCATCACCGTCTCCCTACGAGAAGGCCATCCATAGCACTCACACTTGTCTTGAGTATTTTAGAGTATCCACTTACAGTTGCCTATGTACCACGTAAGCATCCAAGAATTCCATAACCATGGACCTGGCTATTCGAATAGATCATGAAAACCCTGCAGGGGTGTAGTTCTTCACACATGCTCTCGCCACTTACCGCCATGTACACGTCGTGTATCTCCGCAACCTTCAAGCGGAAGCCTGGCGAGGGTGTCAGCCACGACCTGACTAACCACACAAGACTCTAGTCCAGGTTTATCGCCTATTCGGGTTCCATCCGCAAGGGAGTCCGGCCGAGGTTTCCATCACGGCCCCAAACGATGTGTACAGGGTTCCCGAGCCCACCATCCGGGTGCCACTCGGTACACCGGGCCACGTGTGCCTAGTCTGTCCCAAGCCCACCCTGTCGGGTGCCACTTGGTAGAAAAATAACACTACCTACAAACACCAGCTAGTTGCCACTTCTGGACAGAGATCAAGTTGATTAATAAGCCGAGAGGGGTCGAGTTAATGGATCCAATGTGTGGTAGTAGCTAGTCATTGGATAACATGCACAAAACTCAGTGCTTAAGGACGGTTCCCGTGAGACAACCCACCATGTACTCCTACATGGCCTCTCACCACTACATTTGCCAAAACTTGTTCACACACTTAACTCTCAGCATCAGAACATATTACTGCACTCCAATTCATTCCCAATGAATCAGACCTGACACACTCTAAGAAATAGCAAGCAAGGCATGGTAGGAACACAACATGGCTTCAATCAACTCCTACACATGCTAGTGGATTTCAACTATTTACTGTGGCAATGACAGGTCATGCAGAGGAATGGGTTCAACTACCGCAGCATAAAGTAGCAATTGAATCGTTGTTTTCCTGATGCAATAACAGAGAGCAGGAGCGAGAGAGTGGGATTGTATCGGAATAAACAAGGGGTTTTGCTTGCCTGGTAGATCAACAGGGGGCACTGCTCCTCGGAGAGGTACTCTGGAACGGTCTCCGGAGCAGGACCTATCGAGAAGGACGGTGCCAACAATCAAACACAAGCATATGCAACAATGTGATGCATGAACATGGCATGAAGATATGATGTTGTTTGAGCTAATGCAACTAGCTTTTATTTAGTTGAATTCCATTTGAACCAGGGGTTCAAATGCAACTCCAAATTAAACATTTATAAATGATATTTATGTGTTTTCATATATTCAGAAGGTATAACTTCATTTGTCATGCATGAAAATGGTACAGATGGATATATTGAATTTTTGTGATAATTTTTCATATATGAATTATTTCATTGTGAGCTACAGTTGAATTTCTATGATTTTTGTTTTGATTTAGTTTCTAAACTAAATCAATTATTTTCTTCTAACCCTTTTTTGCAGGGACCAAAGGAATTAATCCAAAGCCCCTCACAATAAAAATCAGAATTTCTGGACATATAATAAATATATATCCAAGGCAAATAATTATTGCATTAATTCCAAATGCCCAAGATAAATATTTATGAGCTCCTAAAAATATTAGTTTGAATTTTACCTCTGACCAATATTTTCGGAGAGAAACATGAACATTTTCTTGGACCCTTTTGGAGCAATTTTTATCTAGGTCATTTTTCAAAAAGGTTTCTGAGGGTTTCACATGTCCCCAATTCAAATTCATTTGAAAACTAAACATGATGCAAACACCAAGCTAGCCTAGTGCATACCAGAACTAGGGTTGTGACACCAGGTGCCCGACAACCATTGGGTACTCGAGGGTGCCACAACCAATCCACCAAGATGTGTATTAAATTTCCACCTTAAAGTTTCCCTTAAATAACACTCACATCTTTCATGAAACTCTCATACCAATCCACGTCTACGAGCATGGCTAAGCAATAAGTAACAAAGCGTATACCCCCCTTTGGTTGATCTCAAGTCATTGGGTTCCAACCTCATGAACAACAAAACATCATATTTTGTAAGCAGTCCTACTCATGCAAGTATTTGAGGATATAACTAATGTAATGAAAACTGGGTATTGGAAAGTATGATCAAAGTGTGAACTTGCCTTGTACTAACGATGTAGAAGATTCGCACTCAAAACTCGTGATAGCTCTACTCGTCACACTCCGTTCAATCTATCGTAAGCAAATAGTAATAACCACACATAAGCAATCACTCAACAGATCAGAAATAATGAAGAAACACTTCGGAAAACTTCGAAAACAAATGAATGACTCTTGAAACAGAAAAAAATTCTAAAAGTACCAAAATTATGTGAATTTGGCCTTATCAGAAAGTTTAGGTCAAGAGCTTCGATTTGCAAAGAGAATCAACTAAAACGGAGTTATAAACTCAAGTTATGATCAACAAAAGTTCAAATTCAAATCGAGTTGAATTCAAATTTTAAAATTTCAAAAACACATTTAAGTTGTTTTACTGGAAAGAGAGGATCACAACGAAGACGTGGGCCTTGGTTTCGTTGGATTTGGACCAACGAGCTAAAAGTTATGGCCGTTTGAAGTTTAGGGGCTAAACTGTAAATAAAATACTTATAGATATGTCCATGGCCGAAATTAAAAAGAAAAAGAAAAAAAACTAAACAACAAACGTTCATCACCGAACGCTAATGAATGAAAACTGTTCGCTAAAGAATCTAATCTAACGAACGTTCACTAAATAAAAAACGTTTTGGAAAAAACGAAACAATCTGGATCGTCAGATCCAGATCGGACGGAGGGGAGGCGGCGGTTACCGCGGCGAATGGGCTCGCCGACGATGAGAGGGGCGGCGTTGGTGGCTCGGGCATCGAATGGAGCGGCTGCTCCGGTGGGTCTCCACCGGCGGCGAAGGCACGGGGAGGGGCGGCGTTGCGTGGCGGTGTCGATGGCGGGGTCGGCGAGGAGAGCGGCGGCTGCAGCACCTCGACGGCGGCGGCGGCGGCGGTTTGCGGCGGTGGGATGCGGTGGCTTCAGAGGAGGATAACGAGGGGATCGGGGCGGTGGCTTAAATAGGCAGAGTGGGAGGCTAAACTTGGAAGAGGGGGCACGGCGGTGGAGTCCCGCGCGGACACGGCGGCGGTGACGTGCCACAGGCGGAGTCCGGCGCGAGGTGCGGGAAGACCCCGACTGGTGGGCCCCGCCTGTGGGAGAGAGCGGCCGAGGCGGTTCGGGCGCGAGCGTTCAGTTCGGACGCGGCCCGCGGCTGTGAGCGCGGCTGGGCCGAAAGGCCAGTGGGCCGGTGCGGTGTGGAACAGTGCTGGGCTTCGGCCTCGCACTGTAGGAGTTTTCTTTAAATACAAACAAAGAACAAAAAGAAAAGGAAATAAAACCTATATATAATATAGGCATATTATATATCAAAATTTGCAGAAAAAGATTCTCTACAAGGTGAACATTTTTCTACAGTCAAATAAAATGCTCACAAATTCTAATAAATCAAGTAGTGCTACTATTGCAATAAAATCCAGTAAAAATCATTTGAAAAATACCAAAAAGATTTCAAATTTATTTCTCTCCAATTTTCTGCTGTAGGGAATCATGTTACCCTAATTTCCATATATTTTATTTTTGCAGAAAAATAATTTGAATAAAACCCAACAACTCAAATTTTGAAAATAAATTTCAAAATTCTTTAAAGGAACTTCCAACTCATATTTCCTATAATTAGAAGAAGTCATTTTATCTTCTCTCAGGAAAATCATTGAGTTGCATGAAGTTTCTGAATTGGAAAATATTTCGAGGATGAAATTCAAAATCCTTTCAAAGCCCTTTATCATTTAAAATAAATGGAAGAAGTCATATTATCTTCACTCTAGGTGTGACGCCCGAAGACCGACGTCCCAGAAGATTCTAGAAGATTCCAGATGTTTCGGGTTCTCCCGTGTGTTCTTTGTGCTTGTGTTATTTATTTTTGCATTGCATCATGTCTTCATGCCATCATGTCATTAATCTTTGCATCTCAACTTAAATAAATTGTGTGGACCTTCGGTCCATTTAAATCGAGGGAAGAATGACTTCTCTTTAAAACATATCCTCCTAATATATGGAGTTATATAAATATTCCATTGCTTTGGAATCACCCAAACACACTTGCAAATATTCCCCATGCCTCTTAATTCACGTTTCACCGTCAAAAACCTTCCCTATATTTCTTTTCATGTTTATCGAGGTGCCTCCAAAACCCTCAACACTTTTGGACACTTTCTAGTCATGCCCTGTTTCAAATCATTTGAATTTAATTCAAATGAGTTCGAACTCATCTCTTGCATTCTGCCTTTTCTATTTTTCGTGGACCGTGAACATTTTTACGAGTCCAGCAAAATTAACCTCTTGTCCAAATTCTATCTCTACCTCCTTTCTCCTCCTTTTCTTCTTGATTTTTTTTTCTATTTTGGGAAATAAAAGAAGAAGGAGAGGCCATCTAGGCCATCTCAGCCGCAGGAAGCCCAGCTTTCCTCCCTGGCCATCCTCCTCCCTGGCCCATTCTTCCTCCAGGCCCAGGCCTCCTCAGGCTCCAGGCCCAACTCCCTCGCTTAACTAACCCTAGACCGATTCCCCCTCGTCCCAGCCTCGCTCCTCCCTCTCCCGCACGACCGCCGCCACCCCTCGAACCCCCATCTCCCTCTGTTGCTCGAGCCACTTGTCCCGATTCCCTCTTCTCCCTCGCTCAAGGCCGCTGTCCTCCTCCCTTCTCCGCACCGCAGCAGCGCGCCGACCGCCTCTTCCCTCCGTCCCCAGGCCTCTGCCTCGCCCAGCCCCGCGCGCCTCGGCCGCCCAGCGCCTGGCTCGCCGAGCGCTTCGTCCCGTCTCCAGCGCCCGCAGACCGCGGCTCCTCCTCGCCAGGCCCGCGACCCCTGCTCCCGTCCAGTAGCGCCGGCGCCCGAGACCTCCCTCCTCCGACCGCCGCGCAGGCCCTTCGACAGTCGCCGCCGGTCGCCGCGGGGGTTCCCCTCTGGCCGCCCCAAGCCCGGCGAGCTGCTGCCGAGCGCCTCTTCCTCCAGCAGCCAGGGGCCGGCCCCGTCCTCCTCGTCCAAGGCCGCCAGTGCCTCCCTCCGTTGTCCGCCAGGACCTCCTCACCGACCCACTGCTTCCCTTGTCTGCATCGGCCTCTCCTGTGTCCCGACGGAAGTTCGTGCCGAGGCCCTGCCTCTGTTTCCGGCGCCGCCTAGCTCTGCTGCTGCCCTGCTTCCGTGCTTCCCGGCGAGCTCCGCTTGGCCTTGTCGTGGCTATGACCGAGACCGCCATGTTTATTTTTGTGGCTGTTGTTTTTTGCCAAGTGCACCGCAGGCAAGTTACCGGACTCCGAACTTCGAGTACAACTACTACCCGAAGAACAAAGATGGCCAAGTACGCGAACAACTACACGGTGATATGTCAAGTTCGACTACAACGAGAACCCGACAAGTACCCCTCCGATAACGAGTACCTCTACGAACGTGAACAACTACCGTCGCCGAGACCGCAAGTACCTCTACGAACGTGTACCCATACGGCAAGTACCACAACGACCTTGTGACAAGTACCTCGACGACATGTACAACTACGAACTCGACGCCCGAACATCTACCGTCGCCCCGTGTACCACTACTTCCCTCTACGGAACGACTACTCGTTGGCGACCCCGTGAACAACTACTTCCTCTATGGCCGTGTACCACTACTTCCACTACGTCCCTCTACGATCTCGAACCACCCCGAAACGTTTGTCCCGAAGGTATAACCCGAGACGATGACCCGTGGAATGATTGTGTTGTGTTGTATGGAATGTTTTCCTTGTGGGCACCGTGCCCGTTCCGTCCTTTTGTCATGTTCCTCGGTTGCCTCATCGCCGACCCGTGGGAACCCGATGACGGGATCGCCCCACCTTTCATCTCGTTGACTCACTCACGCCATCTTTCCTTTTGCACCGGACTCTCAACAAGTTACCGGAACCGATATGTTGCGTGGCATCATTTCGGATCGTTGCCGTGGCACCCTTTTCCTTCCACCACGGTGATAATACTTCTTATCTCTCTTGTCAACCTTTAATAAAATTGCATAAACTTGATCATGTCATCCGCATCATGTTAACAACATTAATATGTGTGAATTGTTGTTGCTTTAATAATTGCTAACCATACTCATGGGGATTTTCCCGGAATTGTTGTTGTTATTTCCGGCCTCATTTAAAATGCCTAAATAGTGTAGTTTTATTATGCTTCACCTCTTGCCATGTTAAAAACATTTAACCTTGTCTTGTAAATAAACGAGAGTCAACTAAATAATTAAAAATGTGGTGTTTCCTCAATACGCAACTCGTTGCATATTGAGCTCCACTTAACTTGTAGTTTTGTTTGTGCACCTTGCCATGCCTTGCATAATTAAACCGGACATGCATCATACTTGGATGTGCATCGTATGCCATGTTTATGCTTGTGTGTTTACCGTGTTGTTTGCTTCTTTCCGGTTGCTTCTCTTGTTAGCTTCGGTTTCGTTCCGGAGTTGTGAGGATTCGCTCGACTTTGTTGCTCCGTCTACTTCATGGATCCGTTCTTCTCCCTTGCGGAATCCCAGGCAAGATGATCATACCCTTGGATACATTTACTACCATTGCCATGCTTAGTTGTCTCGATGCTATCGTTACATGTCGCGCCACCCATCTTTTATGTCAGCCTCTCCTTGTAGCCATGAAACCTCTAACCTTGACACCTTCCTAGCAAAACCATCGTTACATGTCGTTACTTTTGCGACCGTTTGCGTAGATGCTCCTCATATTCTGGTACTCGTAAGTTAGCCACCATATTATGCTTAGCCGCTCCTGCAACCTCACCACCTTACCTCTTCCTACCCATAAAGCTTTGCTAGTCTTGATACCCATGGTTATGGGATTGCAGAGTCCTCGTGGCTCGCAGTTACTACAACACCAGATGCAGGTTCAGCCGAGAATGAAGCAGGAGCTGGTTCTTAGCTTCACCGGGAGTTCCATGAAGAGAATGGCCGTATGCTTGTGACGTTTTCGACGATCATTAGTGGTTTCTACTAGGATTCGATCCTGACCTGTGTCTTTATGTTGTTTTGGTATCTTTCTTTTGGATCTTCACCCGTAGTCGGGTTGTGATGTTATGAATGATGTTCTGCTTATGTAATGTATTGTGTGAAGTGGCGAGTGTAAGCCAACTATCTTCTTTTGCAATTTACTCCCTCTTTTACATGAGTCGTTCAAAGATACCAAACTTGAGACCATTCTAGGATGGGCTTATACCTTTAAGTCGCTCGACACGTAGGAGGTATGGTCCCATCCTGGGCATTACACTAGGGTTTTGTGTTGAAAAGAATTTGAATTCCCAGAGGTCACAAAATACAAAGTGAAAGTTTGGGAAAGTCATTTCATTCCCTCTCAGTTAACTTTCAAAAGTTTCAAATTTCACTCAATTTCACTCAGCACATCAAAGAAGCAATCAAAGCTATCTATTTATTATAACATTCCAAAATTTAGAATTTTGGGATGTTACAAACCTACCACACATAAAATGAATCTCGTCCTCGAGATTCGGAGAGGCTAGCAAAAAATAGGTTAGGATTTGGGGGTCTTCTAACAAATACATTGATTGATAACGTCTCGTGTGCTACCACACTTAGTAACATGGTTACGGTTCCACCAAAATCAGGTACTCCATTCTTTGGGTTGACGATGTTAGTCTTCTCAGATCTTCAGGGTAATTTCTTCTCGGGGCTCCTTCGGTAGGGGCATCACCTTTGTCCTAAATTATTGTGTCCTTCATCCTGGTAAAGTTCTTCTGAGAGTGGTTCTTCTTAGCGGACAGGTCTGGCGCCAATACTAAACAAATATCGATATCTCATGGTGGTCCTCGAACAATTAAACTGGGTCCCTGCAGAAAACGGGTCTGGGCTTCATCCTCACCGTATATCCTACGGTTGGCAACAGCATGCCATGTATAAGGGAAAATTTTCTATACCATTATAAGGTTTAAGAAAGGTTTTGACATCATCGTCTCTCTACTATAGGTAAGTCACTCAGATTTACCATCCCGTATAACAGAGGCGAATAATAAGAGTAAGTTAATATGGTGATCAATCCATCCCGCACCCAAATCATTACCTTGTATATGGTTTAGTGAATCTCGCATTCTAGCACTCGATCATCCTCACAAGCATTGCAAAATTTTCTCTTGTCAATGAACTAAGTTCGGATAAATCCATTGATTCTGCAAGCCAAACAAAACATCTATCGTTTCTTCACAACCCTTGGGTTTTGCGTAAGCTCTTAGGAAACGTTTGCTGATCAAAATCGTAGCTCCTTCCAGGTAATTTTTTTTCCTTCAGCAAGAGTGTGCTTGCTTTCTTGACAGGTCCTGGGGCTTGTGGGTTATGGCTCATCTCATCACTAGCAACACTTGGTCTCATCATCAGGTTGCAACTTATCATTCTTCCAACATCCAACTTCCTTGGTATTCTTAACTCCATCCAATTATCCCTTACTTCTCATGGTTCAAAACAGAGTGTGATTACTCACACTCATCCTTGGGCAATCCACTCTAAGGCTGACGTAACTAACCAGTAGCTAGTGTATTCGGGTAACATTGTTGGATTCTACCACACTTAAAATGAATAACACTAGTTTCTTCAAAATATCTTTCCATGCATCATGTCTTCACTCATCACCTTTATAGTACCAACTTATAATATCCAAAATCAATACCATGATGCCAACTATATTGATTCTCAACTTACTACGATCTACTGCACTCCCACTTTCTTGCTTCAACTCCAATACTTAGCACAACTGTCCTTCTTCTTGGGACAATTCACTAGCAAAGTGCTCTGCTTCACTACAACAGAAACATAATACTTCTGACAAGTTGTGTGGTTCCCTTATAATTACGTAGCCTCCTTAGGTCCTCAGCTTAGGGGTCCACTTCAGAACTTGTGTATCCTTAACTCATCCTTGGAGTCACTATTGCTCCATACTTCAGCATTACCCCCCCTAAAAATCCAATTGTACTTCTTTCCTTCATACTCTTGGGGTAAGCCTCATATCAAAATAAACTCCAACTTATTTGTGCAAACTCCACCTATTGGGGCATCACATTCCTTCCTATGGGTCCAGGGTACACACAGTAAGGTGCCACTAAACAAAATGCACTAGTTCATCCGTAATCCATATTCTCATCATCTGAAATCTTTTATTACCTCCTGAACCAGTATTCAAAATCTCAATTTCCCAGGGTGCATCACTACAAATGCTACTATCCACATAGTCGGGTATGGTCAACATTCCTTCCATCTTTATTCCTTTGTCCTAGCTAAGGATGCTTCAGTCCCAAGGGAATTGTGCAATGTGATTCTTAAATCATCAATCTTTTGCTTCGTCCTATTGGTCGTGTGCTTCATCTCCATCATCTCTACCTGCACCTTACTCAGGCTTTCCTGGGTATAACGAAGTCTTGCTTCGAGTATTTCTCCAATCTGACGTATGGCCTCCATTGCAGCTTCACGAACAGAATCGAAGAAGGTTGTTCGTGGTACTCGGGAGACGAAAAAGTATTGTCCCATAGTTTTTGGGCAAACTCCTTTCACACGGTGGAGGTGTACCTCCACATACCAAAGTTTAACTCCATTCTCCATGAAGGGATAACCCTTGTAAACTGCATCTCCTTCCAAGTGAATAAGATTCATCATGTCCTTCGAGATCTTTGGATAATCCTGATCGCTAGTCAGGGTCAAGATGGTTTACGGGCCTTTGAGAAAAGACTCGTAAAGGGTTTTCATCTGTAGGCATAAGGAAGAAGGGGTTCTCAGGACAACATACGGACATCCTTGGGTGAGATGGGTTGGTTGTTCATGAAAGGTTTGGGGTCAGCTTCTCCATGGGTTTTAGGTTTTAGTCTGGGTAAGATAGCAAGAGAGGCACTCACCATCATCCAATCAACTCATAACATCTCCTTCTTAGAGTCCAAAAATATCAACTTCTATTGCTTCACAGACTATTACAATGTTATTTCCATAACTCAACTGAACATTGTAATAAAGGTGTATTCCACATTTAGCTACATGCTTCATTCCAATATCCAGATCTCAACTACTCTGATCATCTTTCCTCCAGTCTGAACCTTCTCTTGGAAGAAAGCTCTACTTCCTTGTAGTGTAAACTAATGGCATAAGACCAATCTAAGGACTTCATGGTGGCGGTCCAGGTTCACTGGGTTCTTCGCTTCCTGGTTGGGCAGTTGCTAGCATAAAGACCTAAATCCTTGCACCGGTAACATGTGATGTGACTAAGGTCCTTTTCCGCAGAAATTGGGTTCTTCTGGGGACACATGCTCTTTCTCTTCCACGACTTCTTCATTCCTATCAATTCTTCTATCTTTTGTGGATCAAACTCCACCTCTTCTGTCGGGAAATCTCCCAGATACTCTTGGCTTTCCTTCGTGCAATACTGTGAACGATGTCCCTTTTCTCCGCATGAGTAGCAAGCACGGGAGTAATATCTGTTTAGGCCTTCTCCATCAGGGTCGTGAATATCTTCCTCCATCGTGGATTTCTTTGAAATTTCCACGAGGGCTTCTTTCGTTGCTTCTTCCTTCTGTTGGATAGTTCGTTGCACCATGGGGTAAATGTGACACTCAGCAGGGTAGTGGGTAGTCCCTTCACACAAGAAACAAGTAATCTGCCTAGTTGGGCATTCTTCAGCTAGGTGACTTCCTTCACAATTAGGGTATTCATCCTTGTGCTCCTCCTGGGTGTGTCCTATTTCTCCACAAATCCTACAGGCACAAGGCTTCTTCGTCGGGTTGTCACCACGCTCACTGATGAGACGAGATCTGAACAGAGTCTTCTTGAATTCCTTCCAACCTCCTGCTCCATTACATCCTTGTATAGCTTGATGCATCTTCCAGCATGTTGCATCACTTTTTGTATAGTACTGAAGAGCATATTGAACCTCATACTTCCTTGCAACCAAAATTTTCCTGAAGTGATCCTCCATGTTGTGTATCCAAAACTCTGCCTCCAGCTAGGTCATTGGTCCAAAGAATACAAGGCTATCTTCATTCATCCTCTATTGGGTCCAAGGGTTTTGAGATGAGATTCGGAAGGTGGGGAGAGCGATACACTCAATTCAAACAAAAGTTTTGAAAAGACGGTTTTGTTTTTTTGGCCGTCGGAAAACATCAAACAAATGACGGATCACGAGCGTCACATCTAACATAAGTACATAACAGGGGTTTGGTCTTCTAAAGGTCATCATCTCTTCAAAGTCGTCAACTCTTCAAACCTTCGGAGTATCCACTGTTGTAGCTTCAACACTTCTAATGCATGGTGAAAGCCTCTTTACTCCGAAGTGGTCAAAATGGGAATGGGCATTGTCTAGCTATTTAAGGTAAAAGGGAAAATTTGACAAAACTCGGAAAAGCGGAGTGGTCTAAAATCTTTTTAAAAAGAAAGTTTTAGAGAAATCCTTTCCTATGGGCTTTCTATTTTTTAGGGTCATGTCCTACAATCAACATTTGCTCTGATACCATCTTGTAGCGACCCGACCCGAATGGATCAAGTCTATGTGCTTAAGTGTCATCGCTGGATCGGTATGCTGACACAAACAGTACTCGAGGATTTATAATAGAGGTAAATCACATGTATTAAGTAACGTAAATACTATTACCTAAATCAATCATAGCGGAAGCAAGAAAGGTTGTGGATTTCCCACCAACACCAACGACAAAGTTGAGTGTAGACACCGCAACCCTAACGTAAGACTTACTCATCGAAATTCCTGCAACATGAGACGTTGCAGCCATGTAGGTCAGTACATTGAATGTACTGGCAATTTCACACTGTAATGATAATGATGAACAATGCGTACAACTACATGCATATTTGGCTGGTGGAGGCTGTAAGGTTGTTTTTGCATAAAACTGATTTTTCCCTACAACAAAGGAATACATTTTATTTAACTACTTTATTAAATTTAAATCATGAACAATTGAGAATGGTACCCCCATCTTAATCCCAAACCAAAGTCATTATTAACCCAACCAATTAATTAAATAGAGTGTTGAGATCAACAAATAATCCACTTCTAGATACTCAAAGATGTCCATAACCGGGGACACGACTACTCATAAATAGTGTGTACACTCTGCAGAGGTTTGTGCACTTTTCCCCACAAGACTCGATCACCTCCGTTTAATTTCTCGCACTGCATGGTGTTTGAGAAACGGATGACCGAGACACAGTCTTTCAGAAGCATTTACTCTTTACCCCGGGTGGACCCGTACACCTACATCCGCTACATCTGCTAGTCCACCAGTGAAAGAGCTCACACAAGTTACTCATACTATGCCAGAGCCCATAATGGCTTGTGGCTGCACATGGAAGTTTCTAGGCATGAAAATATCATATGATCCCTTTGAGCCTGGGTGGCATTCCACTAGGGTGATCACACGGTTCCTCCGGGATCCCCTAGGGCAAACACTGGTTTCTCCAGGTGCCCGACAACAACTAGGTACTCCAGGGTGCCACAACCAATCCACCCAGATGTGTATTAAATTTCCACCTTAAAGTTTCCCATAAATAACACTCACATCTTTCATGAAACTCTCATACCAATCCACGTCTACGAGCATGGCTAAGCAATAAGTAACAAAGCGTATACCGCCCTTTGGTTGATCTCAAGTCATTGGGTTCCTACCTCGTGAACTACAAAGCATCATATTTTGTAAGCAGTCCTACCCATGCAAGTGTTTGAGGATATAACTAATGCAGTGAAAACTAGGTATTGGAAAGTATGATCAAAGTGTGAACTTGCCTTGAACTGACGATGTAGAGGATCCACACTCAGAACTCGTGATAGCTCTACTCGTCACACCCCGTTCAATCTATCGTAAGCAAACAGTAATAACCACACATAAGCAATCACTCAACAGATCAGAATGAACGAAGAAACACTTCGGAAAACTTCGAAAGCAAACGAATGACTCTTGAAACAGAAAACAATTTCTAACAGCACCAAAATTATGTGAATTTAGCCTTATCAGAAAGTTTAGTTCAAGAGCTTCGATTTGCAAAGAGAATCAACTAAAACGGAGTTATAAAACTCAAGTTATGATCAAATTAAGTTCAAATTCAAATCTAGTTGAATTCAAAATTTAAAACATTCAAAAACATGTTTAAGTTGTTTTACTGGAAAGAGAGGATCGCAACGAAGACATGGGTGTTGGTTTCGTTGGATTTGTACCAACGAGCAAAAAGTTATGGCTGTTTGAAGTTTAGGGGCTAAACTATAAATAAAATACTTACAGATACGTCCCTGGCCGAAATTAAAAAGAAAAAGAAGAAAACCTAAACAACAACAAACGTTCGTCACCGAACGCTAACGAACGAAAACCGTTCGCTAAAGAATCTAATCTAACGAACGTTCACTAAATAAAAGAAACGTTTCAAAAGAAACGAAACGATCTGGATCGTCAGATCCAGATCGGACGGAGGGGAGGCGGCGGTTACCGCGGCGATTGTGCTCGCCGGCGAGGAGAGGGACGGCGGCGACGGCTCGGGCATCAAACGGAGTAGCAGCTCCGGTGGGTCTTTAACGGCGGCGATGGCATGGGGAGGGGCGGCGGTGTCGATGGCGAGGTCGGCGACGGACGACGGCGAGGAGAGCGGCGGCTGCAGCGCCTCGACGGCGCCGGCGGCGGTCATTTGTGGCGGCGGGGTGCGGCGGCTTCGGAGGAGGAGAGCGAGGGGGTCGGGGCGATGGCTTAAATAGGCAGAGGGGGGAGGCTAAACTTGGAGGAGGGGGCACGGCGGTGGAGTCCCGCCCGGACATGGCGGCGGTCGGCGCTGATGTGCCGCGGGCGGAGTCCGGCGCGAGGTGGGGGAAGACCCCAATGGGTGGGCCCCACCTGTCAGCGAGAGCGGCCGAGGCGGTTCGGGCGCGAGCGTTCGGTCCGGGCGTGGCCCGCGGCTGCGAGCGCGGCTGGGCCGAAAGGCCAGTGGGCCGGTGCGGTGTGGAACAGTGCTGGGCTTCGGCCCGGCACTGTAGGACTTTTTTTTTAATATAGACAAAGAACAAAAAGAAAAGGAAATAAAACCAATATATAATATAGGCATATTATAATAAAAAATTTGTAGAAAAAGATTCTCTACAGGGTGAACATTTTTCTACAGTCAAATAAAATGCTCAACAAATCTAATAAATCAAGCAGTGCTACTGTTGCAATAAAATCCAGTAAAATCATTTTAAAAATACCAAAAAGATTTCAAATTTATTTCTCTCCAATTTTCTGCTGTGGGGAATCATGTTACCCTAATTTTGATATATTTTATTTTTGGAGAAAACTAATTTGAATAAAACCCAACAACTCAGATTTTGAAAATAAATTTCAAAATTCTTCAAAGGAACTTCCAACTCATATTTCCTATAATTTGAAGAAGTCATTTTATCTTCTCTCGGGAAAATCATTGAGTTGCATGAAGTTTCTGAATTGGAAAATATTTCGAGGGTGAAATTCAAAATCCTTTCGAAGCCCTTTATCATTTAAAATAAATGGAAAAAGTCATATTATCTTCACTCTAGGGTTTTGTGTTGAAAAAAATTTGAATTCCCGAAGGTCACAAAATGCAAAGTGAAAGTTTGGGAAAGTCATTTCATTCCCTCTCATTTAACTTTCAAATGTTTCAAATTTCACTCAATTTCACTCAGCACATCAAACAAGCAATCAAATCTACTATTTATTATAAAATTCCAAAATTTATAATTTTGGGATGTTACACCTTCCCACACAACCCATAAATTGTCGGGGATAGGCCCTCCTAGGACACCAAATGAGCTCGTGTGCGATCGGGCGAGGCATCGAAACCCAATCATTTCCGTAGGTATGTACATCCCACATTGCGAATCCTAGAAAAACATTTCCGAGGGTATGTACATCCCACATGGTGAGTCCGATAAAAACATTATTGTAGGTATGTATATCACACAGTCAATCCAGGGAATACGTTTCCGTTCTTATGTACATCCCACACAGTCAATCTAGGGAAAACGTTTCCGTTCGAATGTACATCCCACATAGTCAATCCAGGGAAAATGTTTACGCTTGTATGTACATCCCACACAGTCAATCCAAGAAAAATGTTTCCGTTCGTATGTACATCCCACACAGGTTTATTCATAGACTCGTGTGTGATAGGTGTAACTATCACACACGCTCTGACTTTGTTAACTGTTTGCTTTTATCAACTACATCACACACTATTTGATGAAGAAAACCATCACAAGCACTTTTACTGCTAGAATTGTTTGCAAAGTTCCATGAAACATTTAGTAGGTTTAATAGTTTACAATTAATAATTCCAGTATTACACAAATTCACATTTCATATCGAACAACTTTTTGACAACTTCATATCAGGCACATAAATATATTTTAACATCACAGTACGATAGCTACCTGAAAAGAGCACAATACAACATATAGCTAGTTCAACTTCACAAGAATAATATTAGAACAATATATTCATTTACCTAATCGAGATCATCCAGGCTCGACTTATCCACCTCTACTTTCAGTTCATTAAGAACCTGTTTTGCACTCGCCAACTAGAAAAGTGCCTCCTCCTTCGCCAACACCATTTTAGCAAAGGCTGATTTAAAAATCTGAGTTCATTCTCCACCTTCCTTTTTTATCCCGCATCTTCAGATATTCCGCATCATTGACAGAACTTTCTCTAAGCCTACCTCTGTTATCTTCCCCATACATGCTCCAGAGCTTTGCTAGGCACATCTTCAAAGATTGTGGCCACTCTTGATCAACCCACTCCAAGGAAGAACACTTTCATGCATCTTATAATACTTCAAACTAGATCAGTACCAATTGTAGGGGAAATGGATTTATATCAACATAGAAAATCACCAATGCTTATTTTGGAAAACTCAAGAAACATGTTAATTATGGCATATCTTCTCAAAAATATCAATGTCCAAATGAATTAATTGCTACTGAGACAAAAACCAAATTTCGAAACATTAGAAGCTATAATTAACTACAACAACGTTACAAGTTCTTACTCATGTACAATAGATAAAAACTTGAACATTTAATGAGGAAGGTAAATATAACTGCAACAGCATAGAGGCAGTGTTTGGATGACAACATATTGATACTAACAGGTGTGTACATGCACACATTTAGTAACATAGAACTAATAGCACTAAGGCCGTCTACTATGTATGCCAAAACTGGGGTAAAGACAACTGTTGCTACATCTCGCACCGGTGCCCTGCACTGGCGAGCCGATGCAGTGGAAAAAATTAGGGACCCGGACTCCGGAGCACCTAGTTGCTCCGGTGCCCAGTTCCTTCGCGCCATAAAGATTTAGTATTTTACTGCTTGGCCGCTCGGATGTGTGGACCAAATTTGGCTGCACAAAATGCTGAAGTGGTCCCAAATAATTTTCTAATGGGACCGCTGATGAGATGGCAACAATTTAAGATACTAGGTACAAACTGTGACACTGTCTTAGGATGCATTTGGTTGAAGGTGTTGCATGAATGGGTTTGGACCGTGAAAGTGTCTGAATCACATCTAACAAATGATTTGTAACAACGAAAGAGGGTCTAAGCTTCTTTGCACATGCCGGAAACTTCCGCCCATTGTCCACATATTCAAACACAACTAGCTTCACGCATGGAGATTGATGGTGAAAACGAGCAGATAGATCTTAAGCCACCGCGCTCCATTCGTTGGCACTGATGGTCCTAGGGAGCTACAAGAGGAAGAAATGACTCAAATCGACCGCTGGGTAAATATCCTTCATTCCAAGTCATAGTCTGAGAGAGAGAGAAGAGAGGCATACCCGGGTGGTGAAGGAGTCATCATTGGAGGAGGAACCACTGGAGATGTCTTTGAAGAAGTCCATGGTGACCCCGGCGGTAGGATGAGAGATGTCGAGAGCGAGGAAGCGGCTACAGCTTAGGATGGAAGGAAGGAAGGAAGGAGGAAACAGGGGAAATGTGACATGTGTTCAAGGAGAAAAGGAGGTGGCGAAGGGGGGAGGGGGTAGATATTTTGGCAGTAGGCCAAAATTTTGGAAATGTGGATGGAAACTTTGCGCGCAGTGCTGCCGGACCATTCAATTTGAATGATTATGTTGATGGTAAACGATTCTTCTGATTTATGCGCATGGGATGAGTTTTATAATTCAAATTTTGGAGGAAATATATCAAATTTTAGAGGAAATTATCAAACTGGCTCGTTTTATGCGTATTTGTTATAACAAATTTTGGAGGAAATTCTGCTGTGAGATGAGACGTCGATGACTTGACCTGGCGACAAGCCACCGTTGGTGGACTCCGCATCCCCCTTGCTGAAGTCGACTGCATCCTCGTCCTTGTCCTCGTACTTGGCACCGCCCTCAAGGTTGTAGTACTCATAGTAATGGTTGCGCTAGAGCTCGCATCGGTACTCCACCATCGATTCCTTGACATGCAGACTCTTCTCAACCTCAACCTCGGCCACACGCAACTCCTCCTCCCGGCGCTCCTCGATCTCCGCCGCCTCCTACATCTCCAGCTCCCGCTCAGCGACCTCACGAGGAAGAAGGTGCTCCATGGCCACCGCCGCCTTTTCATACGTGGGTTGCATGCTGGAGTCCGAGGTGGCCTGGAATATCTTGGCGTGTGCATCCTCGATCTTGGCTTGGATGACCTTGACCGGGCCAGGGCGACATCGGTGGCACGGATGGCAGCTCGAGTTCTCTCAGTGTTTACAGCTGCCGTCGCAGCAGTAGCTGCAGCCGTCTCGGCTGCTGCAGCTGCCATGTCGGCTGCCACAGACGCCCTCTCAGTGGAAGTGGCCACGCTCAACGCGGATGCGGCGGCACTCTCGGCATAGGCGGCCGCGCTCAAGGCGCACGCGGCGGCGCTCGGTGGGGGGGGGACGCGGCCATCGTACGACCTTCACGAAGCGTTTCCACGACGTCATTTTGCAAGAAGGGGGTGCAGGAATGGGTATCAGGATTCGTGGATTCGGTGGTTGCCGGCACTGGAGCAGACGAGCTGGTGAAGCTTAAGGAGGGAGACTTAAATAGACCCAGATATTTATCGCAAACGGCTCCAAGAAAACAATTGTGTGTGATGTTGTAGATATTTTTTATTAGCTGTGAAAGATGAATTTGGAGTAAAGTGTCAACGGATGGTGTTTTAAATGTACGAGAAATTTTGTAGTACAAATACAACTGTCTTGTCAAATTTTGGAAAACTGTAGGGGTCATTTGACCTTGCAAGACATTTAAGTGATTTTCTAGCCATTGAATGACCGTAATTAAAATTTGAACTACATATACATGCAATAGCTAACCATAATGGTTTGAAAAGTCATATTTTTTGTACTTGTGTGCGATTTAAATACATGTGCAGTAAATTGGAAAGAATTTTCAAACATATTGGTCTAATGGCTATGACACAAATAAGCATGGAGTGCAATGGCATTTAAATTCCAAAAAATTAAAAAAATATCAGAAACACATGAAACCTTGGTTGATGTAATGTCATGCCACGAAGATGATGTGGTTAAAATTTTGGCATGTGTGAAGAAAGTTTGGACACAAACCCCTCACAAATCGGAGCAACTCACTAGAAGGCTTGTGGTCCCGAGAGGGAACAAAGCATGTTTGATGACGAACGGGAGATAGCTTCCTCTTATAGCCTTCAAATTTTCCTACGTGTAACATGCACTAATACAACTGTCATGTGAAAATTTGGAAACTTTCAGGGGTCATTTGACCTTTTGAAGACATTTAAGGGATTTTATAGGCATTTAATGGCCGTAATTCCAAATTTGAACTACATCTACATGCAACGGCTAACCATAATGGTTTGAAAAATCATATTTGTGTACTTGTGTGCGAGTTAATTCCATGTGCAGTAAATTAGAAGGAATTTTCAAACATATTTGTCTCGCGACATGGACACATGCATAAGTCTGCATGGAGTGCCATGGCTATTAAATTCCAAAAAAATTAAAAAATATCAGAAACACAATAAACCTTGGTTGATGTAATGTCATGCCACCAAGATGATGTGGTAAAAAATTGGCATGTTTAATGAAAGTTTGGACTCACGCCCCTCACAAACCGGAGCACCTCACTAGAAGGCTCGTGGTTTCGAGAGGGAACAATGCATGTTTATTGATGAACGGGAGATAACTTCCTCTTACAGCCTTCAATTTTTTTCTATGTATAACGTGCACTACTACAATGGTACTGTAAATTTAGGAAAACTCTAGGGGTCATTTGACCTTTTAAAGACATTTAAGTGATTTTCTAGCAATTTAATGACCGTAATTCAAATTTGAACTATATCTACATGCAACGCCTAACCATAACGGTTTCAAAATCATATTTGTGTACTTGTCTGTAGTTAATTCCTTGTATGAAAAATTAGAAGGAATTTTCAAACATATTTGTCTCATGACATGGACACATGCATATGTGTGCGAGGAGTGACATGGCATTTAGCTTCCCAAAAATTAAAAAATATCAGAAACACATGAAATCTTGCTTAATGTAATGTCATGCTACTAAGATGATGTGGTAAAAAATTGGCATGTTTGACAAAAGTTTGGACACACACCCATCACAAACCGGAGCAAGTCACTAGAAGGCTCGTGGTTCCGAGAGGGAACAATGCATGTTTGATGACGAACGGGAGATAGCTTCCTCTTACAGCCTTCAAATTTTTCCTACGTGTAACATGCACTAATACAACTATCATGTGAAAATTTGGAAAATTTGAGGGGTCATTTGACCTTTTGAACACATTTAAGGGATTTTCTAGCCATTTAATGGCCGTAATTCAAATTTGAACTACATCTACATGCAATGGCTAACCATAACGGTTTGAAAAATCATATTTGTGTACTTGTGTGCGAGTTAATTCCATGTGCAGTAAATTAGAAGGAATTTTCAAACATATTAGTCTCAGGACATGGACACATGCATATGTATGCATGCAGTGCCATGGCTATTAAATTAAAAAAAAATTAAAAAATATCAGAAACACAATAAACCTTGTTTGATGTAATGTCATGCCACCAAGATTATGTGGTAAAAAAATGGCATGTTTGATGAAAGTTTGGAGACATGCCCTTCACAAACCGGAGCACCTCACTAGAAGGCTCGTGGTTCCGAGATGGAACAATGCATGTTTGATGACGAACGGGAGATAGCTTCCTCTTACAGCCTTCAATTTTTTTCTACGTTTAACGTGCACTACTACAACGGTATTGTGAAATTTAGGAAAATTCTAGGTGTCATTTGACCTTTTAAAGACATGTAAGTGATTTTGTAGCCATTTAATGACCGTAATTTAAATTTGAACTATATCTACATGCAACGCCTAACCATAACGGTTTGAAAATCATAGTTGTGTACTTGTGTGGAGTTAATTCCATGTGCGAAAAATTAGAAGGAATTTTCAAATATATTTGTCTCATGACATGGACACATGCATATCTCTGTGTGGAGTGACATGGCATTTAGCTTTCAAAAAATTAAAAAATATCAGAAACACATGAAACCTTGCTTGATGTAATATCATGCCACCAAGACGATGTGGAAATTTTTTTGGCATGTTTGACGAAAGTTTGGACACACACCCATCACAAACCGGAGCAAGTCACTAGAAGGCTCGTGGTTCCGAGAGGGAACAATGCATGTTTGATGACGAACGGGAGATAGCTTCCTCTTACAGCCTTCAAATTTTTCCTACGTGTAACATGCACTAATACAACTGTCATGTGAAAATTTGGAAAATTGGAGGGGTCATTTGACCTTTTGAAGACATTTAAGGGATTTTCTAGCCAATTAATGGCCGTAATTCAAACTACATCTACATGCAACGGCTAACTGTAACGGTTTGAAAAATCATATTTCTATACTTGTGTGTGAGTTAATTCCATGTGTGCAGTAAATTAGAAGGAATTTTCAAACATTTTAGTCTCACGACATGGACACATGCATATGTCTGCATGGAGTGCCATGGCTATTAAATTCCAAAAAAATTAAAAATATCAGAAACACAATAAACCTTGGTTTATGTAATGTCATGCCACCAAGATGATGTGGTAAAAAATTGGCATGTTTGATGAAAGTTTGGACACACGCCCCTCACAAACCGGAGCACCTCACAAGAAGGCTCGTGGTTCCGAGATGGAACAATGCATTCGATGATGAACGGGAGATAGCTTCCTCTTACAGCCTTCAATTTTTTTCTATGTTTAACGTGCACTACTACAACGGTACTATGAAATTTAGGAAAATTCTAGGTGTCATTTGACCTTTCAAAGGCATTTAAGTGATTTTCTTGCCATTTAAAGACAGTAATTCAAATATGAACTATATCTACATGCAACGCCTAACCATAACAGTTTGAAATCATATTTGTGTACTTGTGTGGAGTTAATTCCATGTGCGAAAAATTAGAAGGAATTTTCAAACATATTTGTCTCATGACATGGACACATGCATATGTATGCATGGAGTGACATGGCATTTAGCTACCAAAAAATTTAAAAAATATCAGAAGCACATGAAACCTTGCTTGATGTAATGTCATGCCACCAAGATGATGTGGTAAAATTTTTGGCATGTTTGACGAAAGTTTGCCATCACAAACCGGAGCAAGTCACTAGAAGGCTCGTGGTTCCGAGAGGGAACAATGCATGTTTGATGATGAATGGGAGATAGTTTCCTCTTATTGCCCTCAAAGTTTTTCTACGTTTAACGTGCACTACTACAACTGTAATGTGAAAATTTGGAAAATTCTAGGTGTCATTTGACCTTTTAAAGACATTTAAGTGATTTTCTACCAATTTAATGACCGTAATTCAAATTTGAACTACATCAACATGCAACGCCTAACCATAACGGTTTGAAAAATCATTTTGTGTACTTGTGTGTGAGTTAATTCCATGTGAAGTAAATTAGAAGGAATTTTCAAACATATTGGTCTCACGCCATGGGCACATGCATGTGTATGCATGGAGTGCCAAGGCATTTTAATTCTAAAAAAATTAGAAAATGATCAGAAAAACATGAAACCTTGCTTGATGTAATGTCATGCCACCAAGATGTTGTGGTAACAAAATTGGCATGTGTGATGAAAGTTTGGACACACACCCCTCACAAACTGGAGCAACTCACTAGCTAGAAGGCTAGTGGTTCCGAGAGGGAACAATGCATGTTTGATGACGAACAAGAGATAGCTTCCTCTTACTGCCTTCAAAATTTATTCTACGTTAAACGTGCACTACTACAATTGTACTGTGAAAATATGGAAAATTATAGTGGTCATTTTACTTGAAGACATTTAATTCATTTTCTAGGCATTTAATGACTGTAATTAAAATTTGAACTACATATACATACAACGCCTAACCATAACGGTTTGAAAATCATATTTGTGTACTTGTGTGCGAGTTAATTCCATGTTATGTAAATTAGATGGAAATTTGAAACATATTGGTCTCACGACATGGGCACATGCATGGACTGCCATGGCATTTTATTTCCAAAAAATTAAAAAATTATCAGAAAAACATGAAACCTTGCTTGATTTAATGTCATGCCACCAAGATGATGTGGTAAAAAAATTGGCTTGTTTCATGAAAGTTTGGACACACACCCCTAACAAACCGGAGCAACTCACAAGAAGGCTAGCTAGTGGTTCTGAGTGGGAATAATGCATGTTTGGTGACGAACGAGAGATTGCTTCCCCTTCCAGCCTTCATATTTTTTCTACGTTAACGTGCACGAATAAAACTGTCATGTGAAAATTTGGAAAATTTCAGGGGTCATTTGACCTTATAAGACATTTAATTGATTTTCTATCCGTTTAATGACCGTAATTCAACTTTGAACTACATATACATGCAAGGCTAACCATAATTGTTTAAAAAATCACATATTTGTGTACTTGTGTGCGAGTTAAAAAAAATCTTCAGACCATGTAAATATCTAGTTTTCAAAAAAGAAAATGTAAAGATCTGGCAAGACAACCGGCCCCACATGATTGGCACTCTATTTCGCGCCGCGAGGTTTGGAAGATGAATGGTGGGGGTTATTAATCAGACACTGTTCTGTATTGGAAACCGTCAACTATTATGTTCACAAACGGATTCTAATGCGGCAATTGTGTGTAATTCAAACTACAGTACTCATAAATTTCCACGACCGACATGTGTAATGTTCCCGTCGATCTAGATTCCGGTCGCCAATAAATACTACCTTGCTCACGTCGTCCCGCCTGCATTCTCATCTACATCCTCCCCTCGCTCGCCCTCTTTCTCTCTCTCTATATCTATCTCTCTCTCAAAGCTCTGGCATGGCATCGCCGATCAGCCCACGCGCCGACGAGGAATCGCCGCCCCCTGAGGACGCTCAGTTGATGAGCAACGATGAGGAGGACCCCTACGCACCGCCGGACGAGGTTTCACTGGACCCCCTAATTTGGATTGGTTTTGGGGCCAGTACAATCTTTGTCTGTGGAAGTCACTGTCGCCGATGGAGAAAGCTAGGGAAGTGGCATTCAAGAACGAGATGGCGGACGAGAAAGCCAGGTACCAGGCGGCCTGTGAAGCCCGTGATGCCACCTGGAAAAAGGAGAAGGTGGAGCTTTGGTGGCGGGCGTGTCATCGTGCGGAGGAGGTATACGAAAATGGGTACTTCGGGAGGAAGGCCAAAGATGCTAGGCGCCTCATCACTGCATGGAGGTGGGCCGATAAGCTCCAGCGTGCCACCGACGAGGAGCTCCGGTGGGCGCCCAATGAAATGGAAAGATCGTCCAGGCTCGTCTGCCAGCAAGAGGCAGATCGCTACATCAAGTGATGCGAGGCTGAGGAGGCGTAGTATTGCCTCTACGCTGGGATGATGCCGTGCATTAGGAATGATTATTAATTTCAGTATTGTTCATTTTAAATTTTATGCATTGTATCTAGTAGTTATGTATCATCACGTATATGTGATGATATTATATATATTCTGCGGTGAACTAATGAACAATTTATATATATATATATATATATATATATATATATATATATATATATATATATATATATATATATATATATATATATATATATATATATATATATATATTATGAATTCCATTTTCTATCTGTTTATGTATACTAATTTGAATCTAGCTGTTATAATCCACATATACGGAATGGAAAGCGTATATACACACATTGAAACAGAACATATAAGAACGAAAAACAGAGTACACACATTGAAACGGAGGAATAAACAGAGCAATACTATGATTGCTATGAATACATAGCTATCCACATCGAAATGACTCAACAAAATAAAACGCTGAGACTAGGACCAGCAGCCCTTGCTTGCGATAGCTCTTGGCTCTGCCTGAACTCATGTAGGCGTTTGTTGAAGCTCGAGGACACTACCTCATGTTCTGGAGCGCAACCTCGAGCTCCAAGTTGGGTATTTCATCATAGATCACCAGCTCAAGGATGCGACGGCCATATTCCTCTACTGCACCCAGGTGGAGACCTGGGCCAAGGAGGCGGTCGAGCCTACGGACCAGCGCGTTGGCATCCAGCGGGCTGCGGACAAGGCGAACGGCACCACCCATGCGAACGGTGCGGCGGGTGTCCGGTGCAAGTATGGCGCGGCCGACCTCTGGTGCAAGTACGGTGCTGAGGGCCTCTGCCCACTCCTCGCAAGGAATGGGGGTACTGACGGGACGTGTACCCAGCTGCAACACCGTGTCGATGGATCTGCTCTTGCTGTGCGGCGCAACGCGCCTCTTGCTCTTCGGTGCTCCAACGGTCTCGCCGTGCGGTGAGCCGCAGCCTATTGGCGCAGACGCGCCTACCTTGCTCTGTGGCGCACCATCGATCATGTTGTGCGGCGAGCTGTAGCCTGTCGGGAGTGGCATGCCTATGTTGATCCTCGATGCTCAAGCGCCATGCGTTGAAGGTCTGCTCAACCCTGGCGATGATGCACATCACGGCATCATCCATTGCGTTGCCGGGGAGCGCCTCTGCATCAATGGGCCATGGAGCCTGCTTGTTTTCCTCATCGACGAGGTTGATGGCATAGGCGTCGCTTTGGTGGGTTGGCATGCTTGGAAAAGGTGGATGTGCCACCGGCTGCGCTTGTCGCCTCCGTGCATCGCACACCACTTAGGTTTATGCGCAATATCGCTAGGAAACTGAGCATAGAAGGAACATCGAGCTAGCACAAGAAGTAGATGATGAAAGGATGAACACGAACCACACTAGGGAACCCGTCGGTGATGAATTCATCAATCGCAAATGGTTGAATACTACCAAGTGTGTGCCCACAACACACACGACTTATTCCATCACAAACAGGTCGGATGGATCAACTGTATGACACGTATCGCACAGGCATAAAAAGTAATGTGGTGGACCTTCTTTAACATGTGTTAAAAAAACAAAGACCTCGAGGTTAAATTAACTAATGGGCTGGGTCGTCTCAGTCATTTAATTTAACAAATACATCACATCCTATCAGTTAATTTAACATCAAGACAACTTCCCATCCAGTCACCCATGTAATTGTACCTCAAAACGTAATGTGGTAGATCTTCTTTCACATGTGTTAAAGAAACAAAAAAACAAAACAAGGACCTTGAGGTTAATTCCACCCCACAACACACACATCTTATTCCATCACAAACAGGTCGGATGGATAACCTATATGCCATGTATCTCACATTGTCAAAAACTAATGTGGTAGACCTTCTTTAACATGTGTTAAAAAAACAAGGACCTTGAGGTTAATTCTACCCACAGCACACACGGCTTATTCCATCACAAACAGGTCGGATGTATCTACTATATGCCATGTATCGCACATTGTTAGATAGTAATGCGTAGACCTTCTTTAACATGTGTTAAAAAAACAAGAAAATTCAAAACCCACTGATAGGATGGATCAACTATATGCCACGTATCGCACATTTTCAAAAAGTAATGCGGTAGACCTTCTTTAACATGTGTTCAAAAAACAAAACAAGGACCTTGAGGTTAATTCCACCCCACAACACACATGGCTTATTCCATCACAAACAGGTCGGATACATCTATTGTATGCCACGCATCGCACATTATCGAAAAGTAATGCGGTACACCTTCTTTAACATGTGTTAAAAAAATTCAAAACCCACTGATGGGATGAATCTTAAAGGTCCATTAAGGACATTTATGATCCATCCCATCAGTGGGTTTCAAATTTTGACAACTTCCCATCCGGTCACCCATCTCATGGCCACTCCAGCATGAGCACAGTTAACTTGAGAGTTCTCTTAGATGAGGTATTGTTGGAACAGCCAGTCCTTGCTGATATAGAATGCCCTCTTCGTATCCTTACGGCGTACCCGGATGACCGCCCGTCGCCCAATGGCCAATAGATGTTGTGTGGACAGAGCATATCACATACGTCTTATTACAGGCAATTGTCTATGTTATTATCAGTCTTCGCACACATTTCTGATTATACACCTGTTTGCCGCGTAACGCACAAATCTTGTTATATTGAACCGTTTATGTTCTCTTGTCTCAACGCAAACAGTTCATCTGAGGGAACCACATCCCGTATATCGCACAAACCTTGATCTAGCTGACCTTTTCTTTTTCGTTGCCTAATCTCAAACAGTTTAGCCGAGTGAACCGTATGCTGTATATCACACACACCTTCATCTGACAGCCCATTTCTTTTGTTCCTCCTCATCGCAAATAGTTAATTGAACTGAACCATATGCTCTGCATAGCACACACAACTAAAATCTGAACCGTGTTTGATGCATCTGTCATCGCAAACGTTTTGCACGTTTTGACTTTTTTTACACTATCGTTTGCGATTATTGCATCGCACATAGTTTCGTCAAAGGGTCTCTGATCGTAGTGTCGCGTTAGCAGCATCCTGCATTAGTGCACTCTGGTGGAGATCGTGCTCTGGTAGACCTACATGGCTCAGTAATAACTTGATCTGAAGTTTCATGATCATTACCATTAGCTTCCTCTCTAGTTGGTGTATGCATCACGGGAACTGTTTTTTGTGATGAGCTACTTTCTAATTTGAGAGAAGGTACAATTACCTCATCAAGTTCTACTTTCTCTCACTCACTTCTTTCGGGAGGAACCCCTTCTCTATAAATGTTCCATTCTTGGCAAAAAAATCTTGCCTTCGCTCTACGATGATTCTTTACTTTATTTTCTTGGTACGATGATTCTCTACTTCATTATGAAATTCTTTGAACATAAGTAGTCATACCCATATCTCCTCAAATCATCTATGAAGGTGAAAAATAACGATACCTGTCGCGAGCCTCAACACTCATCGAACCGCATACATCGATATGTATTATTTCGAATAAGTCCTTGGCTTGCTCCATTGTTCCGGAGAACGGAGTAATAGTCATCTTGCCCATGAGGCATGGTTCACAAGTATCAAATGATTCATACTCAAGTGCTTCCAAAAGTCCATGTGCATGGAGTTTCTTCATGAGCTTTACACCAATATGACCTAAATGGCAGTGCCACAAATATGTTGCACTATCATTGTCAACTTTGCATCTTTTGGCATCAATATTATGAATATGTGTATTATCACGATCGAGATTCAACAAAAATAGACCACTCTGCATGGGTGCATGACCATAAAAGATATTACTCATATAAATAGAACAACCATTATTCTCTTATTTAAATGAATAACCGGCTAGCACTAAACAAGATCCAGATATAATGTTCATGCTCAATGCTGGCACAAAATAACAATTATTCAGGTCTAAAACAAATCCTGAAGGTAGATGTAGAGGTAGAGTGCCGACGGCAATCACATTGACCTAGGAACCATTTCCCACGCGCATCGTCACCTCGTCCTTAGCCTATAATTGTTTAATCTGTAGCTCTTGTTTCGAGTTAAAAATATGAGCAACTGAACCAGTATCAAATACCTAGCGCTACTACGAGCATTACTAAGGTACACATCAATAACATGTATATCAAGTATACCTTTGATCATGTTGTCATCCTTCTTATCCGGCCAATTCTTGGGGCAGTTCCGCTTCCAGTGACTAGTTCATCTGCAGTAGAAGCACTCAGTTTTAGGCGTGGGTCCAACTTTAGGCTTCTTCCTGGGAGTGGCAACTTGCTTGCCATTCTTCTTGAAGTTCTGTTTCTCTTCCTTGCCCTTTTTCTTGAAACTAGTGCTCTTGTTAACCATCAACACTTGATGCTCCTTATTGATTTCTACCTCCGCAGCTTTGAGCATTGCGAAGAGCTCGAGAATTGTCTTGTCCAACCCTTGCATATTATAGTTTATCGTGAAGCCTTTGTAGCTTGGTGGCAGTGATTGGAGAACTCCGTCAATAAGACTATCATCTAGAAGATTAACTCCCAGCTGAGTCAAGTGATTATTCTATCCAGACATTCTGAGTATGTGTTCACTAACAGAACTGTTCTCCTCCATCTTGCAGCTATAGAAATCGTTGGAGACTTTATATATCTCAACTTGGGCATTTGCTTGAAAAATTAACTTCAACTCCTAGAACATCTCATATGCTCCAAGACATTCAGAATGTCTTTGAAGTCCCGATTCTAAGCCGTAAAGCATGGCACACTGAACTATCGAATAGTCATCAGATCGAGATTGCCAGACGTTCAAAACATCAGCATCTGCTCCTATAATAGGCCTTTCACCTAGCGATGCATCAAGGACATAATTTTTCTGTGCAGCAATGAGTATAATCCTCAAGTTACGGACCCAGTCCTTGTAGTTACTACCATTATCTTTTAACTTAGCTTTCTCTAGGAACGCATTAAAATTCAAGGGAACGGTAGCACGGGCCATTGATCTACAACATAGATATGCAAATACTATCAGGACAAAGGTCATGATAAATTAAGTTCAATTAATCAAATTACTAAAGAACTCCCGCACAGATAGACATCCCTCAAGTCATCTAAATGATACGTGATCCAGATCAACTAAACCATGTCCGATCATCACATGAGATGGAGTAGCCTTCAATGGTGAACATCTCTATGTTGATCATATCCACTATATAATTCCCATACGACCTTTCGGTCTCTAGTGTTCTGACGCCATGTCTGTACATGCTAGGCTTGTCAAGTTTAACCGGAGTATTCTGCATGTGCGAAACTGTCTAGCACCCACTGTATGTGAACGTAGAGTCTACCACACCCGATCATCATGTGTTGTCTCAACACGACGAATTATAGCAACGGTGCATACTCAGGGAGAAAACTTTTTCCTTAAAATCTAGTTAAGGGATCATCTTATAATGCAACCGTCACACTAAGCAAAATAAGATGCATAAAAGATAAACATCACATGCAATCAAAAATATGTGATATGATATGGTCATCATCAACTTGTGCTCTTGATCTCCATCTCCAAAGCATCGTCATGATCTCCATCGTCACCGGCTTGACACCTTGATCTCCATCATAGCGCCGTCGTCGTCTCGCCAACTATTGCTTCTACGACTATTGCTAACCCATAGCGATAAAGTAAAGCAATTACATGGTGCTTGCATTTCATACATAAAGAGACAACCATAAGGCTCCTGCTGGTTGCCGATAATTTACAAAACATGGTCATCTCATACAATAACGTATAACTTATCATGTCATGACCATATCATATCACAACATGCCCTGTAAAATCAAGTTAGACGTTCTCTACTTTGTTGTTGCAAGTTTTACGGGGCTGCTACGGGCTTCTAGCAAGAACCGTTCTTACCTACGGCATAAAACAAAATAGTGTTTCGTAAAGTTTGTTGTTTTAACCTTCTTCAAGGACCGGCCGCAGCCAAATTTGATTCAACTAAAGTAGGAGAAACAGAAACCCACCAACCACCTTTATGCAAAACTAGTTACATGTTTGTCGGTGGAACTGGTCTCATGAACGTGGTCATGTAAGGTTGGTCCGGGCCGCTTCATCCCACAATGCCACCGAATCAAAATAAGACGTTGGTGGTAAGCAGTATGACTATCACCGCCCACAACTCTTTGTGTTCTACTCGTGCATATCATTTACGCATAGACCTGGATCACGATGCCACTGTTGGGAAACGTAGCATGCTATTTCCAAATAATTCCTACACTCACACAAGATCTATCTAGGAGATGCATAGCAACAAGAGGGGGAGAGTGTGTCTACGTACCCTTGTACACTGAAAGCGGAAGCGTTTGACAACGCATTTGATATAGTCGAACTTCTTCTCGTTTCGACCGATCAAGAACCGAACGTACGTCACCTCTGAGTTCTGCACATGTTCATCTCGATGACATCCCTCGAACCCTTGATCCAACAAAGTGTCGAGGAAGTAGAGGTGACGATGACGGTGAAGTGATCCGCACAGGGATTCGCCTAGGCACTACGAGAATATGACTGTAGGCGTAAACTGTGGAGAGGGGCGCTGCACACAGCTAACAATTATTGGTGTGTGTTCTAGGCGCCCCCTCCCACTACTAGAAAAAGGCATGCTAGTGGCGCACCACTTTTGCCTACTAATGGCGCACTAGTGGTGCGCCACTAGCACCACGCCATTAGAATTTGGTGCGCCATTAGTATCTGGTATACTAATGGCGCACCACATAGAAGTGCGCCATTAGTAACATTTTTTTTAGAATTTTTTTTCAATTTTTTTTTCAAAAAAAGAGTTTCAATTTTTTTCGTTTTTCCTTAATCTCTGGTCACTATGGCTTAATCTCAAGTCAATATGCTTAATCTCAAGTCAAATCGCACTCTACGGTCAAACTTCCCAGAAGGTCTCGCACTCTACGGTCAAACTTCCCAGAAGGTCACCCATCCTCACACTACTCCAGCCCGAGCACGCTTAACTTCGCAGTTATATCCAACCCAGCACCAGCTCACTTCACAGGCACTTGTTGATATATCTATCATATCAATCCTATTAAACCTTCTTGATGTCTAGGACTTTGTTCATGTTCACGAGTATGATGGAATTTTGAAAAAATATTTCAAACTTCCCGGTCATATTACATATCATATTTGAAAATAAAATTGATTTTTTTTCGAAACCAAATTTTTTTTCTGTTACTAGTGGCGCACCTAGTGTGCCACTAGTAAGTTTGATTTTTTTTTCCATTTTTATCCTCTCTAGATCTTTAAAGCCCCGTAACTTTTTTCTATTAGGTTTTTGGGGATTTTGAAAATGTTTAACGGGGTTCCCCTGTTAAATTCGGATGTAACTTTTCGAGTAGATGATTTTTCATATAAAAAACTTTTTAATCCGAGTTTGTATGCAAAAGTTATGCCCATTTTACAAATTCCAGAGATATTTTGCAAATAAAGTCGAAATTCATATTTGTAAATTTTCCCAACAAGTAGACCACATATCACATGGGAAATTTATTTTCTTTAATTTTTTTTTGACATTTCCATCATTTTCTTTTTTTTTAAACTGGAAAAGGCGGTCCATGGGGCGGGGGGGGGGGTGCAGTTGGTGAAATTTTGGGCCAAGTTAGTAATGGCGCACCGTGGGAGTGGTGCGCCATTACTCCATTACTAGTTGAACTAGTAATGGCGCACTATCCACTGGTGCGCCATTAGTAGTTTTGAAAAAAAATTGAAAAAAAAATAAAAAAAATTGAAAAAAATGTACTAGTGGCGCGCCGTGGATGTGGTGCGCCATTACTAGTTTAACTAGTAATGGCGCACTATCCACTGGTGCGCCATTAGTAGTTTTGGAAAAAATATTAAAAAAAATTTGTTAGTAATGGCGCACCGACACATGGTGTGTCATTAGTATATAGTAATGGCGCACCACATGTCTGGTGCGCCATTAGTGGCCATATCATCTATAGCCCTTTTCCTAGTAGTGTCCCCATGTTTATGCTGGGAAATGGAGCATGAAATTCCAAAAAAAAATTCCTACGCTCATGCAAGATTTATCTAGGAGATGCATAGCAGCGAGAGGGGTAGAATTTGTCCACGTACCCTCGTAGACCAAAAGCGGAAGCGTTTCACAATGCAGTTGATGTAGTCAAACTTCTTCGCGCTTCAACCGTTCAAGTACCGAACGCACGACACATCCGCGTTCTGCACACATTCAGCTCGATGACGTCCCTTGTTCCTTTGATCCAGCAAGGTGTCGAGGAAGTAGATGAGTTCCGTCAGCACGACGGCGTGGTGATGGTTATGGTGATGTGATCCATGCAGGGCTCCGCTTAAGCACTACGAGAATATGACCGGAGGCGTACACTGTGTAGGGGGGTCGCACACAGCTAACAATTGTTGGTTAGTGTGCTAGACGTCCCCCTCATGTATATATAGGTTTGAGGGGAGGAGAGGCAGCCAAGGGGGCTCACCAAGTAGGAGGAATCCTACTTGGGGTCCTCCCCAATTTGGCCAAACCTCCCTTTCCTATTACTATTCGGATTAGGAAGGGAAGAGGGGGAATGGGGAATCATATTTGCTTTCTCCTTTCCTCCTTCCCCTTTCCTTCTCCAATTTGGCCATCCCATATGTTGGGGGCGCACCAGCCCCTTTGTGGCTGGTGTGTTTCCCCTCTTGGCCCATAAGGCCCATATCTTTTGCCGGGGGTGCCCGGAACCCCTGGCAGGTGACCCGATGAGTACCCGGTGCATCCCGAAACACTTCCGGTGTCCGAATATCATCATCCTATATATCAATATTTACCTCTCAACCATGTCGAGAATCCCCTTCATGTCTGTGATCTCATCCAGGAGTCTAAACAACATTTGGTCACGAAATCACATAACTCATGTAATACAATATCGTCAGTGAACGTTAAGTGTGCGGACCCTACGGGTTCGAGAACTATGTATACATTGTCGAGACACTTATCCGGCCAATAACCAATAGTGGAGCCTAGATGCTCATATTGGTTCCTACATATTATACGAAGATCTTTATCGGTCAAACCGTTATGACAACATGTGTTATTCCCTTTGTCATCATTAAGTTACTTGGCCGAGATTCGATCGTCAGTATCTTCATACCTAGTTCAATCTCATTACTGGCAAGCCTCTTTACTCGTTCTGTAATGCATCATCCCGGAACTAACTCACTAGTCACATTGCTTGCAAGGCTTCTTATGATGTGCATTACTGAGAGAGCCCAGAGATACCTCTCCGATACTCAGAGTGACAAATCCTAATCTTGATCTATGCCAACCTAACAAGATACCTTCGGAGATACATGTAGAGCATCTTTATAATCACCCAGTTACGTTGTGACGTTTCATAGCACACAAGGCAATCCTCCGCTATCCGGGAGTTTCATGATCTCATAGTCGGAGGGATATGTATTTGACATGAAGAAAGCAATAGCAGTAACACTGTATGATCATTATGCTAAGCTAACGGGTGGGCCTTGTCCATCACATCATTCTCCTAATGATGTGATCCCATTCATCAAATGACAACACATGTATATGGTTAGGAAACTTAACCATCTTTGATTAACGAGCTAGTCTAGTAGAGGCTTACCAGGGACACGATGTTTTCTCTATGTATCCACACATGTATCAAGTTTCCGGTTAATACAATTCTTGCATGAATAATAAACATTTATTGATATAAGGAAATATAAAATAACAATGTTATTATTTCCTCTATGGCATATTTCCTTCAGTCTCCCACTTGCACTAGAGTCAATAATCTAGTTCACATCGCCATGTGATTTAACACCGATAGTTCAGATCATTATGTGATTAACACCCATATTTCACATCGCCATGTGACCAACATCCAAAGGGTTTACTAGAGTCGATAATCTAGTTCACATCACCATGTGATTAACACCCAAAGAGTACTAAGGTGTGATCATGTTTTGCTTTGTGAGAGAAATTTAGTGAACGGGTCTGTCACATTCATATCCGTATGTATTTTGCAAATTTCTATGTTTACAATGCTCTGCATGGAGCTACTGTAGATAATTGCTCCCACTTTCAATATGCATCCAGATTGATTTGTAAAGTCATCTGGATTGGTGTCAAAGCTTGCATCAGCATAACTCTTTGCGACGAACTCTTTATCTCCTCATAATCGAGAAACATTTCCTTAGTCCTCCAGTTACTAAGGATAAATTTGACCACTATCCGGTGATCTACTCCTAGATCACTATTGTACCTCCTTGCCAAACTAATGGCAAGGTACACAATAGGTTTGGTAAACAACATGTCATACTTCATTGAACCTATGGCCGAGGCATAGGGAATGATTTCATTCTCTCTATATTTTTCTGCTATGGTCGGGCTTTGAGCCTTTCTCAGCTTCACACCTTACAAATCAGGCAAGAACTCCTTCTTTTGACCGATCCATTTTGAACTACTTCAAAATCTTACCAAGGTATGTACTAAACGGAAGTCTTATCAAGCGCCTTGATCTATCTCTATAGATCTTGGTGCCCAATATGTAAGCAGCTTCACTGAGGTATTTTATTGAAAAACTCCTTTTAAACAATCCTTTATGCTTTCTAGAAAATTCTACATCATTTCTGATCAACAATATCTCATCCACATATACTTATCAGAAATGTTGTAGTGCTCCCACTCACTTTCTTGTAAATACAGGCTTCACCATAAGCCGGTATAAAACCATATGCTTTGATCACCTTATCAAAGCATATATTCGAACTCCAAGATGCTTGCACCAGTCCATACATGGATCGCTGGAGCTTGCACACTTTTTAGCACCTTTAGGATCAACGAAACCTTCTAGTTACATCATATACAATACTTCTTTCAAAAATCCATTAAGGAATGTAGTTTTGACATCCATTTGTCAGATTTCATAAAATGTGACAATTGCTAAAAAGATGTCAACAGACTTAAGCATCGTTACGGGTGAGAAAGTCTCATCTTAGTCAACTCCTTGAACTTGTCGAAAACCTTTTGCGACAAGTCAATCTTTGTAGACAGTGACATTACCATCACCGTCTGTCTTCATCTTGAAGATCCATTTATTTTCTATGGCTTGCCGATCATCGGGCAAGTCAACCAAAGTCCACACTTTGTGCTCATACATGGATCCCATCTCACATATCATGGCCTCAAGCCATTTCGCGGAATCAGGGATCATCATCACTTCCTCATAGTTCGTAGGTTCGTCATGGTCTAGTAACATGACTTCCAGAATAGGGTTACAATACCACTCTATTGCAGAACGTGCTCTGGTTGACCTACGAGGTTCGGTAGTAACTTGATATGAAGTTTCATGATCATCATCATTAGCTTCCTCACTAGTTGGTGTAGGCATCACGGGAACAGTTTTCTATGATGAGCTACATTCCAATTCGATAGAAGGTACAATTACCTCATCAAGTTCTACTTTCCTCCCACTCACTTCTTTCAAGAGAAACTCCTTCTCCAGAAAGGATCCATTTTTGGCAATGAAGATCTTGCCTTCGGATCTGTGCTAGAAGGTGACCCAACTGTTTCTTTTGGGTATCATATGAAGACCCATTTCTCCAATATGGGTTTGAGATTATCAGGCTGAAGCTTTTTCACATAAGCATTGCAACCCCAAACTTTAAAAAGCGACATCTTAGGTTTCTTGCCAAACCACAGTTCATTCGGTGTCGTCTCTACGGATTTAGATGCTGCCCTATTTAACGTGAATGCAGCTGTCTCTAATGCATAACGCCAAAAAGATAGTGGTAAATCGGTAAGAGACATCATTGATCGCACCACATCTAATGAAGTATGGTTACGACGTCCGGACACACCATTACGCTATGGTGTTCCAGGTGGCGTGAGCTGTGAAACTATTCCACGTTGTTTCAAATGAAGAGCAAACTCATAACTCAAATATTCGCCTCCGCGATCAGATCGTACAAACTTTATTTTCTTGTTACGATGATTTTCAACTTCACTCTGAAATTCTTTGAACTCTTCAAATGTTTCAGACTTGTGTTTTATCAAGTAGATATACCCATATCTGCTCAAATCATCTATGAAGGTCAGAAAACAACGATACCCGCCATGAGCCTTAACACTCATCGGACCGCATACATCTGTATGTAATATTTCCAAAAAAGTCATTGGCTCGCTCCATTGTTCCGGAGAATGAAGTTTTAGTCATCTTGGCCATGAGGCATGGTTCACAACCATCAAATGATTCATAATCAAGTCCTTCCAAAAGTCCATCAGCATGGAGTTTCTTCATGTGGTTTACACCAATATGACCTAAACGGCAATGCCACAAGTATGTTGTACTATCATTATCAACTCTACATCTTTTGGCTTCAATGTTATGAATATGTGTATTACTACGATCGAGATTCAATAAAACATTCACCTTGGGTGTATGACCATAGAAGATTTTATTCATGTAAACATAATAACAATTATTCTCTGACTTAAATGAATAATTGTATTTCAATAAACACGATCCAATCTTGTTCATGGTCAACGCAAACACCAAATAACATTTATTTAGGTTTCTAATCCTGAAAGTACAGGGAGTGTGCGATCATGATCATGTCAATACTGGAACTACTTCCAACACACATCGTCACCTCACCCTCAACTAGTCTCTATTTATTCTGCAACTCCTGTTTCGAGTTAGAAATCTTAGCAACCGAACATGTATCAAATACCAAGGGTCTACTACGAGCACTAGTGAGGTACACATCAATAACATGTATATCAAATATACCTTTGTTCACTTCGCCATCCTTCTTATCAGCCAAATATTTTGGGTAGTTCCGCTTCCAGTAACCATTTGCTTTGTACTAGAAGCACCCAGTTTCAGGCTTGGGTCTAGCATTGGGCTTCTTCTCAGGAGTGGTAACTTGCTTGCCATTCTTCTTGAAGTTAACTTTCTTTCCCTTGCCCTTTTTCTTGAAACTAGTGGTCTTGTTTAACCATCAACACTTGATGCTCTTTCTTGATTTCTACCTTCACTGATTTTAGCATCACGAAGAGCTCGGGAATCGTTATCATCACCCCTTGCATATTATACATCACGAAGTTCTAGTAGATTGGTGATAGTGACTAAAGAACTCTGTCAATCATTATATTATCTGGAAGATTAACTCCCACTTGATTCAAGTGATTTTAGTACCCAGACATTCTGAGCACATGCTCACAAGCTGAGCTATTCTCCTCCATCTTGTAGCTAAAGTATTTGTCAGAGGTCTCATACCTCTCGACATGGGCATGAGTCTAAAATACCAATTTCAGCTCTTGGAACATCTCATATGCTCCGTGGCATTCAAAACTTTTTTGAAGTCTCGGTTCTAAGACGTAAAACATGGTGCACTAAACTATTAAGTAGACATCATATTGAGCTTTGCCAGACGTTCATAACGTTTGCATCTGTTCCTGTAATAGGTTTGTCACCTAGCGGTCCATGAAGGACATAATACTTCTGTGCAACAATGAGGATAATCCTTAGATCACGGACCTAGTGAGCATCATTGCTACTAACATCTTTCAACTTAGTTTTCTCTAGGAACATATCAAACACATAGGGGAGCTACAATGCAAGCTATTGATCTACAATATAATTTGCAAATACTATCAGGACTAAGCTCATGAGAAATTAAAGTTCAATTAATCATATTGCTAAAGAACTCCCACTTAGATAGACATCCCTCAAGTCATCTAAATGATACGTGATCCAAATCAACTAAACCATGTCCGATCATCATGTGATATGGAGTAGTCTTCAATGGTGAACATCTCTATGTTGATCATATCTACTATATGATTCACGTTCGACCTTTTGGTATCCAGTGTTCCAAGGCCATGTCTCACTACAGGAATTAGGCACTTTGCTGTCCGCCAACGTACATGGCGGTCGGGAAAGGCCTTTGCCGTCCGCCAGCAGACGGCAACAGGTCCGGCCGAACGAGAGCTAGCAAAGGCCTTCTTTGTCGTCTGCTTCATAGAAGTGGAAGGCAAAGATCGTGGACGACAGTGGGGTGGGGTGAGCGCCGTTAGAGGTTAACGGTGTGCTTTGCCATCCGCTAGCAGACGACAAAGATCTTTAACTCTTTGCCCACTGCTGGCGGACGGCAAACGGCTCAACTCCAACAGTAGCAGGAAGCTGCCACGTGTCCAGCTATGTCGTTCGTCAGCAGACGGCAAAGAACTTTCATTCTTCTTTGCCGTCTGCTGACGGACGACATAGCTGGCCCTAATTTCCAGCCCTATTTGGGCACTTTGCCATCTGCCAGCAGATGGCAACGAACTTTGATTCTTTCTTGTCTGCTGGCAGATGGCAAAGTGCCCAAATAGCCAACCGAGTGTTCCTAGTTTACATAGGTGGCTGCCACGTGGCCTCTTTGCTGTATGCTAGCGGACGGCAAAGCTCTTTGCCGTTCGCTAGCAGACGGTAAAGAGGCTATATATCCCCTATTTTTATTTTTATCCATTTAATTTGACAAGTTTTCACAAACAGATATACATATACATACATATCCAACATATCCAACAGCATATAACAGCATGTCCAACATCATATTTCATCAAATCCAACATATCCAACAACATAGTTCAACAAATTCGTATCCAACATATCCATATATATACATACATATCCAGACAGAAGTTTCCAACGACAACATATCCATGTAGACATACATATCCAAACAAGTTTTCTTAAACAACAAGGAAGCACCAGAAGAATAGTACACTCCACCAATGCAATCTTCCTCATCTAAATCAAATTTGCAAATTGGGAAAGATGAAAGTTAGAATAATAATAATAAGAAGAAGACTATTTAGAGCTAAGGTAGGTTAAAATGCTAAGTGTGTAGTTCAATTTCGAGCTAAGGTCGGTAAATATGTCATTTAGGAGCTAACGTAGGTTAAATGGATCATATTGAAGCTAACCTAGTTAAACTTGGTCATTTTTTAGCTAACCTAGCTAATTATGCCATTTTTTTTACCTAACTAAGCTTATTTAGGCATTTTAGAGGACAACAAGCTAAGTATATGACATTTATGAGGTTAGCAAGGTTATTATGCCATTTACGAATAAAAACAAGTAAGAGGAGGAAAAGAAGAAGAAGAAGAATAAGAAAATAAGAAGACGAAGAGGAAGAACCTCTTCTTCTTCTTCTTTTCTTCCTCTTCCTTCTTTTCTTCATCTTATTATGTCATTTGTGGACTAAATAGGCTAAATTATGTCATTTATGAGCTAACGTAGGTCAAATGGATCATATTGGAGCTAACCTAGTTAAACTTGGTCATTTTTCAGCTAACCTAGCTAATTATGCCATTTTTGACCTAACTAAGCTTATTTAGGCATTTTAGATGACAACAAGCTAAGTATATGACATTTATGAGGTTAGCAAGGTTATTATGCCATTTACGAATAAAAACTAGTAAGAGCATGAAAAGAAGAAGAAGAAGAAGAAGAAGAAGAAAGGAAGAAGAAGAAAAATACCATGGTCAGAGAGGTGAAGGATGGGTCGAAGCTGCGGGAGTGGCAGACGGAGTTCAAGGACCAGTAGGGGTTCCGCCATTGCTAGACACAGAAGGATTGGTCGATGCTTGTTGGGAGGCATGCTGCACCAAAGATCATTTCCAATAATGTCTCCTTAGCATGATGCAACTGAAAATGTGAATACTAATAACTAACGACCATTGAAATCAAACTCACTGTGGCTGCAGGAGCGATCTGGGGCATCGGCGGAGGGGTCTGGCCGTTTTGCTCGCACATGGTCTACACATTTGGTTATCACGAGTTAGTCATATTAGTTAGTAATGCGAGCATTATGTGCATGATTTGGCTAATATGCACGAGAAACGTACCACAAGGAGCTCGTATAGGGCCCAGTGAGACGCCTCATTCTGGTTCCTCTCCTCCTCCAACAGCTTAGCGGTCCTCTCCTGCATCTCCTTCTCCCTCTCCGTCGCCTCCCTTTTTGCCTTCTCCAAAAGCGCTTGGGTGTTCAATCTCTCTTTCTCAACCAATGCCTGCAACACACCACTCCTCGTTACCATTGTAATCATCGACGGATGCACACACAAAGTAATGGAGGAAAGGTGAGAGATTTTGTCTAACTAACCGGCATGGTGAGCTCCGCGGGCCGTGCACGAGGCATTATCTCCGGATCAGATCTAGTCTAGCTCTTATTTATCTGCGAGAGAGTCCTAGGACAACGTATCAGTCCATCACCAATGGCCATGGCGCCATGGGGCCTCCCGCCACCAGATATCATGACCAGCTCTGTATCAAAAGGATCCTGGCTCGGGTTAAAGTCCCCCCTTTCCTCGCCTTCCCCTCGTCTTTGTACCTCACGAGCTTGTTGTGGGAGGAGACATTAGTGAATCTCTCTGGATCATCTAGCTCAGACTCCGAGAATGCCTTGGCCTTCTTGTAGGGGGCATTATGGGCAATGCCAATGAGGTCGAACAGATTTGGCACAAGCTTCTTGTGGTGGTTCTCCTGAGAGAGGGGAACAAAATATTAGTTAAGGGCTCAAGCTAGCATGAAGAAATGATATTGCTATGTAAATAGGTCATTTTGGAGCTAAGTAAGGTTATTATGTCATTTTCGAGGAAAATAAACTAAGTTTAAGTCATTTTGGAGGTAACCAAGGTTATTATGTCATTTTAGAGCTAAATATGTCATAAATGAACTAGCTAAATATTAGTTTAGGTCATTATTGAACTATCCAAAGTAATTATGGCATTTTATGACTAACTAAAGCATATTTAGGCATTTTATAACTAACTAAAGCATATTTAGTCATTTTATAACTAACTAAAGCATATTTAGGCATTTTATACAGCTATCTAAGGTTATTATGTCATTTTAGAACTAAATGTGTCATAAATGAACTAGCTAAGATAAGTTTAGGTCATTATTTAGCTAACACATACCCAATGATCCCCGTACTCTAATAGGTTGGAGCTCCCTTGATGGTGTGGCACACCTTCCATTTGTTCACGCTTATCCTTGGCCCTATGGTGTTCCACTAGCCATTGGGGAGAGCACCACGCATCCACCAACGCCTCCCAACAGTCCATCTTATCCACACACCATCTCGGGGGCACCTAAATTAGTCAAGAGAAATTTTAGCCCTACGCCTACGAATCAAATCAAGAAAACTAAGTTCAAGGCCTTAAGAATAGGTAATTACCAGCATGTACTTGTCCTTACTCAGAAACTTGCCGCGACACTTCTTCTTGGCCCTCCTAATACCCTTCGTGGCGTAGTAGCCTCGAACGGCCTGCACCTGAGCCTTGTGCCGTAAGTTCTGAAGTAGACGTTTGCACTCGGCATCAACAACCTTACATGCGGCCTCCTGCTCTCCATTTGAAACCCTATAGAAGGTCTGCAATCAAACAAGACAACACTAATTAGTACAATCACTAGGTAGTGTTGATTTTTAATTCTGTAAAGGAGAAATTACCCAAAACCGACGGAACACAATCTCGGCCACCGTCTCGCACACGACACCGGCGACCCAATATTCCGGCGAGGCCGGGGCAACCGAGTACAGCTCCTAGGTCAGTGCTAGCTATGGAACCCGACCCTCACCGGGCAACGTGACCCACCCAGGGAAGTGCTGCCGGCAAAGCACACCAAAGACCTGGTTGGGCTTGCGGGAACCACGGGGGTGTACCCAGCCCCTGCAGTATGACAAAGCCAATGCATTAGATATTAATTTGAAGAAACGTGAAGGCAAAAGGTTAAATAAGAGTAAATGATGTTACTTCAACCCATTAGGCAAAATCAATACACTCTACTCGGGGGTCGTCGGCACGGGCGGGAGCTTTTTACCACCATGATGGTAGACCTTCTTGCCCTTCTCAACCAGCTCACTATCGCTGTAGCTATCATCAGAAAAGGTGTCCTCGCTACCATCAGTAGGGCGACTAGTCTCCAAAGTCTCGTGGGAAGAAGACTCCGGGACCGTACTCGCATGGGGGGAAGGATTGGCGACCCAAGTCTAGTGGGCCGAAGGACCCGAGTATGACGGGTCCACGTTTGACGGAGCAGTCCTGTGGTCGGGTGAATCAGCTGGGGGTGGCGGCGAGGAAGGCGTATGTGACGCCCCGATAATCAGGCTACAGTAATTCAACGCTGATGATGCCACGTCACCTCGATTATGGTTATTAAACTCGCATTGATTCGAAACCAAGTTCAAATTTCAAATTAAAAATAAAGACAAACAATAAAAGTTTTCTAAAATTAAAACTAAAATGTTCGGAGTGAACCAAATATTGCATAGGTAATTATGGTGGCGAAACCACACCTTTTTAAAATTCTTTAATACTATAAGATATATAAAATAATAGTAAAAACAATTATTTAAATACCTTTTGTAATTAATAAAAAGTCAAACTAATTGATTGAGGACTAGACTCTTGTTGACTATGGACTAAGTTGAAATACTAATATAGATGCTACAAGTATATTTTACTAAAACTAAATTAATAGGATACAAAACTATAACAGAAAAGGTAAAATAGATAAAAAGTAAAAAAAACAAAACAAAAGAAAGACCCCCCCCCTTTGCTGCACCGCGGCCCAGATGGCCATCGGGCCAACCAGGCCGGCCCAGCCGGCCCACCCCGCCCCTAGCCTATATGGCCTCGCCACCTCGAACCCTAACCCAACTGCTCCCTCCCCACACCTCCTCACGTCTCTCCTCCCAGTTTTCGATCGGGCGACGACCACGCACGCCGTCCTTCACCATCGCCACCGCCGCTCGGAGCTGCCCTCGCCGGACCGCCCCGCCTCTCCCTCGACGGTCATCGTCGAGCCTCGCCGGCCCCCGATCCCCTGCAAACTGGGGTGAGCCGTCGTTCTCCACCCCTTTCCTCTCCCCTATAGGTCGAACGCGCCCGCGCCACCCCCGGTCCTCCGTAGTCACCGCGCCCATCTCCTTCGTCACCGCACTCGGCCTCCGAGGCCGCCGCTCCGCCTGCTGCTTTCAATGTAGGTCGCCGCTATCGCGCCTCTGCCGCCGCCCACTGGCCACCGTGCCTCGCCCTCCTGCCCCCTGCCTCACTCTTCTCCCGCCGACCTCCCGTCACGCATTCCCGCTCGCCGCCTCTGTCCGCCCGCTGAATGTCGACGTTCTGCTGCCCGTCGCCCGCGGTCGCGGCCATCACAACGCCCGCCCCGGGCCGCCACGGCCCCGCTCCCCTCCCTCGCCGACTCCCTCCACCACAGGCCCTCCCTGCGCCGAGCGCCCGCCCTTCGCAAGCCACCGCCGCGCCTCCCGCTGTCCCCCCACACGCCCTAGTGCCGCTCCGCCCCTGGCCCCTCGCGCCATCGCCCGCTGCCGCGGCCGTCGCTCAGGTCCGCCCCGCCGACGCACAGTGCCAGTACGCCCTGCCTCCGCCAGGCTAGCCGGCGGCCGCCCCTCTCCTCCGGCGGCCTCGCCCCGCGGTACCTGCAGGCGAGCGCTCGCTCGGGTGCCTGATGCGTCGCAGCGCCCGACCCGCCCCGCTAAGCACGCCCGCCCCGTTGTCCCCTAGGGCCAATGACAAGGGGGCCCCACGCCCCTGAACGATTTAAAAAAAGTAAAAAAATATATTAATTAATAGGTTAATTAAGTTAATTAACTTAACATAATCAATTAACTAACCTACCTAATCTGTTAATTAAACTAATTAATTTGGTTAATTAGTTAACAGTGTAGGACATGCGGGACCCACGCGTCAGCTTGACCAGTCAACAACCCTGTTGACTGCTGACGTCATACTGACGTCAGCATGCACTATTCTGGATAATGTTGATTTATTAAATAATTAATAAATTAGTAAATGATTTAATATAAAATAAACCGTAACTCGGATGAAAATACTTTATATATGAAAATCGCTCAGAACGACGAGAAGAATCCGAATACGTGGTTCGTTCGTCCGCCACACATCCCTAGCATACTGAACCTGCAACTTTCCCCCTCTGTTTCATCCGCCCGAAAACGCGAAACATCGAGAATACTTTCCCGGATGTTTCCCCCCTTCGTCAGTATCACCCGATACTGCGTTAGGGCACACCTAGCACCGTTACATGTCATGTCATGCATCGTCATGCGTCTGTTTGTATTGTATTCACTGTTTTCCCCCTCTTCTCTCCGGTAGACTACGAGACCGACGCTGCTGCTGCCCCGATCGACTACGGTGTTGACGACCCCACTTTGGCTGCCGAGCTTCCAGGCAAGGCCCCTCCCCTTGATCAACCTGATTTCGCCTACTCTTCTCTCTACTGCTTGCATTAGAGTAGTGTAGTATGTTACTGCTTTCGATACTCCTATTCTGCTGCATAGCCTGTCATTGTTGCTACCACTGTTGATACTTTACCTGCAATCCTAAATGCTTAGTATAGGATGCTAGTATTCCATCAGTGGCCCTACACTTGTCCGTCTGCCCTGCTATTCTATCGGGCCGTGATCTCTTGGGGGTGATCACGGGTATATACTACATACACATATACATGATACATGTTGTGACTAAAGTCGGGTCGGCTCGTTGAGTACCCGCGGTTGATTCACGGATTGGGGGCTGAAAGGACATACTTTCCCGACGGCCCTCTGTCTCGATCTTTGTGGCGGAACGACAGGGCAGGTTGAGACACCCAGTCGAGAGGTGGCCTCGCCCTGGTCGTTGTCCGCGGTTATTTCATAATAACACGCTTAACGAGTTTGGATATTTGATCTGAGTCTGGCCATTGGCCTATACGCACTAACCAGCTACGTGGGAATAGTTATGGGCACTCGACGTCGTGGTATCAGCCGAAGCCTTCTTGATGTCAGCGGCTTAGCGGCGTGCCCCGGGTTGGACCGCGTAACGTAACTTCCTTAGTAATGGAGGTTGCTAGGTCTGCTCACCGGCTGCCCTCGCAACGTACAGGTGTGCATTGGGCGATGGGCCCACACCCCTATGTGCTTAGGACTTAGACCGGCGTGCTGACCTCTGAGATGTGCTTAGGTAGGGCTGCGACGTGTTGATCTTCCGAGGCCAGGCATGACCCTGGAAACTGTGCCCGGCCAAATGGGATCAAGCGTGCTGGGTTATGTGGTGCACCCCTGCAGGGAAGTTAATCTATTCGAATAGCCGTGTCCCTCGGTAAAAGGACGACCCGGAGTTGTATTCCGACCTCCTGACAACTAGAACCGGACACTTGATAAAACACACCCAGATGAGTTCCAGATATAACTCGGTGGTTGCTCTCTCGCAGGGTGATGTGCGGGAGGATCGCCGAGTAGGATTATGCTATTCGATGTTACTTGGTGAACTTACCATCTATTCTCTTCTACTGCTGCAAGATGGAGGCTGCCAGAAGTGTAGTCTTCGTTTGGATTAGCTATCCCCCTCTTATTCTGGCTTGCTGCAGTTCAGTCCACCGATACTACCCATATCATTGGTACCATTGCATATGTAGTATAGATCCTTGCTTACGAGTACTTTGGATGAGTACTCACGGTTGCTTTGCTCCCCCTTTTCCCCATTCTGTTCCTTCTTCTCGGATGATGCAACCAGATGGTGGAGCCCAAGAGCCAGACGCCACCTACGACGACTCCTACGACATCGGAGGCGCCTACTACTACGTGCAGTCTGCCGACGACGACCAGGAGTAGTTTAGGAGGATCCCAGGCAGGAGGCCTGCTCCTCTTTCGATCTGTATCCCAGTTTGTGCTAGCCATCTTATGGCACCTTGTTTAACTTTATGTCTGTACTCAGATATTTGTTGCTTCCGCTGACTTGTCTATGATCGAGCACTTGTATTCGAGCCCTCGAGGCCCCTGGCTTGTAATATGAAGCTTGTATGACTTATTTTACTTTTAGAGTTGTGTTGTGATATCTACCAGTGAGTCCCTGATCTTGGTCGTACACATTTGCGTGCATGATTAGTGTACGGACAAATCGGGGGCGTCACAGCGTAGCAGCCTTCCTACCTCTCCCGCTGTCACATCCACCTCTAGCAGCCTTCTTCAACCTCCCCCGGCCTCTACGAGCCGAAGAAGAAGCGTCCGCCGCTGATGTCTGCATATTGTCTAGCAGCGCTCTCCGGAGGGGCTGGGGTGGAATAATGGAACCACCCCTCCGGCCAGTAGCGCTCGCAGGAGGATCCGGGCGCTCTGGTCCCTTGCCCACCATCATGTAAACATCTACAATGACAAAAGGTAAACGAAATTAGTACAACATAAAAAAATTGAGTACCTGACATGAATAATATGCATATAATATAAGTGTATACTCATCATGAACATAATAAAAAAATGAATACCTCACATTACTAATATTACTCTGAATCGTCTATATATGCATCATCATCATCACTATCACTGACGTGCTCATTGATACGTCCATTTTGCATCATGCTTATATGTTGATATTTATTGCATTATGGGCTGTTCTTACATGTTTTGTCACAATACTTATGCCTTTTCTCTCTTATTTTACAAGGTTCACATGAAGGGGGAGAATGCCGGCAGCTGGAATTCTGGGCTAGAAAAGGAGCATACTCTGGCAACCTATTCCGCACAACTCCAAAATCCCTGAAACTCAACAGAACATCATTTCGGAAAATATAAAAAATATCTGGCGAAAGAAATCCACGAGGGGGGCCACCGACTACCCACGAGGGTGGGGCCGCGCCCCCCTTCCCAGGGCGCGCCCCCTACCTCGTGGGCCAGCATGAAGGCCCCCGGTGCCCATCTTCTCCTATATGAGGTGTTTTGACCTGGAAAAAATCAGAAGGAGGCTTTCGGGACCATACGCCATCATCTTGAGGCAGAACCGAGGCGGAAACCAATCAAGGGCTCCGGCAGAGCTGTTCTGCCGGGGATACTTCCCTCCGGAAGGGGGAAATCATCACCGCCGTCATCACCAACAACTCTCCCATCTTGGGGAGGGCTATTTTCATCAACATCTTCACCAGCACCATCTCCTCTCAAACCCTAGTTCATCTCTTGTATCCAATCTGTGTATCCAAACCTCAGACTGGTACCTGTGGGTTGCTTGTAGTGTTGATTACTCCTTGTAGTTGATGCTAGTTGGTTTATTTGGTGGAAGATCATATGTTCAGATCCATTATGCATATTAATACCCCTTTGATCATGAACAATATTATGTCTTGTGAGTAGTTACTTTTGTTCCTGAGGACATGGGAGAAGTCTTGCTATTAGTAGTCATGTGAATTTGGTCTTCGTTCGATATTTTAATGAGATGTATGTTGTCTCTCCTCTAGTGGTGTCATCTGAACCTCGACTACATGACACTTCACCATTATTTGGGCCTAGAGGAAGGCATTGGGAAGTAATAAGTAGATAATGGGTTGCTAGAGTGACAGAAGCTTAAACCCTAGTTTATGCGTTGCTTCGTAAGGGGCTAATTTGGATCCATATGTTTCAGGCTATGGTTAGGTTTACCTTAATACTGCTCCATGGTATGCTGATTATGCTAATTACATTGTTGCACCTTATTTACTTTTACCTTTTGTAACTTGCTACCAATTACCTTATCACAAAACTATCTATTACCTATAATTTCAGTGCTTGCAGAAAATACCTTACCGAAAACTGCCTATCATTTCCTTCTGCTCCTCGTTGGGTTCGACATTCTTACTTATCTAAACGACTACGATAGATCCCCTACACTTGTGGGTCATCAAGACTCTTTTCTGGTGCCATTTCCGGGGAGTGAAGAGCCTTTGGTAAGTGTAATTTGGTAAGGAAAAAATTATATAGTGTGCTGAAATTTATTGTCACTTGTTACTATGGCTCAAAATCCTTTGAGGGGCTTGTTCAGGGTATCTTCACCCTGAACAGAAGAGCAAAGAGTTGCTCCTCAACCTACTGCACCTATTGAAAATGTTTGCTTTGAGATTCCTTCGGGTATGATAGAGAAACTGCTTGAAAATCCCATACAGGAGACGGAACACTCCATCCCGACTTACACCTAATCTATGTGGATGAAGTTTGTGGGTTGTTTAAGCTTGCAGGTATGCCCGAGGATGTTATCAAGAAGAAGGTATTCCCTTTATCTTTGAAGGGAGATGCATTGACATGGTTTAGGCCATGCGATGATATGGGATCATGGAACTATAATCGTCTGAAGTTGGAATTTCATCAGAAGTTCTACCCTATGCACCAGGTTAATCGTGATCGCAATTATATTTATAATTTATGGCCTCGCGAAGGAGAAAGCATTGCTCAAGCTTGGGGGAGGCTTAAGTCAATGTTATATTCATGCCCCAATCATGAGCTCTCAAGAGAAATGATCATTCAAATTTTTTATGCTCGGCTTTCTCATAATAATCGCTCCATGCTCGATACTTCTTGTTCTGGCTCTTATATGATGAAGACTATTGACTTCAAATGGGATTTATTGGAAATAATTAAATGCAACTTTGAAGATTGGGATCTCGACGAAGGTAAGGAGTCAGGTATGACCCCTAAGTTTGATTGTGTTAGAGCTTTTATGGATACCGATGTTTTCCGTGAGTTTAGCACTAAATATGGACTTGACTCTGAGATAGTAGGTTTTTTCTGTGAATCTTTTGCTACTCATGTTGATCTCCCGAAGGAGAAGTGGTTTAAATACCATCCCCCTATTTAAGTAAAAGTAGTTGAACCTATTAAAGTTAAAGAGAAGACTATCACTTATAATGTTGATCCTCTTATACCTACCGCTTATATTGAAAAACCACCTTTCCCTGTTAGGATAAAGGATCATGCTCAAGCTTCAACTGTAGTTCGTAAAAGTAATACTAGAACACCTACACCCTCTGAGCAAATTAAAGTTGAACCTAGTGTTGCTATGGTTAAAGATCTCTTGGTAGAAGATTTAGATGGACATGTTATTTACCTCCAAGAAGAGTCTGCTAGAATAGCCAAACCAAATGCTAGGAATAAACATAAACCTGTTGTAGGCTTGTCGGTCATCTCTGTTAAGATTGGAGATCATTGCTATCATGGTTTATGTGACATAGGTGCTAGTGCGAGTATTATCCCTTTTGATTTGTACAACGAAATTATGCATGATATTGCACCAGTTGAGTTAGAAGGGATTGATGTTAATATTAAGCTTGCCAATAGAGATACTATTTTACCAGTTGAGATTGTTAGAGATGTTGATGTCTTGTGTGGGAAGGTTAAATACCATGCTGATTTCCTTATTCTCTGTTCCCCACAAGATGAATTATGTCCCATTATTTTTGGTAGACCCTTCTTGAATATTGCTAATGCCAAGATAGACTGCGTCAAAGATATTGTCACGGTTGGATTAGGGGACATGTCTCATGATTTTAACTTTGCTAAATTTGGTAGACAACCCCTTGAAAAGGCACCACCAAGTAAGGATGAACTTATTGGTCTTGCTTCCATTGCCGTGCCACCTAATGATCCTTTAGAACAATACCTGCTAGACCATGAAAATGATATGCATATGAATGAGAGAAGGGAAATAGATGAAATATTCCTTACCTAGGGACCTGTATTGAAAAACAACTTGCCTGTTGAAATCCTAGGGGATCCTCCTCCACCCAAGGGTGATCTCGTTTTTGAACTTAAACCTTTGCCTGATAATCTTAAGTATGTTTATCTTGATGAAAAGAAGATATATCCTGTTATTATTAGTGCTAACCTTTCAGAGCAGGAAGAGGAAAAACTATTGAAAACTCTGAAGAAGCATCGTGCTGCTATTGGATATACTCTGGATGATCTTAAGGGCATTAGTCCCACTATATGCCAACACAAGATAAAATTGGAAGAAAATGCTAAAGCAATTATTGATCATCAGTGACGGTTAAATCCTAAGATGAAAGAAGTGGTAAGGAAGGAAATACTAAAGCTCCTAGAGGCAGGTATTATATATCCAGTTGCTGATAGCCAGTGGGTAAGTCATGTCCATTGTGTCCCTAAGAAAGGAGGTATGACTGTCGTTCCTAATGATAAAGATGAATTGATCCCGCAAAGAATAGTTATAGGTTATAGGATGGTAATTGATTTCCATAAGTTAAATAAAGCTACTAAGTAAGATCATTACCCCTTGCCATTTATTGATCAAAAGCTAGAAAGATTATCCAAACATACTCATTTCTGCTTTCTAGATGGTTATTCTGGTTTCTCACAAATATATGTGTTAAAAGGGGATCAAGAAAAGACCACCTTTACTTATCCTTTTGGTACCTTTGCTTATAGACGTATGCCTTTTGGTTTATGTAATGCACCTGCTACCTTTCAAAGATGCATGATGGCTATATTCTCTTATTTTTGTGAAAAGATTGTTGAGGTGTTCATGGATGATTTCTCCGTTTACGGAACTTGTTTTGATGATTACTTAAGCAACCTTGATCGAGTTTTGCAGAGATGTGAAGACACTAATCTTGTCTTGAATTGGGAGAAGTGCCACTTTATGGTTAATGAAGGCATTGTCTTGGGACACAAAATTTCTGAAAGAGGTATTGAAGTTGACAAAGCTAAAGTTGATGCTATTGAAAAGATGTCATGCCCTAAGGATATCAAAGGTATACGAAGTTTCCTTGGTCATGCCGGGTTTTATAGGAGGTTCATTAAGGACTTCTCCAAAATCTCCAGGCCTCTGACTAATCTTTTACAAAAAGATATTCCTTTTGTCTTTGATGATGATTGTCTAGAAGCATTTGAAATACTTAAGAAAGCATTGATCTCTGCACCTATTGTCCAGCCTCCTGACTGGAATTTACCCTTTGAGATTATGTGCGATGCTAGTGATTATGCTGTAGGTGTTGTCTTAGGGAAAAGAGTTGATAAGAAATTGAATGTTATCCAGTAAGCTAGTAAAACTCTAGATAGTGCCCAAAGAAATTATGCTACTGTAATGCCCAGTATGAGATTATACCTCCCACGTGTCGAGGCACGACTTAAAGGTATAAGCTCATACTAGAATGATCTCAACTATGGTATCTTTGCACGACTCATGTAAAATAGGGATGAAATTTCAAGAGAGTAGTTGGCTTACACTCGCCACGTCACACAATACATTACAAAAACATTCATCATTTAATTAACATCAGAGTCCAACTACGGACGAAGATCCAAATGCAAGATACCACAAATAAAGCAACACAAGGTCCCGATCGCCCCTAGTAGGAACCACTACTGATCGTTGAAAACGTCACATGCATACGGCCAAACTCTTCATCGAACTCCCACTAAAGTTCTGATCCACCTCCTGCACTGTTCTCGAATGTACCTGCATCTGGTGTGTGTAGTAATCTGTGAGCCACAAAGGACTCAGCAATCCCGTTCCCGGGTATCAAAACTAACAAAGCCTTTAGGTGAGGAAAGGCTATAAAAGTGTCTGCAGCAAGCACTAAGCATCTACCTTACGAGTTCAGAGCGAGAAGAGAATAAGTGCCAACGGTCGCCAAGTGATCACGTAGTGATCCTAACTACTCACGTCAGACATAACCCCGCCGTGTTCTTCTTCTCGAAACCCCTACGAGAAGAGACAATCACTGAACTCACACAGGTAGTGCATTCTTAAGGATAGAGTGTCATGTTATCTACAACCGGATATTAACAAATTCCCATCTGCCACATAACCGCGGGCACGACTTTCGAAAGATCAAAACCCTGCATGGGTGTCCCAACTTAGCCCATCACAAGCTCATGATCTGTGGAGTCGCAATTCCAAGGTGGGAAGACCTGAGTACTCTCAGAATCTCGTGCTCAAGATATTCCTACTAAGGTAAAACTAATCCAGCAAGACCTCCCGGCGTGCCGACACCCTGATAGTAGCCGCGCGTATCTCGTCTCAGGCCACGACCGGATGGGCGATTCTACAAGTTTTTACCAGCCCTTGAGTTTCCTCGAGGTGGCCCCGCAGACTCCCCAGTTTGGACCAACACTCATGTGGAGCACTGGCCCGGGTTGTTGATTAAGAAAAGGGTTAATTACTCCCTATGCAAGTTTTAGTTGTTAGGCAAATGTAGAACCAAAGTTGGGCCTTGCTGGAAAAGCTTTAGCTCTAAGCGAGTTATCGAGGGGGGCCCATAAACCCCAACCGTGTTAGGAACGCAAAATCCGGGAACATAACACCGGATTATCGGGTCCTAAGGTGGCATGAGTGGAATAAAATACCGAGCAAAAGGCCAAGCCTTCCACCCATTGCCAAGTGTATAGGTGTGTTAATATATTTAAGAGATATTGTGATATTCCAACAACAAGTTCCAACATGGAGCAATCTTCATCTTCACCTGCAATTAACAACACTATAAGAGGGGCTGAGCAAGCGGGTAACATAGCCAAACAACGGTTTGTTGGGAAGGTGTCAAAGGTTAAAGGTTTCATGGCAACAATAGGGGGCTGACAAACAGACATAGGCATCGAGGCAATATCTAAAGAGCGAAACATCTAGCATAGGCAAAGATAGTAGTGATATCTGGGAATGGTCATCTTGCCTGGGATTCGCAAGGAAGAAGAACAAGTCCATGAAGTAGTCGAACAAATCCTCACAACTCCAGAACGGAACCGAAGCTAACAAGAGAAGCATGCCGGAAAGAAGCAAACAACACGGTAAACGCACAAGCATAAACATGGCATACGATGCACAATCAAGTATGATGCATGTCCGGTTTAAATATGCATGGCATGGCAAGGTGCACAAACAATACTACAAGTTAAGTGGGGCTCAATATGCAACGAGTTGCATATTGACACAACACCACATTTAAATTATATAGTTCACTCTCGTTTATTTACAAGACAAGGCTAAATGTTTGCTAACATGGCAAGAGGTGAAACTTAAGCAAACTACACTATCTAGTCATTTTAAATGAGGCTGGAAATAACAACAACAATTCCGGAAACTCCCCATGTCATTTAGCAATTATTGAAGCAACAACAATTTTAACCATCTAAATGTTGTTATCATGATGCGGATGACATTTCAAGTTTTATGCAAAAGTTGACAATTAACAAGAGATGAAGCATTTGGTCGCCACGACGGAAAAGAAAGGGGTGTCATGGTGACGAGAATGGAAACGGTGCCACGGCAACGTTCCGATTATCCGACAACTCGTCGAGATGCCGATGCAAAAGAAGAGGTGGCGTGAACGTGTCGAACAAGATGATGGGGTGCTCCCGGCTTCCAGGTTCCCACGGGTCGACGACAAAAGAGGGGCACAACGGGCACGGCGCAAACAAGTACTTCATCTCATACAACACACATTCACAAGCGTTCATCCACGGGGTCGTCTCGGTGGTATACCTTTGAAGCGTGCATTCGGGGTGGAACGAGTCGTCGAGGGAAGTAGTCGTTCACGTTTCGGCGGTAGTGGAAGTAGTTGTACTCTCAGTCATGGCGACGGAAGTCGTACACGGTTCGAGTTCGTAGTGGAAGTAGTTGTACACGGCGCCGGTAGTGGGTAGTCATTCCGTTTCGTAGTCGTTCAAGTTTCCGTAGGTGTCCATGTCATCGTGTCGTGGTACTTGGGGTCTTCCAAAACAGCGGACATCGGGGTACTTGAGGTCTCGTTCTTGCGACGGTAGTGGTACACGCACGTAGACGAACTTGACGTTTCCGAGGGCTTCAACCATCATGGTACTTGACGAATCCCCGTAGTCATACAGTTGTGGTCGAGGTACTTGGCAAAACCAGAGGCGTACGGAGAAGCAGCCGAGGCATGAGCACAAGGGATCCATCCCGCGTCGATGGGGCACCGTCGAACAGAGGCGATAGAGGAGCTGCAAGCCGATGCAGAGGTAGGTGCCGACGAGGTCGAGGTCCCCGGTGGCTGGGTCGCCGGAACAGAGCGGTAGCGAGGCAGTGGAGGTGCAGGCGATGACTAGGCCGACGGCGCTGCAGTAGGAGAGTGCGACGCGAGGCGAGGGCTGAGTTCGCCGGATCCATCGAGGAGGACGGCGCTCGGGTGCGATGCAGTTGGGGGCGGAGGAGGAGAGGTCGGGGAAGGAGGACGACCGGGGCTCGGCGCTGGAGGAGGTCAGGAGGCCGGCGAGGTGGAAGATGGTGGAGAGGTGTGAGGCGTCATTGTACTTGGCCGTCGCGGACGCCGGAAGGAGACAGGGGAGGCCGATGCGCTGGGGGACGCCGTGCGCTGCGGGCGCGCGCCGGCGGGGTAACCTGCGAGGCGAGGTGCGGTCGAGGAGAAGGGCGGTGGCGCAGTAGGGAGAAGGAGGCGGGGGCGACGAGGAGGAAGACGAGGGAGGAGGCAGGGGAGGTGCAGCGTGGGACAGGGGAAGATCGCGCGAGAGAGGGAGGCTGGCGCTCGTGCGGGCGGCGGTAGGCACAAACGAGAGGGGAGACCGAGAGGAGGAGCGGTCGGGGCCTCGGGGCTAGGGTTAAGGATGATGGCAGGGCCTGATGGGCCAGTCCGGCGGCGAGGAAAACGGCCAGGGGCCTGGCTGTGGCTTGGCCCCTCCTTTTTTTGGAACTCCCTTTTAGCTGCTTATAACAAATAAACAGAGGGTATAAATAAATAAAAATGGAGAGGGGGTGTGTGGAAGAATAATTTGAGCAGAAGGCCTTTTTTATTGGAATCATAAAAATATGAGGAATATAACAAAATGGCCGGAGGCTTTCTAGAGGAAGTAAAATCCAAACATGTTGAATTACTTGACATGTTTGAATTTCGAAACCTATTCAAAAGAACTCCGAAAGAATTGAAACTATAGGAGGTGACCCTACACACTAGATGTGATCTAAGGGCAGATTTAGAACATTTCTAGAGAAAAAATTGCGACCCAATTTTACTAAAATGCCTCAAAGGAAGGAACGAAGTTGAGTTGGACAAAAGGAAATTGAAGAACGGTGCAAATGTGTTATAGGTGATTCCAAGGAATGGAATATTTATATAGCTCCATATTTTTTAGGAGGATATGTTATAAAGAGAAGTCACTCTTCCCTCGATTTAAATGGACCGAAGGTCCACATGATTTATGTAGTTGAGTTGCAAAAATTAATGACATGATGGCATGATGACATGATGCAATGCAAAAATAAATAAAGCAAGCAAAAGAAATACACGGCAAAACCCCGAACATCTAGAAGTCTTCTGGAGCATCGGTCTTCGGGCGTCACAACTCTCCCACACTAACAGAGGATCTCGACCCGAGATCCTGGAGATGGCACCGGATAAAAACGGAAAAGAAGAGGTAAAACAAAGTTGCTTCTTCGACAAACTAGTGAAGCCATGAACCTTGAGGTTGGACAAATTGAAAGAAGAATAACGGAGATGAACGAAGTTAAGAGCACTCCGGTAAAAGGAGGAACAAGGAACATTATGAGAACCTTGTAGGTTGAAAGACATGAAACAAGAGCTTACGAACCAAAAGAATATGAAACCGCAACGGTATAGCCAAGGAATAAGAATGACAGAATTTGGACAGCACTCCAACTGAAAATGGAAGGAATTAACATGAACTTGAGGAGATGGAATGATACTTGATGAAATCAACAACACACTGCCTCTGAAACAATTGAAAGAATGGCACAAGGGGTAAGAAGGATTCAGACAGCACTCCGGTTGAAAACAGAGGAAAAACTAGATAAGATGACAGAGCTTGAATGGAGGACACAACACTCCGGTTAAATAGACAAGCAAGGGAAGAATATGATCTTGATAAAAACGAGATGATGGTCAAAGAGAGCAATATCACAATGCATCCGGAATTAAAGAATAGAATATAGATCAATGAAAGAAATGAAAGGAGAAAAATATGACAACTTCTCTCAAAATTGAATTTGAAAAAGGATCCTTACAACGATGGATTGAATAGAGTTGTTGGAAATTCAACAATGAAAAGAATAAGCTTGATGTGGCCTTATGGAAAACATCTCAAAACTATAAGGTGACAACTGGCCTGACGAAAACATTTGATTGGATTGAGATCAACAAGGAGACGAAAAACTTATTTCACCGGAATGATAAATGAAGAACTTGGGTCATTTATAAGCATCACAATAGTAACAATCCCAATGGAAGGCTTTTAGGTGAAATACAACCCAAGATAACTCCAACGAATAAATTGAAGGATTGGAAAGATCTCCTGAACAAAGAAAATGATGGGTTTAAATATCTCATTCCTGACAGCTTGTGAATCATGAAACATGAAGGGAAATTATCAAAAATGGCATACCACCATCTCAAAAGATAAGGTAGAAAGAATGACACTTCGGAATGCATGATGACGAATGCTCGAGCTCCAACAAGAATCTTGAAGAACACTTCGAGCATGGATTAAATCATGATGAACCATTAAGATGAACTCTGGTAATAAAAGGAAGAAAAGAATAAGATTTAAGCTCTTTAGATGAAGCTTCGTGACAAGATAATTGAGAGAGCTTAGAACACTGGGGAACAAGACGAACAACTTGAAACCTAGAATTTACTCCTCATGAATAAACTCTAAACAAAGGGATTAATCCACTTGGATGAAATAAGAATAAGAATTATGTTATGCATATCTTTCATCAATTTAAATTGACGACAAGCAATGGATTTGGCATACTACTTATTCTCGTTGCAAAGAATTAAAGAGAGATCTAGCACAACCTTGGATAAATATTCAACAAAGCACCGGTAGGATTATGAAAAGAACAAATGAATTGATACGATAACAACGAAAGAGTAATCTTGAATGAACCACGTAAAAATTGAAACCGGGTGATGAACAAAAAATCCACTGGGAAGAATAAGCACTTGAGGAAAATTAGATACAAGAGAACAAAGAGATCGCGGACTGATTAAAGAATACTTGAACAAAGCACCGGAATAATATGGAGACGAACGAAGAGGCATCAATAGAGAATAGTTGGAGGACGAAGTTCTAAACTGAGAACGAAGAAATCTTCTGAAATGATGGCCTTCGGAGGATCACAATGGAAAGGATTCCTGAAAAGATTCGGGTGGTTATAAAAAAGAATTCCTGGCAATCGGAACAATAATGAGGATGGCATGAAGCTAGAACCATGAATCTTTGGAAGAACGGGTAAGGATTCAAGAGGAACTCTTCTCCAGTCTTCAAATGTTGAGAAGAACGACGAGAAACACCATCATGAATTGTTTAGGAACTCCATAATGAGAATTAAAAGGTTGATCCAATGATGAAAAGAATTTGAAAGCGATCTTGGAGGATACATTTGATCGATAAGAGATCCATTCTTATGTCAAACTTGAAAGGAATTTGAGAATTACTTCAAAAAATAGAAGAGTCAGGTAAGATCCTGGGAAAAGACATGTGGGTTAGGGCCCACTCAAAAGAAACACCGTTGGATTGATTACTTGAGAGATATTGCACCGGTTGAATTGAATGGCTTGGATGAGATAACAATCTCAAAATATAATGAACGGGTTGAAAATGGAAACACGCGTCCTCTGAGATCTCTTGTACACTCCGGATAAGAATTAGGGAGAGTTGAATAATCAAGAGAGACTTTGGATAAGAAATTCCCACATTGAAAAACATGTGAAACAAGAGGCACAGATATTATCAATACGGAAGCTTGGATTTAGTCCACCGGAGAAGAATATTGGAATTAAGAATGATGAACTGGAAACTCTTGAGCATCTTCACAATAAATCACCGAATAAGAACATTCAAGGAAATGAATGAAGAAACATCACATGAATAAAATGGATACTTGATTAAGAATTCTGGCTCCAGGAAGAAGAAGGGTGGGAGGGTGGGGAAAACAAAGACAAGTTGGGATGAATGAAACAGACACCGTTGAGAAAAACCAAGATTTGATCTTGCAAATGATGAAGAGATCGGTTTAACTTGAAGAGAAGCACGCCGGTTGAAAAGAATTTAACATAGCAATCTCGATGATCAAGAAGGATTAGCACTCCCATAGAAATATGAGAATACCGATTAAGAAAGGTATGGGATCAACATTTGACATCGAAGCAACTCGAATACCAGAATCAAAACGAAAACAACGGATAGATATGTTGCAACATAACCTTCACAATATCATTCGAACAGATAATTGAATGATTGAATTCCGTAGCTTGATGGTACATCAACTTGTCGAGAAGCCACTTGGGAGAACAAAAGGTAAATAAAAAAAACAAGGAGCAGATAGAACAAATACAAGATAGAAGTTTCATTTCACATATGCGTGCTAAAAGCTCATGGAACGTGTTAGAAAAGGGTTTTGCAATCCCCGGATCAACATAGCCAAGGACCCTTTAAGATGCAACTTCCGATTGGAACAACGTCCATAAAACCACTTCACTCAATATAGAACCCCGAAATCCATATCATGCATTCGTTGGAAGAATGCCTACGAACTACCAGATGAACCCACCTATTAATTTCCGAAAGTTTCCAGTTATGCAATCGGGTGTTTGGGATACAGGGGAAGCACCGCGCACTCAACTCTAATCCTACATCCAGCTGTATCCATCCTTCAACACATAACCAGTTATTTCCGGAAACCGTTTACCTCGGACCTTCGAAACGCATCTGCTATACAAGCTATGGCAATACTCCCGAACTACCTCCCTAGTACTGGGTGATGTCGGGGTTATCTTGCCACTAACCGCATAGTAGAGTTTTCGATGTCGGCCGTCTTAAGTATTACAGAACTGCTGTGATAGATTTGTGACGACAACACCTCAGAGCTCAACTCCGAGGGACACTGCCACAACCCCTAAATGACAGGAGGCATCGAGAACAATGTTCTCATCACAAAGACATCAGAACAATCCAAACAATACTAGCGTGATCCTAAAAAAAATTATGTGAATTTTTGAGAGTAGAAGAGATAGAATAAACGTCAGGAGTCCTCACCAGAGTGATGAAGGGATGAGGAGTAAAAGAAATCCTGCTCTCCGATATATATATAGGACTCAAAACATTTTCATGTGTGTGCCTAGACTCAACCGTCAACGATTCGAACAATCAGGGGGGCTCCTAGGTCGGAGAAGGCTCTGATACCAACTTGTAATGCCCAGTATGAGATTATACCTCCCACGTGTCGAGGCACGACTTAAAGGTATAAGCTCATACTAGAATGATCTCAAGTATGGTATCTTTGCACGACTCATGTAAAATAGGGATGAAATTGCAAAAGAGTAGTTGGCTTACACTTGCCACGTCACACAATACATTACATAAACATTCATCATTCAATTAACATCAGAGTCTGACTACGGACGAAGATCCAAATGAAGGATACCATAAATAAAGCAACACAAGGTCCCGGTCGCCCCTAGTAGGAACCACTACTAATCGTCAAAAACGTCACATACATACGGCCAAACTCTTCATCGAACTCCCACTGAAGTTCTGATCCACCTCCTGCACTGTTCTCGAATGTACCTGCATCTGGTGTGTGTAGTAATCTGTGAGCCACAAAGGACTCAGCAATCCCATTCCCGGGTATCAAAACTAATAAAAGCCTTTTGGTGAGGAAAGGCTATAAAAGTGTCTGCAGCAAGGACTAAGCATTTAGCTTACGAGTTCAGAGCGAGAAGAGAATAAGTGCCAATGGTCGCCAAGTGATCACGAAGTGATCCTAACTACTCACGTCAGACATAACCCCGTCGTGTTCTTCTTCTCGAAACCCCTTCGAGAAGAGACAATCACGGAACTCACACAGGTAGTGCATTCTTAAGGATAGAGTGTCATGTTATCTACAACCGGATATTAACAAATTCCCATCTGCCACATAATCGCGGGCATGGCTTTCGAAAGATCAAAACCCTGCAAGGGTGTCCCAACTTAGCCCATCACAAGCTCGCGATCTGCGGAGTCACAACTCCAAGGTGGGAAGACCCGAGTATTCTCGGAATCCCGTGCTCAAGATATTCCGACTAAGGTAAAACTAATCCAGCAAGACCTCCCGGCGTGCCGACACACTGATAGTAGCCGCGCGTATCTCGTCTCAGGCCACGACCGGATGGGCGATTCTATAGGTTTTTACCAGCCCTTGAGTTTCCTCGAGGTGGCCCCGCGGACTCCCCAGTTTGGACCAACACTCATGTGGAGCACTGGCCCGGGTTGTTGATTAAGAAAAGGGTTAATTAGTCCCTATGCAAGTTTTAGTTGTTAGGCAAATGTAGAACCAAAGTTGGGCCTTGCTGGAAAAGCTTTAGCGCTAAGTGGGTTATCGAGGGGGCCCATAAACCCCAACCGTGTTAGGAACGCAAAATCCGGGAACATAACGGCGGTTTATCGGGTCCTAAGGTGGCATGAGTGGAACAAAACACCGAGCAAAAGGCCAAGCCTTCCACCCATTGCCAAGTATATAGGTGTGTTAATATATTTAAGAGATATTATGATATTCCAACAACAAGTTCCAACATGGAGCAATCTTCATCTTCACCTGCAACTAACAACGCTATAAGAGGGGCTGAGCAAGCGGGTAACATAGCCAAACGACGGTTTGCTGGGAAGGTGTCAAAGGTTAAAGGTTTCATGGCAACAATAGGGGGCTGGCAAACGGACATAGGCATCGAGGCAATATCGAAAGAGCAAAACATGTAGCATAGGCAAAGATAGTAGTGATATTTGGGAATGGTCATCTTGCCTGGGATTCCGCAAGGAGGAAGAACAAGTCCATGAAGTAGTCGAACAAATCCTCACAACTCCGGAACGGAACCGAAGCTAACAAGAGAAGCATACCGGAAACAAGCAAACAACACGGTAAACGCACAAGCATAAACATGGCATACGATGCACAATCAAGTATGATGCATGTCCGGTTTAAATATGCATGGCATGGGAAGGTGCACAAACAATACTACAAGTTAAGTGGGGCTCAATATGCAACGAGTTGCATATTGACACAACACCACATTTAAATTATATAGTTCACTCTCGTTTATTTACAAGACAAGGCTAAATGTTTGCTAACATGGCAAGAGGTGAAACTTAAGCAAACTACACTATCTAGTCATTTTAAATGAGGCCGGAAATAACAACAACAATTCCGGAAACTCCCCATGTCATTTAGCAATTATTGAAGCAACAACAATTTTAACCATCTAAATGTTGTTATCATGATGCGGATGACATTTCAAGTTTTATGCAAAAGTTGACAATTAACAAGATATGAAGCATTTGGTCGCCACGACGGAAAAGAAAGGGGTGTCATGGCGACGAGAATGGAAATGGTGCCACGGCAACGTTCCGATTATCCGACAACTCGTCGAGATGCCGATGCAAAAGAAAAGGTGGCGTGAACGTGTCGAACAAGATGATGGGGTGCTCCTGGCTTCCAGGTTCCCACGGGTCGACGACAAAAGAGGGGCACAACGGGCACGGCGCAAACAAGTACTTCATCTCATACAACACACATTCACAAGTGTTCATCCACGGGGTCGTCTCGGTGGTATACCTTTGAAGCGTGCATTCGGGGTGGAACGAGTTGTCGAGGGAAGTAGTCATTCACGTTTCGGCGGTAGTGGAAGTAGTTGTACTCTCAGTCATGGCGACGGAAGTCGTACACGGTTCGAGTTCGTAGTGGAAGTAGTTGTACACGGCGCCGGTAGTGGGTAGTCATTCCGTTTCGTAGTCGTTCAAGTTTCCGTAGGTGTCCATGTCATCGTGTCGTGGTACTTGGGGTCTTCCAAAATAGCGGTCGTCGGGGTACTTGAGGTCTCGTTCTTGCGACGGTAGTGGTACACGCACGTAGACGAACTTGACGTTTCCGAGGGCTTCAACCATCGTGGTACTTGACGAATCCCCGTAGTCATACAGTTGTGGTCGAGGTACTTGGCAAAACCATAGGCGTACGGAGAAGCAGCCGAGGCATGACCACAAGGGATCCATCCCGCGTCGATGGGGCACCGTCGAACAGAGGCGATAGAGGAGCTGCAAGCCGATGCAGAGGTAGGTGCCGACGAGGTCGAGGTCCCCGGTGGCTGGGTCGCCGGAACAGAGCGGTAGCGAGGCCGTGGAGGTGCAGGCGATGACTAGGCCGACGGCGCTGCAGTAGGAGAGTGCGACGCGAGGCGCGGGCTGAGTTCGCCGGATCCATCGAGGAGGACGGCGCTCGGGTGCGATGCAGTTGGGGGCGGAGGAGGAGAGGTCGGGGAAGGAGGACGACCGGGGCTCGGCGCTGGAGGAGGTCAGGAGGCCGGCGAGGTGGAAGATGGTGGAGAGGTGTGAGGCGTCATTGTACTTGGCCGTCGCGGACGCCGGAAGGAGACAGGGGAGGCCGATGCGCTGGGGGACGCCGTGCGCTGCGGGCGCGCGCCGGCGGGGTAACTTGCGAGGCGAGGTGCGGTCGAGGAGAAGGGCGGTGGCGCAGTAGGGAGAAGGAGGCGGGGGCGACGAGGAGGAAGACGAGGGAGGAGGCAGGGGAGGTGCAGCGTGGGACAGGGGAAGATCGCGCGAGAGAGGGAGGCTGGCGCTCGTGCGGGTGGCGGTGGGCACAAACGAGAGGGGAGACCGAGAGGAGGAGCGGTCGGGGCCTCGGGGCTAGGGTTAAGGATGATGGCAGGGCCTGATGGGCCAGTCCGGCGGCGAGGAAAATGGCCAGGGGCCTGGCTGCGGCTTGGCCCCTCCTTTTTTTGGAACTCCCTTTTAGCTGCTTATAACAAATAAACAGAGGGTATAAATAAATAAAAATAGAGAGGGGGTGTGTGGAAGAATAATTTGAGCAGAAGGCCTTTTTTATTGGAATCATAAAAATATGAGGAATATAACAAAATGGCCGGAGGCTTTCTAGAGGAAGTAAAATCCAAACATGTTGAATTACTTGACATGTTTGAATTTTGAAACCTATTCAAAAGAACTCCGAAAGAATTGAAACTATAGGAGGTGACCCTACACACTAGATGTGATCTAAGGGCAGATTTAGAACATTTCTAGAGAAAGTAAAATTGCGACCCAATTTTACTAAAATGCCTCAAAGGAAGGAACGAAGTTGAGTTGGACAAAACGAAATTGAAGAACGGTGCAAATGTGTTATAGGTGATTCCAAGGAATGGAATATTTATATAGCTCCATATTTTTTAGGAGGATATGTTATAAAGAGAAGTCACTCTTCCCTCGATTTCAATGGACCGAAGGTCCACATGATTTATTTAGTTGAGTTGCAAAAATTAATGACATGATGGCATGATGACATGATGCAATGCAAAAATAAATAAAGCAAGCAAAAGAAATACACGGCAAAACCCCGAACATCTAGAAGTCTTCTGGAGCATCGGTCTTCGGGCGTCACAACTCTCCCACACTAACAGAGGATCTCGACCCGAGATCCTGGAGATGGCACCGGATAAAAACGGAAAAGAAGAGGTAAAACAAAGTTGCTTCTTCGACAAACTAGTGAAGCCATGAACCTTGAGGTTGGACAAATTGAAAGAAGAATAACGGAGATGAACGAAGTTAAGAGCACTCTGGTAAAAGGAGGAACAAGGAACATTATGAGAACCTTGTAGGTTGAAAGACATGAAACAAGAGCTTACGAACCAAAAGAATATGAAACCGCAACGGTATAGCCAAGGAATAAGAATGACAGAATTTGGACAGCACTCCAACTGAAAATGGAAGGAATTAACATGAACTTGAGGAGATGGAATGATACTTGATGAAATCAACAACACACTGCCTCTGAAACAATTGAAAGAATGGCACAAGGGGTAAGAACGATTCAGACAGCACTCCGGTTGAAAACAGAGGAAAAACTAGATAAGATGACAGAGCTTGAATGGAGGACACAACACTCCGGTTAAATAGACAAACAAGGGAAGAATATGATCTTGATAAAAACGAGATGATGGTCAAAGAGAGCAATATCACAATGCATCCGGAATTAAAGAATAGAATATAGATCAATGAAAGAAATGAACGGAGAAAAATATGACAACTTCTCTCAAAATTGAATTTGAAAAAGCATCCTTACAACGATGGATTGAATAGAGTTGTTGGAAATTCAACAATGAAAAGAATAAGCTTGATGTGGCCTTATGGAAAACATCTCAAAACTATAAGGTGACAACTGGCCTGACGAAAACATTTGATTGGATTGAGATCAACAAGGAGACGAAAAACTTATTTCACCGGAATGATAAATGAAGAACTTGGATCATTTATAAGCATCACAATAGTAACAATCCCAATGGAAGGCTTTTAGTTGAAATACAACCCAAGATAAATCCAACGAATAAATTGAAGGATTGGAAAGATCTCCTGAACAAAGAAAATGATGGGTTTAAATATCTCATTCCTGACAGCTTGTGAATCATGAAACATGAAGGGAAATTATCAAAAATGGCATACCACCATCTCAAAAGATAAGGTAGAAAGAATGACACTTCGGAATGCATGATGACGAATGCTCGAGCTCCAACAAGAATCTTGAAGAACACTTCGAGCATGGATTAAATCATGATGAACCATTAAGATGAACTCTGGTAATAAAAGGAAGAAAAGAATAAGATTTAAGCTCTTTAGATGAAGCTTCGTGACAAGATAATTGAGAGAGCTTAGAACACCGGGGAACAAGACGAACAACTTGAAACCTAGAATTTACTCCTCATGAATAAACTCTAAACAAAGGGATTAATCCACTTGGATGAAATAAGAATAAGAATTATGTTATGCATATCTTTCATCAATTTAAATTGACGACAAGCAATGGATTTGGCATACTACTTATTCTCGTTGCAAAGAATTAAAGAGAGATCTAGCACAACCTTGGATAAATATTCAACAAAGCACCGGTAGGATTATGAAAAGAACAAATGAATTGATACGATAACAACGAAAGAGTAATCTTGAATGAACCATGTAAAAATTGAAACCGGGTGATGAAAAAAAAAATCCACTGGGAAGAATAAGCACTTGAGGAAAATTAGATACAAGAGAACAAAGAGATCGCGGACTGATTAAAGAATACTTGAACAAAGCACCGGAATAATATGGAGACGAACGAAGAGGCATCAATAGAGAATAGTTGGAGGACGAAGTTCTAAACTGAGAACGAAGAAATCTTCTGAAATGATGGCCTTCGGAGGATCACAATGGAAAGGATTCCTGAAAAGCTTCGGGTGGTTATAAAAAAGAATTCCTGGCAATCGAAACAATAATGAGGATGGCATGAAGCTAGAACCATGAATCTTTGGAAGAACGGGTAAGGATTCAAGAGGAACTCTTCTCCAGTCTTCAAATGTTGAGAAGAACGACGAGAAACACCATCATGAATTGTTTAGGAACTCCATAATGAGAATTAAAAGGTTGATCCAATGATGAAAAGAATTTGAAAGCGATCTTGGAGGATACATTTGATCGATAAGAGATCCATTCTTATGTCAAACTTGAAAGGAATTTGAGAATTACTTCAAAAAATAGAAGAGTCATGTAAGATCCTGGGAAAAGACATGTGGGTTAGGGCCCACTCAAAAGAAACACCGTTGGACTGATTACTTGAGAGATATTGCACCGGTTGAATTGAATGGCTTGGATGAGATAACAATCTCAAAATATAATGAACGGGTTGAAAATGGAAACACGCGTCCTCTGAGATCTCTTGTACACTCCGGATAAGAATTAGGGAGAGTTGAATAATCAAGAGAGACTTTGGATAAGAAATTCCCACATTGAAAAAAATGTGAAACAAGAGGCACATATATTATCAATACGGAAGCTTGGATTTAGTCCACCGGAGAAGAATATTGGAATTAAGAATGATGAACTGGAAACTCTTGAGCATCTTCACAATAAATCACCGAATAAGAACATTCAAGGAAATGAATGAAGAAACATCACATGAATAAAATGGATACTTGATTAAGAATTCTGGCTCCGGGAAGAAGAAGGGTGGGAGGGTGGGGAAAACAAAGACAACTTGGGATGAATGAAACAGACACCGTTGAGAAAAACCAAGATTTGATCTTGCAAATGATGAAGAGATCAGATTAACTTGAAGAGAAGCACGCTGGTTGAAAAGAATTTAACATAGCAATCTCGATGATCAAGAAGGATTAGCACTCCCATAGAAATATGAGAATACCGATTAAGAAAGGTATGGGATCAACATTTGACATCGAAGCAACTCGAATACCAGAATCAAAACGAAAACAACGGATAGATATGTTGCAACATAACCTTCACAATATCATTCGAACAGATAATTGAATGATTGAATTCCGTAGCTTGATGGTACATCAACTTGTCGAGAAGCCACTTGGGAGAACAAAAGGTAAATAAAAAAACAAGGAGCAGATAGGACAAATACAAGATAGAAGTTTCATTCCACATATGCGTGCTAAAAGCTCATGGAACGTGTTAGAAAAGGGTTTTGCAATCCCCGGATCAGCATAGCCAAGGACCCTTTAAGATGCAACTTCCGATTGGAACAACGTCCATAAAACCACTTCACTCAATATAGAACCCCGAACTCCATATCATGCATTCGTTGGAAGAATGCCTACGAACTACTAGATGAACCCACCTATTAATTTCCGAAAGTTTCCAGTTATGCAATCGGGTGTTGGGGATACAGGGGAAGCACCGCGCACTCAACTCTAATCCTACATCCAGCTATATCCATCCTTCAACACATAACCAGTTATTTCCGGAAACCGTTTACCTCGGACCTTCGAAACGCATCTGCTATACAAGCTATGGCAATACTCCCGAACTACCTCCCTAGTACTGGGTGATGTCGGGGTTATCTTGCCACTAACCGCATAGTAGAGTTTTCGATGTCGGCCGTCTTAAGTATTACAGAACTGCTGTGATAGATTTGTGACGACAACACCTCAGAGCTCAACTCCGAGGGACACTGCCACAACCCCTAAATGACAGGAGGCATCGAGAACAATGTTCTCATCACAAAGACATCAGAACAATCCAAACAATACTCGCGTGATCCTAAAAAAAATTATGTGAATTTTTGAGAGTAGAAGAGATAGAATAAACGTCAGGAGTCCTCACCAGAGTGATGAAGGGATGAGGAGTAAAAGAAATCCTGCTCTCCGATATATATATATAGGACTCAAAACATTTTCATGTGTGTGCCTAGACTCAACCGTCAATAATTCGAACAATCAGGGGGGCTCCTAGGTCGGAGAAGGCTCTGATACCAACTTGTAATGCCCAGTATGAGATTATACCTCCCACGTGTCGAGGCACGACTTAAAGGTATAAGCTCATACTAGAATGATCTCAAGTATGGTATCTTTGCACGACTCATGTAAAATAGGGATGAAATTGCAAAAGAGTAGTTGGCTTACACTTGCCACGTCACACAATACATTACATAAACATTCATCATTCAATTAACATCAGAGTCTGACTACGGACGAAGATCCAAATGAAATATACCATAAATAAAGCAACACAAGGTCCCGGTCGCCCCTAGTAGGAACCACTACTAATCGTCAAAAACGTCACATACATACGGCCAAACTCTTCATCGAACTCCCACTGAAGTTCTGATCCACCTCCTGCACTGTTCTCGAATGTACCTGCATCTGGTGTGTGTAGTAATCTGTGAGCCACAAAGGACTCAGCAATCCCATTCCCGGGTATCAAAACTAATAAAAGCCTTTTGGTGAGGAAAGGCTATAAAAGTGTCTGCAGCAAGGACTAAGCATTTAGCTTACGAGTTCAGAGCGAGAAGAGAATAAGTGCCAATGGTCGCCAAGTGATCACGAAGTGATCCTAACTACTCACGTCAGACATAACCCCGTCGTGTTCTTCTTCTCGAAACCCCTTCGAGAAGAGACAATCACGGAACTCACACAGGTAGTGCATTCTTAAGGATAGAGTGTCATGTTATCTACAACCGGATATTAACAAATTCCCATCTGCCACATAATCGCGGGCATGGCTTTCGAAAGATCAAAACCCTGCAAGGGTGTCCCAACTTAGCCCATCACAAGCTCACGATCTGCGGAGTCACAACTCCAAGGTGGGAAGACCCGAGTATTCTCGGAATCCCGTGCTCAAGATATTCCGACTAAGGTAAAACTAATCCAGCAAGACCTCCCGACGTGCCGACACACTGATAGCAGCCACGCGTATCTCGTCTTAGGCCACGACCGGATGGGCGATTCTATAGGTTTTTACCAGCCCTTGAGTTTCCTCGAGGTGGCCCCGCGGACTCCCCAGTTTGGACCAACACTCATGTGGAGCACTGGCCCGGGTTGTTGATTAAGAAAAGGGTTAATTAGTCCCTATGCAAGTTTTAGTTGTTAGGCAAATGTAGAACCAAAGTTGGGCCTTGCTAGAAAAGCTTTAGCGCTAAGTGGGTTATCGAGGGGGCCCATAAACCCCAACCGTGTTAGGAACGCAAAATCCGGGAACATAACGGCGGTTTATCGGGTCCTAAGGTGGCATGAGTGGAACAAAACACCGAGCAAAAGGCCAAGCCTTCCACCCATTGCCAAGAATATAGGTGTGTTAATATATTTAAGAGATATTATGATATTCCAACAACAAGTTCCAACATGGAGCAATCTTCATCTTCACCTGCAACTAACAACGAAATAAGAGGGGCTGAGCAAGCGGGTAACATAGCCAAACGACGGTTTGCTGGGAAGGTGTCAAAGGTTAAAGGTTTCATGGCAACAATAGGGGGCTGGCAAACGGACATAGGCATCGAGGCAATATCGAAAGAGCAAAACATGTAGCATAGGCAAAGATAGTAGTGATATCTGGGAATGGTCATCTTGCGTGGGATTCCGCAAGGAGGAAGAACAAGTCCATGAAGTAGTCAAACAAATCCTCACAACTCCGGAACGGAACCGAAGCTAACAAGAGAAGCATACCGGAAAGAAGCAAACAACACGGTAAACACACAAGCATAAACATGGCATACGATGCCCAATCAATTATGATGGATGTCAGGTTTAAATATGCATGGCATGGCAAGGTGCACAAACAATACTACAAGTTAAGTGGGGCTCAATATGCAACGAGTTGCATATTGACACAACACCACATTTAAATTATATAGTTCACTCTTGTTTATTTACAAGACAAGGTTAAATGTTTGTTAACATGGCAAGAGGTGAAACGTAAGCAAACTACACTATCTAGTCATTTTAAATGAGGACGGAAATAACAACAACAATTCCGGAAACTCCCCATGTCATTTAGCAATTATTGAAGCAACAACAATTTTAACCATCTAAATGTTGTTATCATGAGGCGGATGACATTTTCAGGTTTTATGCAAAAGTTGACAATTAACAAGAGATGAAGCATTTGGTCGCCACGACGGAAAAGAAAGGGGTGTCATGGCGACGAGAATGGAAACGGTGCCACGGCAACGTTCCGATTATCTGACAACTCGTCGAGATGCCGATGCAAAAGAAAAGGTGGCGTGAACGTGTCGAACAAGATGATGGGGTGCTCCCGGCTTCCGGGTTCCCACGGGTCGACGACAAAAGAGGGGCACAACGGGCATGGCGCAAACAAGTACTTCATCTCATACAACACACATTCACAAGCGTAAATCCACGGGGTCGTCTCGGTGGTATACCTTTGAAGCGTGCATTCGGGGTGGAACGAGTCGTCGAGGGAAGTAGTCGTTCACATTTCGGCGGTAGTGGAAGTAGTTGTACTCTCGGTCATGGCGACGGAAGTGGTACACGGTTGGAGTTTGTAGTGGAAGTAGTCGTACACGGCGCCGATAGTGGGTAGTCATTCCGTTTCGTAGTCATTCAAGTTTCCGTAGGTGTCCATGTCATCGTGTCGTGGTACTTGGGGTCTTCCAAAACAGCGGTCGTCGGGGTACTTGAGGTCTCGTTCTTGCGACGGTAGTGGTACACGCACGTAGACGAACTTGACGTTTCCGAAAGCTTCGACCATCGTGGTACTTGACGAATCCCCGTAGTCGTACAGTTGTGATCGAGGTACTTGGCAAAACCAGAGGCGTATGGAGAAGCAGCCGAGGCATGACCACAAGGGATCCATCCCGCGTCGATGGGGCACCGGCGAACGGAGGCGATAGAGGAGTTGCATGCTGATGCAGAGGTAGGCGCCGGCGAGGTCGAGGTCCCCGGCGGCTGGGTCGCCGGAACAGAGCGGTGGCGAGGCCGTGGAGGTGCAGGCGAGGACTAGGCCGACGGCGCTGCAGTAGGAGAGGGTGACGCGAGGCGCGGGCTGAGTTCGCCGGATCCATCGAGGAGGACGGCGCTCGGGCGCAATGCAGTTGGGGGCGGAGGAGGAGAGGTCGGGGAAGGAGGACGACCGGGGCTCGCCGCTGGAGGAGGTCAGGAGGCTGGCGAGGTGGAAGAAGGTGGAGAGGCGCGAGGCATCGTTGTACTTGGCCATCGCGAACGCCGGAAGGAGGCGGGGGAGGCCGATGCGCTGGGGGATGCCGTGCGCTACGGGCGCGCGCCGGCGGGGTAACTTGCGAGGCGAGGTGCGGTCGAGGAGAAGGGCGGCGGCGCAGTATGGAGAAGGAGGCGGGGGCGACGAGGAGGAAGACGAGGGAGGAGGCAGGGGAGGTGCAACGTGGGGCAGGGGAAGATCGCGCGAGAGAGGGAGGCTGGTGCTCGTGCCGGTGGCGGCGGGCACGAACGATAGGGGAGATCGAGAGGAGGAGCGGTCGGGGCCTCGGGGCTAGGGTAAAGGATGATGGCTGGGCCTGATGGGCCAGTCCGGCGGTGAGGAAAACGGCCAGGGGCCTGGCTGCGGCTGGGCCCCTCCTTCTTCTTTTTTTTTAAACTCCCTTTTAGCTGCTTATAAGAAATAAACAGAGGGTATAAATAAATAAAAATAGAGAGTGGGGTGTCTGGAAGAATAATTTGAGCAGAAGGCCTTTTTTATTGGACTCATAAAAATATGAGGAATATAACAAAATGGCCTGAGGCTTTCTAGAGGAAATAAAATCAAACATGTTGAATTACTTGACATGTTTGAATTTCAAAACCTATTCAAAAGAACTCCGACAGGATTGAAACTATAGGAGGTGACCCTACACACTGGATGTGATCTAAGGGCAGATTTGGAACATTTCTAGAGAAAGTAAAATTGCGACCCAATTTTACTAAAATGCCTCAAAGGAAGGAATGAAGTTGAGTTGGACAAAAGGAAATTGAAGAACGGTGCAAATGTGTTATAGGTGATTCCAAGGAATGGAATATTTATATAGCTCCATATTTATTAGGAGGATATGTTATAAAGAGAAGTCACTCTTCCCTCGATTTAAATGGACCGAAGGTCCACACGATTTATTTAGTTGAGTTGCAAAAATTAATGACATGATGGCATGATGACATGATGCAATGCAAAAATAAATAAAGCAAGCGAAATAAATACACGGCAAAAGCCCGAACATCTGGAAGTCTTCTGGAGCATCGGTCTTTGGGCGTCACAGCTACCACTGAGAAAGAACTTTTAGCAGTCGTATTTGCTTGTGGTAAGTTTAGACCCTTTATCGTTGATTCTAAGGTAACCATTCACACTGATCATGCTGCTATTAAATACCTTATGGAAAAGAAAGATGCTCCACCTAGACTTATTAGATGGTTCTCTTGCTGAAAGAATTTGACTTGCATATTATTGATAGAAAAGGAGCTGAGAACCCTGTAGCAGATAACTTGTCTAGGTTAGAAAATATACTTGATGACCCACAACCTATTGATGATAGCTATCCGGATGAACAATTAGTTGTCATAAATACTTCTCGTACTGCTCCATGGTATGCTGATTATGCTAATTACATTGTTGCTAAGTTTATACCTCCTAGCTTCACATACCAGCAAAAGAAAAAGTTCTTCTATGATTTGAGCCATTACTTCTGGGATGACCCACATCTTTATAAAGAAGGAGTAGATGGTATTATTAGACGTTGTGTACCTGAGCATGAACAGGAACATATCCTATGCAAGTGCCACTCCGAAGCTTATGGAGGACACCATGCGGGAGATAGAACTGCACACAAGGTATTGCAATCCGGTTTTTATTGGCCTACTCTCTTCAAGGATGCCCGTAAGTTTGTCTTATCTTGTGATGTATGTCAAAGAATTGGTAATATTAGTAGACATCAAGAAATGCCTATGAACTATTCACTTGTTATTGAACCATTTGATGTTTGGGGCTTTGATTATATGGGACCTTTTCCTGCCTCTAATGGGTACACACATATTTTAGTTGTTGTTGATTACGTTACTAATTGGGTAGAAGCTATTCCAACTAGTAGTGCTGATCATAATACCTCTATTAAGATGCTTAAAGAAGTTATTTTCCCGAGGTTTGGAGTCCCTAGATACCTAATGACTGATGGTGGTTCACACTTTATTCATGGTCCTTTCCGTAAAATGCTTGCTAAGTATGATGTCACCCATAGAATTGCATCTCCCTATCACGCACAGACTAGTGGTCAAGTAGAACTAAGTAATAGGGAGTTGAAACTAATCTTGCAAAAGACAGTTAATAGGTCTAGGAAGAATTGGTCCAAGAAACTAGATGATGCATTATGGGCTTATAGGCATACAAAAATCCTATGGGTATGTCTCCATATAAGATTGTATATGGAAAAGCTTGTCACTTACCTCTTGAGTTAGAACATAAGGCATATTGGGCTATTAAAGAGCTCAATTATGATTTCAAACATGCCGGTGAAAAGAGGTTATTTGACATTAGCTACCTTGATGAGTGGAGAACCCAGGCCTATGAGAATGCCAAGCTGTTTAAAGAAAAAGTTAAGAGATGGGATAACAAAAGGATACAAAAGCGTGAGTTTAATGCAGATGATTATGTGTTGCTATTCAACTCTTGTTTAAGATTTTTTGTAGGAAAACTTCTCTCCAACTGGGAAGGACCTTACGTTATCGAGGAGGTCTATCGTTCCGGTGCCATAAAAATCAACAACTTCGAAGGCACAAATCCGAAGGTGGTGAATGGTCAAAGAATCAAACATTATATCTCAGGTAATCCTATAAATGTTGAAACCAATATTATTGAAACCATAACCCCGAAGGAATACATAAGGGACACTTTCCAGAACGATTCATCCTCCGAAAAGGAAGAGGTATGTGATACGGTAAGTAAACCGACTCCAAAACAGTTCTAAAGGCAATTTTTTCTGTTTTGGAATATTTAGAAAAATAGAAAAATAAACCGCAGTCTGGAAGTGACACGAGGCGTCCACGAGGGTGGAGGGCACGCCCCCCTTCCCAGGGCGCTCCCCCCTGCCTCGTGGGCACCCCGTGTGTCCCCTGGACTCCGTTTTCTTGCGGGTTACTCCTTTTGTTCGGTAAAAATTCATTATATATACTCCCAAAGGTTTTGACCTCTGTATCGCGCAAAAATCCTCTGTTCTTGTTTCGAGCTGTTTTCTGCTAGGGTTTACAAAGCCAGGCATCATGTCGTCTCCCTCCTCCAACAACGAAGGCAACGATGCTTGGCTAATGAAGATAGATCTGAAGAGGGAAGGACCCGAGGAGATCAATAAGGAGAAGAAGATCAAGGTGGAGGTGGAAGATTCGACTCCGACAGCGGGAGAAGAAGACACCTCCAAACCCCTTCCTAACCTCTTTACGTCAACTGAGCTAGAAGCTTTCAGGATGATTGAGTTAGCTTAGATTCATAACAAGCATCTCACAAGTGAAAATATTTTGTTGAAGGATTACATTGCTGCTCTCAAAGGTATTATCCGCAAGCTGGAAGATCTCCTACGCTCGATATATGAGGATCCTCCTTCACTTCTTGCAACTCCATCATCACCACCCCCGAAGAAGGAGACATAATCATATGGGTATGGGCACTCCCCTTAGCAACTGCCAAGCTTGGGGGAGTGACCCCGGTATCATATCACCATCACTCCTATCTTTACTATTTTACTTAGTTCGATCCTTTTGGTAGTATCTTGATCTATTAGAATAAAGTTAGCATGATCTAGTTGTGAGCTTTTGCTTTGTGAGCTTTATCCTTTGTAATCGCATCCGTGAGCTATATAATAAAGATTAGTGTTGAGTCAAGGGCTTGATTTCCTCACTTGGGTCATGACAGAAAGAAAGAAAACATAAAAGAGTACCAAAGAGATCATATCGATCTTGTGGGAAGTAATGACCTCACATACAAGAGTATGATAAATAAAAGTTGTTGGGAGGTGACAAACATAGTTTTGGTCATCGTTGCAATTAATAGGAAGTAATAAAAGAAGAGAGGCTTCACATACAAATATACTATCTTGGACATCTTTTATGATTGTGAGCACTCATTAAAGTATGACATGCTAAAGAGTTGATGTTGGACAAGGAAGACAACATAATGGGTTATGTCTTCTTATATCCGAAATAAAGTATATTGTCATGGATCATTCAACATGTTGAGCTTGCCTTTCCCCTCATGCTAGCCAAAACTCCTCGCACTAAGTAGAGATACTACTTGTGCTTCCATATATCCTTAAACCCAGTTTTGCCATGAGAGTCCACCATACCTACCTATGGATTGAGAAAGATCCTTCCAAGTAAGTTGTCATGTTGCAAACTCGCTAAATTATGTATAATTTATTAGTGTGGGAGAAATTAGAATTATACGATCTTGTGATATGGAAGTAATAAAAGCGACGGACTGCATAATAAAGGTCCTTGTCACAAGTGGCAATATAAAGTGAAGTTCTTCTATGATAAGACTTTGTGCATCCAACCATAAAAACACATGACAACCTCTGCTTCCCTCTGCGAAGGGCCTATCTATTATTCCTGTCTTATAAGTGTCAAGGTGAATCCACCTTTCCTTTTACATTTTATCCTTTGGCAAGCACATTGTGTTGGAAAGATCCTGACATATATACCCACTTGGATGTAAGTTTTCATGATCTATTATTGTTGACATTACCCTTGAGGTAAAGGTTGGGAGGCAACACCATAAGCCCCTATCTTTCTCTATGTCCGATTAAAACTCCATAAACATTAGTATTGCGTGAGTGTGAGCAATTGTGAAAGATTATATGATAGTTGAGTATGTAGGCTTGTTGAAAAGCTCTTATATTGACTCTTTCGATGTTATGATAAATTGCAATTGCTTCAATGACCGAGATCAAAGTTTGTTAGTTTCCAATGAAGTTTATAATTCATACTTGATATTGTGGATGAATTGTTACTTTATCATAAGAATCATATGAATATTTTTATATAAGTTGCTGTTATGAGAATGATCATGATGCCCTCATGTCCGTATTTTGTTTTATCGACACCTCTATCTCTAAACATGTGGACATATTTTTCGATATCGGCTTTCGCTTGAGGACAAGCGAGGTCTAAGCTTGGGGGAGTTGATACATCCATTTTGCATCATGATTATATGTTGATATTTACTGCATTATGGGTTGTTCTTACATGTTTTGTCACAATACTTATGCCTTTTCTCTCTTATTTTACAAGTTTCACATGAAGAGGGATAATGCCGGCAGCTGGAATTCCGGGCTGGAAAAGGAGCAAACTCTGGAAACCTATTCTGCACAACTCCAAAAGCCCTGAAACTCAACAGAACATCATTTCAGAAAATATAAAAAATATCTGGCGAAAGAAATCCATGAGGGGGGCCACCGGCTGCCCACGAGGGTGGGGGCGCGCCCCCTTCCCAGGGCGCGCCCCCTACCTCGTGGGCCAGCCGGAAGGCCCCCGGTGCCCATCTTCTCCTATACGAGGTGTTTTGACCTGGAAAAAATCAGAAGGAGGCTTTCGGGACCAGACGCCGCCGTCTTGAGGCGAAACCAAGGCGGAAACCAATCTAGGGCTTCGGCATAGCTGTTCTGTCGGGGATACTTCCCTCCGGAAGGGGGAAATCGTCGCCACCGTCATCACCAACAACTCTCCCATCTTGGGGAGGGCTATCTTCATCATCATCTTCACCAGCACCATCTCCTCTCAAACCCTAGTTCATCTCTTGTATCGAATCTGTGTACCCAAACCTCATATTGGTACCTGTGGGTTGCTAGTAGTGTTGGTTACTCCTTGTAGTTGATGCTAGTTGGTTTATTTGGTGGAAGATCATATGTTCAGATCCATTATGCATATTAATACCCCTCTGATCATGAAAAATATTATTTCTTGTGAGTAGTTACTTTTGTTCCTGAGGACATGGGAAAAGTCTTGCTACTAGTAGTCATGTGAATTTGGTCTTCGTTCGATATTTTGATGAGATGTATGTTGTCTCTCCTCTAGTGGTGTCATGTGAACGTCGACTACATCACACTTCACCATTATTTGGGCCTAGAGGAAGGCATTGGGAAGTAATAAGTAGATGATGGGTTGCTAGAGTGATAGAAGCTTAAACCCTGGTTTATGCGTTGCTTCGTAAGGGGCTGATTTGGATCCATATGTTTCAGGCTATGGTTAGGTTTACCTTAATACTTCTTTTGTAGTTGCGGATTCTTGCATTATAGGTTAATCATAAGTGGGAGGCTTGTCAAAGTGAGGGCAGCACCCAAGCACCGGTCCACCCACATACCAAATTATCAAAGTACTGAATGTGAATTAGATGATCATGATGAAAACTGGCTTGACGATAATTCCCATGTGTCCTCGGGAGCGCTTTCCTTTATATAAGAGTTTGTCCAGGCTTGTCCTTTGTTACAAAAAGGATTGGGCCACCTTGCTGCACCTTATTTACTTTTACCTTTTGTCACTTGCTACCAATTACCTTATCACAAAACTATCTGTTACCTATAATTTCAGTGCTTGCAGAAAATACCTTACTGAAAATTGTCTATCATTTCCTTCTGCTCCTCGTTGGGTTCGACACTCTTACTTATCGAAAGGACTACGGTAGATCCCCTACACATGTGGGTCATCACTCATCATCATCATCAATAAATGCGTCAACATGTGGAAGGCCTCCTTTACGTAATTGTTCAAGCATTGACAGGTCGTCTACAGTAGTAACTTCTTCCAGTTCTGGCTCTTCTTGTTCCGGCTCATGGGTGAAGTCGGATTCACTATCGTTGTCTACTTCTATGGTCTGGGGTGGAGTAGAGCGGTTCTTGAAATGTTTTTTGGAAAGATGTGTTTCTTGGAAGAATTCTCCTTCATCATATGTGTCTTGGTTAATGTGAGGTTCATAATCCTCTTCATTGGGCGGAGGTGGTCTAACAAGTGGCGGCACTTCATAAACGACACCCCAACAACTGAGATTTGGGTCACTTTGACAGGTCCACGGTAGATAGAAAACTTGGGTTGCCTCCTGAGCCGTAATATAGACATCGGGAACATCCAAATGAGTTCTTTGTTTGATTTCGACTAGCCCTATATGTTCATGAGTCCTTATAGTCTCCCTCGGTTGGAACCAATAACATCTGAAGACTACGACGTTTGGTGGGTTTTCACCATCGAATTGAAGTTCATAAATTGCTTCAACTCTTCCATAATAGTCGATATTTCCTTCGCCGATAGCAGAGACACAACAATTTGTAGACTTTCGGTCAGCCATAGATAGCTCTTTGCCATAGGTACGAAACCGATACCCGTTGATGTCGTATTTGTCAAATGAACGGACCTTATAGTCAAAACCATTAGCTACTTGTCTCAATTTGGCATCTATAATCTCTGAATTAGCCAACAAGTTTAATATGAAAGGATTGTTGCATTATTCGCAAATTAGCCAAAGAAATGAAATGGTCTAATGGAAATTACCGTTTTTTTAACCAAGAGATGAAACCGGGATATTCGCCTCCTTGCTTTGCCAGAAGCTCATACTCTTCGACGGAATCCTTTTGGATCAGCGCTCCATACGAGAATATGGCGATGTATCGACTACATCAAATATCCTGGAATAAGAGCAATTCAAAGGAATTAGAAATTGCGAAGAATTTTATGTACCGAGATCTTACTCGATGTACGGCCGCACTTCTGTTAGGTTGTTGAAGAGATACAACGAAATGCTCCGCCATTCTTCAAAATCCAACGATACTGGTTTCCAACCAGTAGCTGGTCCGAGATTCCCTTTGAATAGGTTGAGGTTGGATTGACCCTTTTTAGGGTCGTCAGCATTGTATCGAGGCTTCGGATTATGAAAATTATGATTTTTGGCTTCATAGTGTGCTATCACGATGTTTGCTGCCTCCTCAGTGATGAATGCCTAGGCCATCGATGCTTCCATTCTATGTTTATTTTTACATTTTGCTCGAAGCGTCTTCCGCATCCTCTCAGTTGAGTAGCACCAACGATTTTGCACAGCCCCCCCCCCCCAATCTTGCCTCGGTCGGGAGATGCAAAATCAAGTGTTGCATTGGATTAAAGAAGTTGGCAGGAAGATCATCTATAACTTGCAGATCAACTCCGGTGCCAACTGTTCCATTTCTTCTATGAGGCCAGGCGATAGTTCTTTCGCACAAAGAACACGGAAGAAATAGCTCAGCTCCGCCAGTACTAGCCATTCATCCTCAGGGATGAAGCCACGCAACATCACCGGCATTATCCGCTCAATCCATATGTGCCAATCATGACTTTTTAGACCAAATATTTTTAACTTTTCAAGACTCGCCCCCCTCTTTAGATTTGCTGCATACCCATCGGGGAACAACAACTGCATTTTCACCCACAAAATAATTTCCCTCATAGTCGGCCTTCCAAGATTGAACTATGTCTTTAGCTTCATCCAGTTGCGCTTTCCTTTCGGTTCTTGCATGTTTTGTAACGGTTTATCACATAGCTCCTGTTGATCGACTCTAGCCTTAATATTATCGTTTGATTTCCCCTATATGCCGAATAATGTACCAAAAATGGCTTCGGCGATATTCTTCTCAGTGTGCATCACGTCGATATTGTGTGGGCAAAGGAAGTCTTTGAAGTAAGGAAGATCCCACAAGCATGTCTTGTGAGTCCAGGCATGTTCCTTATTATACCCCTTGAAATACCTTGTACGCTCTGGATCTGGCTCGAGAGCGTTTAACTGATCTAGGGTCTCTTGGCCTATCAACGGAGGTGGTGCAGAGTGTTTGACAACTCTACCTTTGATGAAGTTCTTCTTGTCTTTCCTGAACTTATGGAGAGGATCTAGAAACGGTCTATGCAAGTCAAAGCAAGTATACTTGTGCCCTGCGGTCAGCCAATGAAACTCAAGAGCTCCCTTGCATGTGGGGCACGGGAAACTTCTGTGCACACACACTAGCCAACGAATAGCGCATACGCCAGCAAGTCATGCGTCGAGTACATGTACCAAGCGCACATTATGAAGTTCTTTTTGCTAAAGGTGTCGTATGTCTTGAACCCATTATCCCAAGCTTCTTGCAATTCGTCCTTAAGTGGTTGCATGTACACATTCATATTCTTCCCTAGATAGTTGGGCCCTGGAATTATCAACGCCAGGAAAACGTTCTTTCTTTGCATAATCTGCCCGGGGGGGATTGAGTGGAATGACAAACATGGTCGAACAACTATATTGGGCTGCCGTCTGACCAAACACACTGAACCCATCTGTGCTGACGGTGACCCGAGGATGCCTTGGATCTGCCTTTTTTTCTTATGTAATGCATGGAAGCGCTTCCACGCTTCACCATCCGATATGTGCATCATCATCACATTCCCATCTGCGTCTAGTTCAGTTTTTTTGCCCGTTTTGTGCCATGTCATCTGTCTGGCCGTCTCTTCGACCACAAAAAGACGTTGAAGTCTGGGTACGATTGGCATATACCAAAGAACATTAACGGGTATTTTGGTCTGCATCTTCTCACTCATGCCGTCGTCTACCACAACATACCTGGAAGACTTGCAAATGGTACAATAGGTCAAGTCCTCATACTCAAGCCTAAATAAGACACATCCTTTCTCACAAACATGTATCTTCTCATAGGGCATCTTAAGAGCACGGAGGATTTTGTCTGACTGTTAGAGGTTTGCAGGTAGCACATGGCCTTTGGGTAGAAATCGTCTGAATACTGTCATCATTGCGTCGAAGCATTCTCTGCCCAAGTTGAATTGAGCCTTCAGAGCCATTATTTGTGAGATCGCATCCAGCTAAAAAAGCTCAGTGTGCTCGTGGAGAGAACGTTTTGAGGACTCCAACATTTCTGTGAAGGCCTTTGCAGATTCCTCAATCTCCTCGTCCGAGTCCCAAGCATCATCAAAGTCTTGCACCATGTCTTGCATCCCGGTACCATGCTCGTCGGTGCGACGACGAACCACCTCGGCTCTGGCACGTTGGGCAGATTCACCATGAAATGTCCATATCGTGTAACCAGGCGTAAAACCAAACTTATGCAAGTCTTTACTCATTTCAAGCTCGCCCCTCTTACTGCAGTTGTCGCACCGGATACTGGGGCGCCAGCTTTTTTTGGCCCTTTTCAAATGCGGCTCTAACAAACCCCTTGGTTTTTGTTAACCATTCCTCGTCCAAACTTTTTGTCTAGTGTAACCGGTGTACATCCACGCACGATCACTCATATTGACTTCCTACTGGACACACAAGAAATATATACATCATTAAGCAAACCATATCCATCAGTTAATGTAGTTTGTCAGTTTTATTACGTCCATGCAACCTACACACTAATAGTTAAAGCTATGTCCTAATCCCACCCGAGTATGTGTAGATTGGGTTCGTTTTCCCATGCTCTGTTCCAGATCCGACGCAAAATTTCGGCAGCACCTCCCTGATGTTCTCCTGATACACGTCTCGGCAATAAGCAGAGAGTATGTGTACCCGGAGAACAACAGGGAGGCACGGACGAAATTCTGCATCAGATCCGGAGCAGAGCATATGGGAAAATGAACCCAATCTACACATATACTCGGGCTATCCATGGATAATGTTGGACAATTCGAAAGAATCACGATTATAAATATGCAAATGCATGCATATTTATAGACGTAACCCTTTTGAACGGGAGACGCATAGTGGTTACGCATATTGATGATTGACACATATAGCTAGCAAGTTTCATCGGCATGAAGACCGGAACAGAGAAAATGAAGGGGGGAGGAGGAGATGTCATTTGGGCTCACCACCGAACGCAGGGGTGGAGCTCGTCGAACGCACGGGGAGATCTTCAAACACCACACCCTCGCAGCGACGAAACAACTGCACATTTAAATCCTCCCGATCAACACCAATATATATGATGTTTTGCATAACAAAATCGAAAAATATACGACCTAACTCATAATTCACAAATATATGACCCCGTCAGGGTTGGGTCGGGGTCGGGGTTGGGGTGTGGTGTCAGGGTGTCGACGGCGATCGGGGTGTCAGGGTGTCGGGGTCAGGGTCGTGGTGTGGTGGCATGGTGTCAAGGTGTGGTTGGCAGGGTGTCGGGGGTCGGGGTGTTGGG
>LR738712.1:232034931-232103895 GCA_902687465.1 Secale cereale
CGGGGGTCGCGAGGGCGGCGGGGGGTCAGGGGCGGCGAGGGAGGCGGTCGGTGAGGAGAGAGTGGGGGTCGGGGATGGATCGAGGGGCGGGGCGCCGTTAGGGGCATTTAGAGGGTGTTTTCTTTGCCGTCCACCAGCAGACGACAAAGAGGTGGGTGGAGCGTTTTAGTTTACTGGCGTCTAGTAGACCCCACCACCAGCTCTTTGTCGTCCGCTGGCAGACGGCAAAGAGCTGGCTGATGGCAAAGATAGTATTTGCCAGCAGCCAGTTCTTTGCCGTCTGCTTTCTCGTGGCTGACGGCAAAGACCTTCTTTGCCGTCCGCTAGCAGATGGCAAAGAACTGACATACGTTAAAATCCCTGATTCCAGTAGTGTCTGTACATCCTAGGGTCGTCAAGTTTAACCCGGGAATTCCGCATGTGCAAAACTGTCTTGCACCCGTTGTATGCTAACGTAGAGCTTATCACACCCGATCCTCACGTGGTGTCTCGGCACGTCGAACTGTCGCAACAGTGCATACTCATGGTGAACACTTGTACCTTGAAATTTTTGTAAGGGATCATCTTATAATGCTACTGCCGTTCCAAGCAAAATAAGATGCATAAAAAGATAAACATCAGATGCAATGAAAATATGTGACATGATATGGCCATCATCATCTTGTGCCTTTGATCTCCATCTCCAAAGCACCATCATGATCTCCATCGTCATCGGCTTGACACCTTGATCTTCATCATAGCGTCGTGGTCGTCTCGCCAACTATTGCTTCTATGACTATTCCTAACTCATAGAGATGAAGTAAAGAAATTACATGGCGCTTGCATTTCATACAATAAAGAGACAACCATAAGGCTCATGTCGGTTGCCGATAATTTACAAAACAAGATCATCTCATAAAATAACGTATAACTCATCATGTCTTGACCATATCACATCCCAACATTCCCTGCAAAAACAAGTTAGACGTCCTCTACTTTGTTGTCGCAAGTTTTACGTGGCTGCTACGGGCTTCTAGCAAGAACCGTTCTTACCAACGCTTCAAAACCACAACGGTCTTTCGTCAAGTTTGTTGTTTTAAACTTCAACAAGGATCGGTCGCAGTCAAATTCGATTCAACTAAAGTAGGCGAAACAGACACCCACCAGCCACCTTTATGCCAAACTACTTGCATGTCTGTCGGTGGAACCGGTCTCATGAACGTGGTCATGTAAGGTTGGTCCGGGCCGCTTCATCCAACAGTCCCGCCGAATCAAAATAAGACATTGGTGGTAAGAAGTATGACTATCACCGCCCACAACTCTTTGTGTTCTACTTGTGCAAATCATCTACTCATATACCTGGCTCATGATGCCACTGTTGGGAAACTAAGCATTCAATTTTAAAAAAAATCCTACGCTCACGCAAGATCTACCTAGGAGATGCATAGCAATGAGAGGGGGAGAATTTTTCCACGTACCCTCGTAGACCGAAAGTGGAAGCATTTCACAACGTTGTTGATGTAGTCGAACTTCTTCGCGCTTCAACTGATCAAGTACCGAACGCACAACACCTTCGCATTATGCACACATTCAGCTCAATGACGTCCCTCGTTCCTTTGATCCAGCAAGGTGTCGACTAAGTAGATGAGTTCCGTCAGCCTGGCGGCGTGGTGACTTTGATGGTGATGTGATCCATGCAGGGCTTTGCCTAAGCACTATGAGAATATGACTGGAGGCGTAAACTGTGGAGGGGGGTGCCACACACGGCTACCAATTGTTGGTTTGTGTTCTAGGTGCCCCCTCATGTATTGAGGGGAGGATAGGCAACCAAGGGGGCGCACCAAGTAGGAGGAATCCTACTTGGGGTCCTCCCCAATTCGGCCAAACCTCCCTTTCCTATTCCTATTCCGATTCGGAAGTGAAGCGGGGGAAGGGGAATCCTATTTGCTTTTTTCCTTTCCTCCTTCCCCTTTCCTTCTACAATTTGGCCAGCCCCTATGTGGGGGGGTGCACCAGCCCCTTTGTGGCTGGGCTTTTTCCCCTCTTGGCCCATAAGGCCCATATATTTTCCCGGGGGTGCCGAGAACCGCTGGCAGGTGACCCGATAAGTACCCAGTGCATCCCCAAACACTTCCGGTGTCTGAATACCATCGTCCTATATATAAATCTTTAACTCTAAACAATTTCGAGACTCCTCATCATGTCCGTGATCTCATCCGGGACTCCGAACAACATTCGGTCACCAAATCACATAACTCATATAATACAATATCATCATCGAACGTTAAGTGTGCGGACCCTACGAGTTCGAGAACTATGTATACATGACCGAGACACTTCTCCGACCAATAACCAATATTGGAACCTGGATGCTCATATTGGTTCCTACATATTATACGAAGATCTTTATCGGTCGAACCATTATGACAACATATGTTATTCCCTTTGTCATCGGTACGTTACTTGCCGGAGATTCGATCGTCGGTATCTTCATACCTAGTTCAATCTCGTTACCGGCAAGTCTCTTTACTTGTTTCGTAATGCATCATCCCACAACTAACTCATTAGTCACATTGCTTGCAAGGCTCCTTATGATGTGCATTACCGTGAGTGCCCAGAGATACCTCTCCGGTACTCGGAGTGACAAATCCTAATCTCGATCTATGCCAACTCAACAAACACCTTCGGAGATACCTATAGAGCATCTTTATAATCACCCAGTTACGTTGTGACGTTTGATAGTACACAAGGCAATCCTCCGGTATCTGGGAGTTGCATGATCTCATAGTCGGAGGAATGTGTATTTGACATGAAGAAAGCAATTGCAGTAAAACTGAACAAGCATAATGCTAATCTAACGAATGGGTCTTGTCCATCACATCACTCTCCTAATGATGTGATACCGTTATCAAAATGACAACTCATGTCAATGGTTAGGAAACCTTAACCATCTTTGATCACGAGCTAGTCAAGTAGAGGCTCACTAGGGACATAGTGTTTGTCTATGTATTCACACATGTATCATGGTTTTCGATCATTACATTCTAGCATGAATACTAATCATTTATCATGAATAAGGAAATATGAATTAACAACTTTATTATTGCCTCTAGGGCATATTTCCTTCACGTCGAAGGGTCTCTGATCGTAGTGTCGCGTTAGTAGCATCCTGCAGTAGTGATGTTGGCCACCGGGATGATGAAGATGGCCTTCAGTGATGACTTCCCCCTCCGGCAGCGTGCCGGTAGAGGGTACCGATTGAGTTTTCATGGATGCAGAGGATTTCGGCAGCGGAACTTCTCATCTAGGATTATTTCTCGTGGTTTCTGTATTTATAGGATTTTTTGTGTCGGTCTCACGTAGAGATGTGCTTGGAGGGGGCCACTACCCACCAGGACGCGGCAGAGGGGGGTGGTGGCACGCCCTGGTACCTTGTGGGAAGCCGGGCCCCCTCCAATGGGTCTTTGCTCGAATTTTTTTCTTTTATTCCAAAATAATTCTCCAAAAAGTTTCATCCAATTCCGAGAATTTTAATTTCTACACAAAAAACAACACCACAGTAGTTCTACTGAAAACAGCGTCAGTCTGGGATAGTTCCATTCAAACCATACAGAATTGTTGTAAACACGGCATGAATACTTCATAAATTATAGATACGTTGGAGACGTATCAGGGTGCTGCCAAGATGGGACTGCCAGCCAATGATGTTATAATTTTGTCTAATGCAGTCGTTGCCTCGCTAGTCCATTCAAAGTTTTTGGTCTGGTTAAGCAGCATGTAGAGTGGTAGAGCCTTTTCTCCAAGGTGTGAAATAAAGTGGATCAGGGCGGCCACACAGCCTGCCAATTTTTTGACATGTTTTATCTTGGTAGGCACCGCTAGCTGGAACAGGGCTCGGATTTTGGTCGGGTTAGCCTCTATACCTCTATGGGAGACAATAAATCCAAGCAACATGCCTGCGGGTACTTTGAAGACATAATTGTTCAGATTGTGGCGTATATCGCAAGTCCACAAACCGTTAAAGGTTTGTCAGAGGTCGTCCACCAAATGACTGACATTCTTGGTTTTGATGACCACGTCATCCACATATGCCTCAATCGTTTTGCCGATTTGCTTTTCCAGGCATGGTTGGATCATGCACTGGTATGTAGCACCTGCATCTTTTAATCCAAAGGGCATTGTGTTGAAGAAGAACCATTTGCAGCCTCAAGTCTGATCTAATCATCAACCGAGGACGGCCCATCCATGATGCTCATCATTCGGATCCGATCTAACATCTGGTTTAACAACGAGAGGTCAGACAGATTAATCTTCTGATGTCTTTCGGAGTTAACCTATGTTATGCCAGCATATGGAGTGCCTTCGGCCAAGGCTGACCCCTGGTCCTCAGATGTTGAGATCAGATCCGAGCTAAAAGCCAGATCCGAGATAGAGGCCGACCCGAAGATGGGGTCGGGAAGAAGGTCCGAAGTTGAGGCTTGGGAATTTCTGGGCTCCTCACGTAAATCTTGAGAACCTAGTAAAGATCAGATTGCCCCGAGCGTCGGCGACGTACTCCAGGTTGCCGAACCGGATTTCCTGCTTAGGGGAAAAATTGTCGATCTGGTAAAGGTGACCAGTCGGGTTGGCGTGTAGAACGATGCTGCCAAACGCGACGAGCTGGCCGGGCACGAAGACATCCCTGGTGCCGATGCCATCACCGATGACTAAGCGAGCCATTAATCCTTTCACGATCCTACAACAGAACTCTTAATGAAAGCACCAATGTCACTGTCAAAACCGGCAGATCACGGGTAGGTTGTCTCGAAATGTGGATCTGGATCGGTGGGTATTAGGGAACGTAGGGACAACATTTACCTTGTTTCGGGCCCTCTCGAGGAGATCAAACCCTACGTTCGCCTTGATTTTATTGATGCCTTTGTATGACAATTACAGAGTTGATCTACCATGAGACCGGATGAACAAAACCCTAGGTGGGTATGGCAATAATGGTTCTCCTTCGACGGGCTAAACCCTCTAGTTTATATAGACACCGAGGGTACCTAGGGTTACATATGGTCGGTCACCATCAGGGAATTAACATGCCGGTCATGCTAAACCAGACATAGAGGGTACACCAAGGCTTCGGAGGTTTCCTTCTGGAGCACGGGGTTGCCTGTAGTCCAGTCCTCCATTGGTGAACCAAGAGCGGGCAATTAGTTTGGACCATGAGAGATAGGCCGGCAGCCCGAGGACCCCATAGTCCGGGACATCCTCAATGGGCAGCACCTTCCCACTCAGCCATGAATTCCCGGAGGACTACGGCCTTGAGGAAGAGGATGAAATGGACATTGACGGGGAGCCTTTGTTCAAGGACAAGCTCACCAACCAAGCCGACACAAACAAGAAGCGCAAAAGCAAGTGGACGAAGGCATACACGCAGCCGGAGGACAAAATCCTTTGTGAGTGATGGAGGGACATTAGACAAGACCCCAAGGTCGACTCCGAGCAAAAGGCAAGTACCTTTGTACTTCGTGTTCATCGTGAGTACCATGAATGCAAGAAGTTCGTGTCGTACCAAATGGATAGCAAGCGCTGGTGGGTGTCTCTCTCAAAGCGATGGAGGGTGATACAACAAGAGTGCAACCCTTGAGAGCATCCAACCATGTCCCATGAGCGGCCTCGGCTTCAAAGATATGGTATACATGCGCCCCTCTTCGTATCCGTTTATGTTGTGCTTGCATGCCCATTTGCATGTCCATTTGTGTGACGCCCGAAGACCGACGTCCCAGAAGATTCCCGAAGATTCCAGATGTTCCGGGTTGCCCGTGTGTTTCTTTTGAGCTTGTGTTATTTATTTTTGCATTGCATCATGTCATCATGCCATCATGTCATTTTATTTTGCATCTCAACCTAAATAAATCGTGTGGACCTTCGGTCCATTTAAATCGAGGGAAGGTGACTTCTCTTTATAACATATAAAAGTCTCTCAAAATTTTACGGAGCTATATAATAATATTTCCATTTGTTTGGAATTAACCCCAACACACTTGCATATGTCCCATGCAACACCCATCCTTCTTCTTCTTCTTCCTCTTATTCTTTTACCTCATCATGCAAGTGAGTTCTTCGCTACCTCCTTTAATGTTCATTCTTTTCCTAAAAATTCTGGACCGTGCCATATGCCCCTCCTCCAAATTTTCATCCTTTCAGATATGCTCTGGTCAGATTCAAAAATGGCTCTAGTTTGAACTAAATTCAAACTTGAATTATTTTTTATATCTCTAATTAATGCCAGAGTATTTTATTTAAATGGTGCATAATTCCAGGAGTCTAGAAGTATTGCTACTTCTTTCAAATTCTTCCCGTGAACCCCTGGCCTTTTTCCCGTCTTATTCTGTGGATTGGTTATTTGCAGAAATAATTTAAAAGGAGAGGGCCCAGCAGCTCCTAGCCTCTTGGGCCGACTCCCTCCCAGCGCTAAGCCGGCCTAACTTCCTAAGGCCCAAGGCCCGGCTACCACCGAACCCTAGCGGGGCCCCTTCGCTCCTCCCTTCCCTTCGGTGCGCCGCCAGGAGCGAACCAATCGCCCCGCTCTCCCGTGTTCCCCGATCACGTCTCCTCACCCTCTCCCCTCGCCACCTTCGCTCCCCGAGCCCCTTCGCTCCTCTGCCAATTCCAGGGCGCCGTCGCCCTCCTCTGCGGCTCCCAGCAGCCGTGCCCGAGCACTACCGTCGCCGTTCCTTCCCCGAGCGCCCGCTTCCTTCGCCCCAACTCGCCAAGGCCGAGCCCCGCGCAGCGCCCGTCCCCGAGCGCCCTCTCCCTCCGGCCGGCCAGAAGCTGCGGCCAGAGCGCCCCGCCTCGCCATGTGCTCGTCCTCCCTCCGGGCCAGCCAGGCCGAGCGGCACTGCTGCCGCCATGGAGTCCCGCGGCCCCGTCGCCAAGAGCCTCCCGCCTCCATCGTGCCCGGGCATAGGCCCCATCCTCAAGCCGTCCTCCGCGCCTTGGCTCCCTCCCCGTTCGCCCCGAACAGTTCCACCTCTGCGCTGGAGCCCCCTTCTCGGCGCCCTTCCTCCAGCGCCCGAGGCCAGCAAGGCCGCGCCAGGAGTTCCAGCGCCAAGACCTCGCCCCGTCGGCCTCCCTCCGTTCCCTGCCGCACCTTCTGCGTGTCACCGAGCAGCTTCACCGCAGCCTCTTTTCTGTGTTTTGTTTGTTTTGTTACTGATGTTGTTATCTCAAGTACCCGGGAACGACTACACGACGACCCCTCAAGTGCATCTACGAGCTCCGTGTACGACTACATGAACGAGTACACGGCGACCCGACAAGTACCTCGACGACGTGTACAACTACACCGGGATCGGACCGACTACCTCGTGTACCTCTTCGTTACAAGAACCGAGACCGGACCGTCAAGTACATCTACTGATGTCAAGTACCACGACGCCGCAAGTACCACGACGACCGAACGGCTACGAGGACGAGTACAACTACGAACATGAACGTCTACCGTCGCCCCGTGTACCACTACTTCCACTACGTCCCTCTACGGTCTCGAACCGCCCCGAAACTCACGCTTCAAAGGTATAACGAGACGACCCCGTGGATGAACCGTGAATGCTTGTTGTGGTTGTATGAAATGTCTCCCGTGTGTGCTCCGTGCCGTTTCGACCTTTTGTCATGTTCCTCGGTTGCCTCGTCGCCGACTCGTGGGAACCCGGTAACGGGATCACCCCACCTTTTCATCTCGTTTGACTCGCTCACGCCATCTTTTCCTTTTGCACCGGTCACTCGCCGAGTTACCGGAACCGAGGTGTAGCGTTGCATCATTTTCGGTTCGTTGCCGTGGCACCCTTTCGTTCCACCACGGTGACAAATGCTTCTTATCATCTTCTTGTCAACTTTTAATAAAATTGCATAAAACTTGATCATGTCATCCGCATCATGATAACAACATTGATATGTTTAATTGTTGTTTGCTTATAATTACTAAACATGCTCATGAGGATTTTCCCGGAATTGTTGTTATTATTTCCGGCCTCATTTAAAATGTCTTAATAGGTAGTTTACTTATGCTTCACCTCTTGCCATGCTAAAAACCTTTAATCTTGTCTTGTTAATAATCGAGAGTCAATTAAATAATTAATGTGGTGTTTCGTCAATATGCAACTCGTTGCATATTGAGCTCCACTTAACTTGTAATATTGTTTGTGCACTTTGCCATGTCTTGCATATTTAAACCGGACATGCATCATACTTGGATGTGCATCGTATGCCATGTTGATGTTTGCGTGTTTACCGTGTTGTTTCTTTCTTTCCGGTTTGCTTCTCTTGTTAGCTTCGGTTTCGTTCCGGAGTTGTGAGGATTCGCTCGTCTGTTGCTCCTTCTGCTTCATGGATCCGTTCTTCTCCCTTGTGGAATTCCAGGCAAGATGATCATACCCTTGGATACCTTTACTACCATTGCCATGCTTAGTTGTCTCGATGCTATCGTTACAGGTCGCGCTACCCATCTTTTATGTCAGCCTCTCCTTGTTGCCATGAAACCTCTAACCTTGACACCTTCCTAGCAAAACCACTGTTTGGCTATGTTACCCGCTTGCTCAGCCTCGCTTGCTCAGTCCTTCTTATAGCGTTGTTAGTTGCAGGTGAAGATGAAGATCGTTCCAGGAGGGAACTTGTTGTTGGATATATCACAATATCTATAATTATTATTAACACACCTATACACTGGGCATGGGTGGAAGGCTTGGCCTTTTGCTCGGTGTTTTGTTCCACTCATGCCACCTTAGGCGCCGATAAACCGGCATTATGTTCCTTGATTTTGCGTTCCTTACACGATGGGTGGATGGGGACCCCTTGACAGTTCGGCTTTGAATAAAACTCCTCCAGCAAGGCCCAACATTGGTTTTAATTTGCTCATAATAACAACTTAATTAAATAATTAAATTTGCACAGGGAGTTAGCGCTACCCGAGGATTCTTAATTCTACATAGCAGGGGGGCCAGTGCTGATGGTGTTGGTCCCAAATAGAGTCGTGTGCGGGGCCCCCCTTGGAAACTTGGGTATTTCGGCCACTGTACGCTGTGCTCATCCGGTCGTGGCCTGAGACGAGATACGCGCGGCTACTATCAGGGTGTCGGCACGCCGGGAGGTCTTGCTGGACTTGTTTTACCATTGTCGAAATGACTTGTGCTACCGGGATTCCGAGCCTGATCGGTTTTTCCCTAAGATAAGGGGTGATGATATTATATTTATCACTTCAGCTAATCGTGAGAGCTTGTGATGGGCTAAGTTGGGACACCCCTGCAGGGTTATGATCTATCGAAAGCCGTGCCCGCGGTTATGTGGCAGATTGGAATTTGTTAATGTTCGGTTGTAGAAAACTTGACAGAGGATCCGAAGTAAAACACACAACTGTGTGAGTAACCGTGACTGTCTCTTTTCACTTCGAGAAGAGAACACGGTGGGGTTATGTTTGACCGTATGTAGTCAGGATCTTTAGCGATCAGCTTTTGCGACCGTTTGCGTAGCTTCTCATCTTATTCTGGTACTCGTAAGCTAGCCACCATATTATGCTTAGCCGCTGCTGCAACCTCGCCACCTTACCTCTTCCTACCCATAAAGCTTTGCTAGTCTTGTTACCCATGGTTATGGGATTGCTGAGTCCTCGTGGCTCACAGATACTACAACACCAGATGCAGGTTCAGCCGAGTTTGATGCAGAAGCTGGTTCAGTTCTTCGCCGGGAGCTCAATGAAGAGTTTGGCTGTTTTCTTGTGACGTTTCGACGATCAGTAGTGGTTTCTACTAGGATTCGATCCTGACCTGTGGCTTTATGTTGTTTTGGTATCTTTCTTTTGGATCTTCACCCGTAGTCGGGTTGTGATGTTTTGAATGATGTTTTGCTTATGTAATGTATTGTGTGAAGTGGCGAGTGTAAGCCAACTATCTCCTTTTGCATTTTAATCCCTCTTTTACATGAGTCGTGCAAAGATACCAAACTTGAGATCATTCTAGGATGGGCTTATACCTTTAAGTCGTGCCTCGACACGTAGGAGGTATAGTCCCATCCTGGGCATTACAATTTGCCTATATAATTGCATGTTATTCATTAGAAGACATGACAAGATTTGGAGACATTCAAGGCCCAACATGATGGCAAGTCCTTCAACCTCACCCATTGTTGGATGGTCATCAAATGGAAGGAGAAGTTCAAGGAGCAATACGCCACCGCCAAGGCACGTGGGGGAGGAAGTTGTCGAGGAGCATGGGGAGGGCGAGAAGCTACAACCACGGGGGAGACCAACTCCAACAAGGAGGACAAGTGCGATGCAACGTTGATTGTCTTGGATGCCACTCTCGAGGGCATGATGACCAAGAAGGATACAAGGGAGGAGAGCGTCGACAAGACAATGAAGAGGAAATTAATGCCTTCATGGAGATCCAAAGGAGGAAGCTTGAGCTCGATGCGCAGAAGCAAGCCAAGATGCTCGAGTTGGAGACAGAGAAGCAAGCAAAGATGCTAGAGAGGGAGGCCGCCAATGCAAGACCAAGGAAAAAGAAGTAGCATTCGGTAGCATGATGACGCGGGTGGTGATCATGAAGGTGGGCTTAAGCACGATGTCACCGAGGAAGAGACCATGGTTCGAGAAGATGCAGGCCGACATGCTCAAGTTCGATGACAAGTGGTCCATGGCGAAGGGCTCCATCTTTTTTTATGTCGGCAAGTGTGCTCGCATGACCACGGTCGAGATGGTGTGGTCAAACTCGTGCATCTTTATTGTGTGCTTTCATGTGTGTAGGTCGCTGAAAAATGCGCCAGCATGAACTGCGTGATGATTTTTTGGAGGCTGGCATGGCGCCGGCATGAACTATGGGTATTGGCATGATCTATGATTGTAGGTTTTTTGAAAATCTGTGTGCGGGCATGAAATGAGTCGGCGCATTGAGTGCACGGCCAACCCAAATGCAAAACATGACAAACGACGGGCGGATGGTCGTCCCAAATGGATATAAGGCGAATAAAGCGCCATCTTTTTGGATCGGCGCGTTGGAATTGCTCTAAAGCTAGCACAATAATCAATGTAACAAAGATTATCATGTTTTGGGCCGCCATGCAGACACCACATACATACGCGTCCGCCTGCATCCCGAGCCAAAACCCAAAAGGGGCCAAAACTTTCATAACTACTCCCTCCGTTCCTAAATATTTGTCTTTCTAGAGATTTCAACAAGTAACAACATAAAAAGTAAAATAAGTGAATCTACACATTAAAATATATCTACATACATCTGTATGTTGTAGTCCACTAGCACTAATGCCCGTGCGTTACAATGGAAAAGGAAAAAATGATGTGGTACATTAAGAGAGCAAAAATAAAATGATGATCAATATTAAAAGTAGGGTTCCTTGGGGGAGGGGGGCTAGTTCGGACCATGGGAGAGTCAACTAATCCGGGTGAAAATCTCTAACTATTGATTATTAGTTTATTGGTATGGGCCACATCTTCCTCGACTCGTACGAAACAACGACGCAACATCATATGGACATGCCAATTTCTGATAAGAAATGAAAAATATGGAGGCGAGGGCAGATATTTTGTTTGAAATTCTCAATTTCCCAACAGACGTATTGAGTAATAAGCAGAATTCACCCATTGCTTTAAGTGGTCATTCACTTTTTGCATCGTTCTTTATGTAAAGAATAACCTAATTCAGCACAAGGACAAAATACCGATGCTGGAGTGCTATTTGATTCAGATAGTCCACCAATTGTCAACGAATTTGTGTTGTTAATAGAGGGTTGATACGTCCCCAACGTATCTATAATTTTTTATTGTTCCATGCTATTATATTATCCTTCTAGGATGTTTTATGGGCTTTTATATACACTTTTATATGATTTTTGGGACTAACCTATTAACCCAGAGCCAAGTGCCAGTTTCTGTTTTTTCCTTGTTTTTGTGTTTTATAGAAAGGGAATATCAAACGGAGTCCAATAGATGTGCCAATTTTTGATGATTTTGTATGGACCAAAAGAAGCCCTCGGAGTAAAAGAGTTGGGCCTGGACAGCCCGAAGACCCCCCCCTAACTTGTGCCCTACGCCAAAAAATCCTATAAATACAGAAACCTCCAGAAAATAACCTAGATCGGGAGTTCCACCGCCAAAAGCCTCTATTGCCACCGAAAACCAATCTAGACCCGTTCTGGCACCCTGCCGGAGGGGGTAATCCTTCTCCGGTGGCCATCTTCATCATCCCGGCCCTCTCCATGATGAGGGAGGAGTAGTTCACCCTTGGGGCTGAGGGCATGTACCAGTAGCTATGTGTTTGATCTCTCTCTCTCTCTCGTGTTCTTGAGATGGCACGATCTTGATGTATCGCGAGCTTTGCTATTATAGTTGGATCTTATGATGTTTCTCCCCCTCTACTCTCTGGTGATGAACTGAGCTTTCCATTTGAAGTTATCTTATCGGATTGAGTATTTAAGGATTTTAGAACACTTGATGTATGTCTTGCATGTGCTTATCTGTGGTGACAATGGGATATCACGTGATCCACTTGATGTATGTTTTGGTTATCAACTTGTGGGTTCCGTGACCTTGGGAATCTATGCATAGGGGTTGGCACACGTTTTCGTCTTGACTCTCCCGTAGAGAATTTGGGGCACTCCTTGAAGTACTTTATGTTGGTAGAATAGATGAATCTGAAATTGTGTGATGCATATCGTATAATCATGCCCACGGATACTTGAGGTGACAATGGAGTATCTAGGTGACATTAGGGTTTTGGTTGATTTGTATCTTAAGGTGTTATTCTAGTACGATCTCTATGATAGATCGAACGGAAAGAATAGCTTTGTGTTGTTTTACTATGGACTCTTGAATAGATCGATCAGAAAGAATAACTATGAGGTGGTTTCGTACCTTACCATAATCTCTTCGTTTGTTCTCCGCTATTAGTGACTTCGGAGTGACTCTTTATTGCATGTTGAGGGATAGTTTTATGATCCAGTTATGTTATTATTGTTGAGAGAACTTGCACTAGTGAAAGTATGAACCCTAGGCCTTGTTTCCTATCATTGCAACACTGTTTATGCTCACTTTTATCTTTAGTTACCTTGCTGTTTTTATATTTTCAGATTTCAAAAACCTATATCTACCATCCATATTGCACTTATATCACCATCTCTTCGCCGAACTGGTGCACCTATACAATTTACCATTGTATAGGGTGTGTTGGGGACACAAGAGACTCTTTGTTATTTGGTTGCAAGGTTCTTTGAGAGAGACCATCTTCATCCTACGCCTCCCACGGATTGATAAACCTTAGGTCATCCACTTGAGGGAAATTCGCTACTATCCTACAAACCACTGCACTTGGAGGCCCAACAACGTCTGCAAGAAGAAGGTTGCGTAGTAGACATCAAGCTCTTTTCTGGCGCCGTTGCCGGGGAGGTGAGTGCTTGAAGGTATATCTTTAGATCTTGCAATCGAAACTTTTAGTTTCTTGTTTTATCACTAGTTTAGTTTACAAAAGAAAACTACAAAAAATGGAATTAAGGTTACCTCATATGCTTCATCTTTTTAATATCTTTCGTGAAAATGATGGGAAGGAAAATTGTGCTCAAGTACTAGAGGAGGAATTACATAGAATGCATGGCACTAAGAACTTGAATGAGGAGCATGATTGCAATGTTGTTAGTGTGAATTCTTCAAATATCCATAGCACTAATGATGATTGCACTAGTCATGATGAAAATATCTCTTATAAGGATGTCGATTTTTGTGGAGTGCATAGAGTTTGCAAGTACGTAACAAATATGGAAGATAGATTTTGCAAGCGGCATAAGTATTTGGAAACTAAATGGTTGCAAGAAAGGCTAGATGATTGTGCTGAAAATTTAAAAAAAATTTGCCATCCTTGTGAACTTTGCAATGAACGTGATAATTTAAATATCCAATGCAAATTGTTTCATGATTGTATCATGTCCAAAAATTGGGATGACTTGATTTCCCTTGCGCATCATAATGAACTTAGTTTGCTTGTGGGTTATGAAGAAATGAAATGTTTAACTAAGGATCTTCCAGAATTTGTCGTTGATAAAGTTCTTGATTCTGATCTAGAGGAAATTTATATGTATTGTGCGGTGAATTGCATTAAAATCCTTATATTGCCAATTACCTAAAGACAATAAAACAAATAGAAGATGAAGAGAATACTAATGAAAGGTAAGAGATTTCCCAATATCCTCCTATTCTTTCTTATGATGAATCAGGTAACGAGGAGGAGCCTTCTATTCAACCAATCTCATTAATAAAGAGCTCCGAAAAGAACATTAAACCCACACATAATGTGAAAAAAAGACGGAGAAGCAAAGATAAAAAGGTACCCCTTCCAAACGATGTTGCTCCTATTACTCATTGTGATGATGATAATTGCTATACTATCGGTGCTATCCGTACTATTAATGATGGGAGTGATTACGCTTATGATATGCAAAGGCCCAAGCTTGGGGATGCTATGTTTGATGAGAATGATATATTTGATAATTTATTTCCTGCAATTATTGTTTGTCCCAAGATTGGGTAGGCTACGTTTGATGAACATGATATTTTTAGCCTCCCAAGTTTTGATGAGCAAAGTTATAATGATGAAAGAATGCCTCCTATTTACGATGATTATTGTGAAGACACTATGCTATAAAAAGTAGTGATGATTATATTTATCAAACTTGTCATGATTATGATTACCCCATTTCTGTACAGTACTCTTTTAATGTGGAAACAATCTATAGTATTCAAGTCTCTTATGATACTCCGCTATTCCGAATGAGAAGAATTTTGCCTATGTGGAGAGTAATAAAATTTATATGCTTGGGGATTATGACAAGAATGATTTATCTGATAGTTATATTGTTGAATTCATTCATGATGCTACTAAAAATTATTATGAGAGAGGATCATATGCTTGTAGGAATTGCAATAATATCAAGTCTCCTCTCTATGTGCTTGAAGTTTTCAAGCTATGCTTGTTTTGCTTTCCTATGCTAGTTGATTATTGTGCCCATAAGTTGTTTGCTCACAAAATCCCTATGCATAGGAAGTGGGTTATACTTAAATGTTCTAGTCATATTCTTCATGATGCTCTCTTTATATTTCAATCCTTATCGTCTATGTGAGCATCATTGAAATCATCATGCCTAGCTAGGGGCGTTAAACGATAGCGCTTGTTCGGAGGCAACCCAACTTTAATTTTGTTCTTTGCTTTTTGCTTCTGTTTAGGAATAAATAGTGCATCTAGCTTCTGTTTAGATGTGGTTTTGTGTTTTAATTAGTGTTTGTGCCAAGTAGAACCTTTGGGAAAACTTGTGTGAAGTTTATGCGATCATGCTGTAAAAAACAGAAACTTTAGAGCTCACGAGATTAGCTACCATTTTTTACTGGAGAGTGATTTTTAGTTGATTATTTTTGCAGATGATTAATAGAGAAAATTACTCACGTCCACCAATTTATTTCAAACGTTTTAGAGTTACATAAGTATTCGAAAGTTACAGATTGCTACAGACTGTTCTGTTTTTGACAGATTCTGTTTTCTATGTGTTGTTTGCTTATTTTGATGAATCTATGAGTAGTATCGGAGGGTATGAACCATAGAGAAGTTGAAATACAGTAGATATTACACCAATATGAATTTAGAATGAGTTCATCACAGTACCTAAGTGGTGGTTTTATTTTCTTATACTAACGGAGCTCGCGAGTCTTCTGTTGAGTTTTGTGTTGTGAAGTTTTCAAGTTTTGGGTAAAGATTTGATGGACTATGGAATAAGGAGTGGCAAGAGCCTAAGCTTGGGGATGCCCAAGGCACCCGAAGGTAAAATTCGAGGAATACCAAGAGCCTAAGCTTGGCGATGCCCCGGGAAGGAATCCCCTCTTTCGTCTTCGTCTATCGGTAGCTTTACTCGATGCTATATTTTTATTCACCACATGATATGTGTTTTGCTTGGAGCGTCAATTTGTTTTATTTTGTTTTGCTTGCTTTTTGAATAATATCCCAAGATCTGAAATTCTTAAGTGTTAGAGAGTCTTCACATACTTATATAGTTGTTCAACTACTCATTGATCTTCACTTATATTATTTTGAGAGTCTTTTAGAACAGCATGGTAATTGGCTTAGGTTATAAAATTAGTCCTAATATGATAGGCATCCAAGATGGGTATAGTAAAAACTTTCACATAAAGTGCATTGAATGATAGGAGAATTTTGATACTTGATGATTGTTTTGAGATATGAGGATGGTGATATTAGAGTTATGCTAGTGGGGTAATTATGAATTCAAGAAATAATTGTGTTAAAGTTTGTGATTCCCGTAGCATGCACGTATGGTGAGCCGCTATGTGATGAAGTTAGAGCATGAGGTATTTATTGATTATCATCCTTTCTGTGGAGGTCGGGATCGCGCGATGGTTAACTCCTACCAACCCTTCCCCTAGGAGCATGCGTTAAATACTTTGTTTTGATGACTCATTGATTTTTGCAATAAGTATATGAGTTCTTTATGACTAATGTCGAGTCCACGGATTATACGCACTCTCACCCTTCCACAATTTCTAGCCTCTCTTGTACCGCGCAACTTTCGCCGGTACCATACACCCACCATATATCTTCCTCAAAACAGCCACCATACCTACCTATCATGGCATTTCCATAGCCATTCCGAGATATATTGCCATCCAACTTTTCAGCGTTCCATTCATATGACACACTTCATATTATCATATTACCATGCATGATCATGTATTTGACATCGTATTTGTGGCAAGGCCACCATTCACAATTCCTTCATACATGTCACTCTTGATTCATTGCACATCCCGGTACACCACCGGAGGCATTCACAAAGAGTCATATTTTGTTCTAGCTTCGAGTTGTAATCTTTGAGTTGTAAGTAAACAAAAGTGTGATGATCTTCATTATTAGAGCATTGCCCCGTATGAGGAAATAAAAAAAAGGGGGAAAGGCAAAAAAAAAAGAGATGGCCCAAAAAAAAGAGGGGGCTAAAAAAAAGCCCCCTCCCAAAAAAATGAGAGAAAAGAGAGAAGGGACAATGCTACTATCCTTTTCCACAATTATGCTTCAAAGTAGCACTATAATCTTCATGATAGAAAGTCTCTCGTTTTGTCACTTTCATATACAAGTGGTAATTTTCATTATAGAACTTGGCTTGTATATTCCAACGATGGGCTTCCTCAAATGCCCTAGGTCTTCATGAGCAAGCAAGTTGGATGCACACCCACTTAGTTCTTTTGTTGAGCTTTCATACACTTATAGCTCTAGTGCATCCGATGCATGACAATCCCTACTCACTCACATTGATATCTATTGATGGGCATCTCCATAGCCCATTGATACGCCTAGTCGATGTGAGACTATCTTCTTCTTTTGTCTTCTCCACAACCACCATTCTATTCCACATAGTGCTATATCCATGGCTCACGCTCATGTATTGCGTGAAAGTTGAAAGGTTTGAAAGAATTAAAGTTTGAAACAATTGATTGGCTGAAACTGGGGTTGTGCATGATATGAATATTTTGTGTGATGAAGACGGAGCATAGCCAGACTATATGATTTTGTAGGGATAACTTTCTTTGGCCATGTTATTTTCAGAAGACATGATTGCTTTGTTAGTATGCTTCAAGTATTATTATTCTTATGTCAATACAGACTTTTATCTTGAGTCTTTCGGATCTGAACATTCATGCCACAATAAAGAGAATTACATTGAGCATTATGTTAGGTAGCATTCCACATCAAAAATTATGTTTTTATCATTTACCTACTCGAGGACGAGCAGGAATTAAACTTGGGGATGCTTCATACGTCTCCAACGTATCTATAATTTTTTATTGTTCCATGCTATTATATTATCCTTCTAGGATGTTTTATGTGCTTTTATATACACTTTTATATGATTTTTGGGACTAACCTATTAACCCAGAGCCCAGTGCCAGTTTTTGTTTTTTCCTTGTTTTTGAGTTTTACAGAAAAGAATTATCAAACAGAGTCCAATTGACGTGCCAATTTTTGATGATTTTTTATGGACCAAAAGAAGCCCTCGGAGTAAAAGAGTTGGGCCAGGACAGCCCAGAGACCCCCCCCCCTGACTTGTGCCCTAGGCCAAAAAATCCTATAAATACAAAAACCTCTAGAAAATAACCTAGATCGGGAGTTCAGCCGCCGAAAGCCTCTATTGCCACCGAAAACCAATCTAGACCCGTTCTGGCACCCTGACGGGGGGGGGGGGGATCCCTCTCCGGTGGCCATCTTCATCATACCGGCACTCTCCATGATGAGGGAGGAGTAGTTCACCCTCGGGGCTGAGGGTATGTACCAGTAGCTATGTGTTTGATCTCTCTCTCTCGTGTTCTTTAGATGGCACGATCTTGATGTATCGTGAGCTTTGCTATTATAGTTAGATCTTATGATGTTTCTGCCCCTCTACTCTCTTGTCATGAATTGAGTTTTCCCTTTGAAGTTATCTTATCGTATTTAGTCTTTAAGGATTTGAGAACACTTGATGTATGTCTTGCATGTGCTTATCTGTGGTGACAATGGGATATCACGTGATCCACTTGATGTATGTTTTTGTGATCAACTTGCGGGTTCCGTGACCTTGGGAATCTATGCATAGGGGTTGACACATGTTTTTGTCTTGACTCTCCGGTAGAGACTTTGGAGCACTCCTTGAAGTACTTTGTGTTGGTTGAATAGATGAATATGAGATTGTGTGATGCATATTGTATAATCATGCCCACAGATACTTGAGGTGACAATGGAGTATCTAGGTGACATTAGGGTTTTGGTTGATTTGTATCTTAAGGTGTTATTCTAGTACAAACTCTATGATAGATCGAACGGAAAGAATAGCTTCGTGTTGTTTTACTACGGACTCTTGAATAGATCGATCAGAAAAAATAACTTTGAGGTGGTTTCGTACCCTACCATAATCTCTTCGTTTGTTCTCCGCTATTATTGACTTTGGAGTGACTCTTTGTTGCATGTTGAGGGATAGTTTATGATCCAGTTATGTTATTATTGTTGAGAGAACTTGCACTAGTGAAAGTATGAACCCTAGGCCTTGTTCCTATCATTGCAACACCGTTTATGCTCACTTTTATCTTTAGTTACCTTGCTGTTTTTATGTTTTCAGATTTCAAAAACCTATATCTACCATCCATATTGCAGTTGTATCACCATCTCTTCGCCGAACTAGTGCACCTATACAATTTACCATTGTATTGGGTGTGTTGGGGACACAAGAGACTCTTTGTTATTTGGTTGCAGGGTTGTTTGAGAGAGACCATCTTCATTCTATGCCTCCCACGGATTGATAAACCTTTGGTCATCCACTTGAGGGAAATTTGCTACTGTCCTACAAACCTCTGCACTTGGAGGCCCAACAACGTCTACAAGAAGAAGGTTGCGTAGTAGACATCAAGGGTGACCATGACATGACTATAGGAGTACACAATATTCCGTATAGAACCAGCACTACATATGAGTTGTGCTGGTTTTGGTACTACAAAGAAATTGGCAAGATAGAAAATGCATGGTTTATTGGTAGTGCAGAGACAACATGACCCAATACTGAAGACGAACAAGGACTTCCAGTGCTGCTCTAGCGACTCCCCGCGGCGCCGACAGAGTGGTGGCCGAGTTCACTTCAAAAATAAAGTATAATCATCAATTCAGAAATTACCTTGTACTTAACAATTAGGTACTTATTGTTGCTAACTTTATCTGTAATTGAAGGACAAGAACATCCACCCAACCTCATCCCAATTCGCCGACCGAATGGTGGCCTAGCTCACTTAAAAAATTCCAATATAATCATCAATTTAGAAATTACTGTGTACTTAACAATTAGGTAATTATTGTTGCTAACTGTATCTATAATTGAAAGATAATAAAATCCACCCAGCATCATCCAGATCCGTCGTCCAAGCGGACGCACAAGGTGCCGGACATGTGTGATACCACTCAGCGTCCTCGATGAAGAGCAACGTGATGCCCAGGCTCAGGACCAGGAGTAAATAGTAAAGACCACTCCTTACTGCCTGCGCACTAGACAGGAGGGCCATGTTCGACAACAATACGATAGATGTCGTCCATGATGCTCTGGGCGGCCGCGCACCATGACGGATGAGGCGAGGCGGAGGGCCATGCAAAAGAATGCTCCGGACGCATGCAGGCCGACTGGCAACCGCCCTGGCAAGGTGGGAGGATGCCAACCCGCCTGCATCTAATCAAGGTAGTGGTGTGACTTGTGCGGTTGGTCCATCATATTCTTGTGGTGTTCAACAGGAAGTCTTTGATGAACCACCTGAGTTGCATCTTGGTCAGATAGAGATGCTTCTGCATTCACTTGTGCTTGTGGTGGAACAATATCGCCGATGCAGGTCCGTGTTGAAGGGGCTAGTGATATTTTTCCTCCTTTGATTCCTCGAGATCCGACTAAGCGCGCACTTGACCGATGATGTGCCATAGCCTGCCCCACCACCACCGTCACTCATGAGAGGTTGGCGTAGGGAAAATAGAGAACAACATAGGGTTGGTCCGATCAATCTAGGAGGACGTATGTATACGTGGACGGATTTGTAAGTAGGAAGCTAAGCTAAGTAGGGCCTCTAGATTGATTATGTGTAGGCTAGCACATACAACAATCTAGTTGATTGCCCTAAAAAAGTACTTGATCTTGTCGATTAATAACATCGGATAGTTGTGCACGCATATATAGTATGCAAAGTGATCAGACCATTCCTTTTGTTTTCTTGGTACATAGCTTTTCATCTTTATATAGCGTATTTTTTATTTGCAAGGGCTTTACTTATAGTGTATTGATTGCATAGAGTCCGATCCAAATACTTACACAACTCAAAAAGGTTAACCGTGTTATTGGTCTAGGACTTTGTTCTATAACGCTTTTTTTCCTTATATATGTGTAGATCTATTGTTCTCGTCCCCCCTTTAGGAAACGCCCGGGTCGCTCCCCCGCGGGCGATCCGGGCGTGAAACCCTAGCCACAGTGAGCCGCCGCCACACACCGTTCCTCTCCCTGCCGCCACCGGCGAGCGTCGCCGGGCAAAGCCTGCTCGGCGTTGGTGGCAGCGCGAGCTTCTCCTCTCTGCTTGTGTGGGGGCGCGGGGGGTTGCTCATCCTGGCAGAGGCACAAGGCCATACGGGTTAACGGAGTCCTTTGGCTGGTGCAGCATGTACGACACGAGGAGCATGCATGTGAGTTGGGTTCCGTCGGATCCAAGCTTCGCGGGCTGATGATCGGACGGCCGCGAGGCAGTGACAGCCGGCTGATCCGAGGCAGCAGGTGCACGTGGTGTCCCCCAGCGCGGATCTGTAGTGCACGCGCAGACGCCGGCCCAAAACGGCTCGACTTGGTAGTGGCTTGGTGCCGGCGTGCGGGCGGCTGGAGTCTTGGAACCGGCGACTGTCTGCGGCCTGGCAGATGGGCGGATCTGTAGTCAGGCGACTGCAGCCTGGTACGACCCGGCGTGGTTGTCTTGATTCAAATCTGGAAGGCTTGGTGATGGTGATTTAGATCCGGTCGGCCGTTTGGTGGTGACTGAAGACTGTGGTGCAGCGACCTCCTACGGCTCCACGACGGTGGTGGTCATTCGAAGGTCTAATAGAGGGTTCATCTCTTGAGATCCGGTGGCTGACATCGGCGGTGAGATGCAAAACTAAGGACGATGTCTTGATGCAGAGGGATGGTTGTGCAGCGGCGACACATCGCATAATTGTTGGGATCGCGGAAAAGTGGTGGCGACAATACATGAGTGACTTCGATGGTGGTGCTACTCGAGCACCCAGTTTAGAGCTCCGGGGTGAAAGCCTAGGTTTGACCAGAGTTGGTTATAGCTGGCAATGGCGATATTATTTTACATCGTTACCTTGTTGAAGGCATTGCTCAGATAAGTTTCAGACTGATTTTTCAGGGTGAAAACCCAGATTCTGGCCTTAGTGGCTGCATCCGATGATGGCGCCGCTTGAGCGTCGCTCCCTTCTTGAAGGCGCTGCTGTTGAAGACCCCTCGTCGTCCATGTGGTGTTATGATATAGTTGGTGCAGATACGGTCATTGTTGTAGTTTTGACGATCGTTGATCTAATTGCTTTGAGACTTTTTTTTCTTTTTTCTCGCTTACGCATAGCTTTGGTCATATGACTTTGCTAGTAGCCGACGTGTTTGTGTGTTGGTGTTGCCTGTGTGCATCTTAGCTATGCAGATGCCGGGTGTGGGCTTATCGTGTTTTGTATCTTCTTGATGCTTCATTTTGAGTCAATAAAATCCATCCTTTGTCAAAAAAATGTGTAGATCTATTTTTAAATCTTGTCTGTCGATCTTTATCTATACTTCTATACTATTATTAAACGAGCAAACATATTCAACACTACGTGCACGCAGCCTAACCTACACATAACTACACCGAGAAATTATAGCCTTCTGATTAAATCACTTCATTTGATCCAATCATCAATATAATAACTAACCCATCAACAGAAGTACGTTTAGCTATTTCGGTGGGCGGACGAATACTCTGGCAAGAGAGGTTCGTACGCAACCACATAATCCCACCCCAATTAGCGCTAACTTCCCACTAATCCCATTCCCAAATTCCCGCAAAAAAATCCGATCCCAAATTAGTGTGTCCCAGCCCACTTCCTCCGTAGTGGGGATAAAACTTGCCTGCTCCCTCCTCATGCTTCCATCCGTGCTCCCACTTCATCCTACGGCTGTCCTTCTTCCTTTTTTCTTTCTAATCTAACCATCTCCCCCCTGATTTTAAGGGGGTGGGGCCAGGCCTTATTTTGCTCCAATCAAATCTAGCCACGTACGCGGGAGCACGGATGGGCACACGTGAGAGGAGCAGGCAAGTCTCGTCCCCGTAGTGGGCCTTAGATTAGCTCTACCCCGCCCTAGCCCTCCCGTCCGGTTCGCATGCCCCCAAACCCGATCCCGCCGACACGCGCACAGCAACACGACGGCCCTGTCATCGATGGAAGGAGGAACAACAGCTGCCACGAGGCCATGGCGGCGATGCCCGACGAGGAGGCGTTCCGGGAGGTGGATCAGACGGGGCGGTTCGGGCGGTACGCGGTCGTGCTGGGCTCGGCTCTGTGAAGAAGGTAAACCGTGGTTCGACCAGGTGGGGGGCACCGAGGTGACGTCGAACTGTGTGCGCCTGCGCATGCTGGACTCCGCCATGGTGACCGCCTTCACGCCGAGGTGGGCCTCCTCCGCTTCCTTCACCACGACCTCATCTGCCGCACCACCACACCCACAACCCTGCGCATCATCACCTCGATCTTAATTGTAGCAACGATCTTTATCAACGGCAACACCGGACATGTAATACCTGCTCCCATCAATCTCCTAGCTAATTGTCTCTCCTCGCACTTCTTCAATTGAACAATTAAATATCTTCAATTCCCCAATTTTTATAATTAGAACTTCGTTATGCTGAACTCTCCCGCCTTCTAGCGCATGACGCCGTTTCGCATAATTTAATTTATTTAATCGTTTCTAAAAAATAATTTCATTTTATTATGCCCATAATTTTAAGTACTCATAGATGCATCGATTTTTTTTTGTTTAAATGATCTGCCCATGTGTTCGACCACCGAACGCCGGTCTGTTCGGCCGAACGGCGAAAGACGACAGAGCTCTCCATGTTTTGCTGCAGAAATTATGCACCCAAAAAAAGATATACATTAAAAGGTTCTCCTGATCTTTGTAGCCATATGCAGTACCCAATCATCACAACGTTGATAAGCAACATCCAGTTTTGTTGCCAAATTTTTAGCACAAGAGAAATTCAAGTGGCACATACATTTATGTGCATGTTGCAGCTTATTATGAAGGAGTTAATTACACCTATCATACACGAACTTGCACGGTGGGTACAAATTCATACAATAACTTGTAAAATGACACAAATTGCTCCTATAACTTGAGTTTCGGCAACATTACAGTACAATTCCGTCAGTTACTGTTAGTGCTCCGTTATATTCGTCTACATTGCACGCCAGCGTGGCACCAAGCCCACACTCTCTCCTCTATTATAACATGGGTCCATGCTGTGAGCCACTAAGAGAAATTAGTTTCGAACCAGAGACGTCCGCTCAAGCTAGAAAGGTGCTAACTACAAATTCCGCCTGTTTATTTCTGTTAAACAACTTACTGGTAGTATCCTCTGCTTTTTTTTCTACGGGTTGTGTACGCTGCTTTCTCAAAGCTACAGGTACATACATGCATTTAGAGTCGGAGACATCCTGGAAGGCATGAGTATACGCTTGTTCATATGTTTTTATTAGGGTCACTTGTTTTTCTTTAACACGGTACAATCGTAGTCGCTCAGATACACAAACATACACTCATCATGACGAACACATGCACGCATAGCCTACCCTTATGAGCACCTTCGAAAGAGTGAGCAGCATAACATCCTAAGATTTTACAAAGTCATCACAGACGCCTGCAGTCGACAAAACGTGTCATCCCACTGAATAACTATTTTATCCACTTGATGAGCACATCGCACAAACGGGAGTGCAAAATTGTGCCTGGCGGGCTACCTGGAGCCTTTTAAAAAATAATTCTAAAAGCATATTTAAAAGTTTCAAAATTATATATTTTGTGAACACTTGTATGTGCTCAATACAAATCTGTAAAAAAATGGTTTAAACATATAATGATTTGTGAGCCTCACATAAAAAAATTGTTGACCCAACTGCAAAAGAACAACCCTTTTTTACATACATATTTGTCTTATTTTTAAACGCCACGTTGAAAGTAGATTACATAAAATTTCACACATATGTAGTCTACATGTATATGTGCATGCATATATATTTTGGATTTTTCTAAAATGCATACGTATGGCATTTGAGAGATGGGCTCCACATATGTTTTCACATTTTTTTATTTCTATTTCTAAATATGCTTTTTGATTATTATTTTCAAACGACGAGCCCGTCAACCATAACTTAACAGCACTCTTCTCACAAACTGCATGCAAACACAAGGACCATGGTCCGTGCCCACATTGAAAAGTGCTACAACATTCCCGCAAAAAAAAAAGATAAGTGGTACAACAAATAAACTGTTCTCAAGATATAAATTAAGTTGTGCATCGTTATTTATCAGCTACTCCCTCCGTCTCAAAATTCCTGTCTTATATTCATCTAGATAGGGAAGTATCTAACACTAAAACGTGACTAGATACATTCATATTTAGACAAATTGAAGACAAGAATTTTGGGACGGAGGAAGTACTTGTTTTGGTTGGTTTTGCTAGCCCACTATGCGATACAGGCCTGCGATATACGCAGACTGGTAGAGTTAACTCACCGTTTGACGGTGAGTAACGGAAATGTATGAAAATGTTTCCGAAAATCATGTTAGTGGATCAGTTTGTGTCAATTTTCAAGTTGTTGTATGAATACGTACATATCATGCAAGTTTGTGTACTATATGTGTAATTAACTCTATTATGAAGTGTAGATCATTATGCATTGCAATTCCAGCCTGATGCAAAGTTGACCTTGGTTGCAGTGGAAGGTCATTGACTGAAAATCATTCTCACGTCAACCAAGTGTAATTACATGTTATTCCTGTAACACTGGTTTATTTAGTCATGAATGTTCATGCTTAGTATGGCATGCTTCATTTCGCAAGAAAAAAAAAGCTATGTTTCTTATTTTTACACAGGAATTCGGATCATATTCAAGAGGGTGGGAATTCACGTGCAGATCTATCAAATACTAATTGTCATGTTGCATTAATATGCACAGTGTTCAAAGTGTCCGTGTTTTCTTCAGGTAATTGATATCTACAATTTTCTATGAGTTTCTTGGCGCACCAAGCAGGGTAAGGGAACACATACTGGTTTATCAGATATTGATAGTCATGTTGTATTTTTTGGTATTGGAATTTGTGATAAAGTTGGCTACCTACAGTGTGATAAAATAGATATTAATAGATTGTTGGATGAATGGGTATGCATGCCCAATTTCTTTTCTTGCTGAAAATACAGAGGGCAGGCTTCTATAATCAGTCGATCACCATCTTTTCGTATATGACAAGGAAACGTCGAGCAATGAAACAGTCTTTTTTTTCTGTTTGATGGAAATGGTTACTAGAATGTTAAATTACTTCCACTTGCAACTTGTTGTTCCCAAGTGGAATCGTCGACCGTAAAGGATCCGGATAAGTATGAGCTCAAACCAAAGCAGATATTGATATGGTTCTCATGGAGAGCTTTACCTTATTTCTTAGTTTAATACTTTTTCATCTGATGTTTTCTAATAGTTTGTTTTCATCTCCGCTGATGTACTTCTAAATTGTAGATTCCTACCATCTATCTTCCCAGATGCAATCTCGAAAGATGAACGATCATATAATTGCTGCCTTATTTCTTTCATTAGATCTCTAGGCCACTGTTTTATTACTTGATAACTGTTTATTTATGCAGATGATTGCTAGCACATCTGATATATTGTGGAATATTGGGAAAGATCCCCGTATCGAACATGAGTTTAACTCACGTGTAAACAAAAAGTTGCTGCCTCTGAAACCATGGATGCAGTGGCTATCCTTGGCCACACACCAGATGAATTTATTGATTCAGTTCATGTACTGCTTTATTTACAATTATTTTTATTTGTTGTCCTTTTCAGATGCAGTAATTTTGATGTATGACTATTTGATGTAAATAAATTCTAATTATGCATTAAATAAAATGCCAATATCAGTTGTGATGATATTCTTGGTGTGAACCTGCAAAGAAAAAGTATTTTTTCTATCAATGGACTTGATCTGACATTGTAGCGAGGTGTTGTTACATTTTAACATGGCAAGCTTAAGGTCTATAGATAGTAGAGACAGAGACGTCGTATGATGATATAGCGGGAACCTTATGTTCTACTTATTGCATCGTGTGGCATCATAATAGAGAAGGCGTGGAACGATAAATGATGACATAACATGAAGGTAACATGAAGGTTGCATCTTTGTGCTGCATTGTGATTTGCATTAATAAATGGAGACGTGCGTTGCACGTATACACTAACTAATAATTAACATAAAATCAACGGATTTAAAGAGACGACTTATGAAGAACTATAAAAGGTTCCGTCCTTTAATATTAGGTATAAATATAGATTTTAAATGTCTGGAATGACAAATATTTAGGAGCGAAGGAAGCAGTACTTACAAAAGGAAGTATAGTAGCCAATAGAGCAGTTTTGTTAAGGACAAAACACACTGATGTGTATGCAGTGCGAGAACGACAAACGGCAGTGTTTTGGTATTGTAATTCCTTAATTATCACCAAGTTGAGGGCATTTGGTTTGGTGTTATCATTCTTGCTTAGGGTAATTCTCGGAATGCCCCAACCTTTGTACATTGTTGTCTTTTTTTTTCCTTTTTTCTTTTTTGCGATGGGTTTTATAATTCTTGTCAGTAATCAATATAAACTTTAATCTGAATCAGACTCTGAATAATCTTAAATTTGTGCAAAATTTCACTCGTCTAGATTAGCTTCAGATCCTGGATAAACTTTGTTAGAAACTTGGCACTCACATCCTTCGTTTTTGAGCTGAAACTGTAGAACCATCGTTCTACGGTATTTTTATTAAAATAATAAACTACAGCATTCACATCTTGATTAGCATCGCTACTTGATGGACCACAAAGGAGGAGCAAATTAAATTTAATCAAAAAGTTTAACAAGAGGGTTAAGACTAGCCATAGTGGGTAGTAACATAGAGTAGTAACATGCCCATGTTACTACTCTATGTTACTACCTCTATAGTGGGGAGTAACATATGTGTGGTAACATGGAAGACTTCATTTATTAGGCCATAGACTCATCTTATCTTGATATGTGTGATGTTACTCATACTAGTAGTAACTAGCTATGTTACCACATGCCTCTCTTTCTTCATTTATTGCTTGCCACATCATCTTTTTTATCTAGATATGTGTGATGTTACTACCTATGTTACTCCCACTATGGGTAGTCTAACTAATGTACTACTGTACATCATCATCACACACGCACACACAGACAGAGCCATATAAACAGTCATATACATCCTTTCAAAAAGAAAAAAAAAACAATCGAATACATATTCATACAGTCTGCACGCAAGACGGATGTTAGCACCAATGTCAATACTGCATGTTTCGGCGATCGGTGCAAACACTTCTTTACAAGTTCCTTTCCGAAAGGAATGGTGAGGTCATGCTAATACTGCTTGGCGTTGGCATTCATGGCGAGGACGTTGCTTGAGAGCTGCGCGAGCACCTTCTCGTAATCGCCCAGGATTGGCTTCAGCTGCGGGCGGTCGAGGAAACCGTTGTCGCAGGTGTCAACAGCGGTGCGCGCCGCGTCGAGCGCGCTGCGCGCCGTCGCCTTGTCTCCTCGCTTGAGCGCGGTCAGCGCCGAGTCGAACTGGTAGTTCATGTCGTCGTAATTACCGATGCAGTCGCTGATGGCGCCCTTGGAGAGTTTGTCCACGTGCGGGTCCTTGGACACGTCCGTGGCCGCGTTCTTCGCCTCCACGATCTTGGCGCGCACCGCATCTATGGCCAGGGTCAGCACGCCCAAGAGGTTCTTTTGCCGCCCTGGCACCGCCGCCGTCTCCGGCAGCCTGGCGATCGATGCCTCGCACGCGTACGGGTAGCTCGTCTTGGCGCACATGGACTTCACCAGCGGGCTCAGCATCCGGAGCACCGGCTGGGGCACCATCTCCGAGTAGGACTGCACGTCCACCTTGGGCTTCGTCGGCGCCGCGTAGCCGTCGGGCGAGTCGGTCGCCTGGACGTTGCCGTCGGGAGAGTCGGTCGCCGGGACGTTGCCGTCGGGCGAGTCGGTCGCAGGGACATAGCCTTCGGGTGAGTCGGTCGCGGACATCACCGATTGGGCCTTGCTCGGCGTGACGTAGCCGTCTGGCGTGTCCGCCGTCGACATCTGCGTTGTCGGCGCGGCGTAGCCGTTGGGAGTGTTTGCTGCAGACATCTTTGGTTGGGCCGTAGTCGGCGCGGCGTAGCTGTTGGGTGTGTCGGCCGCGGGCAACTGTGGCTTGGTCTTGGTCGTCGGCGCTTGGTACCCGTCGGTTGTGTCGACAGCTGGCATAGATTCATCGGCCTTGGCCTCCACGGGGACGGCATCAAAATCTTCCTTTGATGTCTTGTTTTTGCTTTTGGATTTTTTCTTGTCACCCGCGTTCTCGTAGAACTCGCTCTTACTTTTTGATTTCTTCTCGGCGCCATCATCCTCGGACGAGTCGCTTTTCTTTTTGGATTTCTTCTTTTTCTTCTTCTCATCATCGTCATCATCCTTGTTTTTCAATTTCTTCTCATTCTTTTGATCATCGTTGTCGCCATCCTTGTTTTTCAATTTCTTCTCTTTCTTCTCATCGTCGTCGTCGTCATCCTTATTTTTCAATTTCTTCTCTTTCTTGTCATTGTCATCGTCGTCATCGTCGTACTTGCTTTTAAACTTCTTGTCTTTCTTCTCATCATCATCATCATCATCATCATCATCCTTATTTTTGGATGTATTCTCGGTGTCATATATAGAGTCCTTGTCTTTGCTTTTGGAATTCTTCTCTTTTTTCTCATAATCGTCATCGTCCCTATTTTTAGATATTTTCTCTTTCCCGTCGTCGTCTTTGTTTTTTGTTTTTTTCTCCTTCTGGGCATCATCGTCCTCAGAGATACCACTCTTGAGTTTGGATTTGTTCTCCTCATTCTTCTCAGCGATGGTATCCTCGTAGTTCATGTCTCCTTTGACTAGAGTGATGACCTTGGCCTCCTTCTTGAGTTTCTTCTCGTCGCTCTTACTTTCAAGTTTCTGCTCAGGCACAACACCCATAACATAGCTTGTCTTATCGACGGCATCCTTAACGGCCTTCTTCTTGCTGTTGGGCCCAACTGATTTTTGATCAGCTGCATAAGCGTCTGGTTCGACACTCGCGATACTGAGTTTGTCGGCGAGGTCCTCTTTGTGGGCGCCCTGTAGCAATTTCTCCTTGGTTTCCTCCTCAGCAGTCATCGCCGGCACGTGCGGCGCGACGGCAGCCATGTGGAGGAGGAGCAGGAGGAGGGCCGGAGCGAGCAGCACCCTCATCGTTATCATCGGGACAGGGTGGCAGTGGTGCGGGAAAAAGTTTGGACTGGAAGCCATAGGAGAGGAGGGGTATTTGAACCGGGAAGGGGAGTAGGTGATCGGCCGCGTTTGGCGGGAAATGGGAGGTCGTGCTGGTCTTTGCCATTTCATGCGGGGACTATAGCCTATAACATGCAACTGACCATCCTTCTGTAGAATTAAGCGCATGCCGTGAAGCCAGGACAACAAATAGACTACAGAAGACTCGGAATTTACCACACATCGAATTGCTAAAAATAGTACGTACAATGTAACGAATTTTCCGTGTGCTTCCACCCTTGGCGGGAGAGACTAGTGCAGAATCTAGGCATACTGTGAAAGAATAGAAAAATGATACTGGGCTGTTGGATCAAGGATGTACGATACAAATTCGTGAGGATATATATGTACTCGTAACGACACAACTCTGTGAAATATGTCCCTTTGCTCCCAGTAATTTGCTTCAGGTCTCTCCCCTTCAAACATGCTCACTCTGTCGCCCGCTTCCCTGTTCCCCAAACTCTCGTCGACGGGGGTAGCGGCCAGGCAGATCTGGTGCTTCCTTGGTGGACGACGGCTACTCCCACAACACCTGCTCCCTACCTCGTCCCAATCCTACTCCGGCATTCATGTCGCTTGGCGCCGTCCCCAGGGCACCCAACTCCCTGGTGACCGCGGGCGGCCCGCCCGCTCAGCTGCATATTCTAGGTCTGGAGGCAACCTGGAACTGGTCTAGTGCGCCGTGATGCTGCCACGATCTCCTCCTCCCCGGTGCTCCAAGATCTAGCAATAGCTCACCGGAGGCAAGCAGGTGGTGCTCGATCTCCTGGCCTCCTTCACCTTGCAGGATCAACAGCAAGGTCAGTTGCGTTTCTCCCACTCACCTCCCCCTCTCCCTCTTATAGATTTCTCTCTAATGGTAGATTCCCTCTCCTGTGATGACTTGTATGGCTTTCACTTGTATTCTTTGGTGATTAAACAAAGCATGATGCTTACTCATAGGGCTTAGTCGTGGTATGCTATCCAAAAACACATGGTTCTGAAGATTGTCAACATTGGTCATTGTAGCTCATATTTTGTACGTACCGTGTTGTATTCAAGTAAAAGCATATCCATCTATTGAAAATTTACACATATTTAGCGTATACGTGCATGTTGGATTTTTGTTCAGAATTCGGTTATACTTTTAAATATGCATTTCATCTTTTCCCAAAAAAGTGGTTCAATGGAGGTTGAGCTCCAAAGTGCCTCACCCGTGGTTTTAACTAATGTTTGAAAAAGCGGTAGGCGTAAGCGAGGCGGTTGGACTTCGCCTAGTGCATAGGTGGCGTTTAAGCGCCCTAGGCATGACCTAGGAGGTAATAATTTTTACTATTAGGGTGTATTTGAGCTTTTATATGTGTGTCGATATTAATTTAGGTTAAATTAATAATTTAACTACCAACTACTGCCAATTGAATATGGTATGTTTGGCATATCGGTGCAATATGGCAAGATTTCTCGGCCAGGTAGACAATTTGTTGCTTGCCTCGCGTAGACTTCCGCTTCTGCCCTAGGCGAGTCGTTTGGCCATTGCCTAGCTCCTAAGCGTGCCTAAGCGCATCCTAGCACTACAAAAAATCAGTTTCGTGATGATACGCGTTTGTCACAGTAGGTCATGTTTTCTGTCATGTATGTACATCCATGACGATTTTATGACAGAATGAAGATAGTCATATATGTGCTGTTGTAGAAGTGTTCATGGACAATTATCATCACGGAAGTGTCCACTTCCAAGACGATAAATGACGCATCATGGAAGTGCTTTCGTCAAGGGTGACCGACACGGGCCATCCAGCGTAACGGCTCGCCGTTAAGCTATCAGGTCCGGTTTTTGAACCGAAAACCCGTTAACAGCTAGGACAAATGGCGATTTTTCACGTGTAAAATTCTCATTGATCGTAGCAACCATGTGTCAGCTCGTCGTTGGGACAGATGTCAACCGTCCAATGGACAGGGGGCGCCTATGATACGTCGACACGTGGCAAGGCCCAACAGCTGTCCATTTGTGTTTAAAAGGCCGGCACAACCAAAATTATAGGGCTAGCCCATTAACGGCCTACTTGCATATGCTCCATTCGCAGTTAAGGCCCGTAGGAATAGTGTCAAATTGGCCCGTCGATGGCCCGTTTTAGATTTCTCATCATTGAGGCCCATGGTGCGTTCTGGCCCATTAACAGTCCGCTAAGTACTTGCGTCGAATTACGACCCAGTGTGTTTTTGGACTGTTAAAGGCCCTCCTACATTCAGACCCATTTATTGCCCGATGAACCTTTCGGCCCATAAAATACTGGGATGAAATTGGGCCATATTCGGTCAGGTCTGACATTCGGCCTGTTAGCGGCCCATTGCAGAATTGGGCCACTTCCAGCGTGTTGTGCTTTTCGGCCTGTTAACGTCTAACGAACACCATTGGCCATATAGGCCCCCACGTCACATCGGGCCTACTAAAGGCCCATATAATCGCTTATACAATCAAGCTCAACCGCACTTCTGGCCTGTTAAAGGCCCGTCTAGTAGGTCGGTGCATTTTCGGCATGTCTGACTTTCGGTCTATGAATAATCCAAATTGCAAATGGGCCACCAGGCGCTGACATATATTTCGGCCTACTAATGACCAGTGGCTTATTTGGCACATTTCAGGCCCAATCATCTTTCGGCCTCTTAAAACTCATGGGCATAATCTGGCCCAATTACGGCCAAATCGGACTTTCGGCCTACTAAAGGTCCTTCTTATTTATGGGCCATATTAGGCCCGCGAGATATTTACACATGTTAAGGGCCTGTTATTACTAAGGGCTCAAATTACGTTAGGCCTGTTAACGGCCCACTGCGGGCACATGCTTATCAAAAATAGAAAGCTTATACGGATATAACCCCAAATATTTTAAGTTGGCTACATGCCAATTACGGCCATAATCATTTTTAGCCGGATTAGAATTGTGTGCCCTAGCAATGTTGGCACGTCGGGCTCCTACATTGCGTTCGGCCGAAAGGAGATCGATGATCTTGATTACACTATACAGAAAAGGCATCTTAATTTCTACGACCTTTGGCAGCACGATAAATGTTGTACCACAACAAAATAAATTACAAACACACAACAAAAGGCATGTTAGCATAAATGTTTACAGTCCTTACACCATCAGATGTATAGAAGCACAGATCATTTGACCTGAGTGCTAACGTTTCAGGCCATAGAATATGATGGAGCAACATGACCTTCCCCTTTTTTCCACCATTGCTCTTGAACAATGAAGAAAATGTCTGATAGTATGGTTTCAAAACCATTCATGTCTTGACGACATTTGTCAACCACTATACTTGTTTCAGAAACGACATCCATTAGGGATTGGACTTGTGTGTGGAGCACATATATATCACTCTATCTAGCAGGAAGATTTTGTTCATTGGACGATTTGGATGAGGTTACCTTGACAACCAACCCAGAATTATGCAGGAATGTGCTTTTTGCACTGTTAGCAGAGAGATACTGACGCACTGCAGAAAAAGGTGACATTATGCATGTGGTAGCATCGTAACCATCAGGTGGTTCTGGCTGTTCAATCATTTGTTCCATAGTTTGTTGAAAGTTTGAATTTGTAGATTAGTGTACCAGATAAGTTACTAATGAGATAAAAATAAACAAACTAGGTTTCATATTTATACATAACTTATTTTGGTGAGCTACTATAATACATTAGCATGTATTGTAGTGCTAACCTGTAATGCCCAGGATGGGACTATATCTCCTACGTGTCGAGGCACGACTTCAAGATATAAGCCCATTCTGGAATGATCTCAAGTTTGGTATCTTTGCACGACTCATGTAAAAGAGGGATTAAAATGCAAAAGGAGATAGTTGGCTTACACTCGCCACTTCACACAATACATTACATAAGCATAACATCATTCAAAAACATCACAACTCGACTACGGGCGAAGATCCAAAAGAAAGATACCAAACAACATAATGCCACAGGTCAGGATCGAATCCTAGTAGAAACCACTACTGATCGTCGAACACGTCACAAGCATACGGCCAAACTCTCTTCATCGAGCTCCTGGTGAAGTACTGAACCAGCTCCTGCTTCAAACTCGGCTGAACCTGCATCTGGTGTTGTAGTATCTGTGAGCCACGAGGACTCAGCAATCCCATAACCATGGGTAACAAGACTAGCAAAGCTTTATGGGTAGGAAGAGGTAAGTGGTGAGGTTGCAGCAGCGGCTAAGCAATATATGGTGGCTAGCTTACGAGTACAAGAATAAGATGAGCATCTACGCAAACGGGCGCAAAAGTAGTGATCGCTAAAGATCCTAAACTACATACGAGTCAAACATAACCCCACCGTGTTCTCTTCTCAAAGTGAAAAGAGACAGTCACGGTTACTCACACAGTTGTGTGTTTTACTTCGAATCATCTCTCAAGTTTTCTACAACCGGACATTAACAAATTCCAATCTGCCACATAACCGCGGGCACGGCTTTCGAAAGATTATTACCCTGCAGGGGCGTCCCAACTTAGCCCATCACAAGCTCTCACGATTAGCTGAAGTGATAAATATAATATCATCACCCCTTATCTTAGGGAAATCCGATCAGGCTCGGCATCTCGGTAGCACAAGACATTTCGACAATGGTAAAACAAGTCCAGCAAGACCTCCCGGCGTGCCGACACCCTGATAGTAGCCGCGCGTATCTCGTCTCAGGCCACAACCGGATGGGTCATCCTACAGGACCCAAACCTCGAGTTTCCCCGTGGTGGTTCCCGCAGTCTGCCCGTTTGGACCAACACCATCAGCACTGGCCCCCCCTGTTATGTAGAATTAAGAACCCGGGGTCATGACTCCCTATGCAATTAATTAATTATTTAAGTTGTTATTATGAGCAAATTAAAACCAAAGTTGGGCCTTGCTGGAGGAGTTTTATTCAAAGTCGAACTGTCAAGGGGTCCCCATCCACCCATCGTGTAAGGAACGCAAAATCAAGGAACATAATGCCGGTTTATCGGCGCCTAAGGTGGCATGAGTGGAACAAAACACCGAGCAAAAGGCCAAGCCTTCCACCCATGCCCAGTATATAGGTGTGTTAATAATAATTATAGATATTGTGATATAACAACAACAAGTTCCCTCCTGGAACAAACTTCATCTTCACCTGCAACTAACAACGCTATAAGAGGGGCTGAGCAAGCGGGTAACATAGCCAAACAGTGGTTTTGCTGGGAAGGTTTCAAGGTTAGAGGTTTCATGGCAACAAGGAGAGGCTGACATAAAAGATGGGTAGCGCGACATGTAACGATAGCATCGAGACAACTAAGCATGGCAATGGTAGTAAAGGTATCCAAGGGTATGATCATCTTGCCTGGGATTCCGCAAGGAAGAAGAACAGATCCATGAAGTAGACGAAGAAGAAGCCTCACAACTCCGGAACGAATCCGAAGCTAACAAGAGAAGCAACCGGAAAGAAGCAAACAACACGGTAAACACACAAGCATAAACATGGCATACGATGCACATCCAAGTATGATGCATGTCCAGTTTAATTATGCATGGCATGGCAAAGTACTACAAGTTAAGTGGAGCTCAATATGCAACGAGTTGCATATTGACGAAACACCACATATAATTATTTAATTGACTCTCGTTTATTTACAAGGCAAGATTAAATGTTTTTAACATGGCAAGAGGTGAAGAAAAACCAAACTACACTATTTAGGCATTTTAAATGAGGCCGGAAAATAACAACAACAATTCCAGAAAATCCCCATGAGCATGTTTAGTAATTATAAGCAAACAACAATTTAACATATCAATGTTGTTAACATGATGCGGATGACATGATCAAGTTTATGCAATTTTTATTAAACATTAACATGAAGAGATATGAAGATGATACAGAGTATTTGTCACCGTGGTGGAAGGAAAGGGTGCCACGGCAACGATCCGAAAATGATGCAACGGCAACATCTCGGTTCCGGTAACTCGGTGAGAGACCGGTGCAAAAGGAAAGATGGCGTGAGCGAGTCAAACGAGATGAAAGGTGGGGCGATCCCGTTGCCGGGTTCCCACGAGTCGGCGACGAGGCAACCGAGGAGCACGACAAAAGATGAAACGGGCACGGAGCACACAAGGGAAACAACTCATACAACACATGCATCACACGGGTCATCTCGGTATACCTTCGGAACAAACGCTCACGGGGCGGTTCGAGTCGTCGAGGGACGTAGTTGTTCACGAGGCCGTCAACGAAATAGTCGTTCCGTAGAGGGAAGTAGTGGTACACGGGGCGACGGTAGACGTTCGGGCGTCGAGTTCGTAGATGTACTTGGCGCATCCATTGTTTCCGGGCGACGGTAGTTGTACATGCCGTAGAGTGAAGTAGTTGTTCTCGTCGGGGGTAGTTGTACATGTTCCGTAGTTGTACTTGAGGGTCTTCGGCGACGGTAGTCGTTCACGTTTCGTAGCCATGGTACTTGCGGCGTCGTGGTACTTGCCGACACAACACCGGATGAAGTGGTACTTGTCGGTCCATGAAGTAGTCGAACTTGACGGGTCGCCGAGTAGCCGAACTTGGACACACCGGAAGGAACACTTGGCAAAAAAACATAGGCAGCAACAAACTTGGCGGTCTCGGTACTTGGACAGCAGCATGGCGAAGAGGTGCTGGAGGGCGAGGGACCAGCCACCATGGAGGAGCTCGGGGCTCGGGCCACAATGCAGTGGGCAGCCGGTTGTTCTGGTAGCTGGAGGCGAGGAAGGGACCCGGACGCAGGGGCCATGGCGCGGCTTCGATCCGACAGTGGTGCCGACAGTCGAAGGGAGGTGCGCGCGGAGGCGAGGGTCCAGGGCGTCGGAGGAGGTGCAGGGAACAAGGCAGCGCCGGCCTTGGCGATGCGCTCGGCACTGGAGGGAAGGGGAGGCGAGGCGCTGTTGGAGACCGGAGGGAGGTCGCGGCCGGAACGGCGGCTACCGGCGCGGGCTCGACGCTGGGGCTCGCAGGGAGCGAGGACGGGCGCCGGACGGCTGAGGGAGGAATGAAGCCGGCTGTCGCTGGCTCAGCGACGCGAGGAACGAGACCTAGGCGAGGCTGCGGCCCTGGGGCGCTGCGAGGGGCGCGAGAGGAAGGCTCGCGGGGCTTTGGGCTCGGGCTCCAGGCAAAGCAGGGCGAGGCGCAGGGGATCGAGAGAGAAGGGGATGGAGGCGAGCGAGGATGCGGGAGAGCGGGGACGAGCTGGCGGCGGGCTCGAGGGAAACGCCAGGAGGAGAGGGAGTGCGGTCGCTGCGCTAGGGTTACGAAGGGGATGGCTGGGTCGGGCCAATGGAGAGGGAGGCTGAGGCCCAAAGGAGGAAGGCTGAGGCTGGGCCTTAGGGAGGCCGGAGGCTGGGCCAAAAGGAGGCCGGCTGGCTTCTTCTTCATATTTTCCAATTACAGGAAAAAATGCAAAGAAAGAGAAGGATGGTAGAAAAGGTTAGATAAGAGATTTAGACACGGAGTTAAATTCCTGGACTCACACAAAAGTGCTTGTTCCAATAAAAATGGAGTGGCATGAGTTGTGAAGTTGATTCCAAACTCGTTTGAATTTAATTCAAAAGAGTGTGAGAAGGAAGTGGCAAACGGTAGATCCAAAAATGCTCGGATTTTTAGAGGAGCCTCGATAAAAGGAAAAAGAATTATTGGCAAGGTTTGGAAGTCGAAACTTGAAGTGAAAAAGGCATGGGGAATATTGCAAGTGTGTTGGTTAATTCCAAGCAAATGGAAATATTTATAATATAGCTCCCTAAAAAATATTGAGAGGCTTTTATATGTTATAAAGAGAAGTCACCTTCCCTCGATTTAAATGGACCGAAGATCCACATGATTTATTTAAGTTGAGATGCAAAAGATTAATGACATGATGCAATGCAAAATAAATAATACAAGCACAAAAGAACACACGGGAGAACCCGGAACATCTGGAATCTCTGGAATCTTCTGGGACGTCGGTCTTCGGGCGTCACAACTCTCCCACACTAACAGAGGATCTCGACCCGAGATCCTAGAGATAGCACCGGGTAAAAATGGAAGAGGAAGAGGTAAAACAAAGTTGCTTCTTCGACAAACGAGTGAAACCAGGAACCTTGAGAGGTTAAACAAAATGAAAGAAGAATACAACGGAGATGAACGAAGATGAAAACACTCCGTTAGAAAAGAGGAACAAGGAACATAATGAGAACCTTGTAGGTTGAAAGACATGAGACAAGAGCTTACGAACCAAAAGAATAAGAAACTGCAACGGTATAGCCAAGGAAAAGAATGACAGAATTCGGACAGCACTCCATCTGAAAATGGAAGGGATTAACAAGAACTTGAGAAGATGGAATGATACTTGATGAGAAGAACGACATATTGCCTCCGAAACAATTGAAAGGACGGGACAAGAGGTAAGAAAGATTTCAGACAGCACTCCGGTTGAAAGAGAGGCAAAACTTGATGAGATGAGAGAATTGAATGGAGAATACAACACTCCGGTTAAATAGACAAGCAAGGGAGAATATGATCTTGATAAAACGATATGATGGTTTGAAGAGAGCAACATCACAATGCCTCCGGAATGAAAGAATAGCATATAAATCAACGAAAGAAAGAATGGAGAAGAAAAAATGACAACTTCTCCCACAAATGAATTAGGAATTCCTCCTTACAAAGAAGGGTTGAATGTGGTTGATGGTGAAATCAACAACGAAACGAATAAGCTTGATGTGGGCTTATGGAAAACATCTCAAAACTTGAGGTGAAATTCTGCCACTAACTTAAACAATTGATTTGATTGAAATCAACAAGGAGACGATAAACTTTCACCGGGAGGATAAATGAAGAACTTGGGTCATTTATAAGCACCATAATAGCAACAATCCTTAGGGAAAGCTTTTAGGTGAAATACAACCCAAGATAACTCCAAGAGATAAAAATGGGGGTTGAAAGGATCTCCTAAAGAGAAAGAAATGATGGTTTTAAATATATCATTCTTGATAACTCGTGAATCATGAAACATGAAGGAATTGTCAAGAATGATATAACACCATCTGAAAAGATAAGGTAGAAAGAATTGCAATTGGAAAGCATGATGAAGAATGCTTGAGCTCCAACAAGAATCTTGATGAAGACTTCGAGGATGAATTAAATCTTGATGAACCACCATGAAAACTCCGGTAATGAAAGCATGAGAAGTGAAGATGAAAAGAATAAGATTCAAGGCCTGCGATGAATTAGATGGAGCTTTGAAATGATAAAATTGAAATAACTTGGAACTCCGGAAAACAAGATGAACAGCTTAGAACCGAGAATATGATATGATGAACAAGCTCCGAAGGAAGGGATTAACCTCTTGGAAGAAACTAGAATAAGATTTATGTTATGCATATCCTTCACCAATTTAAATTGGCGACAAGCAAACGGATTTGGCATACTACTTATTCTCGTTGGAAAGAATTAAGAGAGATCTCGCACAAGCTTGGGTAAATCTTCAACGAACCACCGGTAGGATTGTGAAAAGAACAAATGAATTAAAACGATAACAACGAAAGGGTAATGTTGAAAGAACCACCGTAAAAATATGGAGACGAACGAAGAGACATCGATGAAGAATATTTGGAGGACGAAGTTGAAAACTGAGAACGAAGAAATCTTCTGAAATGATGGCCTTCGGAGGAACACAAGGAAAAGAATTCATGAAATGCTTCGGACGGGTATAAAAAGAATTCCTCACAATCGGAACAATAATGAGGATGGCAAGAAGCTAGAACAACGAATCTTCATGAGAACGGGCCAAGATTAAGAGAAACTCGTCTTCGGGTCTTCAAAATCTGAGAAGACGATGAGATACACCACCATGAATTGTATAGGCACTCCGAAATGAAGAATTAAAAGGTTGAACCAATGCTGAAAAGAATTTGAAAGCGGTCCTGGAGAAGGACTGTGACTGATGGGATTCATACTTACGTCACACTTTGAAAAGAATTTGAATATAACTCCGGAAAAATAGAAGAGTCAGGTAAGATTTTGGGAAAAAACCTGTGGGTTTGGGCCCACTAAAGAAATCACCGTTGAAAAATATTGCTTAAGAGATATTGCACCGGTTGAGTTAAATGGCTTGAATAAGAAGACAATGCTCAAAATAATTTGAACGCATTAAGAATGGAATTATGAATCTTCTGAGATATCTTCAACACTCCGGATATGAATAGCAAGAGGAGAATGATTAATTGGTGCACCGGAATAAGAAAGCATTGTGAAATGAGGAAAAGGATAAGATCAACACCGAAATCTTGAATTACATCCATCGGCAGAATTTGAGAACAAAAGAATGATGAACTTGAAGCTCTTGAGCATCTTCACGATAAATCACCGGATAAGAACATTGAAGGAAAAGAATGAAGAAATATCACATGAATAAAAATGGATACTTCATTAGGGACTCTGGCTTCAAATAAAAGGGAGGGAGGGTGGGGAAAACAAAGACAACTTGAGATGATTGAAACAGGCAAATTGTCAGATTTCTCAACGACGTCCGTAAGGAATAACTTGAAGAGAAGGCACACCGGTTGAAAAGGATTAACATGACAAGCTCGATGGCCAAGAAGAATTAGCACTCCCATAGAATTATGAGAACACCGATTAGGAAAAGTATGGAATCAACATTTGACATCGAAGTAACTCGAATACCAGAATCAAAACAAAAACAAAGGATAGATATGTTTATGAAGAAGATTATGTTGCAACATATCTATCCGAACAGAGAATTGAACGAATGAATTCCGCAGGTACATCAACTTGTCGAGAAGCCACTTTGAAGAAGAAAAAAGTAAATAAAAGGAACAAGGAGCAGATAGAACAAACACAAGATAGAAGTTTCGTCCGACATATTCGTGCTGAAAGCTCATGGAACGTGTTACAAAAGGGTTTTGCAATCCCCGGATCAGCATAGCCAAGGACCCTTTAAGATGCAACTCCCGATCGGAACAAGCCCATAAAACCACTTCACTCAATGTAGAACCCCGAACTTCATATCATGCCTTCGTTGGATGAATGCCTAGAACTACTAGATGAACCCACCTATTAATTTCCGAAAGTTTCCAGTTATGCAATTAGGTGTTGGGGATAAAGGGGAAGCACCGCGCACTCAACTCTAATCCTACATCCAGCTGCATCCATCCTTCAACACATAACCAGTTGTTCTCGGAAACCGTTTACCTCGGACCTTCGAAACACATCCACTATACAAGCTATGGCAATACTCCCGAACTACCTCCCCAGTACTGGGTGATGTCGGGGTTATCTTGCCACTAACAGTATAGGAGAGTTTTCGATGTCGGCCGTCTTAAGTATTCTAGTACTGCCGCGATGGATTTGTGATGACAACACCTCGGAGCTCAACTCCCCGGGACACTGCCACAACCCCTAATGACAGGAGGCATCGAGAACAATGTTCTCGTCACAAAGACATCGAAACAATCCAAACAATACTCGCGTGATCCTAAAAAAAAATTTGGTGCATTTTTTGAAAGTAGAAGAGATAAGAGTAATCGTCAGGAGTCCTCACCAGAGTGAAAAGAGATGAGGAGCAAAGAAATCCTACTCTCCGATATATATATATAGGACTCAAAACATTTTCAGTGTGTGCCTAGACTCAACCGTCAACGATTCGATCAATCAGTGGGGGCTTCTAGGTCGGAGAAGGCTCTCATACCAACTTGTAATGCCCAGGATGGGACTATATCTCCTACGTGTCGAGGCACGACTTATAGATATAAGCCCATTCTGGAATGATCTCAAGTTTGGTATCTTTGCACGACTCATGTAAAAGAGGGATTAAAATGCAAAAGGAGATAGTTGGCTTACACTCGCCACTTTGCACAATACATTACATAAGTATAACATCATTCAAAAACATCACAACTCGACTACGGGCGAAGATCCAAAAGAAAGATACCAAACAACATAACGCCACAGGTCAGGATCGAATCCTACTAGAAACCACTACTGATCGTCGAATACGGCACAAGCATACGGCCAAACTCTCTTCATCGAGCTCCTGGTGAAGTACTGAACCAGCTCCTGCTTCATACTCGGCTGAACCTGCATCTGGTGTTGTAGTATCTGTGAGCCACGAGGACTCAGCAATCCCATAACCATGGGTAACAAGACTAGCAAAGCTTTATGGGTAGGAAGAGGTAAGTGGTGAGGTTGCAGTAGCCGCTAAGCAATATATGGTGGCTAGCTTACGAGTACAAGAATAAGATGAGCATCTACGCAAACGGTCGCAAAAGTAGTGATCGCTAAAGATCCCGAACTACATACGAGTCAAACATAACCCCACCGTGTTCTCTTCTCAAAGTGAAAAGAGACAGTCACGGTTACTCACACAGTTGTGTGTTTTACTTCGGATCATTTGTCAAGTTTTCTACAACCGGACATTAACAAATTCCAATCTGCCACATAACCCGGGCACGGCTTTCGAAAGATTATTACCCTGCAGGGGTGTCCCAACTTAGCCCATCACAAGCTCTCACGATTAGCTGAAGTGATAAATATAATATCATCACCCCTTATCTTAGGGAAATCCGATCAGGCTCGGCATCCCGGTAGCACAAGACATTTCGACAATGGTAAAAGAAGTCCAGCAAGACCTCCCGGCGTGCCGACACCCTGATAGTAGCTGCGCGTATCTCATCTCAGGCCACAACCGGATGGGTCATCCTACAGGACCCAAACCTCGAGTTTCCCCGTGGTGGTTCCCGCAGTCTGCCCGTTTGGGACCAACACCATCAGCACTGGCCCCCCCTGTTATGTAGAATTAAGAACCCGGGGACATGACCCCCTATGCAATTAATTAATTATTTAAGTTGTTATTATGAGCAAATTAAAACCAAAGTTGGGCCTTGCTGGAGGAGTTTTATTCAAAGTCAAACTGTCAAGGGGTCCCCATCCACCCATCGTGTAAGGAACACAAAATCAAGGAACATAATGCCGGTTTATCGGCGCCTAAGGTGGCATGAGTGGAACAAAACACCGAGTAAAAGGCCAAGCCTTCCACCCATGCCTAGTATATAGGTGTGTTAATAATAATTATAGATATTGTGATATAACAACAACAAGTTCCCTCCTGGAACAAACTTCATCTTCACCTGCAACTAACAACGCTATAAGAGGGGCTGAGCAAGCGGGTAACATAGCCAAACAGTGGTTTTGCTGGGAAGGTTTCAAGGTTAGAGGTTTCATGGCAACAAGGAGAGGCTAACATAAAAGATGGGTAGCGCGACATGTAACGATAGCATCGAGACAACTAAGCATGGCAATGGTAGTAAATGTATCCAAGGGTATGATCATCTTGCCTGGGATTCCGCAAGGAAGAAGAACGGATCCATGAAGTAGACGAAGAAGAAGCCTCACAACTCCGGAACGAATCCGAAGCTAACAAGAGAAGCAACCGGAAAGAAGCAAACAACACGGTAAACACACAAGCATAAACATGGCATACGATGCACATCCAAGTATGATGCATGTCCGGTTTAATTATGCATGGCATGGCAAAGTGCACAAACAAGTACTACAAGTTAAGTGGAGCTCAATATGCAACGAGTTGCATATTGACGAAACACCACATATAATTATTTAATTGACTCTCGTTTATTTACAAGGCAAGATTAAATGTTTTTTAACATGGCAAGAGGTGAAGCAAAACCAAACTACACTATTTAGGCATTTTAAATGAGGCCGGAAAATAACAACAACAGTTACGGAAAATCCCCATGAGCATGTTTAGTAATTATAAGCAAACAACAATTTAACATATCAATGTTGTTAACATGATGCGGATGACATGATCAAGTTTATGCAATTTTTATTAAACACTAACATGAAGAGATATGAAGATGATACGAAGTATTTGTCACCGTGGTGGAAGGAAAGGGTGCCATGGCAACGATCCGAAAATGATGCAACGGCAACATCTCGGTTCCGGTAACTCGGTGAGAGACCGGTGCAAAAGGAAAGATGGCGTGAGCGAGTCAAACGAGATGAAAGGTGGGGCGATCCCGTTGCCGGGTTCCCACGAGTCGGCGACGAGGCAACCGAGGAGCACGACAAAAGATGAAACGGGCACGGAGCACACAAGGGAAACAACTCATACAACACATGCATCACACGGGTCATCTCGGTATACCTTCGGAACAAACGCTCACGGGGCGGTTTGAGTCGTCGAGGGACGTAGTTGTTCATGAGGCCATCAAAGAAGTAGTCGTTCCGTAGAGGGAAGTAGTGGTACACGGGGCGACGGTAGACGTTCGGGCATCGAGTTCGTAGATGTACTTGGCGCATCCATCGTTTCCGGGCGACGGTAGTGGTACATGCCGTAGAGGGAAGTAGTTGTTCTCGTCGGGGGTAGTTGTACATGTTCCGTAGTTGTACTTGAGGGTCTTCGGCGACGGTAGTCGTTCACGTTTCGTAGCCGTGGTACTTGCGGCGTCGTGGTACTTTCCGACACAACACCGGATGAAGTGGTACTTGTCGGTCCATGAAGTAGTCGAACTTGACGGGTCGCCGAGTAGCCGAACTTGGACACACCGGAAGGAACACTTGGCAAAAAAAACATAGGCAGCAACAAACTTGGCGGTCTCGGTACTTGGACAGCAGCATGGCGAAGAGGTGCTGGAGGGCGAGGGACCAGCCACCATGGAGGAGCTCGGGGATCGGGCCACAATGCAGCGGGCGGCCGGCTGTTCTGGTCGCTGGAGGCGAGGAAGGGACCCGGACGCAGGGGCCATGGCGCAGCTTCGATCCGGCAGTGGTGCTCACAGTCGAAGGGAGGTGCGCGCGGAGGCGAGGGTCCAGGGCGTCAGAGGAGGTGCAGGGAACGAGGCGGCGCCGGCCTTGGCGATGCGCTCGGCACTTGAGGGAAGGGGAGGCGAGGCGCTCGTGGAGACCGGAGGGAGGTCGCGGCCGGGACGGCGGCTGCCGGCGCGGGCTCGACGCTGGGGCTCGCAGGGAGCGAGGACGGGCGCCGGACGGCTGCGGGAGGAACAAAGCTGGCTGTCGCTGGCTCGGCGACGCGAGGAACAAGGCCTAGGCGAGGCTGCGGCCCTGGGGCGCTGCGAGGGGCACGAGAGGAAGGCTCGCGGGGCTTTGGGCTCGGGCTCCAGGCTAAGCAGGGCGAGGCGCAGGGGATCGAGAGAGAAGGGGATGGAGGCGAGCGAGGATGCGAGAGAGTGGGGACGAGCTGGCGGCGGGCTCGAGGGAAACGCCAGGAGGAGAGGGAGTGCGGTCGCTGCGCTAGGGTTACGAAGGGGATGGCTGGGTCGGGCCAATGGAGAAAGAAGCTGAGGCCCAAAGGAGGGAGGCTGAGGCTGGGCCTTAGGGAGGCCGGAGGTTGGGCCAAAAGGAGGCCGGCTGGCTTCTTCTTCATATTTTCCAATTACAGGAAAAAATGCAAAGAAAGAGAAGGATGGTAGAAAAGGTTAGATAAGAGATTTAGACACGGAGTTAAATTCCTGGACTCACACAAAAGTGCTTGTTCCAATAAAAATGTAGTGGCATGAGTTGTGAAGTTGATTCCAAACTCGTTTGAATTTAATTCAAAAGAGTGTGAGAAGGAAGTGGCAAACGGTAGATCCAAAAATGCTCGGATTTTTAGAGGAGCCTCGATAAAAGGAAAAAGAATTATTGGCAAGGTTTGTAAGTCGAAACTTGAAGTGAAAAAGGCATGGGGAATATTGCAAGTGTGTTGGTTTATTCCAAGCAAATGGAAATATTTATAATATAGCTCCCTAAAAAATATTGAGAGGCTTTTATATGTTATAAAGAGAAGTCACCTTCCCTCGATTTAAATGGACCGAATGTCCACATGATTTATTTAAGTTGAGATGCAAAAAATTAATGACATGATGGCATGATGCAATGCAAAATAAATAACACAAGCACAAAAGAACACACGGGAGAACCCGGAACATTTGGAATCTCTGGAGTCTTCTGGGACGTCGGTCTTCGGGCGTCACATAACTACATAATAAAATCACTTTCGGAACCTAAGTCCATGTAGCATGCCTGCTTTATAGTCTATTTCCTCACATTTATTGACATCTAAGGATAAAGGAGACATGGTTTGAAGTGGATGAAGATAGTATGACATCATTCATATCACGGCCAAACATATATCAAACAAACAGGCTATTGTATCATTGTGAGGTACGTTATCATCACAACTAGATTACTGATCAAGACCAAAGGAATATCGTTCTTCTCTTTTAAACTATGTAAGGTGAAATGATACGTTAAGACAACTTTGTATAAAACTGAACAGAGTAACTGACATTGGCTGCAAACCAAGCAGTTAAATGAACATGTCACAGTAACAAGCAGTTCAAAGACATGACGAGCAAGGACTTACAACAGTGACTTTAACTGGTGGGCCCATGCCCTTCATCTTAGTGGTGTGACAATCCTTGAATATTTGCACTGCATTCGGTTCAGTTTCTTTTTGGTCCACACGGGCTTTCCTTTGTATTTGGAACAAGTCAATATAGATATGATAATAAGGCACAACAAAAACAAGGAAATATCAGTTATTTACAAGAGCCTCGCAGTGTGCAATATAGCTACAAGATTTTGTTGTTTGTTGGAATTTCAATTTAGAATGGTTGGTCTTGTTCTTCAAACAGTTAGCCTAGAAGAAGATAGACTTGTAAGGCAGATGCGTAAATACAAGTTCAATATGTGATGTCATCACATACATATACCCTACCTGATACTTTGGATAAGACTGGTGTTTAACAAGGGCCGTTCATTCTTAATCCGTAATATATTCCACTTGACATGTTTAGGTGATTTCATTGTTAGAATTGCCTTCAAAGTGAGTTTTTATAACTTGATATCGATACTGTCGCAGAGCAGACTAAAAAACATGAGTCCATGCTTGTTTAATTACATACTCTTTCGGATCCAACTTGAACCTCATATGTAGAAAAAAATGCGAGTCTCATTAGCAGGAAGTTACAAAGTATGGGACAACAAGACAATATTACAAATTGCGATGAATAACATTACATACAGATAAATGGTCAAGGAAGGTGTTAAATTAGGTATCGTCTTTCGCATTCCTGTAGTGGATCCACGTTGAGAGGATACGTGCATGACACCTAACCGCAACGGCTGCCTTTGATACTAACTTGGCTGACTCTGTAGCATTACGGGGCCTTTTTAAACCTTCCTCAAAATGGATCTCCATTCTTCCTCCATTAGATTTTGTTAATCTGTCAAGCATTATCCTTGATGTCTGCTTTCTCTTGCGCCGTGATGCTAGTTCAACAACAAAATGGAAAGTGTTAGTGCACATGAAACTGTGAGAGTAGATATAAACGAGCATGCAACTGCAACTTGACTAGGCCAGGTACCGTCTTGGTGTTGATGCTCATGAGATTCATATGATCTTGCCAAGTCCTGTAGTGTCGGCAATGCTTCAGAAGTAGTTTTAGGTGTGAAGGCAGCTTGGGTACAAGCCACTTGCGGAGAAAATGAACGAGTAACTCGTTGAGATGTCGGTACAGTTGAAGTAGGTGCTGAAGCTGGTGGAGCAGGGGATACTATCATTGGTAGAATAAGGGCCATTTGTCTCGGTTCATAAGGGCCATTTGTCCCGGTTGGGGAACCGGGACTAAGAGGTAGAGGGGCCTTTTGTCCCGATTGGTAGCACCAACCGGGACAAATAAGCCTCCACGCGTCAGCAGTTCAGGGGCTAGGGTTTTTTTTCTGAAAGGGGGGAGGGGGTTTGGGGGGGTTTTGTAGGGTTAATTTAGGGGTTTCATATATTGTGTTAGCTAGATAATAGAGAGAAGTGTCCTCTATTATCTCCGTGCTTGGTCGACGCTATGTACTATACGTACAGATCGAGAGCACTCGACACGCTAGCTAGTAAGCAAATGAAGGAAACCATTAAGTACAGAAGATCGTCACATATACAGAGAGAAGTGATGATAGACCTCTCTCCTTATCCGAGAGATTAGTCGAACAACAAGTTTTCGTATATACATACATATATATACGATGTGTAAGATCTCTTACAATACCCTAACATCTTAACTCACCTTCCACATGGTATTGTCCGGCTTTATTGATGACGTGGTAAAAAAAGAATCCCGCCAATTCCTCTTGAATTGCTCGTATGCAATCTTGTGGTAGGAGTTCATTCCGCATCTACCACATCTAATTTAAAGAAGGGGGTCAATAGATATATATGAATGAAACTCAACAGAAATGATGGTAATACGATAAAATTGTGAATATTTTTGCTTACGCACATCATATTGTCTTTTAGAGTAGCCCCGCCTATTCTTGGTCGTCGCGTTGTAGAGGAACTCACAGACATAGTATCCACAGTAATTATTCCCGGCTTCCTAACACAAGCACTTTATGAGAAATAGAGGTCAATCAAACTGATAATGAAGCATTATAAATGGCATTGATGAAAGTATAGCTAGAGTCAATGGGAGATGCGCGGAACTAGCTAGCTAGTGGTACTTACGTTCGGGTAAATCCATCGCAGATCCCACGGCAGTGCCGTAACTTTTTGGGTGAATGCTTTCCAAACCCTGGGAGACAAAGAAAACAATTACCTTACATCAGGAAATGAACAAAGCTGCCGATATGGTGCGATAATGATCGATTGAACTTACTTGTTGAGCATTTTAGACATGTCCGCATAGTCCTCGGGGTCTTTTCGTCTCGAGTCTAAGACGGTTACTAGTCCCTGCTCAAGCTTAATCTCTAGGAGAATATAGTGGAACCTATGCATACATGCATATAACTCCTCAATTACATTAATTACTATGACCTCGAGTAATAATTAAGGGAAACCGAATATGCACAAAATAGTAACACTCACTTGAAGTTGCAAGGAAAGAGTATTTTATCTTTGTTTTTATTTATTACCAACGATTGTAGCAAGTTGGCATCGGCTTCTTTGGCATGAAATGTAACCTGATATTCATCAATGAGATTTGTATTAATGAACCCAATATCATAGATATCAGCTTTTCTGCATTCGACGATCTTCAATCTGCATAATATAGTGAGGATAACTATATATACATGCAATGAAAGAGCTGAGCTAGCTATATATAGAGACTTAATGACAGAAGTAGTACTTACAGACAATAGCAATTGACCGTTGTTTTATCGAGGGCCATTTGCTTGAAAAACTGGAAGAACTCCTCAAATGGAACAGACAACACCTCAATTCCAACGAGGTCGTGCTCCTCTTTAAATTTCAGCATCAAAGTATCCTTCCCACCAGAGTCTCTGTAGGTATCCATGTATCACTCATGGAATCTTCGCATCATCGTGGTTAGAGTAGTGACATCTTTGACGAGAGGCTTCCCGTACCGGTATTTGTGTTCCTCCACCTCTAACATATCAAACACTAAATCGTCGCCCAGGTAATCTGCAAGATTGGTACCGGTCACCATCCCTGGATGATTAGCGACGATGTCGCTAGGCACCTTGAGCGGGGGGCACGATTGGTTCTCTTGTTCGCCGAGCTGGGGAATTTTTTTCCCACTTTTTCGTTGTGCTAACCTTCGATCACTGCAATTACTTCCCGACCGTTCCGCTTCGACATATGACTTTTCAATAATGCGCTCATAGTTGGTTTTCGACGGAGACTGTGGTGGTTTCTTTAGGGCATCAATAGTGCGCTTTGCTCTCATCGGATCTATCTTCTCCTTCGGAGGTGGAGGTTTCTTTGCAAAAAAGTCCTTCACTTCGGCTTTAGAGATCTCCGTGTTTTCCTCATCGGTCCTCTCATATGCTAACTTCTCTAAAGGCTTGAGAGATGGACCATATTTTTATTGCCTCCTGCCTTTGGTTGTACTGTTAGACGCCGGAGTAGCCGGAGTGGCTGCGGCTGCCTTCTTTTGTTGCTTACGAGGCAGAGTGCTACCATGCTCCGGAGCTGTCGGAGTGGCGGCAACTCTCTTCCCGCCTTGCTGCCGACGCGGAGGAGGAGGCGGGCTTCTTCGATGCGCCGAAGCAGCCGACGATGGAGGCGGAGTGCCGCCACGCGCCTGAGCACCCGGAGAAGGAGGTGGAGTGCCCTGATCCCTTGCCGGAGGAGGAGGCAGAATGCACTGACTCGCCAGAGGAGGCGGGGGCATCCAATTCGGAATGTTGATGAGGTCCTTCCGCCATAGGCATGGAGTCTTCAGAGAAGAACCAAGCCGAGTCTCCCCTTCACCGGTAGGGTGGTAAAGTGATACGTCTCCAACGTATCTATAATTTTTTATTGTTCCATGATATTATATATTCTGTTTTGGATGTTTAACGGGCTTTATTATACACTTTTATATTATTTTTGGGACTAACCTACTAACCCAAGGCCCAGTGTAGATTGTTGTTTTTTTGCCTATTTCAGTGTTTCGCAGAAAAGGGATATCAAACGGAGTCCAAACGGAATGAAACCTTCGGGAGAGTTATTTTTGGAAAAATATCTTCACGGAAGACTTCGAGTACACGCGAGATAACGAAGGAGGCGGCCACGAGGGTCCACGGCGCGCACCCTCCCCCTGGGCGGGCGCCCCACCGTCGTGGGCCCCCTCTGGCTCCCCAGATGCCCTCCTTCCTCCTATATATATCCATGTACCCTAAAAACACCGACGCAATAGAGAAAACCCTAATTCCACCACCGCAACCTTCTATTCTCGTGATATCCCATCTTGGGGCCTGTTCCGGAGCTCCGCCGGAGGGGGGATCTTCCACGGAGTGCTTCTACATCAACACCATAGCCTCACCAAGAGTTGTGAGTAGTTTACCATAGACCTTCGGGTCCATAGTTATTAGCTAGATGGATTCTTCTCTCTTTTTGGATCTCAATACCAAGTTCTCCTCGGTCTTCGAGGAGATCTATTCGATGTATTCTTTTTGCGGTGTGTTTGTCGAGATCCGATGAATTGCTGGTTTATGATCAAGATTATGTACGAGAAATATTTGACTCTTTTATGAAATCATTTATGTATGATTATAATATCCTTGCAAGTCTCTTCGAATTATTGGTTTGGTTTGGCCTACTAGATCTATTGTTCTTGCAATGGGAGAAGTGCTTGGCTTGGGGTTCAATCTTGCGGTGTCCTTTCCTAGTGACAGCAGGGGCATCAAGGCACGTATTGTATTGTTGCCATCAAGGATAAAAAGATGGGGTTTATATCATATTTCTTGAGTTTATCCCTCTACATCATGTCATCTTGCTTAAAGCATTACTCTCTTCTTATGAACTTAATACTCTAGATGCATGCTGGATAGCGGTCGATGTGTGGAGTAATAGTAGTAGATGCAGAATCGTTTCGGTCTACTTCTCACGGACATGATGCCTATATATAATGATCATGCCTAGATATTCTCATAACTATGCGCTTTTCTATCAATTGCTCGACAGTAATTTGTTCACCCACCGTAGAATTTTTGTATCATGAGAGAAGCCACTTGTGAAACCTATGCCCCCCGGGTCTATTCTCAACATATTGATCTTCCATCTACTTTACTTTGCTTTATTTACTTTTTGTACTTATATCCAAAAATACCAAAATTATTATACTATCCTATCTATCAGATCTCACTTTCGTAAGTGACCGTAAAGGCATTGACAACCCCTTATCGCGTTGGCTGCGAAGTTCTTATTTGTTTGTGCAGGTGCGAGGGATTCGCGCGTGCTCTCCTACTTGATTGATACCTTGGTTCTCAAAAACCGAGGGAAATACTTACGCTACTGTGCTGCATTACCCTTTCCTCTTCGAGGGAATACAACGCAAGCTCGAGAAGTAGCAAGAAGAAGTTTTGGTGCCGTTGCCGGGGAGGCTTACCCAGAAGGCATATACCAAGTACCTATCACAAACCCTTATCCTTTGCATTACATTTATTTGCCTCTCGTTTTCCTCTCCCCCACTTCACCCTTGCCCATTTTTGCCCTTCTTTTTGCCGTGTGTTTACCGTTCGCTTGCTTCTTGTTTGCTTGTGTGTTGGATTGCTGCCTTGTCACTATGGCTCAGAACAATACCAAATTGTGTGACTTTTCCAATACCAACAATAATGATTTTATTAGCACTCCGATTGCTCCTATTACCGATGCTGAATCTTGTGAGATCAATGCTGCTCTGTTGAATCTTTTCATGAAAGATCAATTTTCCGGCCTTCCTAGTGAAGATGTCGCTACCCATCTGAACAACTTTGTTGATTTGTGTGATATGCAAAAGAAGAGGGATATGGATAATGATATTGTTAAATTGAAGCTATTTCCGTTTTCACTTAGAGATCGTGCTAAAACTTGGTTCTCCTCTTTGCCTAGAAATAGTATTGATTCATGGAATAAGTGCAAAGATGCATTTATCTCTATGTATTTTCCTCCTGCTAAGATTATCTCTCTTAGAAACGATATTATGAATTTTAAGCAACTAGATCATGAGCATGTTGCACAAGCTTGGGAGAGAATGAAATTAATGATACGTAATTGTCCTACACATGGTTTGAACTTATGGATGATTATACAAAACTTTTATGCTGGCTTGAATTTTTCTTCTAGAAATCTTTTAGATTCGGCCGCGGGAGGCACTTTCGTGGAAACTACTTTAGGAGAAGATACCAAACTCCCAGATAATATTATGGTTAACTACTCTCAATGGCACACCGAAAGATCTACTAGTAAAAAAGTGCATGCTATTGCAGAGATTAGTGTTTTGAGTGGGAAGATGGATGAACTTATGAAACTATTTGCTACTAAGAGTGCTTCTTCTGATCCTAATGATATGACTTTATCCGCATTGATTGAAAATAATAATGAATCTTTGGACGTGAATTTTGTTGGTACGAATAATTTTGGTAACAATGCTTATAGAGGAAACTATAATCCTAGGCCTTTTCCTAGTAATTCATCTAATAATTATGGTAATTCCTACAATAACTCTTATGGAAATTTTGGTAAGATGCCCTCTGAATTTGAAACTAGTGTTAAGGAGTTTATGATTTCGCAAAAGAATTTCAATGCTTTGCTTGAAGAAAAATTGCTTAAGATTTATGAGTTGGCTAGAAGCGTGGATATAATTACTCTTGATGTTGATTCTTTGAAACTTAGATCTATTCCACCCAAGCATGATATCAATGAGTCTCTCAAAGCCATGATAATTTCCATTGATGAATGCAAAGAAAGAACCGCTAGGATGCGTGGAAAAAGAGAGTGCTTCATGAAAGCGTGTTTTCTAGTTATCATGAAAAAAAGGATGAAGATCTGAAAGTTATTGATGTGTCTCCTATTAGATCCTTCTTTTCTAGTATGAATCTTGATAAAGATGGGACTGGAGATGAGTCTACTTTAGTTAAAAGGCATCCCAATGATTCAGAGTTCTTAGATCTTGATGCTAAAATTGTCAAAAGTGGGATTGAAGAGATTAAAACTTTGCATAGTGATGAACCCACTATTTTGGATTTCAAGGGATTCAATTATGATAATTGCTCTTTGATAGATTGTATTTCCTTGTTGCAATCTGTACTAAATTCCCCGCATGCTTATAGTCAAAATAAGGCTTTTACCAAACACATAGTTGATGCTTTGATGCAATCTTATGAAGAAAAACTTGAATTAGAAGTTTCTATCCCTAGAAAGCTTTATGATGAGTGGGAACTTACAATCAAAATTAAAATGAAAGATCATGACTGCTTTTCCTTGTGTGATTTGGGTGCAAGTGTTTCTACTATCCCAAATACTTTGTGTGATTTGTTAGGTTTCCATGAGCTTGATGATTGTTCTTTAAATTTGCATCTTGCGGATTCTACCATTAATAAACCTATGGGAAGGATTAATGATGTTCTTATTGTTGCCAATAGGAATTATGTGCACGTAGATTTCATTGTTCTTGATATAGATTGCAATCCTTCATGTCCTATTATTCTTGGTAGACCTTTCCTTAGAACGATTGGTGCAATTATTGATATGAAGGAAGGAAATTTTAGATTCCTATTTCTTAAGGAAAGGTATGGAACACTTTCCTAGAAAGAAAATCAAATTACCTTATGAGTCTATTATGAGAGCCACTTATGGATTGCCTTCCAAAGATGGCAATACCTAGATCTATCCTTGTATCGTGCCTAGCTAGGGGCGTTAAACAATAGCGCTTGTTAGGAGGCAACCCAATTTCACTTTCTTTATTTTGCTTCTGTTTAGGAATAAACATTGCATCTAGATTCTGTTTAGATGTGGTTTTTTGTTTTAATTAGTGTTTGTGCCATGTAGAACCTTTGGGAAGACTTGTGTGAAGCTGATATGATCATGTTGTAAAAAACAGAAACTTTAGCGCTCACGAGATTAGTCACCAGATTTTACTGGAGAGTGCTATTTAGTTGATTTTTTTGCATATGATTGATAGACAAATTCCTCACGTTTACCAATTTATTTCAATTTTTTTGGAGTTACAGAAGTATTCGAAAGTTACATATTACTACAGACTGTTCTGTTTTTTACAGATTCTGTTTTTCGTGTGTTGTTTGCTTATTTTGATGAATCTATGAGTAGTATTGGAGGATATGAATCATAGAGAAGTTGGAATACAGTAGGTTTAACACCAATATAAACAAAGAATGAGTTCATTACAGTACCTTTGAGTGGTGGTTTGTTTTCTTATACTAACGGAGCTTACGAGAATTATGGCTAAGTTTTGTGTTGTGAAGTTTTCAAGTTATGAGTATGGCTTTGATGGACTATGGAACAAAGAGTGGCAAGAGCCTAAGCTTGGGGATGCCCAAGGCACCCCAAGGTAATATTCAAGGACAACCAAAAGCCTAAGCTTGGGGATGCCCCGGGAAGGCATCCCCTCTTTTGTCTTCATCTATCGGTAACTATACTCGGGACTATATTTTTATTCACCACATGATATGTGTTATGCTTGGAGCGTCATGTATGATTTGAGTCTTTGATTTTTAGTTTGCCACAATCATCCTTGCTGGACACACTTTTTGATAGAGATAAATATGGTTTAGAGTTTATTAGAATACTCTATGTGCTTCACTTATATCTTTTGAGCTAGATAGTTCTGCTCTAGTGCTTCACTTATATCTTTTAGAGCACGGTGGTGGTTTTATTTTGTAGAAATTGCTGATCTCTCATGATTCACTTATATCTTTTTTAGAGTCTTTTAGAACAGCATGGTAATGTGCTTTGGTACGAAAACTAGTCCTAATATGATACACATCCAAGATGAATATAGTAAAAACCTTCATATAAAGTGCATTGAATATGATGAGAAGTTTGATACTTCATGATTGTTTTGAGATATGAGGATGCTGATATTAGACTCATGCTAGTGGAGTAATTATGAATTTGAGAAATACTTGTGTTAAAGTTTGTGATTCCCGTAGCATGCATGTATGGTGAACCTCTATGTGACGAAGTTAGAGCGTGAGGTATTTATTGAGTGTCATCCTTTGTGTGGAGGTCGGGATCACGTGATGGTTAACTCCTACCAACCCTTCACCTAGGAGCATGCATTGATTACTTTGTTCTGATGACTCATAAATTTTTGCAATAAGTATATGAGTTCTTTATGACTAATGTTGAGTCCATGGATTATACGCACTCTCACCCTTCCACCATTGCTAGCCTCTCTTGTACCACGCAACTCTCGCCGGTACCATACACCCACCATATACCTTCCTCAAAACAGCCACCATACCTACATATCATGGCATTTCCATAGCCATTCCGAGATATATTGCCATGTAACTTTCCACCGTTCCGTTCATATGACACACTTCATATTGTCATATTGCCATGCATGATCATGTAGTTGACATCGTATTTGTGGCTAGGCCAAATAAAAAAAAATGGCCCAAAATATATATATATAGAGGGGCTAAAAAAAGAGAAAACCCCTCCAAAAAAAAAAGAGAAAAGAGAGAAGGGACAATGCTAATATCCTTTTCCACACTTGTGCTTCAAAGTAGCACCATGATCTTCATGATAGAGAGTCTCTTGTTTTGTCACTTTCATATACAAGTGGGAATTTTCATTATAGAACTTAGCTTGTATATTCCAACGATGGGCTTCCTCAAGTGCCCTAGGTCTTCATGAGCAAGCAAGTTGGATGCACACCCACTTAGATTCTTTTGATGAGCCTTTATACACTTATAGCTCTAGTACATCTGTTGCATGCCAATCCCTACTCACTCACATTAATATCTATTGATGGGCATCTCCATAGCCCATTGATATGCCTAGTTGATGTGAGACCATCTTCCTCTTTTTTTCTTCTCCACAACCACCACTCTATTCCACCTATAGTGCTATATCCATGGCTCATGCTCATGTATTGCGTGAAAGTTGAAAGGTTTGACAAAAATTGAGTATGAAAACAATTTCTTGGCTGAAACCAGGGTTGTGCATGATATGAATATTTTGTGTGATGAAGAGGGAGCATAGCCGGACTATATGATTTTGTAGGGATAACTTTCTTTGGCCATGTTATTTTGAGAAGACATGATTGCTTTGTGAGTATGCTTGAAGTATTATTATTCTTGTGTCAATATAGACTTTTGTCTTGAATCTTTCAGATCTCAACATTCATGCCACAATAAAGAAATTACATTGAGAATTATGGTGGTTAGCATTCCACATCAAAAATTCTGTTTTTATCATTTACCTACTCGAGGATGAGCAGGAATTAAGCTTGGGGATGCTTGATACGTCTCCAATGTATTTATAATTTTTAATTGTCCCATGCTATTATATATTCTGTTTTGGATGTTTAATGGGATTTATTATACACTTTTATATTATTTTTGGGACTAACCTACTAACCCAAGGCCCAGTGCAGATTGCTGTTTTTTTTGCCTATTTCAGTGTTTCACAGAAAGGGGATATCAAACGGAGTCCAAATGGAATGAAACCTTCGGGAGAGCTATTTTTGGAACAATATCTTCACGGAAGATTTGGAGTACACGCGAGGGAACGAAGGAGGCAGCCACGAGGGTCCAGGGCGCGCCCCTTCCCCCTAGGCGCGCGCCCCACCCTCGTGGGCCCCCTCTGGCTCCCCCGATGCCCTCCTTCCTCCTATAAATATCCATGTACCCTGAAAACACAGAGGCAACAGAGAAAACCCTAATTCCACCGCCGCAACCTTCTGTTCCCATGAGATCCCATCTTGGGGCCTGTTCCGGAGCTCCGACGGAGGGGGGGATCTTCCACGGAGTGCTTCTACATAAAGACCATAGCCTCACCATGAGTTGTGAGTAGTTTACCACAGACCTTCGGGTCCATAGTTATTAGCTAGATGGCTTCTTCTCTCTTTTTGGATCTCAATAATAAGTTCTCCTCGGTCTTCGAGGAGACCTATTCGATGTAATATTTTTGCGATGTGTTTGTCGAGATCCGATGAATGATGGGTTTATGATCAAGATTATATATGATAAATATTTGATTCTTTTCTGAAATCTTTTATGTATGATTATAATATCCTTGCAAGTCTCCTCGAATTATTGGTTTGGTTTGGCCTACTAGATCTATAGTTCTTGCAATGGGAGAAGTGCTTAGCTTTGGGTTCAATCTTGCGGTGTCCTTTCCCAGTGACAGCAGGGGCGGCAAGGCACGTATTGATTGTTGCCATCGAGGACAAGAAGATGGGGTTTATATCATATTGCTTGAGTTTATCCCTCTACATCATGTCATCTTGCTTAAAGCATTTCTCTGTTCTTATGAACTTAATACTCTAGATGCATGCTGGATAGTGATCGATGTGTGGAGTGATAGTAGTAGATGCAGAATCATTTGGGTCTACTTGTCACAGACGTGATGCCTATATATAATGATGATGCCTATATATTCTCATAACTATGCGCTTTTCTATCAATTGCTCTACAATAATTTTTTCACTCACCATAGAATTCTGCTATCAGTAGAGAAGCCACTAGTGAAACCTATGGCCCCCGGGTCTATTCTCAACATATTAATCTTCCATCTACTTTACTTTGCTTTATTTACTTTCTGTTCTTATATCCAAAAATATTATCCTATCCTATCTATCAGATCTCACTTTCGTAAGTGACCACAAAGGGATCGACAACCCCTTATCGCGTTGGCTGCGAAGTTCTTATTTGTTTGTGCAGGTGCGAGGGACTCGCGCGTGGTCTCCTACAGGATTGATACCTTGGTTCTAAAAAACCGAGGGAAATACTTACGCTATTGTGCTGCATCACCCTTTCCTCTTCGAGGGAATACAACGCAAGCTCAAGAAGTAGCATAAAGCTCGAGCTCCTCAAACCCCTTTGTTATTTGATCCACCATCACCCTAGCATATCCTTCTGGAATCGGACGGCAGTGATAAGTTGCGCCGGGTTCAGGAGGTAAAACAGAGCCGACAGCCGCCTTGACTTTGAATAGCTGCCATTGCGTCATAAGGTGGCAATGTTGAGACTCCGTGATAGCATCCACAGGGTAGCTAGCAGGAGCCATGAAGACAGGCTCCACAGGCAGCTCGATGGAAGCCACACTGCTTCTCCGCTAAGATGGCAGGGTTGCTTCGGCGGTAGCCTCGGCAGGTCGCTTGCTGTGAACTGCTTCTCGTTCGTCCTCTAGCGCTTGTACCCTTGCGTGCGGCGCCTACAGTTGGGTCTGATCCACTTTCTTCTTCCTCTCCCGGCAATTGTAACCGCCTGCGTCGTGAAACCCAGCCTTCCACGAAACGGAGCCTGGCGTGCCTCGTGTCCATCCAGGGTGCTCATGATTCCCGAGGGCCATTGTGAACTTGTCGTTCTCTCTGTCAGGAACGAACGTCCCTTCTTGTGCTGCTTTGATATACTGCTGAAGCTTCGTGATGGGTATTCGCAGTTGTTCGTCCGTCCAAATGCACTTCCCTGTTTCAGGGTCCAAGGTTCCCCCAACCCCGAAGAACCAAGTCCTTGAACGGTCTGGCCAGTTTAATGTCTGTGGTTCGACCCCTTTAGCAAGCAGGTCATTCTCGTCCTTGGCCCACAACGCCTGGGCTTTGAGGTAGGCACCTGACCCTATGCGATGGTGATGCTTCTTCTTCGCAGCATGTATCTTGTTTGTCGCTGACATCTTCTTACTCTTTTCCGATTTCTTGTGGGCCACATATGCGTCCCAGTGATCTCTGATCTTCTTAAACCGGCCGGTGATTTTAGGAGTCTTGTATTTGTTGACAAACTTTGCATTCAGATCATTCTTCCACCTCCTGAATAGTTCCCCCATCTTCTTAAGGGCAGCCTCCTTGGCCAATGGGTCTATAACTGGTGGCTTCTCCGGATCCTCCTCTGGCGGTAGGGTGAAATTTGCCTTCAGCGCTGTCCAAAGATCATTTTTCTGCATATCGTTGACATAAGAAACCTAAGGGTCTTCTTTCTGAGGCTTGTACCATAGGTGGATGCTGATCGGGATCATGTCCCTAACAAGAACCCTGCACTGAGCAAAAAATGCGTCCTTGGTCCGGATGGGTTTAATCGGTAGGCCATTGCGTGCAATTTCTTCGATGATGAACTTTTCATCCTAGCGCAACTTTTTCTTCAGGCCTCGTCTCCTTATCGAAGTTTGGCTCGATCCGGAGGGCTAGAAAAGAAGAAATAAGAGATTTAATATGTGTACATACCAAAACAATTAATGCATCAATTAGCTATAGTCAGCACATGCTTAATATATATATATATATATATATATATATATATATATATATATATATATATATATATATATATATATATATATATATATACCTGGCCGGACTTCGTTTGGTCACCGGAGCTGTCATCACGATGTCCTTCTTCCACTGGTATTCGGTCACCGCAGCCATCATAATCATGTGTTTCGTCCTCCATTGTATCACTGTAGCATGCTTCTTCACCCTATCCTTCCAGTCCATCGTAGTCGTTGAGATACAACTCGACATCAGCTCCAGCTGTGATTATGTCCCCCAACACCTGTTCTGCTTCCTCGTATCGTCCGTGCTCCATAGTTTCTGCAAATATTATGACATGGAAATTATTATACAAACATGACAGATGGATATATTAGTGGCAAACGTAGACCTATCTAGCTAATCACAACAAGGAACCATATTAGTGGCCTCTACGCTTCTCTAGGGTTTGGGGTGGCCTCGGCAATGCCTCTCTCCTGATTGTCCGACGTCCGGAGCGACAAGGGATTTAACAAAATGGCACCATTCTGGATGTGCAAAAAATGGTCCATATTTTTCCTGATCTCATCTACCCTTCTATATGTCATGTTGTCTAGTGTCAAAGGATTCAACCCCTGGACGACCCTCGACCCTCGACCGCTCGGCGATCCACGACCCTCTACCCTAGTTCCCGACCCGCGACCCCCTCATGTCACATTTTGTCTAGTGTCAAAGGATTTACCAAAACCATGTCTTCATCATTAGGCGGAAGTAACAAGCACATGATGGTATGAAGCTCTCCAAAGTTATTTTGGAACGGAGTCCCAGATAGGATAATTTGCTTTTTACTAGTGGAAGTTCTTCAACAATGATAACATAATTGGATCATATAACTATCCCTCAACATGCAACAAAGAGTCACTCCAAAGTCACTAATAGTGGAGAACAATCGAAGAGATTATTGTAGGGTACGAAACCACCTCAAAGTTATTCTTTCTAATCGATCTATTCATGAGTCCGTAGTAAGATAACACGAAGCTATTCTTTCCATTCGATCTATCCTAGAGTTTGTACTAGAATAACACCTTAAGACACACATCAACCAAAACTCTAATGTCACCTAGATACTCCATTATCACCTCAAGTATCCATGGGCATGATTATACGATATGCATCACACAATCTCAAATTCATCTATTCAACCAACACATAGAACTTCAAAGAGTGCCCCGAAGTTTCTATCGAAGAGTCAAGACGAAAACGTGTTCCAACCCCTATGCATAGATTCCCAAAGTCACAGAACCCGCAAGTTGATCACCAAAACATACATCAAGTGAATCAATAGAATACCCCATTGTCACCACGGGTATCCCATGCAAGACATACATCATGTGTTCTCATATCCTTAAAGACTCAATCCGATAAGATAACTTCAAAGGGAAAAATTCAATCCATTACAAGAAAGTAGAGGGGGAGAAACATCATAAAATCCAACTATAGTAGCAAAGCTCGCGATACATCAAGATCATGCCATCTCTAGAACACGAGAGAGAGAGAGAGAGAGAGAGAGAGAGAGAGAGAGATCAAACACATAGCTACTGGTTCATACCCTCAGCCCCGAGGGTGGACTACTCCCTCCTCGTCATGGAGGGCGCCGGGATGATGAAGATGGCCAATGGAGAGGGATTCCCCCCTCCCCTCTGGTAGGGTGCTGGAATGGGTCTAGATTGGTTTTTGGTGGCTCTAGAGGCTTGCGGTGGCGGAACTCCCGATCTAGGTTTTTTTCTGGAGGTTTCTGTATATATAAGATGTGTTGGAGTTGGGAACAAGTAAGGGGGGGGGGGGTCCTCGAGGGGGCCACGAGATAGGGGGCGCACCCAGGGGGGTGGGCGCGCCCCCACCCTCGTGGGCAGCCCGGGACTCCCCTGGTCCATCTTCGGTACTCCTTGGGCTTCTTCTGGTCCAAAAACATCCTCCGTTGAGTTTCAGGTCAATTGGGCTCCGTTTGGTATTCCCTTTCTGTAAAACTCAAGAACAAGGAAAAAACAGAAGCTGGCACTGGCTCTGGGTTACTATGTTAGTCCCAAAAATCATATAAAATAGCATATAAAACATCCTAGATGGATAATATAATAGCATGGAACAATAAAAAATTATAGGTACGTTGGAGACGTATCAAGCATCCCCAAGCTTAATTCCTGCTCGTCCTCGAGTAGGTAAATGATAAAAACAGAATTTTTGATGTGGAATGCAACCTAACATAATTCTCAATGTATTTTTCTTTATTGTGGCATGAATGTTCAGATCCGAAAGGTTCAAGACAAAAGTCTATATTGACATAAGAATAATAATACTTCAAGCATACTAACAAAGCAATTATGTCTTCTCAAAATAACATGGCCAAAGAAAGTTCATCCCTACAAAATCATATAGTTTGGCTATGCTCCATCTTCGTCACACAAATTACTCAAATCATGCACAACCCCGGTTTTAGCCAATCAATTGTTTCATACTTATTTTTAAAAAAAATCAACTTTCACGCAATACATGAGAGTGAGCCATGAATATTGCACTATAGGTGGAATTGAGTGGTGGTTGTGGAGAGGACAAAAAGGAGGAAGATGGTCTCACATCAACTAGGCGGATCAATGGGCTATGGAGATGCTCATCAATAGATATCAATGTGAGTGAGTAGGGATTGCCATGCAACGGATGCACTAGAGCTATAAATGTATGGAAGCTCAACAAAAGAAACTAAGTGGGTGTGCATCCAACTTGCTTGCTCACGAATACCTAGGGTATGCGAGGTAGCCCATCGTTGGAATATATAAGACAAGTTCTAAAATGAAAATTCCCACTAGTATATGAAAATGACAAAACAAGAGACTCTCTATCATGAAGATCATGGTGCTACTTTGAAGCACAAGTGTGGAAAAAGATAGTAGCATTGTCCCTTCTTTTTATTTATTTTATTTTTCTTTGGCATTGCCATCTTTTTTTATTTGGTACAATGCTCTAATAATGATGATCATCACACTTCCATTTACAACTCATAGATTACAACTCGATACTAGAAAAAAATATGACTCTATATGAATGCCTCTGGCGGTGTACCGGGATGTGCAATGAATCAAGAGTGACATGTATGAAAAATTATGCATGGTGGCCTTGCCACAAATACGATGTCAACGACATGATCATGCATGGCAATATGGCAATGATGAAGCGTGTCATAGTAAACGGAACGGTGGAAAGTTGCATGGCAATATATCTCGGAATGGCTATGGAAATGCCATAATAGGTAGGTATGGTGGCTTTTTTGAGGAAGATATATGGTGGGTGTATGGTACCGGCGAAAGATGCGCGGTACAAGAGATGCTAGCAATGGTGGAAGGGTGAGAGTGGGTATAATCCATGGACTCAACATTAGTCATAAATAACTCACATACTTATTGCAAAAATCTACAAGACATCAAAACAAAGTACTACACGCATGCTCCTAGGGTAAGGGTTGGTAGGAGTTAACCATCACGCGATCCTGACCTCCACACAAAGGATGACAATCAAACAAATACCTCATGCTTCAAATTTGTCACACAGCGGTTACCATACGTGCATGCTACGGGACTTGCAAACCTCAACACAAGTATTTATCAAATTCACAACTACTCTACTAGCATGACTCTAATATCACCATCCTTATATCTCAAAACAATCATCAAGCATCAAACTTCTCATAGTATTCAACACACTTTATATGAAAGTTTTTATTATATCCCTCTTGGATGCCCATCATATTAGGACTAATTTTATACCCAAAGCAAATTACCATGCTTTTCTACATGACTCTCAAAATAATGTAAGTGAAGCATGAGAGATATAAGTGAAGCACTAGAGCAAACGAAAAACTACTCCAAAAGATTTAAGTGAAGATGAATGAGTAGTTGAATAATTATGTAACAATGTGAAGACTCTCTAACATTTAAGAATTTCATATCTTGGTATATTATTCAAACAGCAAGCAAAACAAAATAAATTGAAGCTCCAAGCAAAAACACATAACATGGGGTGAATAAAAATATAGTCTCAAGTAAAGTTACAGATGAACGAAGACGAAAGAGGGGATGCCTTCCAGGGGCATCCCCAAGCTTAGGATATTGGTTGTCCTTTAATATTACCTTGGGTGCCTTGGGCATCCCCAATCTTAGGCTCTTGCCACTCCTTATTCCATAGTCCATCGAATCTTTACCCAAAACTTGAAAGCTTCACAACACAAAACTCAACAGAAAACTCGTAAGCTCTGTTTGTATAAGAAAATAAAACCACCACTTAGGTACTGTTGTGAACTCATTCTAAATTCATATTGGTGTTAAACCTACTGTATTCCAACTTCTTTATGGTTCATACCATCTTATACTACTCATACATTCATCAAAATAAGCAAACAACACACGAAAACCAGAATCTGTCAAAAATAGAATAGTGTGTAGCAATCTGTAACTTTCGAATACTTCTGTAACTCTAAAAATTCTTAAATAAATTTTTGGACATGAGCAATTTGTCTATTAATCTTCTTCAAAAAGAATCAACTCAAAAGCACTCTTCTGTAAAAAAAATGGCAGCTAATCTCGTGCGCGCAAAGTTTCTGTTTTTCTACAGCAAGATCACATTAACATACACCCAAGTCTTCCCAAAGGTTCTACTTGGAACCTTATTGAAATAAAAGCTATAAAACAAGATTACTATAATATCTTAATCATGTGGACACACAAAAACAGTAGGGGTAAATATTGGGTTGTCTCCCAACAAGCGCTTTTCTTTAAGGCCTTTCTAGCTAGGCATGATGATTTCAATGATGCTCACATAAAAGATAAGAATTGAAACATAAAGAGAGCATCATGAAGAATATAACTAGCACATTTAAGTCTAACCCACTTCCTATGCATAGAGATTTTGTGAGCAAACAACTTATGGGAACGAGAATCAACTAGCATAGGAAGGGAAAACAAGCATAGCTTCAAAACTTTCAACATATAGATAGGAAACTTGGTATTATTGCAACTCCTAGAAGCATATATTCCTCCCTCATAATAATTTTCAGTAGCATCGTGAATGAATTGAACAGTATAACCATCACACAAAGCATTCCTTTCATGATCCCCAAGCATATAAATTTTATTACTCTCCACATAAGTGAATTTCTTCTCATGAATAATAGTGGGAGCAAACTCAACAAAATAACTATCATGTGAGGCATAATCCAATTGAAAATTAAAATTGTTTTCATGGTTATCATTATACTTTATAGCATAAATGTAATCACAATAATCATCATAAATTGGAGGCATGCTTTCATCATAATAAATTTTCCGGGGACAAAAAATATCATCTTCATCAAACATAGCATCCCCAAGCTTGTGCGTTTGCATATCATTAGCATCATGGATATTCAAAGAATTCATACTAACAACATTGCAATCATGCTCATCATCTGAATATTTAGTGCCAAACATTTTAATGTATTCTTCTTCTAGTACTTGGGCACAATTTTCCTTTCCATCATTTTCATGAAAGACATTAAAAAGATGAAGCATATGACGCAACCTCAATTCCATTTTTGTAGTTTTATTTTACAAACTAAAATAGTGATAAAACAAGAAACTAAAAGATTTGATTGCAAGATCTACAGATATACCTTCAAGCACTCACCTCCCTGGAAATGGCGCCAGAAAAGAGCTTCCCTGACGGGATGTGAGTGCCGCTTACCTAGCTTCCCCGGCAATGGCGCCAGAAAAGAGCTTGATGTCTACTACGCAACCTTCTTCTTGTAGACGTTGTTGGGCCTCCAAGTGCAGAGGTTTGTAGGATAGTAGCAAATTTCCCTCAAGTGGATGACCTAATGTTTATCAATCTGTGGGAGGCTTAGGATGAAGATGGTCTCTCTCAAACAACCCTGCAACCAAATAACAAAGAGTCTCTTGTGTCCCCAACACACCCAATACAATGGCAAATTGTGTAGGTGCACTACTTCGGCGAAGAGATGGTGATACAGGTGCAATATGGATGGTAGATATAGGTTTTTGTAATATGAAAATATAAAAACAGCAAGGTAACTAATGATAAAAGTCAGCACAAACGGTATTGAAATGATTTGAAATAAGGCCTAGGGTTCGTACTTTCACTAGTGGAAGTTCTCTCAACAATGATAACATAGTTGGATCATATAAGGGCATGTTCGGAGTCTCCCCAGCTTCTCAAAACTCCAGAAAATTAGCTTCTTATCGTGGATTCTTGCTCCATCGAGCGATTCATATTCTATTCGGCTCTGACTCCAGCTTCTTTCTAGCGCTGCAGCCCAACTAGAAGGGATGTGGCATGTTCATGCGTGTTTGGCCGGCGAAGGCAACCCATTTTCCGGCGAGCACGTGAGATGAGGCAGACTCGTGCGAGATGAGCAGTGCGTCAATGGCGTTGGCGTTGCCGCGTTGGTGCATAGGTCCTGATCTTGGGTTTGCTCCCTTCGGGCTATGTCGATGGGAACTGGTCGGGACTGGCCTGGAACGCCTTGATCTATCATCAGGAAGGAGGGGCAGTCAGGAACGACACGGCGGCGAGCGCGGCGGCGGAGCGTGCGACAGCGGATATGGTTAGCTGCTCGAGGGGAACAAGCGGGGGAGATAGCATTCGATAAGTTTTCTTTTATGTGCAGGCAGGAGGCCGAAACAGTAAGTTTGGCGGTGGCATGAAGGCTGTAATTTAGGCAAACTTCAGCTTTCAGTTTTGGTGGAGCTGGGCAGATGCTCCTCCACGTTTTTTCACTACCATCGAGCATAGCTTCATGAATTCAGCTTCTTGGAGCCCAAACGTTTGGGACATTCATCTCTGGAGTTTGTGAAGCCTGGAGCTGGAGGACTTCAGAACAGGCCCTAACTATCCCTCAACATGCAACAAAGAGTCACTCAAAAGTCACTAATAGCGGAGAACAAATGAAGAGATTATTGTGGGGTACGAAACCACCACAAATGTATTCTTTTTTATCGATCTATTCAAGAGTCTGTAGTAAAATAACACAAAGATATTCTTTCCGTTCGATCTATCCTAGAGTTCGTACTAGAATAACACCTTAAGACACACATCAACCAAAACCCTAATGTCACCTAGATACTCCATTGTCACCTCAAGTATCCGTGGGCATGATTATACGATATGCGTCACACAATTTCAGATTCATCTATTCAACCAACACAAAGAACTTCAAAGAGTGCATCACAGTTTCTATTGGAGAGTCAAGACGAAAACGTGTGCCAACCCATATGCATATATTCCCAAGGTCACGGAACCCGCAAGTTGATCACCAAAACATACATCAAGTGAATCAATAGAATACCCCATTGTCACCACGGGTATCCCACGCAAGACATTCATCAAGTGTTCTCAGATCCTTAAAGACTCAATCCGATAAGATAACTACAAAGGGAAAACACAATCCATTACAAGAAAGTAGAGGGGGAGAAACATCATAAGATCCAACTATAGTAGCAAAGCTCGCGATACATCAAGATCGTGCCATCTCAAGAACACGAGAGAGAGAGAGAGAGAGAGATAGAGAGAGAGAGAGAGAGAGATCAAACACATAGCTACTGGTTCATACCCTCAGTCCCGACGGTGGACAACTCCCTCCTCATCATGGAGGGCGTCGGGATGATGAAGATGGCCACTGGAGAGGGATCCCCCCCCCCACCGGCAGGGTGCTGGAACGGGTCTAGACTGGTTTTTGGTGGCTCTAGACGCTTGCGGTGGAGGAACTCCCGATCTAGGATATTTTCTGGAGGTTTCTGTACACATAAGAGGTGTTGGAGTCGGGAACAAGTAAGGGGGGGGGGTCCTCAAGGCGGCCACGAGATAGGGGGGCGCACCCAGGGGGGTGGGCACGCCCGCCACCCTCGTGGGTAACCCGGGACTCCCTTGGTCCATCTCTGGTACTCCTTGGGCTTCTTCTCGTCCAAAAACATCCTCTGTTGAGTTTCAGGTCAATTGGGCTTCGTTTGGTATTCCTTTTCTGTAAAACTCAAGAACAAGGAAAAAACAGAAACTGGCACTGGGCTCTGGGTTAATAGGTTAGTCCCAGAAATCATATAAAATAGCATATAAATGCAAATAAAACATCCTAGATGGATAATATAATAGCATGGAACAATCAAAAATTATAGATACGTTGGAGACGTATCACGACCCTCGACCCACGACCCCTCAACCCTCGGCGACCCTCGACCCCTCGGTGACCCTCGACCCTCTACCCTAGCTAGTTGCCGACCCTAGCCCCTCAACCCTCGGCGACCCCTCCCCCCCTCATGTCGAAGTTATCGGGGAGGGGGTATATCGACCCCCCTCATGTCGAAGTTATCGGGGAGGGGGTATATCGACCCCCCCTCATGTCGAAGTTATCAGGGAGGGGGTATATTAACAACGACATACCCGATAAAAAATAAGAAGAGGAAGAAGAAGAAAAAGAGGAGGAGAAGAAGAAGTAATAGAGGATAAGAAGAAAAAAAGAAGAAAAAATAGGAGAAAAAGAAAGAATAGAGGAGTTCTTCTTCTCCTTTTCTTTGTTCTTCTTCCTCTTCTTATTTATTTCCCCTCTTCTTCCTATCCTCTTCTTCTCATTTTTTTTCCTTCTTCCTAAACTAAACATAAATTAAAATAATCCTAAAACTAAACGAAACTTCTCCTCCTCCTTTTTCTTCTTCTTCTTCTTCTTTTTTCTCATCCAAAAACTTTATGAACAAAATTACAACAGAAAAAAGCATAAAAATTCTATGAACAAAATTACAACAGAAAAAAATCATAAAAATTATATGAAAAAGTGATATATTCTTTGCATATGAACATACACACATTTGCATATTCTACTATAATATCACCAACAAAATCTATGAACAGAAAAAATCTAACTTTTTTGCATATTCTTTGCATATGAACATACATACATCGTGATCATCATCATATACACTACAATATGAACCGAAAAAAAAATCTACAGTGTCGGCGGCGGTG
>LR738712.1:232110311-232239536 GCA_902687465.1 Secale cereale
TCTTTGCCATCTGCTGGCAGTCAGCAAAGAGGTGGGTGGGGGCAACAGTTTTTTTTTTGAGATCTAACAGTTTTTTTTTAGACCTAACCCCCGCTAAAGAAAACGTTTCAGAGCCACAGCCACCCGTCCCTCGAACCAGTTCAGCGAGCTCCTCTGTTCTCTCCCTCGACCTAACCCTCCAGCCGCCGCCGGGCCTGGCTCCACTCCTTCTCCGAGCGGCGCTCCACTCCACCGCCAGATCCGGCATCTACAGGTCCATCCCCGCCGGTTCCCGTCCAGAAAACCAACCCGGAGCTGCATCCCCGCTGGCGTCAGACGCAACACCCCCACCGGCTGCATACAGGACATCGACGCCGGTGCTGACCTCAACGGACCCCGCCTCAACCTCTGAGTCCACCTCTCCGACGGCATCAACCCTAGGTGAGCTCTCTCTTCTTCTTCATCAAGGTCCTCCCATGGCAGCCATGTTGAAGCTACTGTACATGCAAATGCAGGGGCGGACCCAGGATAAAAAACATTTAGCACTTTTCTTATACATGGTAAGATAGTTGGACGGTTGCTGGTAGCAGCCCCTGGTTGGTGGAATTGGCATTTGTTGATCTTATCAAATACTTCTCCATTATCTTGCTTCTTCTTCCCTGTAAAATAATTGAAGTACTAATTACAAAAGTGTAGATACAAAGCATGCTAGTAGTTGCAGGCTAGCAGGATAGATTGGCTTGTGCCGGATTGAATTGAATATAAAGTTCCCAAATCATACAAATTAATCTACAAGTCGTGTGTCACACTAATCCCACAAATCTTTGTTAGAACCAATGGTACATGCCTGACAGATTAGTAGTACCGTACTAGTACAGACTGCATATTTTCATTTGATTTTTTTTTGCGAGGGGTATTTTCATTTGATTTGATATGAAGCATACCAAGGAATCAACTGAGCAATAAGGACCGGAGAGATTTTTTTTAATAAAAGCAACAAATGCTGGACTGGCAAATCCACATGTTTATTGTTGCACAGAGAGAAAGTTGAGTTGTTGTTTGCAGAAATGTGATGGCAAATGAACCCCTGTAAAGCACAGTTTTGCTTTTGGTGTCTACGACTGATATTATTGGTGTAGAAATTTGGATATGAATGAGCCAGAGGGCTTGTCATTCTCGCAGCAGCTGTTTTCTGCTGAAGATACGTGACTGAACGCCAGCAAGTCTACTCTGGTACATATTTGGCTGATGTGAGGACCTGGAGATGTTGGAAGCTTCAGTGTTTGTAGGCTTTGTCTGAATGTGAATCAGTTCTAACGACCCGATGAATTCTGCTATATATCAGTGTAGTATTACTTGGAAGATGTTGATCCGTACTACTACTCATGGTAAAGGCATTAATAATTGTACATTTAGTCATGTCCCACCGTAGTGCCTTCTTTTTCCATCAAGAGCAGCTAGCACACAAGCAGGCTTCTACCATTGTCTCCTGATGTTATCTTCAGCTATTTCAGTTAGTTCTCTTTTTTTCGTGCCATGGTACTTTCTATATTTTTGTTTCATACATCTCCAGTTCATTACCTTTTAGTTTTTGAATATGTATTTGTGCCCACTTCTGAATCTCCCAGGTTCGTCCAGTTTGTTAGCTGCAAAAGGGGTTCTAGCAATCTGCATTCTGCAGCAAGTTTAAGATTTAATTGATTGTTATGACGGATGATATCACGCCTGATGTGGATTATTGCTGTTGGCAGAAATATATAGTCCCTCTTTTATTCTTTTTAGGCAATGAGGTTTTAGGCAATAAGGGATCAGTACACGACCAATCTTCTGTAGCCTCCTCTCATAAGAACTTCTACATCGCTGTATGAAAATAGCTTTTCTTTGTCCATGTGATTATTTGGGGATTTTTGCCCATTAAAATAGCTTCTGATGCCAACACAGAGATGTTATTGATGCATGTGAGCTGCTCTAACTGATTGTATGTTAGAAATACCCCACGATTTTGGAAACCATGTAAATGAGTTACCTGAGGATTGTAAGATCCCTTATCAAATTATATCATTTGGAGCTAACTCATGTTCCTTCAAACGCTTGCAGGGTTGGATTGAATATTCACAGAACTTTATATCATATACTTTGGGCATCACTGAAACAACTGAATGTCAAAGCTACATGCTTTTCTTTTGATTGTTGTGGCCATCCTCCATCTCCAGAGACATGGGCTATTTTCATACACCCAGACCCAATGATTTCCCAATGATAAACTGACATTTACTTTTGTGTATGGTCTGCTCTGCTTATTTTATCCCCAGCTAATTGATGCTAACTATGTTGGACATATTTTTTGGGTACCCAGGTGCCTATGGGAGGTCCTACAATCCGTGTGGATGTATTTAGCTGTGGCATGTATGGCAGCTGCAGCAGCTTGTCAGTTAGTTCTTAGTCAAGGACAGGTAATTTGCCTCTTCCCCTTTGCAACCATGTTTGCTTGTTGCCCTTATCATACAGAGCGTACTGATTTGTTCTCACGAAATAGCAATGCCTTTCAGTTGTACACGTAGAGCAGAACCTCTCCTATTTAATTTGCCTTTATTGTGTTTCTTCATGACCCTCTCCTCTGTTTAATGATGGATATAATGCACAGACTGAAGCATGTTGATTCTGATTTTTGTAGTTATATATGTGTATCTATGGCATTGAATTGGTTTTTTGAGTTTTGTTAGCTCAGAGATTGTACACTAAGGCAGGGTGACCAAAAACTCACACCGACAGTGTTCCGTCGAGATTTCTTGTTTCTGTCCATGAAATTTGCGAGATAGGTGAAATTCTTCTGTTCTGTGCGCTCTTACTATACACTTTTTTCTTATCGTACCCCCAAATGCAAATCTATACTGAAACAGTTATCCATGGATCAAAAATTATAATGATATTAAGATTTTATTGGATCTTTGTGGATGGGTGAGCCTGTTTGCTTGCTGCCTTGCTGGTGTTGGAGACCTGTGGTTGCTCTGTTTACTGAAACGAAGGAAAATATACGAGTATCATGTGCCAAGCATTTCATACTTAACCTTGGCTAGCAGGTAGTTTCTACTAGCATGAAATGTACACATAACAGAGATCCTAAGCATTGGAATTGTTTGCTTTCCAGAAATCATTTTTGTGGTACTCCTTTTTGTATTGTTGCATTCTGTGTATGTTTTTCCGCGAAGGTTGTATCACCTACAGCATAGCTTACAAGTTATCATCTCATGTCGTAGATCATCTGCTTGTAAGAGGTCATGAGGTTTCAAATTTTATTGAGCCTTGAATATTTTATAAATGGCACCTGCTGAACGTCTAAACGAATTTGCAAGTGTGTACATTGGAGGTTGATTTTGGAATGGGTATATGTTTTGTCTTGCATGTTTCCATTTTGATTAGTTACTTTCATTGCCACCTTAACAATCATCTCCGCTTTTCCTTACTTAAAACTGTTTCTCCGCTCTAGGTGGAAGGATCTGTGGTAGGTGTACTTAGTTTAGTGATCTGGCCCAGAAGCTCAATCTACACCTTAACACTTTTTATGAATTTAGGATTGCTTTTATGTAATCTGCCCAAGGGAGCTCAGATGGCTGAGCAATGATAGATCCGGCTTTGGTGTAAGGATGTTGCTTTTTAGGTGTACTTAGTTTAGTGTACTTAGTTTACGAATTGTTGCAAGAAAGTGTTTCATCTGTTTTGGTGTAAGGATGTTGCTTTTTAGTACGATACCCATATCTTAGTGGCTTGGAGCAACAAGCATAAAAAAATACGAGCCTCGACTTTGGGCCGGCCAACGTTACTGGACCAGCCACCGTTGATCCACTTTACCCCTCTCACACCACGCAATCAGAGTATGATCTCCAACAAACAAACAAATATTATTGGAGCCTGGACGATGATATTGCAGGAATCTCAGCTTTAGGTAATGATGGACCGCCAATGGATATTTAGGACATATGTATCAACGGCTCTACCTGATGATCATCGGCTCATAACTACAACCATCTATATGATGCGCCAATACTATGTATCAGCACTGGCTTCTCTAAAAACACTGTATTTTCTATTTGCTTATGCTCATTGTAAATTTCTTAGAACAGTATGAATCAGCACTATGAGATCAATATATGCTATCATCAAGTAATATCATTGCTTCCTCTTTATCTACCATCATATGTATGCATTAAACTATCACATACACATGCTTTCAAAACCTGGCTGGCCGGTGCTTTTTGCGCCATCGGCGCAACGGGTCATCTAGTACCATGAACAACAACAACAACAGCCCGACATGGCGTGGTGCCAATGCACCTGATCAACAGTATCCACTCATTTTAATCGACATGGAGAGGGAGCTGGAGGAGAGGACGGCTAGGCTGTTGGAGGAGGAGAGGAACCGGAATGATGCTCAAAACCGGGCCCTATACGACATCTTGGTGGTACGTTTCTCCTGCATATTAGCCAAATCATGCACATAATGTTTGTTCCATTACTAACTAATATGACTAACTCGTGAGAACCAAATGTGTAGAGCATGTGCGAGAAAAGCGGTCAGACCCCTCCGCCGATGCCCCAGATTGCTCCGGCGACCACGGTGAGTTTGATTTGAATGGTCGTTAGTTACTAGTATTCACATTTATGTTGCATCATGCTAACGAGACCCCTCTTCTTCTTCTTCTTTGCCTCCTCTTATTTAGCCTATTTAGTCCATTTATGACATAATTTAGCCTACTTAGTCCACAAATGACATAATAAGATGAAGAAAATCAAGGAATAGGAAGAAAAGAAGGAATTGGAAGAGAAGAAGAAGAAGAAGAAGAAGAAGAATAAGAAAAGAAGAAGAATAAGAAAAGAAGAATCTTCTTCTTCTTCTTCTTCTTTTCCTCCTCTTACTTAGCCTATTTAGCCCATTTATGACATAATTTAGCCTATTTAGTCCACAAATGACATAATAAGATGAAGAAAAAATCAAGGAATAGGAAGAAAAGAAGGAATTGGTATTCTTCTTCTTCTTCTTCTTCTTCTTCTTCTTTTCCTCCTCTTACTTGTTTTTATTCGTAAATGGCATAATAACCTTGCTAACCTCATAAATGTCATATACTTAGCTTGTTGTCCTCTAAAATGACACAATAAGCTTAGTTATGTCAAAAATGGCCTAATTAGCCAGGTTAGCTCCAAAATGACCAAGTTTACCTATGTTAGCTCCAATATGATCCATTTAACCTACGTTAGCTCCAAAAAGACCAAGTTTACCTAAGTTAGCTACAATATGATCCATTTTACCCGCGTTAGCTCCAAAATGACCTATTTACCTAAGTTAGCTCCAAATTGACCTACACACTTAGCATTTTTACCTAGCTTAGCAAAAAATGACATTTTTACCTAGGTTAGCTCAAAAATGACCAAGTTTACCTAGGTTAGCTTCAATATGATCCATTTAACTTAGCTTAGCTCCAAAATGACCAAGTTTACCTAGGTTAGCTCCAATATGATACATTGAACTTAGCTTATCTCCAAAATGACCTATTTACCTAGCTTAGCTCTAAATTGGCTTTTTAAACTACATTTGTTGGAAAAGAAGAAGATAAAGAAGAGGGGGAGGAGAGAAAGAAAGAGAAGATAAAATCTTCTTCTTATTTTCCTCTTCTTCTTCTTTTCTTCTTCTTCTTCTTTTCCTCTTCTAGCTATTCTTCTTCTTCTAACTTTCATCTTTCCCAATTTGCAGATTTGCTTGAGATGAGGAAGCTTGCATTGATGGACTCATATATTCTCCTTGTGCTTCCTTTTTGTTTATGAAAACATGTTTGGGAACTTCTTATTGTTGGATATGTTGTTGGAAACTTCTTATGTCATATGGATATATGTTGGACTTGAGGAAATATATTGTTGGAAACTTCTTATGTCATATGGATATATGTTGGACTTGAGGAAATATATTGTTGGAAACTTCTTATGTCATATGGATATATGTTGGACTTGAGGAAATATATTGTTGGATATGTTGTTGGAAACTTCTTATGTCATATGGATATATGTTGGACTTGAGGAAATATATTGTTGGATATGCTTGTTGTGTATATATGTATTATCTGTGTATATCTATGAATTTCTGTCAAATTGAATGAATTCAATTAAAAACAGGGGTTATATAGGCTCTTTGCCGTCTGCTAGCAGTCGGCAAAGAGCTTTGCCGACAGCAAGCAGTCGGCAAAGAAGGCCACGTGGCAGCTCCCTGTTCAACCTAGGAACACTGGTTGCCTATTTGGGCATTTTGCCGACCGCCGGCAGACGGCAAAGAGGCTCAGCTCTTTGCCGACTGCCGGCAGTCGGCAAAGAGGCTAAGGTCTTTGCCGACTGCTGGCAGACGGCAAAGAAGGCCACGTGGCAGCTTCCCAGTAACTCCTATTTGGCCTCTTTGCCGTCTGCCAGCAGACGGCAAAGACCTTAGCCTCTTTGCCGTCTGCCGGCTGACGGCAAACCACGCCGTTAACCCCTAACGGCTCCCACCTCACCTCACTGCCGTCTACGCTCTTTGCCGTCTGCTGGCCGCAAACGGCTGACGGCAAAGAGCTTTGCCGACTGCTTCTATGAAGCAGACGGCAAAGAAGGCCTTTACCGCCGCTAATTCAGCCGGACTGTTTGCCGACTGCTAGCAGTCGGCAAAGAGCTTTGCCGACTGCCATTCATGCCTTTGCTGACTGCCATGGCAGTCGGCAAAGAAGCTGATTCCTGTAGTGATAGCTTCACAATGGCTAATCAGACATTTTCCGATAGAAGCCCCCTCAATGCAACCGGAAGCAGTTGTGTTATAATCACATGACAGTCATGAGACTTTAGGTTCTGAAACTTTTTCTCTGCCATATTTATTATTCCCTTTATATTCGACGAGAAGCCAGACGAGACCTTCATACTGAGAAGGCATGCAAAGAAGATTTCCTTCTCTTCTTTGGTAAGAGCGTAGCTGGCAGGACCTTCATACTGCTTTGGAGGCATGCTGTCTTTTTCGTGCAAACGTTGCAGGTCCTCCCGTGCCTCCGGTGTATCTTTTGTCTTCCCATACACGCCCAAGAAGCCTAGCAGGCTCGCGCAAAGGTTATTCGTCACGTGCATCACGTCGATTGAAGAGCGGACCTCTAGGTCTTTCCAGTAGGGTAGGTCCCAAAATATAGATTTCTTCTTCCACATGAGTGCGCGTCCCTCAGTGTCATTCGAAACAGATAAAATTAAGAAAATTAGACAAATATCTATCTAAAGCAATAATAACAAGCAATAATAAAAGTAATAAAATCATAGACAGAACAAGAGGCTCACCACAGTGGTGCCGGCGACGAGATTGGCGCGGGCGATCGACGACGGTGAAGACGGGGACGGTACATGACAGACCGCTAAACCTAGAAAAATCTCGGAGAAAATGGAGCTTGGAGGTCGAGCTTCGAGAGGAGAAAGCTTAACTAGTGTGGCTCAAGCATTTCACTAAACACCTCATGTGCATAGGAGATGAGCTACAGCACCACAAAGCTCTCCCCCTAGCCGGCCAGAAAAAACACAGCAGTGTGGAGTGCTCTGCTCCCAGGCAATGGGGTATATATAGGCAACCCATTGGTCCCGGTTTGTGGCTTGAACCGGGACTAAAAGCCCCCCTTCTGTCCCGGTTCCAGCCACGAACTGGGACCAATGGGTGTGGGCCAGGAGCGAGGCCCATTGGTCCTGGTTCGTGTCTGGAACTGGGACCAATGGCCATCAAGGCCAGGCCGCCCCCCTGGCCTCACGATCCGGGAAAAATGCTCCCATGGGTCCCGGTTCATGAGTGAACCTGGATTAATGGGCCTCCCCGGCCAGAACCAAAGCCCTGTTTTCTACTAGTGTATGTTTGCAGATTTAGCCGGTGGACTTGGACCTTCTACTGCACTATAAGTACCAGCAGAATCTTGAGGGAAGATCCCTTTACGTTGCACCTGGCGAGTAACACCATTACCTACTATATTCTTTTCCATGCTCTTTTTTGACTTTGCCATGTCAAGACGTACCCACAACACAAAAGAATAAAATTCGCTCTTCGTAACTCATTAATGCATGATATAGACGAGCAATACTTTGATGTAGGACAACCGTATGAGGAGGATGGAATATGTAAGAAAAACGGTACATCATGACATATTCACACCTACGATGTCTAAACTAAGCAGAAGGATTTTCCAGAAATTAGAAGCAATGCAAACTAGACAACATATGAAAGATGCAACCAGTATCACTCTGCCAAATTAAAAGTGTCGTGTCATAAGTGACATTTCGAAAAATGAGAAGCAGTACAACCTAGAAATCAATGCAACATGCAACCAATATCACATTGCCATGTTAAAAGCATCCAATCATAAGTGATTGATGCAACATACACAACAACAGTACTTTGATGTAAGAACATGGTACGATAGATAGATGTAGTGTATTCTAGAAACAGAAAGGCATGTCATATGCACGTGTATAACGTATAAACTCAGCTGGTGAAATTTAATCAAATTAGAAGAAATACAAGCTAGACACCATATATGCAACATGAAACCAATTATCAGACTGTCAACTTAGAGCAACACCTGAGATGGTGAAGTAGGGGAGATGAACTCATCATATAGACTTGGGACTTCAAATGCAGTAGCAATAGCAGGGGCAAAACTAGAGAGCCTCTGTTTGCATCGCTCCGGAGGACCACCAACATCCCCGAACTTAATCTTTTCCTTCCTCTTTTTTGATATTGCCTTATGAAGTCAAAACCACACGAAAGGGAATAAAGTTAGCTCTCCATAACTCATTGATGCATGATACAGACGAACACTACTTTGATGCAAGGCAAGTGCATGATAACAGGATGAAATATATACAAGAAGGACAACATTGCATGTTCACACCTTTGATAGGAGGATAGAATATGTATGAAAAACAGTAACATAAGGCATTTGAACAAAATTAGAAGAAATGAAGGCTAGGCACCATATGAACATGCAACCAATACCACTCTATCAGGAAAATAGTGTCTCGTCATAAGTGTCATTTCAACAAATTAGAAGCAGTAGAAGCTGGAATAAAAAATTAGTGCTCGGTGGGGATTCGAAGTCCTGAGACCTTTGGTTGGCAGCCCGCACAGGCTAAACAAAGCGAACAAGGTGGCCTTGGATGATATGCTGAGCTGGCCGTTTTAATTGCACGCACGCACGAGGCACTGTGGTGAATACAAACACATCACACATGCACACAAACATGCCCACAACGCCTGCATGCATGCATGCAATACTCACACGTACACATGTATGCATGTAACACTCACACGAACGCACGCACGCATGCAGGCGTGCAACACTGACACGTACTGATGCACGCACGAACACATGCACACATGCATGCAACACTGAAGCGTACACATGCACGCACATAACACTCGCACGCCTGCATGCAATACCTCAACCATTTGTCTCTAAAGCTATAGAAATCATATCATGTTTATTTTCCTTTGAATTTGGAGTATATGAATCTATTCCTATGGACCAATTGGCTCTAAAGAAAACATTCCTACAAAAATCAGATCATATAGAGTTTCTATGATATTCCTCGACACCAAAGGATAGTCGAAATTACTGCACGTGATACAACAATCTTTCTTTTTACACTCCTCCCCCATCTCCATAGTTACCTCTCAAAGATAAATGAAATGATATATAATGGGTATTCTATATGTGCATGTTGGTATACGAAAACTCGGTAAAAGTTCGCGAGGTTTGAATTTTCAATAAAGCTATATGCACCAAATTTTGGAACGGAGGGAGGATACAGAGTTTCTAACACTCACGTGGAAGATTTGTGTATCGGAGGAGTGGCTGTTCCGTTAAATGCCATGTCAAAACTAACACTGTCGAATGCCGATCTAATGGTTCATACTGCGTTTGTTAGGAAACGGCTTGTGGCGAACGTTTGTTAGATATGATTTATGGACACATGCATTGCATTCATACATGCCCCCTCTCTCACGCACACACGCACCCTCACGAGTCACGACTCTCCCGAGTCCTGTCAGACCCACCGTCTATCTCTACGCTCATAAAATACAGAGTTGGTGATGATGGTGTGCCTGCCATCCTGCAATATAGGTCATCTGATCTATATCTGATGGATAGGAAGGAAACTTTGACAATTTTCCAAAAATATACTCGCACACCCCTCCACATTTGCAGATAAGGCCTTCCCTCATTCATCCTTCTACTACAAGATAAACTACTCATATAAATGCATCTTGATGTTCCGTGCAACGCACGGGCATCTTGCTAGTGTGTAGGTCGACGTCACACACATATGTCATCTTCACACCCTACCCTCAAAACTTCAAAAAAATAAAAGACGTCGCACACCTTTTATTATAACTCACACGTCATACACTTATACTATTACCCTTCTGGCAAACGTTCTTTGGTTGTTGTATATTGTACTCTGACGAAGAGAAGCGGTGCATGCACGCACTACTTCTCTCACACCCACTCGGGGGTACACGTAGGAGCACATTTTTTGAAGCTAGGAGCACTTTTGTTTACAAAGAGGCATCCCAATTGACATTTTGACTAGTCTAGTTTTAAACATGATGGAGGTTCGGGGACCGCACGTGAATGATATAGTACATAGTGCGTCCTAGACGCGGTGATTTCATAGTGCGACCTACAAGCGGTGGCACCTTATTGATCGAGTTTTCTTTTTACTTCTAATATAAATGAAATAGTGGTTTGCGCGTATTCGATTTTAATAACGGTTGCTACAACAAAATCACTCCACTATATATATAAGCAGGAGCCTCTGCGCTCGCTTTACTAGGGTACCTCTCTTTCACTCTCTCATGCTCTCCAGTTCTAAACAAGACATAGGTGGCCACACACTTTCTCTGCTCACCAATGGTCACATATTCGACAGGACCACATCGGTCGGGTCACCATAGGTGCATCGTTCACGCGGTCGTCGGCGGTGAAGGATGAGACCAACAAGTGCCCCACGTCCCGATCAGCGGCCATCCTGTTCTCTCCTAGACAGCGCCGACTCGATAGGGCCTCCGACCCCTTGTTCCTTCCTGCTGTATTGTGGCCAAGATGCGGCCTCCCGACACCATCTTCGCCACATCCCAAAGACCCTAAGGTATATCTTCCTTCAAAACCGGCCTTGCTCTACTGCCCCAACTCCCCACGTGGCTGCGTGTGGATCTTTTTCTACTTCCGTCGGCTGTTCCAAAGCCACCTAGACTTGATTCAAACAGGGAAGAAAGTGGGAAAGTTGTAGCATGAATTTAGGACTTGGTTCTAAGAGGAAACGCGGGAAAGTAGTAGATACTGCCTACCCAACCAGTCTCTTGGTTGAAAAGGTGAAGAAAGTGGGGTGGGGGGATGTGGACATGTCTGTTTGTCGAAAAAGGAAAGATAGTGACGGGTGTTGGGGGCAACGTAAATGAGGATGAGCAGGTCTAGATTTCATGTGCTCACATAGGAAAATGTCTCCGAGGAGATAAAATTGGGACAAATGCAGACATGCTGGCTGAGTGTTCGCCATTCTTGGAAACCACATCTGCCGCACTAGTTTTTGCCCCTGCTGTCCCTACGCCCATATCGCTATTGTTAATGTAAAATCACATGAAGCATGAAGCAATGCCACCTAATGTCACTATTAAGTAATGTTGTTGTCAGTCTAGTGTCGTCGATAAATTGAAGCAATGACACCACCATTTTATGAAGTGCTTCCATCTTGCTTTATTTCCCACGAATTGTGTTTTTGAAGTTACACTTAAATCTCACACCACTAACATTGATTCATCCCAGTGGAACTACACAAATTTGATTGCACATTTACTGACCACGTGCTACTCTCTCATGATAGTAATACTAATGCTATTGATCTGCATGTTAATCTAGTGGAAGTGTTGATCTGATGTGATGCTACTTCTTACTTAATGGCACTTTTTCATACTATCAATGTTGTGACAAAATATATGCTACTATAGTGTTGTTAATCATATGCCACTGCAAATAAATGTCACTGCTTAAATAACCATATTTCATATTTGTGCAGAAAGGGATGTCTGTCTCCATATCGTTTCTATTTGTGCAATCAAAAGTACACACCTTAGTTTTAGTGGAATTGCACAAAATGAGATGGCTATTCCTCACTGTCGTCGTCTAACCTCCCGTCTTCCAGGTATTCCTACATTGGTAGTAACTAGATAGAATGGCCAACACAATCTAAAAGAAGCTGATTTGTACGTTTACTTCCTGATTGCACTTCAGGGACGATCGAAAACTACTACATCCTAGTCAGGAATGCACTTTCTCCTAGATCAAGGATGGACACAGGACTAGCTAGCATGACTGCGCGGAGGTTTTTGGGACAAGTGCACGGACAAGAGGCATTGTGGTCTACTTATTTCTGCATATAGCATTTCTTAAATTTAGCATAATTGCACAAGAAGTTCAGATGGCCAGTACACTAAATAGTTCAGTTCAACATTCCAATTGAGAAGACAATTATAATTGGTTATTATGGAATGAGAGAACCTAACCATGGAAGGTGGGAAAAAGAAAAACCAGAGTCAACTCCAGGAAATTAAAGTTTGCCTAGGGAGGCCCTTTGCTCAGAGAAGTCGTGCTTGATTTTTTTCTGATTTGTAAACCTTCTCACAACTTTGTCTTTTGCTGTGAACTAGGAAATGTTGGTTATGTTCTATGAATCACTAAGATGTATAAAATTGTTGACCTTATGATTTTCAAGTACTTTATGAAGCCTAGTTTAATGTGAGTGTTCCACATGAATGCTAGACTGGCGTGTTAACTTTTGGAATGTACATTGTGGTCTCAGTTAACTGCATGGGATAATATAACAAGATACGTAGTTTCTTATATGTCAAACAATAGAGTATTGATTGTTAGCTGGTCGATAGCCGACTTCTCTAGTGTTGAAGTGACCTGAGACAATGCGCCATGTTTGGCACAACTACTTACAAGTGGGGTAGCACCAACAGTGTTTACAAGTACTTAGCTAGCCTTACGTACCCTATGTATACGTCGGTGCACAGTTCTCAAACAAGTACTCTATTTCATCAATCACACATGGCTCATATGATAAACCGTGACAACTTATGTCTTACCATGCCATATTACATAAAAAAACTAGTGAAGATGCATCTGTTTCGGCAACAACTACGACGGTTCTCACATGATTCACGGGCAAGCAAAAGTAGCAGCAGTTCCCCTAGACGGATATAAAGAGAGTACTAGCCCAGAGGGATCGATAATAGGCATGGTTCGGATAATTAGACAAAATCCAAACTACTTTTAAGCACTAGCTGGGATAACTATTTCATGCCTCGATCTAATTTGGGATGGACACAAGACAGACCTTGCCATGAACATCCTCGAGGACGTCCGGCAGCAGCGCAATCATGTCAACCTTCTTGAAGATAACCTTGTGGCCTTGCCACTCATTAACTTGTTTGTCGAGCCATGCCATGGCATCTTCCTGCGTAAGCTTGACAAGAACAGTATGCCTCACAAATGAAGGAGTAGCTTTGAACTTCTTGTCCTTCAGTACAACCTGGACAACATGCCTGACAACAGTGTGGCTGGAATAGATCTCAACTTTGGTATAAGTGCAACTGGCTTCCAGGATCCAACAGCCCAAGAACTTAGTTTTCCCAGGTCGTATATTCAGATCATCCACTTCATAGTGAGTGACATGTACAACCACACAATCCTTGCCTGCATTAGGGCTCTAATTGAAACATAAACAAATTTTGAATTACTTTCCAATTTAAAAAACATAAGTTATTTAAACAACTATGTAGAGTCAAAAGTATGCATGACAGGGAAGGTAACATGGCATCAAAGCTAATAAAATTTTGTATTATTTATCACCACATACTTAGAAGAAAATCACCTTGGGTAGCACAACGGGGGGGACACATCCTCGAAGGGGGAAAACTACACCTGTAGGGCCATGGGGACTGTAACCTCAAACGAGGCGTTGGCCATCTCAGTAGTGGCCGTGAGCATATCTAGGGTCGGCTCGGTGGCGGTCTCCATATTCTTGGAGCTCTCAATCTCGTGGGGATCAGCCTGTCGCGTCTACTCCAATGTCAGCAGATCTTTGCCTGGTTCTCCTTGGTCCATCATGAAACCGACGAATATGAGACAACTGAAAGGAAAACCCAATCACAATGACAATGAAACAAATAAAAGAGTGAAGATCGGTTACTCCTTTGCAAAAGTTCATTTTTTCAGGAAAAAAATATACCAACATCACGGATCCTCTTACCTTACCTTTGTTGGGATAGAAGAACAATGGGAGATTCGAGTGCTTCCTTTCTTGAAGACGGCGAGGGAGAAGGGGATTCAACGAAGAGTGAAATGATGGTTGCTTCATCCGTCAAACTTAGATTGAGGGGAAGTGGAGTTTTGTGTTATGACAGATCGTTACTGCTGCGCTATGACCGGGGTGACTCTCCGCCTGCATACCACCTTATAATTTGGTGGATGGCATATGGGCCCGTGCGCTGTATGGCCCGCATGTCGGTGAACCAAAGTAAAGCGACATTCACTAGCAAGGGACGTTTTGATGACCTAAGAGGAGCCAGAAGTGGTATTATATCTACTGTACTAGTAGTAATTGTTTTTCTGGGTAGCTGTAGAGTGTCTCCACTATACTAGTAGTAATTGTTTTTCTGGGCCCAAGACAAAAGAGCCCATCCACCCTAGTAAATAATAACATCAATTCAAAAGCCCATATATTTACTTAATGAGAGCCCCTACCCAGCACACCGCCCGCAATAAAAACCTGGGTGCTCTTCTTCCTCCTCACTCCCACCCACCTCATGTCAGCTCGCTCCACTCGTACACCCAAATTCCTCACCTCACTCCTACAGAAAACCTGAGCTCCCCTTCTTCCTCACTACTACAGAAAACCCTAGCTCCCCTTCTTCTTCACTCGCACTCTAGGTAGGCTTGTCATTCGTTACTCTGATCAAATTGGTGAGCTCGATGCGATGCCCTTGAGGAAAATGGAGTCGGCTGACTCCAGCGCCAAGAAGATGAGGCTCCCGCTAGCGGTGATGCATTTTGTAGATCCGACACCCGGCAACGCGGGGAGAAGCGGCGAGCCCCCCCCCCCACCGGATCCCAGGAACCCATAGAATCTTGGGTGGACCGCATCAGCGATCTCCCGGACGCCATCATTGGGGAAATCATCTTGCTTATCCTTACCAAGGATTGCTGCCGCACCCAAGTCCTCTCAACTCGGTGGCACTCTCTATGGCACGCCACGCCCCTTAATCTCAACTATCGTCAACTATCTCTCTTTAATGATTTTGAACTCCCTAGAGCCAGCATCAACTCCCACCCGAGCATGCCCTGCAAGGTGGAAGCCTGCCTAAAATCCCCTAAATTCACAGAACTACAACTGCTTGAGTTGTTCTATCCCCCACAAAAATCACATACCACATACTGAACGCCATGCCCTTGTCCCCTCAGCAAATATCTCCATCTCGCGGTTTTCCTCCTCTCTCCACACCGCCACCTTTGCGTTGTGCTACCTGCTAGACAATCTGGTACTAAACCTTCAACTCCCATTTCTCAAAAAACTTTCACTTGGGTGGGTTCGTATGTCGGAGGACTAATTGCACAACATCATCCACTCGAGTTGCCCTACCGTGGAGTGCTTGGTGCTTGTTTTCACAGTTAGAATCAGCTGTCTCCAAATAAAGTCACCTAACCTTGTAAGAATTCGAATTTCTTTTGACGGAAGGCAGCTCATCATCAAAGTTGTCCCTTCACTTCAAAGGTTGATCCTTGATTCTCGTTATCCACCGTCCGAAATAACTATCGTCTCTATGCCTAAACTATAGGCCTTGGGTGTAATACATGCTATATGTTCTCATTTCAAGATGGTTTTTGGCTCCATAGTTCTTTAGGTACTGTATATTATCATCTACACGTGTAATCATAAGCTGCATTTTAAATTCTACCCATAAGTTCTATATCATGTTGGAGTACGCTTTTTATACTAATATTATGTTCTATGCTCAATGAAGAGTTTGTCCATGGATAGCCTATCAATGGTGCTAGATTCTGTCAAGATCTTATATATCCATATTAATTGTTTTGATCTGAACAAGATTATTGGCTTGCTGCAAGGCTTTCCATGTTTGGAGAAGTTGTATATAAAGGCTTGCCATTTGTTTAATTAAGAGAGAAATATTGTACCAAATCCCAACCATGGGAAATAACACCACTCTCGCCGGTTGCTTGAGCTCGTCGCGCATTACAAAACCCAAGTGATTAGCCCCCACCAGCACCCACAAACTTATATTGAACTAGCTCACCAAATGGGCTATAAATTTTCAGAAGAAAGGCTACATGGTCATGATAGATTTGGATTCTGACATTTTGGACCCAGGAGGGAAAAGCCTATCCAACATGGTGTCGACCTACTAGTCAACAAACTATCGTGTATCTTCTATCTCTTGTCTTCTTCCTCCAGTCGCCCAAACCAAACCACCCTGTCGGTCCTGCCTGCTCTCGCCACCCACAGCTGGCTATGAGGGAGTCATGTATTCGGGGGTCCTCAGGCATCTGGGTCGTTGAAGATGGGCCGTACTGATGGGCCGCGTAGAGAAGAAGCAGAAGACCCTCCCCCGTATTCAGTTAGGACTCTTATGTACGTAGAAAGGCAAGTGTAGAGCCCGGATGTATCAATTACTTCCTCCCCAAGTTACCCTTGTAACCCTAGGTCCCCTTAGGCGTGTATATAAGCCGAGGGGTTTAGTCTATAGAGGGGATGATCATCATCACAATACCACCATAGGCTAGACTTTAGGGTTTAGCCATTATGATCTCGAGGTAGGTCAACTCTTGTACTCGTATTCATCCATATAAATCTAGCAGGAAGTAGGGTATTACCTCGATCGAGAGGGCCTGAACCTGGGTAAACATCGTGTCCCCGACCTCCTGTTACCATCGATCCTCTAAACGCATAGCTTGATCCCCTACCCGAGATCTCCCGGTTTTGACACAAACAATGGTGATTTCATTGAGAGCTCCGCTGTGCGCTCGCGATGAGCGGTCGATGGCTCGTTTCATCATCAAGGACAGGATCACCCTCGGAAACAACTTGGCTATCGGCCAGGTTCTCTAGCTCGGCGGGTTCGCTGTATGCGCTCGCATGGTCTCTAGGCCGGCCGCACTCCCTATGTCCATAGAGCATCACCTTTATGTCGATTCCGACCACTCCAATGACACGACAATGGCAGAACTCTCGCCCTTAAACAAGCTACTGGATCGCATTGCCGCCCCGGGGCTTTCATCGCCAGGAGATCAGATCGGATCTAAATCCAGCCTTGATGAGATCGATCCTTTCCCGATCACTCACCTAGTGGCAGCAGTTGAGGACCAAGCCATAGAGGCTTCTACTCTTGAAACATAGACCACAACAGTTCGGATCTCCGAACCCTTCAAGCCGAACACGCCACTGTCGGGCGGCGCTTTATGTTCGTTGAGCTCTAGGACTGACACCGGACCAGAAATATAATTAGATCATGTCGAACCCGGATTGTCACCATCGGAGGTTGTCAAAACCCTGAATACCACTTTGGGTCGGGATTCAAAATCACCAACATCCACCCACCCTGGGAAAAACTCTCCAAGTAAATCCGGGCTCCCGGACATAGATGATCTCGCGAACCCACAGCAGCAGCCCGAGGAAACGGTCAACCACTTCCGGGCCAGATTCCTACTCGTTAAAAACAAAATCAGGGACTGCTACGACGACAAAGCGATCTCCCTATTTTACCGCAATTGCACGAAGAAGGGAGTCTTGAACGCCCTCAATCGACGTCGTGTTTTGAGTTTCACAGAATTATCGCAGTTAGTACGGAAGTACTGCGCAATGGAAAATACTTGGAAAGCTCATAATACACCTATAGAACAGTCCATATCCGGAAAGTACATTATCAAGGCTAAACGGACATACCCTAGTAGGTCATCCGATTACACGCCTATTGGCAAGAAGAACAAACACTTTTTAATGTACAGGTCCATACTGGACGAACTACTCGATACACCTTGCCAAATACATGCAACCTCGGACAATGTCCCTAACCATTGCCTTAGAGCATGTTGGGTACTCCGGCAGGTAGCAAAGAGCGGTACAACAATTCTTTCCACCACCGTACCAAGGGAGAGGGACATCGACGTCTTCACCGTCTTCGAAACGTTCTCCTCAAATTACCGCCACAAGAGAGCGAATCACGAACTTGCCAAAGTTTACCAAACTAGATCTGCAAGCCCATGGAGTGACATGGCAATTAGTTTTTCTGCTGATGACGCACCTCGAGTCCGTCCGATCCAAGCATCAGCAGCTCTTGTACTAGATCCAATAGTGAACAGCTTCCGCCTCACTAAAGTACTTATGGACGGAGGAAGCGGACTAAACCTCATATATGAGGAAACGCTTGCAAAAATGCAGGTCAAGAAATCCCGCATTGAGCACACCAACACAACCTTTAGAGGAATTGTAGCAAGCCGCAAAGCCTGGTGTTCGGGAAGCATTAAGCTCGACATAGTATTCGGCACACCCGATAACTACAGATCGGAGGAACTACTCTTCCACATTGTTCCCTTTCATAGCGGACACCACACCCTTTTAGGACGGAACACTTTCATACGTTTTCAAGCTATACCCCATTACGGGTACATGAAGCTTCAAATGCCAGGGCCCAATGGAGTGATCACATTATCAAGTGATCCGGATAGAGTACTCCGCGCTGAAAACAAGATGACATCATTAGCCGTAGAGGCATTATCCGAAGCCCTCGCGACCGAAGAAATAAGTACCCTATGATCAAAGGTAGATAAGGACGATGTGATCCTCGCCCAAAAGATCGAAGTCAATCTCCTTCAAGCCAACATATGAAATCATCAAATTCCAAGTGCACCCAATGGACCCTAATAAGACAGCATCCATCAGGGCACAGCTGGATCCGGCGGTGGACAGCGTGTTACGCGCCTTCCTTGGGAAAAATTGGGATATATTCGCCTGGTACCCTTCAGATATTGCGGGAATCGCACGCAGGCTGGCTGAACACAGCCTCAATGTTATCAAAATGTTCAAACCGGTCAAGCAGTCACTGTGACGGTTTTCCGAACCCAAAAGACAAGCAATGGGAGAAGAGCTAGCCAAGCTATTAGAAGCCAGATTAATCAGAGAAATTAAACACAAGGAGTGGCTAGCCAACTTGGTCATGGTACCGAAGAAGGATAAATCCTGGCGCCTCTGCGTCGACTGCATAGACGTGAATAAGGCATGCCCAAAGGATCCCTTTCCTTTGCCCCGCATTGATCAAATTATCGATGCAACAGCCGGACACGACTCGATGTGCTTCCTTGGTGCTTATTTCGGATACCATCAGATAAAGATGAAGGAATCCGATCAGGCCACAACGACATTTATCACCCCGAACGGCCCTTTTTGTTTCAACACTATGCCCTTTGGACTTAAAAACACTGGCACTACATATCAACATATGATTCAAACATGCTTAGAAAAGCAAATTGGCAAAACAGTGGAGGCATATGTTGACGACGTAGTTGTAAAGACCAAACACATTGAGACTTTGGTGGAGGATCTCCACCTTACGTTTGCTAACCTCCGAGAATATGACATAAGGCTCAATCCGGAAAAATGTGTCCTCGGCGTTTCTGCCGGAAAGCTATTAGGGTTCATCGTATCCCATGGAGGAATCGAAGCTAACCCATCCAAAATCCGGGCCTTGTCAGAACTCAAAATACCAACCGATCTCAAGCAAGTGCAAAAACTAGCAGGCTGCGTAGCGGCCTTAAGCCGCTTCATCTCCAGATTAGGAGAAAAAGCATTGCCACTCTACAGATTGCTACGACGCACTAACAACTTCAAATGGACGAATGCGGCCACAACTGGATTGGAAGAAATAAAAGCTCCACTAGTGAGCAACCCAATCCTAGGCGCCCCCGGTATTGGCGAACCAGTCATGCTATATATATCAGCTACTCACCAGGTAGTGAGTGACGTGCTCGTTGTTGAACAAGCTGAAGAGGGACATAAATATCCCGTTCAAAAACCTGTATATATGTATCCGAGGTTCTAACACCGTGCAAGTCACCATACCCCCACTATCAGAAAATTGCCTATGCGGTCTTCATGTCATCTGGGAAACTCCGACACTACTTTCAAGAGTGTTCGATCACAATGGCATCCGAGGTACCACATAATGACATTATCAACAATAAAGACACCATGGGACGCATAGCCAAATGGGCCATCGAGCTCTTACCATTCGAAATAACCTATAAACCACGCCGGATAATTAAATCACAGATGTTGGCCGACTTTGTCGCAGAATGGACCGATGCCGAACTCCCTAAAGAGCACGGCTCATACTCCCACTGGACAATGTACTTCGACGGTTCTAAAATGCTAGCCGGACTGAGGGCCATCGTAATATTGATATCTCCTACTGGGGATAAAGTCTGCCACGTCCTACAAATCATGTACACAGACTCGAATAATGCGGCCGAATATGAGGCCCTATTACATGGTCTCCACCTAGCTGTATCCATGGGCATACAACGCCTCGAGGTACGCGGAGACTCAAACCTCGCTATCTCCCAAATTAACAAAGATTTTGATGCGAAAGATTCAAAAATGGCAGCTTATCGCAATGCTATATTGAAACTGTCAGCTCGATTTGAGGGGTTGGAATTCCATCACGTAGCCCGAGATAATAACTAGGCCGCTGACGTACTCGCTCGTATGGGCGCTAAACGTGACCCCGTATCGCCTAACACATTTGTGGAAAGGCTATTTAAGCCATCAGTAACATGGCAGGACGCAAGCAGCGATACGAATTCAGATCCGAACACACCCCTAGCCGAACTCAATCAAGACATCATCGGAGACCAAAACATGGAGAAAACTTCTTCGGCTCATGAAATCATGGCTGTCATAGCCCCCTGGACAGAGCCCTTCCTAGCTTACCTTAAAAGGCAGGAACTCCCCGATGACCAAAATGAGGCCTGCCGCATAGTCCGGCGCTCTAAAGCCTACAAAGTTCATGAAGGTGAACTATATAAGAAAAGCACAACTGGTATTCTACAAAGGTGCATCTCCGAAGAGGAGGGAAGGCAAATTCTCACTGAAATACACGTTGGAATGGGTGGCCACCACGCCGCAGGTCGGGCGCTCATAGGCAAAGCTTTTCAAGCTGGTTTTTGTTGGCCCACTGCCCGAGCAGATGCCCAGACCTTAGTCCAACATTGCGTTGGTTGTCTGCTCTTTGCAAATCAAAGTCACATGCCTCCTACCGCTCTAAGAACAATCCCCATTACTTGGCCTTTTGCGGTCTGGGGGCTTGATATGGTCAGACCTCTTAAAGGGGGAAGTAATAAAAAAAGTACTTACTGGTGATGGTAGATAAATTCACTAAATGGATAGAAGCCAAGCCAGTAAAAACAGCCGAAGCAGGGCCTGTGATAGATTTTATATCCGGCGCAGTACACCGTTACGGTGTCCCGCATAGTATTATCATGGATAACGGCTCCAACATCACAGCCGACGAGGTAAAAAATTGGTGCGCAATGTTAGGTATTAAACTTGACTACGCTTCTGTATACCACCATCAAATAAACGGTCAAGTCGAAAGAGACAATGATCTGATAATGAGCGGTATTAAACCCCGACTAGTGCACTCCCTTCGGGAGCGTGACAAACACTGGGTCAAAGAGCTTGACTCCGTACTCTCTGGGCTGCGGACCACACCCAATCATACGACCGGATATACACATTTCTTCATGGTGTACGACGCAGAGGTTGTTCTGCCCTGCGACATTATTCATGACTCACCTCGAGTGCGCATGTATGAGGAAAGAGAAGCCGAGCAAGATCGGCAGGACGACCTTGAAGGACTTGAAGAGGAGCGCGATACAGGGCAAGCCCGTTCTGCATTTTATCAACAACAGGCCAGGCGATACCAGAGCAGAGAAGTGTGGGCCAAGACATATAACGTCGTCGAACTCGTTTTACGCCTCCCGGAAAATAAAAAGGACAAGCTCAAACCAAAATTGGAGGGCCCCTTCATTATCGACGAAGTACTCACCAGCAGAGCTAGCGCCTTCGCAATGCATAGGACAACCGTCTTGAGCCGAACCCGTGGAACGCTGCCACGCTCCGACGATTTTATGGATAGTTCGGTAGATTTTTTTTTCCTCCTTATAAGTTAGGTCTTGTCTTTTACTTTTCATATTTTCTCCTTTCCTTTTTTACATTTTCTTTCATTGGCAAGTATTCAGCTCGCCTGAACTGCCATAGAATAAATACATCTCCGAATGTATTTACCTCAAATATACCTGGGGGCTTCTCTAACGAAGCCAATTATAAATAAAGCTTATTGCATAAAATGTCGATTCTTTTTACAGTTCTTCCTTGCCATTATATGCACCGATATGACTTAAGTTCTGGCCAAGCTGGGTTGCCTGGCTCCTATGCTTACCCCTACGTTCCCAATTGTTCGGCTAGGGTGTAAAGGGAGCACCTCTGTGATTGTTACAACCGGGTAATCCAGGTATGTACCTCAGACTGGGTGAAGCTGAAAGCTTGCGCTCTTAAGGGAATAATTGGTCGGCGGATACACGACATATCGCATTCTAAAGCGTATTCTAAACTACTACATGATATGGCATCCTACAATCCTTTTCATTGGATTAAAAGCCTAGGCCCACATTTGTATGCACGCCGACCCAGGGAAAGGAACCCCTCAAGGAACTATTCTCTCTGGAAGATGTTTCTTACGTTAAACAGTAATATAACATAACTCCCCGAACACAGTTTGTCTGTTCACGCAATTATGACCGGATTGCCTGGTTACCAAACATATCACATGTTCACCGCAGATATAGTATTCGTAAGCACTCCAACCTTTGGGTTTATGGAGGTTAAAGAAGATGGTCGGCCATGAAAACCTTTTTTATAGATTCGGCCGGAGATAAATTTGATGGTTAAAGTACATTAATACATAAAATCAAACGACTACTCATTTTCTATTCCCTCTATCAGGCTGTCTACTTTATAGTCATGTTGGGAAAGCTTGGCAACTATCTCTACTTGGTCATATACCAAATGCGGAGGAATTTCTTGTCCATCGGACCCTCGAGGTCCCACGCGGGCCATATGATTTGGATCAAGACGAGTATAGTGTGTCTTCACCATGACCCAGGCTTCTCGAGCACCCATGCGGCATGCTGATTCTTTCCATAGTTAGAAGCGGCATCGAGGCCCTTTGAAGAGGTCCGCCAAATCCTCCATAGTTTCTGGAGGTGAGTTACCAGGCCATAGAGCTCTGGCCATACTCTTCATGGCCTTCCGAGCCTGTTCATGGACCCTGGAAAGTTCTTGCAGCAAGTCACCCTCAAAACCGAACCCTCCGCCTTCAGGCTGTCCAGTCAACAAACCTGCAGGAAAAGTTTTTTAAGACACTTTCAAAATAAGAGACTATAAGGAGAGCTTGGCATAAGAGACATACTAAACATGCCGCTTTTTAGCCTCCGGTTCTCTTCCAAGGTGCTTGAGAGTTGGGCCTTTACGCCCTTTAGCTCCTGTTCGGGCCTAATATTTCTATCGTGTGCTTGGTTCCTTTTCTCTATAGATTGTGTCAGTGCATGCTCGCCAGCGGCTGTTTCCCCTTCGGCAAATTTTTTGTCCGCTAAAGCAGCCCTTAGCTCCCTCTCCAGTTGGTTGGTCGATCATGTTGCTGTATTACAAATTAGTATACACATAATAGTAATCAGCAGAACTATCATAGCTTCCGGACATAATTATTCTTACCACCAGCATCCTTTCAGGATTCATTCGAATTTATCAATTCTGCGAGCTGGGTTCGACACTCTTCAAGTTCCTTGGATAAAGAGTTATTCTTTTCTCGAAGAAGCTATAAAAAGATACAGCGATACTCAAAACAGTTGTACCAACTGCTTCAAGTCTCGGGGGCTACTCGCCTGGGAACACTCAAAATGAACACTTGCCCGCATATCTTTGAAAAGCTGATGAGTGGCTCCGGCGAGTCCTTCTTGAGAGGCTCGGATATAGGCATCTGCAGAACTGAGTGCGTTAAAAGCCTCCTCAGAAAAAGCGGGGTCACGCATGGCTGCTTTCTGCCGCCGGTGAATCATTGCAACCTCCACTCCGGAATTGGTAGCTAACACTTCGTCTGAATCCTCCTGAAGAGGACAATCCGACACCGAATCAGTATTTACCCCTGACGGGCCTGACGCCGGATTGGCTGGAGCTTGGCCTACATTGCCTCCGGAGACAGTCCAGTGTGTACTCCTCCTAAGAGGAAAAAACAATGCGAAAAGCTATAATACCGATTTCACCACCCAGCACATGTTAAAACAAATATTCCTCTTTGAAGTTCCGCTGGTGTTCGTGGTCCTCTTTCGCTTCGAGGCCTCGCCCGACGCGGGCGTCACCCTTTGGGTTGACGGTTTACGCGTAGTTCGGCGTGAGGAGCACCGTCCCTGTTCAAGTATGAATGAATACAGTGGGTAAAGCACATTGGGAATCTTCTATTTTGATGAGATATGTCCTGAAATACTTACACGGGAGGAAGGAATGAGGCGTGGGTAATCAGCTACTATAGCCACCAGGGGACCCTCATGACAGGCTTGGTAGAAGACTCCATCTTCTAGCTCTATACCTACGTCTGTATCTTCATCATATCCGGGGCCCGCATTTTGAAATTGATCTCCGGCTGTGGGGTAGGACTGTTAATCCCCTCGATCACCTTCCTCCACTTCTATTAGGGGAAACCGAGTTCAGTTTGGATAATATATCATAACGAAGAAAAAATGGGCGGTCATGAGAGAAACTCACCTAGTCATGAGGATTATACATAGATAAACCCTCCCGACAAGTCAGATGAATCAAGTCTTGTTTCTCTCCCTAATAGAGACCTTCCAGGAAACGGCTAGAGCGGCAGGGTCATCTAGACCTAGGCGTAAGCAGCATGAGGCATCACCTTGGCCATTATAGTGCCACATTGGAAATCCTCTAGCTTGAAGAGGTTGCACGCATCACTTTATTGAAATAGCCATCACTTCGATTATAGATAACCCTGAATTGGCGAGCAATTTGATCTTGCCAGCCAGTCTGCTAACCTCCGCTCTCTCATCTTCCAAGGTATTGCGGGGACACCAGTTGTAAAGCTTCTTTGGTGGAGCCCTGGAGTACTTGGGGAGTCTACGTCGAACTAGAACCGGTAGAGCGACGTCCTCACTATAGAACCACTCTGAAGGCCACTCTTTGGATGCTTTCTTCGAAGTACCGGGTAGATTGCATGTCCCGTCTATGGGCCATACTTTGGCGCCCCCAACTTCAAATATGGATCCTTCTTCCGATCGAGGGGCAAGGCAGAAGTACTTTCCCCATAGCTCTAAGTGAGGCTCGTAGCCCGAAAATAGTACGCATAAAGCGACAAAACCCGCAATATGCAGGATGGACCCCGGCGTAAGATAGTGCAGTTGAATACCGTAGAACTCCAAGATTCCCCTAAGAAAGGGGTGGACGGGGAACCCCACGCCTCTTAAAAGGAAGGGGACGAAGCATACCTGGTCTCCATCGGAGGGGTTGGGAAAACTCTCTACCAGGGCTTGGTTGTTGATAGACGTTAGTCCGTCCCGTATGGGGACTAGATCCTCTGGGGGAGATATCCCTGCGCTTGAAGTGTCCTCAGACGCGCATGGGACACATAACAGCTTTTCCAATCTTCTGCACGAGGGCCGTGAGGGCGCGAGGAAGAGCATGGGGCGCTAGCCATGTTTGAAGATTTTTTGCAGGCAGTAGGGTTTCTTCTGCGCAATGGGATGGAGAGGCAACTGGGATCTATCTACTTATATAGGCCCCTGCTCTACACCATCAAGGGGGTATTTGTAAAACTGTCCGGCTGGTTCACATTCGTTGGACACGTGGAAGCCAAGGTGACGACGGCGAGGAATCGACAGAGTACAATATTTCAAGAAGGCGAACTATCATCCAGGAGGACTCACCATGCAAGACCGAAGACATGAAGCCGGACACAATCTCGTCCTTGAAGGAAAGTCCGGGGGCTACCGAGGGACTCCTGTATTCGGGGGTCCTCAGGCATCCGGGTCATTGAAGTTGGGCCGTACTGATGGGCCGCGTAAAGAAGAAGCAGAAGACCCTCCCTCGTATTCGGTCAGGACTCTTATGTACGTAGAAAGGCAAGTGTAGAGTCCTGATGTATCCATTACTTCCTCCCCAAGTCACCCTTGTAACCCTAGGTCCCCTTAGGCGTGTATATAAGCCGAGGGGTTTAGTCTGTAGAGGGGATGATCATTATCACAATAACCCCATAGTCTAGACCTTAGGGTTTAGCCATTACGATCTCGAGGTAGATCAACTCTTGTACTCATATTCATCCATATCAATCTAGCAGGAAGTAGGGTATTATCTCGATCGAGAGGGCCTGAACCTGGGTAAACATCGTGTCCCCAGCCTCCTGTTACCATCGATCCTCCAAACGCATAGCTTGGGACACCCTACCCAAGATATGCCGGTTTTGACACCGACAGGCTACGCCTCCGCTGCACTACCGTACCCTCAAACGTTGGCTAGTCCATCCCTTCTTTCCACCACATGTCTAGTTATTCTCCGATGACATCAGCCCCAACACACACCCGCACCCGAACTAGTCAACCCTCGTACTCCCCTCCGCCCGCGACTAGACTGCCGCATCTTCCATGGCTCCTATTCATTCCCGTCCGAGGCCTCGCCGTCGTCCTCCGCCTTGGTTTGCTCGCCGCGCACGGTGCGCCACCGTTTGGCATTGTTAACATGGTCAACAACCGAGAGGAATAAGGATATGACTGTACGTGGGGAGAATGACAGTAGGGAATTACACAACAAGCGGCTGACACTAGGGACACAGCAGGTCGCACAGTTCGTATTTAGTTTTTTTAGGAACAAGCAGTTGTTATTTAGTAGTAGTTTTAGTGATGGCTCAGAGGCTATGGCCCATCTAGCCATGGTATTATTTTATATTTACCACATGATGAGCCCGGTTGTGATTTTTTCTTTCTTAAAATAGCTAGCCCAGTTCTACTTCTTTGTAAAGAAATACCCAACGGAAGCCTACTTGCTTTCTCAGGCCTGCTCGGTTCAAATATTTCAAGACGAGAGCGATGTATTCGCTTGCCCAGAAAATGAAGTAGTAACAAATGGGATGTAAATTTTAAAATTACAGGAAACCAGCAAGTAGTTTCGAATATCTTTTTTATGATTTCGAGATTTCGAATTTAATTGTTTTTGTGGGGAAAATTATGTTGGATTTTAAATTGATATAAATTTATTATTTTTAAATTAGTTTGAATGTGATTCGAAATTTCGGGATTAAAAATAGATTGGACCGCACCGAAATTTAAAAATTTGATTGAATTTTTAACCATGGCCAGAATATGGGCTTGAAAAAATACTTAAGAATTAGGCAATGGGTTGTACATTTATTAGCAATAATGGCAGATGGGTTGTATGCTATTTTGCACATATTTGAGGTTGACTTGTTGGCCTACTAGGTTGACGCATACTTGTTAAGTACATACCTTGTATATCCATAAACTACCTCCGTATATTTCCGATTCAGTTCGGTTGTAAATTTATACGAGAAGGCATGTTCCTTGGCTTCCAAGGATCCATGTAATCATGCTATATATACAAATATACAAAGCTGATCGCCCCAATTGTTTGGCGTCTTCCCTCATCTCTCTTGCGCGTTTATATGGCATCAGTTTTCTCGGTCATGACCTAAGCTTCCGCCGCCGTGATGAGTTCATCAGCCCAGACTTCCTCTATCTCCAGGGCCATGACCTCGGGCCCCTCTCCACCGATGTGGTGTCGGCTGTCTCGCCAGCATCCCTGGACGTCAATGTCGCTAGCGTGAAGACGCATGTCCCCATCATCCTCGACATCAAGGCCTCGAACTTTCCAAGTGGAGCAGGCTCATCAGCGTCCTTCTCGGCAAGTACGAGCTAACATGCCACATCTCCGCCACTCCGGCTGCCAACAGCAACGCAGACTGGAACCGCTAGGACTTCATCATCCGTTCGTGGCTCTACGGCTCCATCAACGATAAGATCCTCGACATCATCATGGCCGACGACTAGACTGCTTACGAGGACTACAGGCTCATCTGCAACATGTTCCTTGACAACCAGATGACGCGTGCCGTTTACCTACAGGCGGAGTTCCGTGCCCTCGCCCAAGGCGGCCTCACCATTACCGCCTACTGCCACCGGTTGAAGTCCCTCTCCGATGCTCTCCGCGACATCAGGCAGCCGGTGTCCGACCAGACCTTGTCCTCACGTGTCTCCGCGGCCTAAGCCCTCGCTTTGCCGACATCACGATGCTCGTCACCATGCAAGTGCCTTCCCAAAGTTCTTGCAAACGAGGTCCCTCCTGCTTCTTCGTGAGATGCACCTCACCAACACTTCCCATCCATCGCCTCAAGTCGTCCTCTACAGCAACTCCGCTGGCTCGGGCTCCTCTTCCGGTGGTGACCACGGCGGCCATCACAACTCCGGGGCCGGTGGTGGCAACGGCCGCTCTCAGAAGGAAAAGAAGAACGGCAATGGATCCTACCGCGGCAATGGCGGTGTTCACAATGGAAACCAAGGCTCCTTCGACTCGCGCGGCAACTTCCCAGCATCGCCTGGCCCGTGGATCTGCTTCAACCCCTACACGGGCCAGACTCAGCAGATGCAGCCCACATGGAGGCCAACTGGAGAACCGAGCCTCCCTCCTAGAGGACCAGGCCTCCTTGAGCCGCGACCCGCTGGACAGCAGCTGCGCTCGGCCACCTGGGTTCCTCCTGGCCAGAAGGCCTATACCACGCAACTGGCCCCTCTGCATGGGCATGCCTTTGGCTCCAACCAGCCGCCACCTGCTACTCTATACGGGACACCAACCTGGGACTGCTCCTCCCTCATGGCGGCTCCGAACGACGCCTCCTCCAACACCGGTCACTGGATAATGGACTCGGGAGACACCTCGCACATGGTTTCTGACCCTGGTATAATTTCTTCTCCTACTCATACTTCCAATTACTCCCATGTCACAATTGGCAATGGTGTTACTTTGCCTATTTCCTCTACTGGTCACACTACTCTATCCACACCCTATCGCACGTTCATGTTAAACAACGTTCTTGTAGTTCCTAACATCATTAAAAACCTTCTCTCTACCCATCAATTTACTATTGATAATTCTTGTTCTGTGGAATATGACCCTTTTTGTTTTTCCATCAAGGATCTTCGAACTCGGTGCGAGATCATACGATGCGGTAGCACCGGTCCTCTCTACAAGTTCTCCGCAAGAACCAGCTCGCCATCATCCTTCGGCCTCGTCGTGTCCACCGACTCCATCGAACTATGTCATCCCCGCTTAGGACATCCTGGCCGTGACGATACGTCACATTTATCTAGACAATTTTCTATTCCATGTAATAATGCGCCCATGGTTTGTCATGTATGTCAACTTGGCAAGAACATCCGTTTATCGTTTTCTAGGTCTCAAAACTTTTGTGTTGCTCCCTTTCAGGTAGTTCATTGTGATTTGTGGACCTCTCCTATAGCGAGTAATTCCGGACTTAATTATTATCTTGTCATCGTTGATGATTTTTCTCATTTTATGTGGACGTTTCCTCTTCAGCGCAAATCCGATACTACTGATATTCTCATTAACTTCATCGCCAAGGCACGCACACAATTTAACCTTTGGGTCGTTTCCCTACAAAATGATAATGGCACCGAGTTTATCAACTCCACCTTAGTCGAATTTCTTGCTCGTCACGGCATCCACCTTCGCATGTCATGCCCCTACAACTCCCCACAAAAGGTAAAGCTGAGTGTGCTTTGTGCTCTCTCAACGATATCACCCGTACACTTTTATTTCAAGCACACATGCCGCCCACCTACTGGGCCAAGGCCCTCGCCGTAGCCACCTATCTTCTTAACTTACGCCCACCCCAACCTATAGGATTTCGTGTTCCATATACACTTTTTCACCACAAGCCTGCCTCATACATCGACCTTCAGGTTTTTGGCTGTCTATGTTATCCGAACCAATCTGCTATAGCTCCTCATAAACTTGCTCGTCGCTCAACTGCATGTGTCTTCTTTGGATACCACTCTTCCCATCGTGGCCACCGTTGCCTCGACCTCACTTCTCGCCAAGTTATCATTTCTCGTCACGTCATTTTTGATGAAAATCAATTTCCATTTGCGCATACACAACTAGCTCAGCCAGCCAATTCCCTTGATTTTCTCCTTGACCTTGCATGCACCCAGCCAGACTTGCCCGTGTACACACTAGCCAAGCCCAGCATGCATGCATCCACTCCTTCACGTCCCGTCTCACCTGCACGTGCCTCCACGCTAGGCGTCTCTGCACCTAGCTCGACGTCATCCGAGTCCACCTCCTCAGCTGCGGCAACGCCACCACCTCCACCTCCCCCTCCACCTCCTACCCGCACTCGTGGATGATCTGTTCCGGCCGTGAACACTAATACTATGCTTACCCATGCCAAGCATGGTATTACTCGGCCGGTTGATAGGCTCAATCTCTCGGTCATCCATACCTCTATTTCTCCCATTCCCAAAACTTACCGGGGTGCACTCCAGGATCCGCATTGGCGTGTCGCTATGACTGACGAATACAATGCTCTCCTCCATAATCATACTTGGACACTTGTTCTGCGTCCGGTTGGTGCTAATGTTGTTTCAAAAAAAATGGATCTTCAAGCACAAATTTGCTTCTGATGGTGGCCTTGCTTGTTACAAGGCACGATGGGTCATTCTAGGGTTAGTTGATTTCGATGAGACTTTCAGCCCCGTCGTGAAACCCGCCACGATCCACGTTGTCCTCAACATCGATGTGTCCCGTGCTTGGACGATTCATCAACTCAACGTCAAGAACACCTTTCTTCATGGAAATCTTGATGTAGTGGTCTATTGTGAGTAGCCACCCGGCTTCGTTGACATCGCTCGTCCACAACATGTATGTCAGCCTCACAAGTCTCTCTATGGTCTCAAGCATACTCTGCGAGCATGGTACCAGCTCTTCGCTCACTACACGCATCGACTCGGTTTTGTTGGATCCCTGTGTGATGCCTCGCTGTTTATTCTTCAATAGGGTGACGATCTTGCCTACCTTCTCCTGTACATGGACGACATCATCCTCACCGCCTCCAGCACCAATCTTCTTCAACACAGCACTGGCCTTCATCACCGTGAGTTCTCTATGACCGATCTCGGGGATCTCTCTTATTTCCTCGGCATCTCGGTTACTCGCTCGCCGTCCGGGATGTTGCTGCCACAGTGCTAGTACGCCATCGACTTGCTACACCGAGTTAGCATGCTTGACTGCAACCCGTGTGCTACTCCCATGGACACTCATTGCAAGCTCTCAATCGACGAAGGTCCACAAATCCCTGATCCTATCGAGTACCGTAGCTTTGCTGGCGCTCTTCGGTACCTGACCTTGACGCGTCCTAACACTGCGCATGCTGTGCAACAGGCGTGCCTATACATGAATGCTCCACGAGAACCACATCTCAACTTGGTTAAGCGGATTCTACGGTGTATCAAGGGTACATTGGATCTCGCTCTTCGGATTCACTCTATAACAACTATGTCACTCATCGCGTACTCGGACATTGATTGGGCTGGCTACCCTGATACTCGCGGGTCCACTTCTGGTTACTATGTATATCTTGGGGACAACCTTGTGTCTTGGTCCTCCAAACGCCAGGCTACTGTCCCTCGCTCCAGTGCCGAAGCCGAGTAGCGTACCGTGGCTCACGTCATGGCTGAATGTTGTTGGCTTCGTCAACTTCTTCATTAACTTCATTGCCCCCTCCACACCGCGACTATTGTCTATTGTGACAATGTCACCACTGTCTACATGGCTTGCAACCCGGTTCAGCATCGTCGTACGAAGCACATCGAGATCGACATACATTTTGTTCGCGAAAAGGTGTGTCTCGGTCAGATTCGGGATCTTCATGTGCCATCTTCGCATCAGTTTGCTGACATTATGTTAAAGGGTCTACCGCCCCAGCTATTCTTGGACTTTCAGTACAGTCTATGCATCTGTCCATTCGACACATTGACTGCGGGGGGATGTTAAAGTACATACCATGTATAGCTATAGGCTACCTCCATATCTTTCCGATTATATTTGGTTGCAGATTGATATGAGGAGGCATGTTCCTTGGTTTCCAAGGCTCCATGTAACTGTGCTATATATACAGAGCTGATCACCCCGATTGTGTGGCGTCTTCCCTCATCTCTCTTTTTTGTTTATAGTACGCTTTCTTAAAAAGGTTGACGCGCACGCAAGGCCGTGTCAACTTAGTCAACACACGAGAGCAGTGACTGTTGGATGACCATCCAACGGCCGCCATCCTTCTTCAATCTCTGCTCTCCCTGGTCCAACCGCTCAAACCTGCGTCGGCGGGACTACCAACTACCTCCTCCTGTGACCGGTTGTGCTGCCGCGTAGACCTCACCGCCCCCACCCTACTCCCATCGCTATCCTGACAATCCCTCTACTCGCCCACACCTGTTGTTATTCTCCGGCAACGGAAAACGTACCAGTAAACCCTCGTACTCTGTTGGGGTAAACCACGGTCACCTATGGGACCAGGAGGTCCCTTGCCGGTTCGGCGGTGGGACGTCGCATTGCACAAAGAGCAGACGAGCGTGGGACAGCATGACAAAGATCACATGGGCAGTTTTACCCAGGTTCGGGCAGCCATTTTGGCGTAAGACCCTACTCCTGCTTTGGTGGATTGATGGTGGAAAATGAGGTGGTGAGGGAGAGTACACTCGCCCGACAAGGGTTGCCTCAGGGCAGCAGCGAGTACGCGCGTATGGGTGTGTGAGTTCTCCAATCTTCTAACCCTCTCTAGGGTTGCCATGGGCCTGCTTTTATAGATTAAGGGGTCACCATAGTGGCAAAGTAGTTATTATGCACTGATATGATAGCAACAATGCTATCATACCTAACTCTGCGGGCTGACAGGGCGCATTAAATGCAGTGCTTATTGTCACACCAAAGGTTGCCCGACAAGGCTAGCCAAGCTATCCTGCCAACTCTGCGCCTTCTTGCATGACACGTTGCAGGATGGGTGTCATCTGTGGGTCCTTCCTGTAGGGAGAGGCTGCCGTGTGGCTAATGGCTACCACTTAGTCACTTTGCACTGATTGACCCGACAACCTCTGTCGGAACGCCTTGGTTGTATTTCTCTGGGGGGTGGCCTCGCCCCTTGCTGGGCTCGCCCGCCCCTCAAGGTAGGCCTTTCTCTTGGCGATATCTTGCATCTCTGGCTTGGTCTTGGTCTCTCTAATCTGCTTGTTGGTTCCTTGAACCTCTTGGTTTTCTGTACTCTGACTTCGGTTGGTACCTCAATCTTGCCCTCGTGCCTATGCACAGTCAGGGCAACAGACCCAGGGTTTGTTGTACCGATAGAAGCACCCGGGCCTGCCCCGAACACGTTGTCGAGCATCGTCGGGGTAGGGCCTAATAAGTGCATTGGCGGGGTCGCTAAAGAGGCCGCTCTCTTGAGGCCGTTATGGAAGAGCTTTGATCATGGCATGTGGATTCTCCTCGCCCCATGATCACGAGGCGGAAACTGCTCCCACTCGCCTCCCGTTCCGTGCCCGCTCGCCACATGTCCTGCATGCATTGGGTGTGGTAGGTGGTGGATGCGGAGGGCACAGGAGGGTGCTACGGCTGAAAACCGGGCACTGATGGTTGGCGCATAGGGTCGGCCTTGATTCTCATAGCTGCAAAGGGCGCATGGAGGCCGCATTGGAGGAGAGGGGCGGCCACTTCCTGTATGAGGAGCCAGCCCCATGCCTCGTGCCCCTATAAAAAGGGGCAGGGGTAGCGCTCCTCTGCACGCACTCCTCCTTCTTCTTTTCTGCAACCATTTCCTTTAGCTATGGTGAGAGGGCGAGGGCACGGTGGCTCCCCAACGGCGGCGACGAGGGCTTCTTCTCGACATCGCATCCCCCTTCCTCCGGATACCGTGGTGGCGGAACCTACCGTGAGGGGAGGAGGAAGGGGACGAGGTCGAGGTCACCGTGGCGCTCGAGGAGGAGGAGGGCGGGGCGACACCTTGGAAGCCTCCCCACCGGCAGCTCTTCCCCCGATGGAGAGCCATGTAGGAGACCAACCTCGGTAGTTCATCACCAGGCTGTATAAGCCACCTTGTGGTCACCTTCGCCTTCCAACTCCCTTTGCGTGTGAGATGGATCTCGAATAACCTCATGCCCTGACATTACACATGAGGGGCTATAGGAATGGCGACGTGAGAGTTGATGTCCACTTCCTGGCCCCTCATGTAATGTACCTCCGTCGCGGCTGGAAGACCTTTACCCGTGCTCATGGCTTCTCGGAGGGGCATCTTCTCCAGTTCAAATTAATGGAGAATGGCTTGCTCTCTGTCAAGATCTTTGGGCATTAGGGAGGTCGCTTAGGGTGCTCTGCGGAGAGCTCGTTTGACGATGAAATCTCCTCCTTGAGCGAAAGCGAAAAGGAGAAAAGTGACGGTGATGACGACGGTAGCGGGTGGGAGCGCGACGTCTCTGACTCCGGCTACCTGCTGCCCGCACCAACTCCATCAGGCATTAGCACCCACATCTCCTTCCCGACAGGTGGATCTGCCGTGGAGTTGGTGCTCCCGGGCTCCTCCAGCAGTCTTCCAGGTAGACCCTAGCAGGCTTCTTCTCGGGTTGCAATACCGCTAGCCTTGTCGTGCCCTGCTGGCCCTGGTGACGGTGGTCCATGGGTCGCATCCGCTGTGCTCCCAATCGATGCTCTCCCCCAGTGATCCTGCTCCCGCCAATCTACCTCTCCCGGAGTTCGAAGGGGGGTGGGCCAGGCTACTGCCCAGGCACTCCTTTAGCCCCTCGTCGCCTTCAACGGCCATGCCTAGAAGGAGAGGGACAAGAAAGGGCATCATGGGACACTTACCTTTTTTTAATCTTAAATATGTAGGAACTCGCCAAAGTTTAATTCAAATAATGTAACCGTCGAGTCTGTGTTTGTGTTTTGTACTTGTATCATCATGTTAAAAAAATATGAAACTTGGCAGGGACCCGTGCATGTGTATGTCCATGCAGAGTTGAGATGCCTCTTTATAAGTAAACGAGTTTTCTCGGCAAGCTACCTTGCCGGCACCCTTTTTGTCTGCGTAAGAATCCAATCTGCCGAGGAACATACGAAGGGGCCAGCCCCCTACCAACTTCTTTCACCAAGGGCTACTACAACCATCCTGACCAAAGCAACGTTCTAGTCTAGGATGGGAGCACCCAAGCCTTAGTAGAGTAGTAAGGTTTTCTTATGCACAAGTTATAGCTTACAGGACACAAACGGACAGGAGGTAGAACTTATATATCTGGCTTGCCGGGGTTTGCCATGCCGGGCAATCTTCTCAACTCCTTGTCGAAGCCAGGTTCATGGCAGGAACCTATATTCATATGAAAATGCTCATTAAATGCTTATGCAGTAATCTTAGAATGCTCATGCATGCATGCAATCTTGGTTGGGGGCCCCCTACAGTGCTTCTTTATTTTTCTCTTGCATGGGGTCATCGCCCTAGCTTGTACAAGGGGTTACATGCAACTGAGGCAAGGCCTATACAATGGGTGGCTGCTGTGCAGGGCCCGACAACCGCGTCTTACGGGTAGAACTTACGAAAATTCTCAATATTCCATGAGTTTTGTAATTTAATGCCATCTCTGGTCTCCAGACGGACTGCGCTAGGTCTAGTGACTCGTACTACCCGGTAAGGGCCTTCCCACTTCAGTGATAACTTGTGTGTACCCTTGGCGGACTTAACGTGCCTAAGGACAAGGTCACCTTCCTCAAAACACCGGCCATGAACCATGCGGCAGTGATAGCGACGCAGGGCTTGCTGATAGCGTGCAATGCGCGTAGCAGCCCGGAGATGGTTCTCCTCGAGTAGCACAGCGTCGTCACGCCGGTGCTCAACTTGCGCTACTTCATCGTAGGCAAACGCTCGAGGAAACCCATAGATGAGTTCCATGGGGATAACTGCTTCTGCCCCATAGACCGGGGAGAAGGGAGTCTTCCCAGTAGCTCGGTTTGGTGTCGTTCTGAGGGACCAGAGAACTATCGGCAGCTCCTCGATCCACCGCCTACCGTGCTTCTGCAGCGTATCAAAGGTTCTTGTATTGAGTCCACTCAACACTTCAGCATTCACCCTCTCAGCTTGTTCATTGCTCCGGGGGTGTGGCACAGAGGCAAATGAGATATTGCATCCAAGGGCATGAACATATTGCATAAAGGCGCGGCGCGTGACCTGGATGCTGTTGTCGTTAATGATCCATGCCGGAACTCCAAAACGACACACCAGATCTTTCAAGAACTTGATAGCTGACTGAGAAGTCACCTTTTCACACGGTAGCTAATTCCGGCCACTTTGTAAACTTGTCGATGGCAACGAACAAGAATTCAACGCCCCTAGCAGCTCAGAGGAAAGGGCCGGGGATATCAAGCCCCCAGACCGAAAACAACCATGAGAGAGGGATTGTTTGAAGAGCTTGGACAGGCAGGTGGGTTTTGAATGGAACTGGCAGGCTACACATTTCGTCACGAGCTCGATTACATCTTGGATGGTTGTGGGACAAAAAATCCTTGTCGGAAGGCTTTCCCATCTAAAGCCCTTGATCCAATGTGGGAGCCGCACATAACTTTGTGTATTTCAGCCAACAGTTCCTTTCCTACTTCCCGGCAGATACACTTCAATTTCACACTGTTGGGCCTCCTTCTGTACAGAGTGTCAACGACAAACTGGTACATACGGGCGCTCCGGGCTACTCTTTCAGTTTCATCTTGGTTACCGGGAAGCTCTCCGGTTTGGAGGAAGTAGACAATGTGCCTTGCCTAGGTTGGAGCCTGGGGCTGGGCAACAAGGACTAGCGGCACCTCCTCTACTACGGGAGTACAAGCCTCATTCGTGGGGTCCATGTTCCCGTCTAGAGGGGGTGGTCCGGCAGGCTGTGAGGAGTTGTTTCCGGCAGGGTCTCTGGCGAGAGCGGACGGCTCCGCCGGGAGAGGCTAACCGGTGTCCAATTTTCTCCTCTTCTGGGCCATTGTTAGTGGGGATACGGAGGGTTGTTTGATATGGAGAACAAAAGTTCTTGGTTCCACAGGAAGCTTCTGCGCAGCACACTTTGACAGATGATCAGCTATGCTATTTTCCGCACGGGGTATGTGATGTGTTTGCAGTCCGTCAAAGTGCTCCTCCAATCTCCTCACTGCCTCAACGTATGCCTCCATCAATGGACTTTGATAATCCTTGTTGACTTGTCTCACCACAAGCTGTGAATCTCCTCGAATGATCTGTTTCTTAATTCCCAATTCTATTGCAATCCTCAGCCCGGCAAGGAGCCCTTCATACTCAGTTGTATTGTTGGTTGCTTCTTCCTAGGCAAAATGCATCTAGACGACGTACTTCAAGCACTCCCCAAAGGGGGCGACGAGAAGCACGCCAACTCCTGCACCTTGTAGGGAAAAACACCATCAAAATAAATAATCCATTCATGGGGAGATTCCTTGCCCGGGATAACTGTCTCTGTTGTTTCCTCATCAGGGGTAGGCGTCCATTCTGCAATAAACTATGCCAATGCCCTGCGCTGAATAGTTGTCGTGCTCTCAAACTTCAAACCAACGCTGGATAACTCCAAAGCCCACTCCACTATTCTACCGGTAGCCTCAGGGTTTCATAGTATCCTTTGTAGCAGAAAATGAGTGACAACCGTGATCTCATGGGCTTGGAAGTAGTGGCGTTGTTTCCTTGAGGCCATGATGAGACCAAAGATCAACTTTTGCACGCCAGAGTACCTCGATCTAGCCCCCTGTAACAAAGAGCTGACGAACTACATTGGGAGCTGCACCACTTTCTTCCTTGCCGTGTCCTCGGGGTTGTTCTTGCTTCCATGCTCACTGCTGTCCTGATCCTTTTCTGGCCCTGTCGGCCTCTGCTCACTTTCTGCCTCATGTACTTCTCGCTGTGCCACCAAGGCTGCATTGACCACTTGGTTGGTTGCCGCTAAGTGTAGAAACAATGGCTCCCGGGGCTTGGGAGCAACCAATGTAAGCATAGAGGACAAATTATCCTTCAACTCTTGCAAAGCTACATCTTCTTCTGGGGTCCACTTCATGGGTCATGCCTTCTTCAAACTCCTGAAGAACGACATGGCGCACTCGGTAGACTTGGAGATGAATCTACTTAGCGCGGCAGCACATCCCGCTAGGCGCCTCACATCCTTAACAGTCCTCGGCGCTTGGATCTGCTCGATAGCCTTGTTCTTTTTGGAGTTGGCTTCGATCCCATGGTGGGATACAAAGAACCCAAGTAGCTTGCCGAAGGGAACACCAAATACACTCCGGGTTGAGTTTCAAACTGATCTTGCGCGGGTTAGCAAATGTCTCCTCCAAATCCCAAATAAGGGTGGCCCTGTCCTTGGTCTTGACCACAATATCATCCATATAGGCTTCTATATTTATGTGTAGACTGCCCTTGAAAAAGTGAACCCGGCACTCTTTAATCCGAATGGCATGCAGAAAAAGCAATATGTACCACATGGAGTGATGAACGACGTCTTCTCTTCATCTTCCTTGGTCATGAAGATCTGATGATATCCAGAGTATGCATCTAGGAAGGAGAGAAAATCACAACCTGATCAATACGCGGCAAGGGAAATGGGTCCTTCGGGCAAAGCCTTGTTGATATATGTGAAATCTATGCAAAGCCTCCACTTCCCGTTAGCCTTATGGACTACCACTGGATTTGGCAACCACGTTAGATGTAGAACTCCTGTGACCAAACCTGTCGCCTCAAGTTTCTTGGTCACTTCTACAATGAACTGCTACATCTCCAAGGCCTGCTTCCGGACTTTCGTCTTGACAGGTCGGGCATGTGGGTAGACAACAAGGTGCCGCTCAATTACCTTCCTGGAAACATCGGGAATATCAGATGGTTGCCATGCAAACACGTTGATATACGGCCACATGAAGGCAATGAGCGTGCTTTCCTATTTGTCATCGAGGGTGGCGCTCATAGTACAAGTACCATCAACGTTAGCTAGCCCTGCCTGGACCTTCTTAACTAGGGGCGCAACAACCCTGGATCTCTTGCTGTAGGAACACTCCGGCACGTCGTCAACGGGTGCCGTGCACTCGGTGGGGGCATGCTTCCCGGACACTTTGTCAGAGGTCCTACAATCCTTCTTCTTTCCTTTACTTTCCTTGGCGGGGACTGCTGCTGCTACTGCCTCTGCTGCGACTGCGTCCCGGTACATCTTGTCCACACAAATGATTGCATCCTTCTCATCTGATGGGATAGTGATAACTCTGAGTGGCCCATGTATCTTCAAGGTGTTGTAGGCATAGTGGGATGCCACCATGAATTTAGCCATTGTCGGGCGTCCAAGAATCCTGTGGTACGACAAGGGGAGATCAATCACATTAAACACAATCCTCTCACTCTGGTACTTCAGTTCTCCCCCAAATGTTACCGGTAACGTGATCTTTCCCGTAGGATGACTCCTGCCGGGATTAACTCCTTGAAACGTGTCAGTAACCTCTAGCTCTTCCTCTGCTATCTGAAGCTTGCTGACCACTGCTGGGGAAATCAGATTCAACCCAGCCACACCGTCCACCAACATCTTTGTGACCTTGAGGTTGCGGATTGTTGGAGAGACCAACAACGGCAAGCATCCTACCGTAGTGGTACAGATAGGATGATCCTCCTCATCAAAGATGATGGGTGTACGGGAGGCTTCCGGGCCTCTGGCGCTGGCTCCATGGCATTGACTTCTCGTTCCCACCGCTTGAGTTGATGGTGAGAGGCGTGCAGAGCTGCACCTCCATCAATGCCTAGGGCATCAGTGGCCTTTTGAAACTCTTGCTCACTGGTTTCCTCTTCATCCCCTCCGTCACTCTCATCATTACAGACTCCCTTTTCTCTACCTCTGGCGGGCTTTCCTTGGTTCTGAAGGGGTTTTCTGAGGTGATTTACTTCACAACTTCGGCCCTTCCCGGCAGTAACATTCTGACCCTTTTCCTTATCACGCTTCTCATATTCTGCTCTCTGTCTCTTGACAAGCTGCTCGACCTGATGACACTCTTGAAAGTCATGGCTCTTGGTTCGGTGAATCTTGCAATATGTCCCATCACCTTTCTCGGTTTACTCGGTAGTAGCGGCTTCCTAGCAGTTAGTGCACACGGCAGCTTCCTTGCTGGGGGGCCTCGGCTTTGGCCTTCTTGCCGGTACTAGGCATACAAGTTCCCTCGACAGTCATCACTGCCTTATCTCTCTGCTTCTTGCTGTGCTTCTTGTTCTTTTTCTGACTGGTTGATTAATCATATCCTTTGTATCAACATTGATGCAATCTTCCTCTCCAAGCAACTTCCTTCCCTCCTCCATCCGATCACACTTATCCACCAGGGTGTAGAGCTCCTTCATAGTCTTGGGCAACCGCACGTTCATCTTAGAACGGATTCGACGGTTGCGCATATTGGACTGGAAGGCGGCTATCACAGCTACTAGATGGATATTTGGGATATTTCTATGGACTTTGTTGAATCTTTGTAAATACTTACAGAGGGTTTCTCCTTCCTTCTGTTGGAGAAGCTGTAGGTCGGTGGGCCTGCCTGGATCTTGGTGGCCACCGGTGAAGGCGCTGATTAATTCGTGGCACAGGTCAGCCCATGATGAAATGGTGTTTTCTGGCAGGTGCATCAGCCAAGACCTCACATTGGACTTGAGGGCCAAAGGAAAGTAGTTGGCGAACACCTTCTCATCTCTCCCCCCAGAAGCCAAAATAGCAATGGTGTAGATGCTCAGGAACTCTGTCAGGTTCAGCCTCCCATCGTACTTCTCAGGTATCTCTGGCTTGAATGTGTGAACAGACGGCCAACGGACTTGCCACAGCTCATGGGTGAAGCCTGGGCAACCAACCTCAAAAGGTAGGCACATGCTGATACCGAGCGCGGGCTCGTCGACGTCGGGGCCGTCGCACCCGTTGGTCTGGCAGAGGTTGACGTGGCGTCGATCGACAACGACGCACGTGTCTCCTCTCCGCCTATCCTCCGGGGCTTCACGCTGGCCAAGACGTGCTCGAGGGTCAGAAGAGGCTTTCAAGACGTCGTCATGGTCTTGATTCTACTGCGCTCGCACTGGATTCCATGGCGGGGACTGCTCCATGGGGACGGCTCCCTCCGTACGGCCAGCAGCATGAGCCATTGATGTCGCTTGGGGAGGTTGCAGCGGGTCAGCTTGCTATGAGTTCCAGCTTCGGTGAAACCGAGCAGACTTTGGATGGTGGCACGCCATTTGTGCATCTGCTCAGCCGCTGCTGGAAACCTCAGCAACAGCTAAACCCGCGCCATGGCCTCCGAGGTTGTACTTGGCATGGGTGCTGAAGAAGTCGATCGTACGGCCGCCTGGTTCCTTATAGTGCCAGCGGTGGCAGTACTCCGCCCCCGCTGCTGCGAGGCGACCACCTGGATGGCAGGGTGCCGTGGCGAAGGCACATGAGGGCCAGCGGCTCTGTCGAGCGCAGCAGCTTGGTCGACCCGTCCCATAGGATGCGTGTGTGTTACGACCGCACCTGTGATGGGATCGGTCGGAGGACGGAGCCCCAGTCCGAACACCGTTCCTGCGGTTGTGCTCGTCGGTGGGTAGTAGGGGCGCAGATGAAGTAAACCCTTCGCCAAGGCCTTGAGGAGCATGGTTGTCGAGGTGTTGCAGATCTTGCTCTCCTCTAGTGCCTCCTGCTACTGCATCGACCGCGGGGGAAGTGGTGATGGTGCCGCCTGCTCTGACCACATCCCCAGCGGCGTCCGCATAATCGCGTGCCTCCGCACCTCCCGCAACATTAGAGGCCACGGGCTGTGAAGTCTTAGACGTGGATGGATGCGCCGAAGAAGCGGGTTTGTTCTTGGGCAGCATGGTCGATGGAGCCATTGAAGATGAAGACGTTGATGAAGATGATGCGCTGCACATGCCTTCAGGGTTGCGCAAGCGAATCCCCCTACCTGGCGCACCAAAGATGTCGGGGTAAACCACGACCACCAATGGGACCACGAGATCCCTTGCTGGTTCAGCGGGGGGAGGAGGGGTCGTCGCGTTTCACAAAGAGCAAACATGTGTGGGACAACACGGGAGAGATCACCCGGGCAGTTTTACCCAGGTTCGGGCCGCCATTGTGGCGTAAGACCCTACTCCTGCTTTGGTGGATTGATGGTGGAAAATGAGGTGGTGAGGCGCAGTACACTTCCCCGGCAAGGGTTGCCTTAGGGCAGCAGCGACTACGCGCATATGGGTGTGTGAGTTCTCCAATCTTCTAACCCTGTCTACTATTGCCATGGGCCTCCTTTTATAGATTAAGGGGTCACCATAGTGGCAAAGTAGTCATTATGCACTGATATGATAGAAATAGTGCTATCATACCTAACTCTGCATGTTGACAGGGCGCATTAAATGAAACGCTTATTGTCACATCACTGGTTGCCCCGCAAGGCTTGCCAGGCTTGCCGGTCTATCTTGCCAGCTCCGCGCCTGCTTGCTTGACACATTGCGGGATGGGTGTCATCTATGGGTTCTTCCTATAGGGAGAGGCTGCCATGTGCTAATGGCTTCCACTTAGTCACTTTGTGGCTTGACACCGCACTGATCAATGACGTGACTCGTGGGGGAGCAGTTGGTGAGGTAGTTTATCCTCCGTGAGTCCCGGCTGGCTCTGCTGGGATGCCTTGGTTGTCTTTCTCTGGGGGTGCCCTCGCCCCTTGCCGGGATCGCCCGTCCAGAAAGGGAGGCCTTTCTCTTGGCGACATCTTGCTTCTCTGGCTTGGCCTTGATCTCTCTGATCTTCTTGTTGGTTCCTTGATCCTCGTTGTTTCTTGTACTCTGACCTGGGTTGGTGCCTCAATCTTGCCCCCATGCATATGCACAGTCAGGGCAACAGACCCAGGGTTTGTTGTACCAACATACTCCCCTCCGAGTGGGAAACTGCTACCGAGTCTTCCCTGGCTCCGTGTCATTCACTTCCTAGGCCTCGCCGTCGTCCATCGTCCCGGTGCTGTCGGTGCGGCGTGGTCAACGTGGTCAATGAACGACATCCATCGGAAGAGGAATGTACGTGGAGAGGCTGACAGATGGGTCCACGACCGCACGCAAAGAAGTGCCTCCTTATTACGTGCAAAATAATGATTTCTCCACCTAACAATGAGGACCCACTGGAAGGGCATGTGTATTTCGCAAAAAATGTCCCTCCTGCAGAGATCTCTGACCCACCATCTACATCTTCGCACCCAAAGAAGTGCCTCCTTATTATGCACAAAACAATGCATACTCCGCCTGCGAGCTAGGACCCAGCATATTTGGAGGCTGACCTATGGGGCTACTACGTTAATGCGGAAAGAGAGCTTTGTCAACTTAGTCAATATAAACAATTCTAGCTGCAGTTACCGTACAATGTCCATCCAATAGCCGTTGTGCTTCTTCAACCTCTGATCTTCTTGCTCCAACCGACCACACCATCGCCAGCCATGTCGCCTGCTCCTGCCTCTCGCGGCCGGCTCGAATGGCTATGGTCGAAATGGGATCCTATTCATCGGGAGGGGTCAGGCGTACCACAAAATGGAGGAAACTAACTTGTGTTGGAGCGCTACGATTGAAACAGGGGTCCTATTCATAGCGTGGGTTGTGGTGTACCACAAAACGGGACTCCACAGGCTACTATTCACCCACCGTCGACTACCTCTAGCCTCCACCTGCACTGTTCATCCACAACGTCTTTCTCCTGCTGCCTCCAAGGGCTACTATTCATCCAGCCCTCCATCGTCTACTATTCAACCAGCCCTCCATATGGTCTTGTTCATCCACCCCCAACTAGCTCGGCTGTGGCGGCCTCCTCTCGGGGTCCTATTCATAAAGCGGCAACCGCCTACTAACACGGGGTCCCTTTCGTCCAACCCCCACCGGGAAATGTTCATCCAACCCCACCCACGTCTCGACTTGTTCAACCAGCCCTCATGTTCACTGTTCATCAAGAGGCAGCAGGTTCGATCAGCTTCAGGCAGTAGCAGCATGTTGGTGTACAAAAACAGGGGTGTATGTTTTCCCCTGACTAGTGCACGAATGGCAAGCCAACAGGCTCAAGGACAAGATTGCAGCACCGGATCAGAGCAAGGCACGAAGGGATCATCTCTTTGTGGAATCAGAGAGCTGGTCTAGAAGATCAAGTCGACCAAGACTAGCCGAATAGACAAGATTTCACCAGAGGAATAGCCGTCCTTGCCGGGCACGTGAGCCGGGGGATGTTGGATCGGCCCGGAAGCAAGCCTCCAAGATCGCTTCGGTAGGCCTACAGGGGCTTGCGGAGACAAACCATCCCATTACACTGATATGTCTCCAACGTATCTATAATTTTTTATTGTTCCATGCTATTATTTATGATGTTTTGGATGTTTAATGGGCTTTGTTATACACTTTTATATTATTTTTTGGACTAACCTATTGACCCAAAGGCCTAGTCGAGATTGCTGTTTTTTTCCTATTTCAAGGTTTTACAGAAAAGGAATATCAAACGGAATCCAAACGGAATGAAACTTCGGCAGAGATATTTTTGGAGCAAAATACACACGGGAGACTTGAGAACCACGGAGTAGGTCTTACGTGGTGTCCACGAGGGTGGGGGCGCCCCCCTACAAGGCGCGCCCCCTGCCTCGTGGGCCCCACGTCTGGCCCCCGGTGCCCTCCTTCCTTCTATATATACCTACGTACCCCGAAACCATCAGACGAACAGAGAAAACCCTAGTTCCACCGCCGCAACCTTCTATTCCCGTGAGAACCCATCTTGGGGCCTGTTCGAGAGCTCCACCGGAGGGGGGATCTACCACGGAGTGCTTCTACATCATCATCATCGCCTCACCATGAGTTGTGAGTAGTTTACTACAGACCTTCGGGTCCATAGCTAGAATCTAGATGGTTTCTTCTCTCTGTTTGGATCTCAATACCAAGTACTCCTCGGTCTTCGAGGAGATCTATTCGATGTAATCTCTTTTTGCGGTGTGTTTGTCGAGATCCGACGAATTGTGGGTTTATGATCAAGATTATCTATGAGAAATATTTGGTTCCTTTCAGAACTCTTTTATGTATGATTATAATATCCTTGCAAGTCTCTTCGAATTATTGGTTTGGTTTGGCCTACTGGATCTATAGTTCTTGCAATGGGAGAAGTGCTTGGCTTTGGGTTCAATCTTGCGATGTCCTTTCCCAGTGACAGTAGGGGCAGCAAGGCACGTATAGTATTGTTGCCATCGAGGATAAAAAGATGGGGTTTATATAATGTTATTTGAGTTTATCCCTCTAAATCATGTCATCTTGCTTAAGGCGTTACTCCGTTCTTATGAACTTAATACTCTAGATGCATGCTAGATTGCGGTTTCTGTGTGGAGTAATAGTAGTAGATGCAGAATCGTTTCGGTCTACTTGTCTCGGACGTGATGCCTATATATAATTATCATGCCTAGATAGTCTCATAATTATTCGCTTTTGGTCGACAGTAATTCGTTCACCCACCATAGAATTATGCTATCATGAGAGAAGCCACTAGAGAAACCTATGGCCCCCGGGTCTATTCTCAACATATCAATCTACAATCTACTTTACTTTTCCGTTTTTACTTTCTGTTCTTATATCCAAAAATACCAAAAATATGAAACTATCCTATCTATTAGATCTCACTTTCGTCAGTGACCGTAAAGGGATTGACAGCCCCTTATCGCGTTGGCTGCGAAGTTCTTATTTGTTTGTGCAGGTGCGAGGGACTCACACATGGTCTCCTACTGGATTGATACCTTGGTTCTCAAAAACTAAGGGAAATACTTACGCTACTGTGTTGCATCACCCTTTCCTCTTCAAGGTAATACAAGGCAAGCTCGAGAAGTAGCAAGAAGAATTTCTGGCGCCGTTGCCGGGGAGGCTTACGCAAAGTCATATACCAAGTACCTATCACAAACCCTTATCCTTCACATTACATTTATTTCCCTCTTGTTTTCCTTTCCCCCACTTCACCCTTGCCGTTTTATTTTCCCTTCTTTGTGCCGTGTGTTTACCGTTCGCTCGCTTCTTGTTTGCTTGTGTGTTGGATTGCTTGCTTGTCACTATGGCTTAGAACAATACTAAATTGTGTGACTTCTCCAATACCAACAATAATGATTTTATTAGCACTCAGATTGCTCGTATTACCGATGTTGAATCTTGTGAGATAAATGCTGCTCTGTTGAATCTTGTCATGAAAGATCAATTTTTCGGCCTTCCTAGTGAAGATGCCGCTACCCATCTAAACAACTTTGTTGATTTGTGTGATATGCAAAAGAAGAGGGATACGGATAACGATATTGTTAAGATGAAGTTATTTCCGTTTTCACTTAGAGATCGTGCTAAAACTTAATTTTCCTATTTGCCTAGAAATAGTATTGATTCGTGGAATAAGTGCAAAGATGCTTTTATCTCTAAGTATTTCCCTCCTGCTAAGATCATCTCTCTTAGAAATGATATTATTAATTTTAAGCAACTAGATCATGAGCATGTTGCACAAGCTTGGGATAGAATGAAATTAATGATACGTAATTGCCCTACACATGGTTTGAACTTATGGATGATTATTCAAAACTTTTATGCTGGCTTGAATTTTGCTTCTAGAAATCTTTTAGATTCAGCCGCAGGAGGCACTTTCATGGAAACTACCTTAGGAGAAGCTACCGGACTCCTAGATAATATTATGGTTAATTATTCTCAATGGCACACCAAAAGATATACTAGTAAAAAAGTACATGCTATTGAAGAGATTAGTGTTTTGAGAGGAAAGATGGATGAACTTATGAAATTATTTGCTGCTAAGAGTGTTTCTTCTGATCCTAATGATATGCATTTATCCACGTTGATTGAAAATAATAATGAATCTTTGGATGTGAATTTTGTTGGTAGGAATAATTTTGGTAACAATGCTTATAGAGGAAACTTTAATCCTAGGCCTTTTCCTAGTAATTCCTCTAATAATTATGGTAATTCCTACAATAACTCTTATGGAAAGATGCCTTCTGAATTTGAAACTAGTGTTAAGGAGTTTATGAATTCGCAAAAGAATTTCAATGCTTTGCATGAAGAAAAATTGCTTAAGATTGCTAGAAGTGTGGATAGAATTACTCTTGATGTTGATTCTTTGAAACTGAGATCTATCCCACCTAAGCATCATATCAATGAGTCTCTCAAAGCCATGAGAATTTCCATTGATGAATGCAAAGAAAGAACCACTAGGATGCGTGCTAAAAAAGAGAGTTATATAAAAGCATGTTCTTCTAGCTATCATGAAAATAAAGATGAATATTTGAGAGTTATTGATGTGTCTGCTATTAGATCCTTGTTTTCTAGTATGAATCTTGATAAAGATGGGATTGGAGATGAGTCTAATTTAATTACAAGGTGTCCCAATGATTCGAAGTTTTTAGATCTTGATGCTAAAATTGTTAAAAGTGGGAGTGAAGAGATTAAAACTTTGCATAGTGATGAACCCACTACTTTTTATTTCAAGGGATTCAATTATGATAATTGCTCTTTGATTGATTGTATTTCCTTGTTGCAATCCGTACTAAACTCTCTGCATGCTTATAGTCAAAATAAAGCATTTACCAAACACATAGTTGATGCTTTGATGCAACTTATGAAGAAAAACTTGAATTGAAAGTTTCTATCCATAGAAAGCTTTATGATGAGTGGGAACCTACTATTAAAATTAAAATTAAAGATCATGAATGCTTTGCTTTGTGTGATTTGGGTGCAAGTGTCTCCACTATCCCAAAAACTTTGTGTGATTTGCTAGGTTTCCATGAGCTTGATGATTGTTCTTTAAATTTGCATCTTGCGTATTCTACCATTAAGAAACCTATGGGAAGGATTAATGATGTTCTTATTGTTGTCAATAGGAATTATGTGCCCGTAGATTTCATTGTTCTTGATATAGATTGCAATCCTTCATGTCCTATTATTCTTGGTAGACCTTTCCTTAGAACGATTGGTGCAATTATTGATATGAAGGAAGGAAACATTAGATTCCAATTTCCATTAAGGAAAGGCATGGAACACTTTCCTAAAAAGAAAATTAAATTACCATATGAATCAATTATGAGAGCCACTTATGGATTGCCTTCCAAAGATGGCAATATGTAGATCTATCCATGTATCGTGCCTAGCTAGGGGCGTAAAACGATAGCGCTTGTTGGGAGGCAAACCAATTTTATATTTTTTTTGTTTTTCCTTCTGTTTAGGAATGAATATTGCATCTAGCTTCTGTGTAGATGCGGTTTTGTGTTTTAATTAGTGTTCGTGCCAAGTAGAACCTTTGGGAAGACTTGTGTGAAGTTTATCTGATTTTGCTGTGAAAAACAGAATCTTTAGCGCTCGCTAGAATAGTCACCAAATTGTACTGGAGCGTGCTATTTAGTTGATTCCTTTTGCAGATGATTAATAGAAAAATTCCTCATGTTTACCAATTTATTGCAATTTTTTAGAGTTACAGAAGTATGCGAAAGTTACATATTACTACAAATTGTTCTGTTTTTGACAGATTCTGTTTTTCATGTGTTGTTTGCTTATTTTGATGAATCTATGAGTAGTATTGGGGTGTATGAATCATAGAGAAGTTCGAATATAGTCGGTTTAACACCAATATGAACAAAGAATGAGTTCATTACAATACCTTTGAGTGGTGGTTTGTTTTCTTATACTAACGGAGCTCACGAGATTTTTGTCTAAGTTTTGTGTTGTGAAGTTTTCAAGTTTTGAGTATTGCTTTGATGGACTATGGAACAAAGAGTGGAAAGAGCATAAGATTGGGGATGCCCAAGGCACCCCAAGGTAAAATTCAAGGACAACCAAAAGCCTAAGCTTGGGGATGCCCCGGGAAGGCATCCCCTCATTCTTGCTGGACATACCTATTTGAGAAAGATAAATATGGCCTAGGAATTGTTAGAACACTCTATGTGCTTCACTTATATCTTTTGAGTTGAATAGTTTTTGCTCTAGTGCTTCACTTATATCTTTTAGAGCACGATGGTAATTTTATTTTGAAGAAATTTTTGATCTCTCATGCTTCACTTATGTCCTTTTGAGAGTCTATTAAAAAAGCATGGTAATGTGCTTTGTCTATAAAACTAGCCTTCACATGATAGGCATCCAAGATCAATGTAGTAAAAACTTTCTTAGTAAGTGCATTGAATATGATGAGAAGTTGGATGCTTGATAATTGTTTTGAGATATGAGGATAGTGATATTAGAGTCATGCTAGTGGAGTTATTATGAAATTGAGAAATACTTGTGTTAAAGTTAGTGATTCCCGTAGCATGCACGTATGGTGAAGCGCTATGTGACGAAGTTAGAGCATGAGGTATTTGTAGAGTGTCATCCTTTGTGTGGAGGTCGGGGGGCGCGATGGTTAACTCCTACCAACCTCCCCCCTAGGAGCATGCATTGATTGCTTTGTTTTGATGACTCGTAAATTTTTGCAATAAGTGTATGAGTTGTTATGACTAATGTTGAGTCCATGGATTATACGCACTCTCACCCTTCCACCATTGCTAGCCTCTCTTGTACCGCGCAACTTTCGACGGTACCATACACCCACTATATATCTTCCTCAAAACAGCCACCATACCTACCTATCATGGCATTTCAATAGCCATTCCAAGATATATTGCCATGCAACTTTCCACCGTTCTGTTCATATGACACGCTTGATAGTGTCATATTGCCATGCATGATCATGTAGTTGACATTGTACTTGTGGCAAAGCCACCATGCATAATTTTTCATACATGTCACTCTTGATTCATTGCACATCTCGATACACCGCCGGAGGCATTCATATAGAGTCATACTTTGTTCTAGCATCGAGTTGTAATATCGAGTTGTAAATAAATAAAAGTGTGATGATCATCATTATTAGAGCATTGTCCCATGTGAGGAAAGGCCAAATAAAAAAAGGGAGATGGCCCAAAAAATTATATAGAGAGGGGCTAATAAAAAAAAGAGAAAGCCCCTCCAAAAAAATGAGAGAAAAGAGAGAAGGGACAATGCTACTATCTTTTTCCACACTTGTGCTTCAAAGAAGCACCATGTTCTTCATGATAGAGAGTCTCATGTTTAGTCACTTTCATATACTAGTGGCAATTTTCATTATAGAACTTGGCTTGTATATTCCAACGATGGGCTTCCTCAAATGCGCTAGGTCTTCGTGAGCAAGCAAGTTGGATGCACACCCACTTAGTTTCTTTTGTTGAGCTTTCATACATTTTTAGCTCTAGTGCATCTGTTGCATGGCAATCCCTACTCACTCACATTGATATCTATTAATGGGAATCTCCATTGCCCTTTGATATGCCTAGTCGATGTGAGACTATCTCCCTCCTTTTTGTCTTCTCCACAACCACCACTCTATTCAACATAGTGTTATGTCCATGGCTCAAGCTCATGTATTGCGTGAAAGATGAAAGATTTGAAAGAATAGAGTATGAAAACAACTGCTTTGTTAGTATGCTTGAAGTATTATTATTTCTTATGTCAATATAGACTTTTGTCTTGGATCTTTCAGATCTGAACATTCATGCCACAATTAAGAGAACTACATTGAAAATTATGTTGGTTAGCATTCCACATCAAAAATGCTGTTTTTATCATTTACCAACTCGAGGACGAGCAGGAATGAAGCTTGGGGATGCTTGATACGTCTCCAACGTATCTATAATTTTTTATTGTTCCATGCTATTATTTATGATGTTTTGGATGTTTAATGGGCTTTGTTATACACTTTTATATTATTTTTGGGACTAACCTATTAACCCAAAGACCCAATCCAGATTGTTGTTTTTTGCCTATTTCACGGTTTTACAGAAAAGGAATATCAAACGGAGTCCAAACGGAATGAAACTTCGGGAGAGATATTTTTGGAGCAAAATACGCACGGGAGATATTTTTGGAGCAAAATACGCACGGGAGGCGCGCCCCCCTGCCTCGTGGAGCCCACGTTTGGCCATCGGTGCCCTCCTTCCTCCTATATATATCCATGTACCCTGAAAACATCGGGGCAATAGAGAAAACCCTAATTTTATCGCCGCAACCTTCTATTCCCGTGAGATCCCATCTTTGGGCCTGCTCCGGATCTCCGCCGGAGGGGGGATCTACCACGGAGTGCTTCTACATCATCATCATCGCCTCACCATGAGTTGTGAGTAGTTTACAACAGACCTTCTGGTCCACAACTAGTATCTAGATGGCTTCTTCTCTCTCTTTGGATCTCAATACCAAGTTCTCGTTGCTCTTCGAGGAGATCTATTCGATGTATTCTCTTTTTGCGGTGTGTTTGTCGAGATCCGATGAATTGTGGGTTTATGATCAAGATTATCTATTAGAAATATTTGGTTCTTTTCTGAACTCTTTTATGTATGATTACAATATCCTTGCAAGTCTCTTCGAATTATTGGTTTGGTTTGGCCTACTAGATCTTTAGTTCTTGCAATGGGAGAAGTGCTTGGCTTGGGGTTCAATCTTGCGGTGTCCTTTCCCAGTGACAGTCGGGGCAGCAAGGCACGTACTTTATTGTTGCCATCGAGGATAAAAAGATGGGTTTATATCATGTTATTTGAGTTTATCCCTCTATATCATGTCATCTTGCTTAAGGCGTTACTCTGTTCTTATGAACTTAATACTCTAGATGCATGATGGATAGTGGTCGATGTGTGGAGTAATAGTAGTAGCTGCAGAATCGTTTCGGTCTACTTGTCTCGGACGTGATGCCTATATATAATGATCATGCCTAGATAGTCTCATAATTATTCACTTTTGCTCGATAGTAATTTGTTCACCCACCGTAGAATTATGCTATCATGAGAGAAGCCACTAGAGAAACCTAAGGCCCCCGGGTCTATTCTGAACATATCAATCTACAATCTACTTTACTTTTCTGTTTTTACTTTCTGTTCTTATATCCAAAAATACCAAAAATATCAAACTATCCTATCTATTAGATCTCACTTTCGTAAGTGACCGTAAAGGGATTGACAACCCCTTATCACGTTGGCTGCAAAGTTCTTATTTGTTTGTGCATGTGTGAGGGACTCACGCGTGGTCTCCTACTGGATTGATACCTTGGTTCTCAAAAACTGAGGGAAATACTTACGCTACTGTGCTGCATCACCCTTTCCTCTTCGAGGGAATACAACGCAAGCTCGAGTAGTAGCATAGACCACCTCACAGCGACGCACGTCGTCGATCGGTGTGGTGCCAAGCTCCTAAGTGGCTCAGTGGCAGCTACCTACCACATGGCAGCCACTTCCTACTACAAAAACCTCCAAGTGACACCCGTCCTGAGATGTGTTAAGCACGCAGGCGCGAAGCTAGCAAAACAGCCCGACAGGGCCTGCCGGGCGAGTTAGGTACATTTAATGCACTGTCAGCTGTAGAGTTAGGTATGATAGCAATGTTCGCTATATAATCATCATGGAAAGACTGATTTGCCACTGTGGTGACCCCTTGATCTATAAAAGGAGGCCCATGGCAACCATAGAATGGATGCGGTCGATTCGGACCCTTGCACATCCATACACGTGTAGCCACTCTCGCCCCGAGACAACCCTACCGAGCAAGAGGGCCCTGCTTTTTCTGTTGGGGAATGTAGCACGCAATTTCAAAAAAAAATCATACGCTCACGCAAGATCTATCTAGGAGATGCATAGCAATGAGATGGGGAGAGTGTGTCCACGTACTATCGTAGACCGAAAGCGGAAGCGTTATGTTAATGCGGTTGATGTAGTCGAACGTCTTCACGATCCAACCGAGCCAAGTACCGAACGTACGGCACCTCCGTGTTCAGTACACATTCAGCTCGATGACGTCCCTCGAGATCTTGATCCAGTAGAGGGTCGAGGGAGAGTTCCATCAGCACGACGGCGTGACGACGGTGTTGGTGATGTGATCCTCGCAGGACTTCGCCTAAGCACTATGACGCTATGATCGGAGGAGCAAATTGTGGAGGGGGCACCCTGCCCACGTATATAAAGGAGGAGGAGGCTGACCCTAGGGGTGGCGCGCCATGGGGTGAGTCCTACTAGGACTCCGTTCCTAATAGGATTCGCCCCCCCCTTCCTTCAAATGTAGAGGCGGAAAGGGGAAAGGGTGGAGAGGAGAAAGAAAGGGGGGCTGCCCCCCCCCACCCCTAGTACAATTCGGTTTTGGCTTGGGGGGCGCCCCACCTCCTGTGGCAGCCTCCCTCTCTCCACTATGGCCCAATGGGCCCATTAACTTTCCTGGGGGGTTCCGATAGCCTCCCGGTATGCCAGAAATCCACAAACCTTTACGGAACCATTCTGGTGTCCGTATACAACCTTCTAATATATCATTCTTTACCTCTCGACCATTCCGGTGTCCGTGACCTCATCCGAGACTCCGAATATACTTCGGTCACCAAAACACAAAACTCATAATACAAATCACCATCGAACGTTAAGCGTGCGGACCCTACGGGTTCGAGAACTATGTAGACATGACTGAGACACATATTCAGTCAATAAACAATAGCGAAACCTGGATGCTCATATTGGCTCCCACATAGTCTACGAAGATCTGTATCGGTCAAACCGCATAACAACATATGTTGTTCCCTTTGTCATCTGTATGTTACTTTCCCGAGATTCGATCGTCGGTATCATCATACCTAGTTCAATCTTGTTAGCGACAAGTCTCTTTACTCGTTCCATAATGCATCATCCTATGACTAACTCATTAGTCACATTGCTTGCAAGGCTTATAGTGATGTGCATTACCGAGAGGGCCCAGAGATACCTCTCCGACACTCGGAGTGACAAATCCTATTTTTGATCTATGCCAACTCAACAAACACCTTCGGAGACACCTATAGAGCATCTTTATAATCACCCAATTACATTGTGATGTTTGATATCACACAAGGTGTTCCTCCGGTATTCGGGAGTTGCATAATCTCATAGTCAGAGGAACATGTATAAGTCATGAAGAAAGCAATAGCAATAAAACTAAACAATTTTTATGCTAAGCTAACAGATGGGTCTTATCCACCACATCATTCTTTTAATTATGTGATCCCATTAATCAAATGAAAACACATTTCTATGGTTAGGAAACATAACCATCTTTGATAAATGAGCTAGTCAAATAGAGGCAAACCTGGGACACTCTATTTTGTATATGTATTCACACATGTAGTAAGTTTCCGGTTAAAACAATTCTAGCATGAATAATAAACAATTATCATGATATGAGGAAATATAAATAAAAACTTTATTATTGCCTCTAGGGCATATTTCCTTCATTTTCCACCTTCCACCATCAATCTACCAAAGCAGGAGTAGGTATTTGCGCCTCACGGCGGCCCAAACCTAGGTAAAAACTGCCCATGCGAATCTGTCGTGCTGCATTACGCTCCTCTGCTCCTTGTGCAACACACCCATTCCCCCGCCGAACCAAAAGGGGCTCATGGTCCCATAGGTGGCCATGGTTTCCTACAACATCTTTGGCGCGCCAGGTAGGAGGATCACTTGCGCGAACCTGAGAGCATGAGTACCGCATCGTATTCACCAATGGTGTCACCCCTCATGATGCCCAAGGGGATGGCTAAGGCGGGGCGGAAGAGCAATATTGCTCCCGCACCGATCTCACACACTCTCTTCCATCTCCACACGCCATGGTCACAACGGTGACGGAAACTAGCAGCAAGGGCAACAATTCCGCCCCGAGCGGGCCAGGCGACATAAGTACCCTGCGAATCCCGTTCGGGGGAAAGGAGTGATGTGCAAGGGTACCAGGTTTTCTCTCTTTACCACTCTCACTCTTTGACAGTCATGCTACTCTGGGTTTTAGCATCATCAACGTAGACGAGCCCGCGCGATGCTCGGTCCAGCATTTACCCTGCTTAGGGAAATCCTGAGTAAATCACTAGTGCAAGTCTGTTGATTGAAGCTCCGGCAAGTACGCACCGGTAAGGCCACCCGCGTTTGCGTGGATTTTTGTGCAATTTGCTGTTGGATTGGTCAAGATGTGCAAAGAGGAAGAGAGAGAAACCGACCGTACCTAACATCGCGTCTTGCCGCCCCAAGTTGTATGTGCTTCTAGTCAACTCGTGCCGGGGTCTAGAGGTTAATATACAAGCAATGAAGCCTTTCCTGGAACATGCGAGCCATGCGAGCGGCCACAGACAGGGGAGGAAGAGATGGAGACACATACATCATTAGGAATTTCTAGATTTGCATATTTGTTTGTATCTCAAGTATCTAAGTGTTTGTATGAAGGAATCTTGTACATGATGGTACCTCTGCTATATTCCTATCTTCACCCTCGTTTCGATTAGAGCCCGCTAGCAGAATGATTGATTGCGTCGGAAACTACTGAGGAAAAACCTGTCGGGACGCATCCATGCCAAACTAACTGTTAAGGGTCAGCCCCTTACGACCATTGCGGCAATATGATACCGGCAGGCAACCTGAATGTACATAGGGACTACTCGTACAAACACTACATAGATAAAACTCGGAAGGGATAGACACACAATTTAGATTAAGTAAAACTTTCAAGCCCCGCATGAAGCATAAACAGGATGAAATCCAAACATAGGACATGCATCAATGTTTTGATTGTAGGCCAACACATTGGCGAGAATGGTTCAGCGCCGGGCCTGCTAGCTTCGTGAAGTGGTGGGAACACCATGAACCTTGTCAGCAAGGAGGTGGCCTTCTTCTCGGCAGTAGAGACGTCCGCACCTAGCGGTGGCTTCTTGAAGCCACCATTAAGATCGAGATCTGGGTGTCGGCAGGCTAGGTTGCTTAGGACCATGAAGAGGGCGTTGCGGGCAAGCTTCCGCGACTCAGTTGTGAAGTGGTCGGCCCTCCCCTCTTCATGCACCTTTAGCTTGTCGACTAGCTCATTGAAGAAGACCCCTAGCTTGACGCTGCGGACCTCCTGCTTGTTGGAAGAAAATTCTGGCCCCTCCATGCCCATGGCTGTGGCCTAGGCGGCAAGACGCTCATCAATGTCAATCAAGCTCTTGATCCAGAGGTCGACCTGCTCGGACTGATTTGCTAGCCTGTCCTCAGCATCCTTCCGAAGCCGTCTTGCACTGTCCAAGTCTTTCATCAGGTGGTATGCATGGGCTCCGCTGGATTCTACCGAGCCTTCCAAGGTGCCAACCCTAGTCTTTAGGTCTCCAATGGTGTCGGTGGCGGCCTCAAGTTCTTGACCCTTGGAAGAGAGCTGCGATCACATTTGTCCTTTCCGCGCCTCCTCCTTGAGGGTCTCGACCTCCTTGGAGCTCTGGGCAAGTTCTTCAGTTAGTTTGGCCACTTGTTGGTCAAGGGCGGACTTGGCAGTGGATGCACCAGCAAGGTCATCAGCAAGGTTCTTTAACTGGGCAGCATATTCTATAGTAAGGGCGTCTAAGGCAGCCTTGTGCTCGTCCTCCAGTTCCTTAGTGCGCTGCCGCACAAGGACCTCCAAATCATCATCTTTGGTGCAGAGAGTGGACCGGAGGGAAATCTCCGGCTCCCTGGTATCTAGAAGCGCTTTACAGGCCTCCAAACGTGCCTCCCGACCTATGACGTCCTCCCTTGCCATCGAGATTGTTTCCTGCTGCCTCAAGAGGACCTGGAACTGCTTGCCGTGCCAATCACGCATCTCCTTTCCCTTGTCCTTCAGTTTTTGGTCCACCTTGTTGGCGGACTGGCGCTGCTCCTTGAGTTCCTGCCACTTTCGGTTGTGCCACTCCCGCATCTCTTTGAGGACCGCTGCCACAGACTCCACGAAGGACAGGTCCATGGCCATGGAGGCGGAGTCGTCCGCCTCTTCAACTCCCTAGTGCAGCGACGTCAGTATGCGCTGGAGCTCTTAATCACATTCCGTGCTCGTCACCATTGACGAACCGGGGGCTGCAAGTCGGGGTTGCGCCAGCACCAGCGCCAGGCTATTCAAAGATGGTGCGGGACTCCCACTGAGGTGCCATATAAGGGAGGGGGCCCATGGTTTGGAGGGGTATCTTCTCCTAGATCGCGACCCCTGATCCAGGCACGCTGTTGGAGATTTCCTCGGACTCCTTTAGGGGACCCAGGGAGTCCTCTGAGGTTTGCTCCTGCCCCAGACTAGCACTACCTACAAACACTAGACTGCAGAGGCTCGCGAAGACAAACCACCCCATTACACCACCTCACAGTGACGCACGTCGTCGATCAGTGTGGTGTCAATCTCCTAAGTGGCTCAGTGGCAGCTCCCTGCCACATGGCAGCCACTTCCTACAGCAAAACCTCCAAGTGACACCCGTCCTGAGACGTGTCAAGCATGCAGGCGCGACACTGGCAAAACTGCCCGACGAGGCCTGCCGGGCGAGCCGTGATGCAAAACTAAGCGGTGCATTTAATGCGCTTTGTGAGCCTACGTAGTTAAGTATGATAGCACTATTTGCTATCTAATCATTATGAAAAGACTTATTTGCCACTGTGGTGACCCCTTGATCTATAAAAGGAGGCCTATGGCAACCGTAGGAAGGACTCGGTTGATTCGGACCCTCGCACATCCATACACGTGTAGCCACTCTTGCCCCGAGGAAACCCTACCGGGTAAGAGGGCCACGCTTTTTCCACCTTCCACCATCAATCCTCCAAAGCAAGAGTATCGTTTTACGCCTCACGACGGCCCGAACCTAGGTAAAAATTGCCCGTGTGATTTCTGCGTTACGCTCCTCCGCTCTTTGTGCAACGTGCTCATCCCTCTGCCGAATTAAATGGGGCTCATGGACCCATAGGTGGCTGTGGTTTCCCATGACACAGCAGTAGAGATCGATCGATCGCTCAGGTTCAATTAGCAGCAGTAGCTAAGGAATCGCTCGGGTTTAGTTAGCAGCGAAGGGATTGTTCGCTCGGGTTTTGTAACGTAGCTAGTGCAATCACTCGGGTTCAGAAAGCGAATGCCTCGGTCAGATTCAGTTAGATCCCAACGCCTCGCACATAAATGTGACGTGTACCAGAGAATCACACAAACCTCCATGCATCGCTCCGCCCCGACCACCCATCGTAACCGGGAACTCCCCCATATTTTCCTTGCCCTCGCTTCTACCATGATTTTTTCCGACATGGATGGCCCAAAGAATGTCATGCAGGTGCGTCTCCGACCCGCCCAGGAGGAAAAGCCCATTTTATGCCATGATTTATTGTCATAGAAATAGGAGCCCACCACATCTCTGATGATACCGGGCTTTGTCAAAATTATCTTCACAGAAGTGTCATAATCATGACAGAATGTTTTTTCGTTCGGGCCAATATGTCATGGATGTGTCTTTTTTTGTAGTCTAGGCACTGCCTTTTCCAGCAGAGTTTTTAACTATATTTGATGAAACGGACAAGCTAACTGCTTTAATTTTCAATGGACTGCAGAGAGAGTTGGAGAAAAGGGGTGTCTTTGAATCAGTTCGGTGATGGTTGCTTTATAATGTAATGCGGGCGGAAACCCTTTTTTGGTAAACCGGATGGACATAGTAGATTCTGGTGAGAGGCTGAGAAACTTGAATATGACTAGAAGTTTGTTCATGTGTTGTTTTAGATTTTGAAATATCGAGTTCACCCGAAAAAAATAGTTAGATAATAGTGTATATATTTAACCAAGAGGTTGAACTATATTTTTTTGTTCTGTTTGCATTAATTGTCACCTTCCGCGTGTAAAATAAGACTATACCTTCTAATTTGAAACATTAAAACTTAGCAACCTGGCAATTGGAGACAACATCTAAATTTGATATGTTTCAGGAGACTATCAGTATCTGGATTTTATGTACAACACATTTCAGTATTAGGAGACTCTCAGTACCCCATTTAGGTTATATCACATGGTAGCATATGCTTAGTTGTCGGCCTGGTCTCTAGTGTTGTTTGGTAGTGGTGACTCGTAACCGTCAAATTTGTCTCAACAAAAGTACTGTTACATTTTGTGCTTCCTATCAATCTCCATGTATGTGAACCATGGCACTGGCAGATTTTAACAAATACCTCACTCTCTTTGAAACGACAAAAAAGATCATGGTCCTTTTTTGTCGTTAAAAGTTAGTTTTTCTTAAGCATCAATAACTAATAAAATCCATTTACTGCTCTTGGTTGTAGATTTAAGGAGGAGGGTCGTACGTGGTTTGGAGAATGCATACTTTTATGATCGGTGCATTCTTGTCGGTGTATTTGGATCGACACCTATGGGATCACAAGAATCCCTACTACGGTTGCGGGGCGCGGGGTTGAGAGAAGAGCGGATCTGATGGTCAGGACACGGTTCCTTTACCCAGGTTCGGGCCGCAAAGATGCGTAAAACCCTACTCCTGCTTTGGTGGATTATATGTTTGTGTTCTTCAGCTAGTGTGGAGCTCTAAAAGAGTCGTGAGGAGTTCTAAAAAGCCGAATCCTCCTCCTGGTCGCCTCGGGCCTCCTTTTATAGGAAAAAGGGGTCGCCACAGTGGCACACAGGAGGTGGAAAGGGTACAGTGATGTGAGGTTATCCCTCGCATTACAGGACAAGGCGCATTTAATGCGCTTAGCTTAGGTGTCCTTGCTTTATCGGGGACGAGGAGAGACGTCTGTCTTGTCCGTCGCCGCCCCTCCTCGTGTTGACACGCGCCCTGGCCAGCAGTGCCTGAGGTGCCATGTAGGCAGACAGGCAGCTGAGGTGGCGCAATGGCGGGTCTCCACGAAGATCTGTGGGTTGCCACGCAGGAGCTTGTCCAGCTGGTCGGGTAGGCAGCTGTGTGGGTCGGTGGAACCCGGTTGGTGCGGGCCTGACGGTGGCCCCGCGGGTGTCCTCGGCAAGGGCCTTCTCGGGGCTCCGGCAAGGGTCCTACCGTGGCGCCTGCTGTCATCCCTGGCAAGGTGCTTGCCGGGGGCCTTCTAGTTCTCCTTGGCAGGGATCCTGCCAAGGGTCATCGTCTTCTTAACTTGTATCTGATCTTGGATGTCTTCACAAAGATCTGCATGCCACCACGGAGATATCTCCCGAATCCTCGCCCCATGGGGGCGGAGGACTCAAGGGTGATCCGCTCCGCAGGCGTGGGGTGAGCTGCCGCGGCAAGGGTCTTGCCGGGGCTGCCAGAGCTGGCCCCGACAAGGATCTTGCCGGGGAGAGCCGCTTCGTCCCTTTGCTCTTTGTGGTCTTGTTCTTGGCGTTGTTCCAGTCTCCATCTAGCTTTGATCTTACCCCCGCTCACCTCCCTTGCCATGCTTTGTGTGGTGGTGCCCGCAGCTCAGACTGCCCGTGCACAGTCATAGGGGTACAAAAAGTGTACCCCTCTTTTTGTACACCGACAGGAGCCCCCGGGCCTGGGCCACACATAAGCGCGACACGTTGTTTGGGCCAGGCCCAGAACGGTGCGCGGGCATGCGGGGCGGTTTTCACTGTGGTAAAATTTACCGCGTGCTGCGCCTCCCACGACCCGCGCGCGCGGTGCGGGATAGAGGGGCGTGCGTGACGTGGGCGGCATGCGTGGGGCTGTTTCCGCAGGCATGCGTCACGTTGCAGTAAATGTGAAAGGAGGCGGCTCGCATCTTCCCCCATAAAAAGGAATAACCGCGAGCGTGCTGCTCACTTCCTCCATTTTCCTCGCGCCTCTTCCAATCTCAGAGCCGCTGTTCCCTTTCTTCCTTCCTCCCGAAGCCTTCGCCGTCGCCTGTCGCCGTCGCTTCTCCATCCCCTTCCCTCAGCCCTCGCACTCAGCCGCTATGGTGTCCAAACCCGCCAAGGGCAAAGGGGCGGCCAAGGGTGCCGGGCATGTGGCGCCGCCGGATGGCGTGTTTACGGGGGATCGGACGAAGGCCGCTTTCTTCATCCCGTCGTCGGTCGATGTCTTCAAGCTCCGGGCCGCCTTCAAACCCCTTTGGGGGGCGGAGACGGGGGGAAAGGGCTTGGTCCATCCGGCGACGCGCGTCATTCCGGCCGCTTGCGCCCAGCCTGGCTCAAATCGGTACCCTTTCTTTGTTGATTACTTCTCTAGCGGCTTGTGTCCCCCCTTCTCCGATTTATTCGGTGAGGTCATGCACACCTTTGGCTTCCGCCTTTTGGATTTTACCCCAAATGCGGTGGCGTGCATGGCTTTCTTTGCGCACCTCTGTGAGGGCTTCGTCGGAGTGCAGCCCAACACGGCGCTCTTCCGCCACTATTGCACCCCTCGGATCCAGCCGGGTGGCGCAGTCTCTGGATGCATCACCTGGATTCCGAGACCCAAGGTAGTGTACCCGGAGGGCGCCGTGAAGGAGAGGTGGGACGAATGGTGCGGCCGGTGGTGCTGGATTGAGGAAAACGAGCCGCCAACATTCTGCAGGGTCCGCCGGGCGCCGCCGGTCCGTGGCAGCGACTGGAGCGACGTCGACGCCGCCGACGGGAGGCTCACTGTTGCCTTCACCAGGATCAACCGGCTCGTCCAGGCCGGGCTCACCCTCGAGATGATCGGGACGGATTTCATTCGCCGCTGGATCGCCCTGCTGCACAACAAGGGGAGGCCAGCCTGGCTCTTTAGGAACCCGGCTGATGTCATGCGGCTCCGCCCTGGCCTCGACCACAACCTCACAGTGATGGGACATGCCCATTTCTGTCAGCGGCTCTTCCAGCTGGATGTGGGTCGCGATGGCGAGGTCGAGCGGACCGGCAAGGCTACGAAGGCTACCGCAAAGGCCGGCAAGGCCGTCAAGGGGCAGCTCTTCAAGCTGCCAGCGGGAGTGGTCCCGCTGTGCAACAATTCACGCCAGTCCGAGATCGTTGCCATGATGCCGGAATGCAGCGCGCATGGCCCCGTCCCGAGCTGGCAGGAGCCAGAGGACGAGGTCGTGCAGTAGTTCTTCGACACTCTGGTCGAGGTGTGCGTCGATCCTGATGCCGAGCAGTGGCTTGTCAGGGACACCACCCCGGAGGAGTTGGACTACATCGCCGCTAGGGCGAGGGAGGCGCAGCTCATGAGGGAGGTGATGGCTTCTCGCCCCTCGTTGGTTACCCCAAGTGGAAGGTTTGAGATGCAGTGTAGTGGAAGTTTTCCCTTGGCAAAGATAGCAAGGATCGAATTCCCCTGAGACTCCAAGGTTCAACAAGAAGGTGTCAACTGCTAACGGCGCCAGATACTTAGCAATCAACTTGGACCTGCACACAGATACAAATAACTTTGCTCCCAACGAGTACAGAGAGGTTGTCAATCCCTCCGGCCTTGTCGTTTACAAAGGATCAAACACAAGAGATAATAGTGATAGGTATTGCTGCAACTAGTAAGTAAAAGCAGAAAGTAAATAGCGGATGTGATCAGTGATGGTAATATGGACCGGGGTCCCATGATGTTCACTAGTGATGTCTCTCTCCCAAAAGACGATAAAACAGCTATGTGAGGTAAACGAATTACAGCTGGGCAGTTGACAGAATTATGTGCGCAAACCAATGCTAACTATGCTGCAAGAAAGGTTGAGGCTCAAAAGCATGGGCGGTACGCCAAGGTAAGTAGACTGAAATCCATCTGCATCTACTACTAATCATCCACCTTGAGATATCTATCCAGAACATCTCGCTGGTATTAAGTTGCGAGTCCCACCCAAAGTGTAAACTCAAAGCAACAGACGACTACATTAAAAGAACTTTGCGTAAAGTAAACAATCCTTGCACCCGCGAGTACAAGCACCGTTGTTTTCCCCCTTGTGGCAATAGCACATCCCCTAGACTCATGTTTCTATCACTCAAGCTAGTCATCGAGGGGCATGAACCCACAATCAAGCATAACGTTCCCTCTTGGAGTAACTACCTACTACTTGGCCAAAGCAATAAACAGCAACGTAGAACATGCAAGAATTACTCAAGAACATAAATATAAAATAGGTAAATCAAATATATTACTCACACACAATCTGAACATAATCTCACAATCCATCGGATCCCAGCAAACTCAACATAGCAACAGCAAAAGTATTACATATGTGCCTCGATCATGTAGGGCAGCTCACGAGGTCTAATCGGTGAAGCACAAAGAGGGGAGGAGAACATCACATAGCTACTGGTCATGGACCCATGGTCCAAGGGAGACTACTCACAACTCATCCGGGAGGCGTCCATGGTGGTGGAGAGGCTCCCGGTGGTGGTTCTCCCCTCCGGCAGGTTGCCGGGAAGAGTTCTCCTGGTGCTCCCGATCTTGGAAGCGCGGCGGCGGCGGAACAGAGATGAGATCACGAAAAAGGGTTCCGTCCTCGAGGGTTTCGGGACGCGGTGTAAATATATGCCAAAGGGGGGCATCAGCGGAGACCTGGGGGGCCCAGGCGCCCCCCGACGCGGCTAGGAGGGGGGCCGCGCCACCAGGGCGCCTGGAGCCCTGGTGGCCCCCCTTCGGCCCTACTTCGGCCGTGTGGAAGCTTCCGGAACGCTGATTTTTTATATAATTTTTCCGGGATTTTTCTGGCAGTTTACGTGATGGGAAAACCTGAAATACAAAAACAGCAGAAAACAGAAACTGGCACTGGAGTGCACTGAGTTAATAGGTTAGTCCAAATATGATCAAAAGTGTATGGAAGTGTATAAATATCATAGCAATGTCACCCAAAAGAGGCATGGAGCAAGCAGAAATTATAGATACATTTTGGACGTATCAACATCCCCAAGCTTAATTCCTGCTCGTCCTCGAGTAGGTAAATGATAACAAGCATAATTTCTGTGGTGACATGCTATTAACCATATAGGAACATTTCATATTCACATGACAAGTGCTTACTGAGACAATGAATCTGTAGTAATTAAGTTGCCTCATGAGAAAATCACAAAGAACTGAAAGTTTTACAATATGATACTGAAAACACTCAAAAGATTTGTAATGAGCATGGTGTGCAAATATGAGTGATATCTCGCTTGCCCCCTTTAGTGAAGCAAAACATAAATGCAGGGGCACCTCCAAGGTATAAGTGACGACTAGATACAATGATTTCAGAATAAACGATATCACAATCATGCAAAAGACAATGCTACTTTGGGACAATGCACATTACACTCAGAATGACAATCATGCTCTTAATAGTTGGTGCTTTAAAAGAAGGTGGAGACTCTCGAACCGTGGCTTTTGTTGGCAAGGTTGAAAACCCGTGGTCGGAAACAAAAACTAAACATGTACCAGAGCTCTTGGATTTAAAAATAGAGGTAATAATTATTTTTTTAGATTATGCATGTTCCGTCAACGAATGCTAGCAGATAACTCAATCACTTCTTGAGATGGACAAGTTTCGAGGAACGGCTCCCGAATGAGGACGATCACATCCTCTTAATCTCCTTTGTTTATCACTGCCAAAGTTTTTTGATTTCTCATGAACAAAGCGTGAAGGAGGTTTGTTTGTTATATTATTTTTGAGCCGGGCGCACTCTTTGCCAGTTCCTTCTCGTATTATAGGTTTGCACATTAGACATGCAATCCCGGGGTGAAGCTTTTCCAACTTAAAAAGATCATGAATTAACTACTACTTCCTCATGAACAAAAACAGAGGCACAAAAGAGAAATACTTTTTTGAATAATTTCGAGATGGTACATGAAAGTCTTCGTTAGGAATGGCAGGTAAATACCATGTATAGGAAGGTATGGTGGACTCATATGGCATAACTGGTTTAAAAGAATTTGGATGCACAAGCAGTCAGTCCGCTGAGTACAGGCGAAGGTTAGCAAAAGACTGGGAGCGACCAACTAAAAGAGCAATGACGGTCATAATCATGCAGAGCGACAAAGCAACATTGGATCAGGCATGGAAGTTATATCGCTACTCAGAAATTAAAGATCATCAAGGCTTGATAGACTTTCTTTACAGTCTTAAATATGCGTGAGCATACGCCAAGTCAACTAAAATAAATTCTTGAAGGAAGATATCACTAAACCATACCACATCATAGGCAAACAAATCATGTTGGTACCTCAATAACACATTGAGAACACCCCAGCTATTTGAGACTAACCATAAGAAAACATGAACTACTAAGCATCATTATGCACATCGCATTCTTATCATAGACATATCGACCAGTGCAACAGAAGCCAACTCTCTTAATAAGATAAGCATGATAAATAAAGAGAGTTCCAGCGACCAACTAAACAAAAGCTCTTTAAAAAGATAAGCATGAGAACTAAGAGCTAAACATGATAGTAGCTATTGAAAGACAAAGAACACACACAGCAAAGATAGACATGAAAATTCTATGTTATGTTCTAGGTTGAAGTGGAGCGTGTTTCTCTCCCACACAAAGAAAGCTGAGTTCCAACTCGTTATGAAAAGCAAGCAAAGCTAAAGAAAACTAAAAAGGAAACTAAAAGCAAGACGCTCCAAGCATAGCACATAACACATGAAGTGATAAAAATATAGTGGAACGAAAGACGAACTGATAATGTTGATGGAGAAGGGGATGCACGCGGGGCATCCCCAAGCTTAGACGCTCGAGTCTTCTTGAATATTTCTTGGGGGTGCATGGGGGCATCCCCAAGCTTGAGCGTTTGACACTCCTGAATCTTTTTATCATCTTCCCTCGCACACTTGAAAACTCCCTTCATACATAACTCATCATAATCTGATTAGCGAGGTTAGTACCCATAATAAAATAATTGTTCCTTGCTGGAAATAAAGATATTCTTGAAGGTCTACTGTTTCTCAAGATTGCCAAAAGGTTTTTGCAAAGAAAAAGCAAGCTCAATGTTTGCAAAATGAAGGAAAGGCAAAACAGGATAGAATCTGTGAAAAACAGACCAGCAGGTAGTAAATGATTTTTTCGGGGCACTTCTGCAACTCTAATCAAAAAACTCAGAACATACGCCCGAAAGACAATTGTATAGAGCAAGCTGTCGAAAAAATTCAGACCAAAAAGATGATCTGGTGATTTTATACGAATTTTTCTATCCAAGGACAGAATCTGTTTCCTGGACAGCACGTCACAACTTTTGAACTTTCTTGCAATCAGAGGCTAAACTTGGCACAAAGCTGAAAAGTAAAGATACAATGATGATGCTACTGTAGTAACAACATCAAGACACAACAAAAGCAAAATAAAATTTTATTCATGTGGGCTGCCTCCCAAAAGCGCTTTCTTTTATGCCTTTAAGCTAGGCATAATGCATAGAGATCAAGTTTTATCAAGAGTAAAAGAATAGCTAGCCCGTATAACGGACTCAAAAGGTAACTTAATCTTCTTTCTAGGGAAGTGTTCCATCCCTTTCTTGAGAAGAAATTGGAATTTTATATTCCCCTCTTTCATGTCAATGATGGCACCAACGGTGCGAAGAAAAGTACGTCCCAAAATAATTGGACAAGAAGGTTCACATTCAATATCCATAATAGTAAAATCAACGGGAACGTAGTTGTCATTGACAATGATAAGAACATCGTCGATCCTCCCCAAAGGTTTCTTTATGGAAGAATCAACAAGGCAAACACCAAAAGAACAAGAATCAAAAGGTTTCAATTTAAGCATATCATATATTCTTTTGGGCATAACGGAGGTACTAGCTCCAACATCACATAATGCATAGCAAGAGAAGTTATTCAACTTAATTTTAATCATAGGATCCCAACCATCTTCTAGCTTTCTAGGTATGGAGGCTTCTACTCTAAGTTTCTCCTCCCTAGCTTTGATGAGAGCATTAGTGATATGCTCTGTGAAGGCAAGGTTAAGTGTGCTAGTGCGGAGATCTTTAGCCATTCTTTGTAAAAAGGTGACAACTTCCGAGATACTACAATTATCAAAATCAATTTTATCATTATTGAGCAGAATTGTAGTGTCATCTTCTTTGTTTGAATTGCTCTCTAAGATAAGAGTTGAACGTCTTCCCAAGTTTGGGGAAGCATAGGAGCAACTTTAAACTGAGGCTCATACTCTTTTCCTGGAAGACCATGCCATGGGCATAACTCTCCATTAAGACTAACATAATCACAAGGTTTATTACTTTTGTAGATCCCGACAGTGGTGATTGGCGTGATGGAAGAAGGGGTATACTCCACCCATTTAGTGTTATTGGTGGAACCCATAGCAGCAAGCAAGCAAGATAACTATTTTTTGTGATTTTCGATAAAAGGAACTAAAGCAAAAACTGAAAGGTAAACTAACAAGACTAAAAAGCAAAGGTAAAAGATAGCATGCAACTCCCCTATCTTGAAGAGTGGAGTCCCCGATAACGGCGGCAGAAAACTTTGCTTGATGGCTTCTCGCCCCTCGTTGGTTACCCCAAGTGGAAGGTTTGAGATGCAGTGTAGCGGAAGTTTTCCCTTGGCAAAGATACCAAGGATCGAATTCCCCTGAGACTCCAAGGTTCAACAAGAAGGCGTCAACTGCTAACAGCGCCAGATACTTAGCAATCAACTTGGACCCGCACACAGATACAAATAACTTTGCTCCCAACGAGTACAGAGAGGTTGTCAATCCCTCCGGCCTTGTCGTTTACAAAGGATCAAACGCAAGAGATAATAGTGATAGGTATTGCTGCAACTAGTAAGTAAAAGCAGAAAGTAAATAGCGGATGTGATCAATGATGGTAATATGGACCGGGGTCCCATGATGTTCACTAGTGATCTCTCTCTCCCAAAAGACGATAAAACAACTATGTGAGGTAAACGAATTACAGCTGGGCAATTGACAGAATTATGTGCGCAAACCAATGCTAACTATGCTGCAAGAAAGGTTGAGGCTCAAAAGCATGGGCGGTACGCCAAGGTAAGTAGATCGAAATCCATCTGCATCTACTACTAATCATCCACCTTGAGATATATATCCAGAACATCTCGCTGGTATTAAGTTGCGAGTCCCACCCAAAGTGTAAACTCAAAGCAACAGACAACTGCATTAAAAGAACAGTGCGTAAAGTAAACAATCCTTGCACCCGCGAGTACAAGCACCGTTGTTTTCCCCCTTGTGGCAACAGCACATCCCCTAGACTCATGTTTCTGTCACTCCAGCTAGTCATCGAGGGGCATGAACCCACAATCAAGCATAACGTTCCCTCTTGGAGTTACTACCTACTACTTGGCCAAAGCAATAAACAGCAACGGAGAACATGCAAGAATTACTCAAGAACATAAATATAAAAGAGGTAAATCAAATATATTACTCACACACAATCTGAACATAATCTCACAATCCATCGGATCCCAGCAAACTCAACATAGCAACAGCATAAGGATTACATATGTGCCTCGATCATGTAGGTCAGCTCACGAGGTCTAATCGGTGAAGCACAAAGAGGGGAGGAGAACATCACATAGCTACTGGTCATGGACCCATGGTCCAAGGGAGACTACTCACAACTCATCCGGGAGGCGTCCATGTTGGTGGAGAGGCTCCCGGTGGTGGTTGTCCCCACCGGCAGGGTTCCGGGAAGAGTTCTCCTGGTGCTCCCGATCTTGGAAGCGCGGCGGCGGCGGAACATAGATGAGATCGCGAAAAAGGGTTCCGTCCTCGAGGGTTTCGGGACGCGGTGTAAATATATGACAAAGGGGGGCATCAGCGGAGACCTGGGGGGCCCAGGCGCCCCCCCCCCCCCGGCGCGGCCAGGAGGGGGGCCGCGCCACCAAGGCGCCTGCAGCCCTGGTGGCCCCCCTCCGTCCCTACTTCGGCCATGTGGAAGCTTCCGGAACGCTGATTTTTTATATAATTTTTCCGGGATTTTTCTGGCAGTTTACGTGATGGGAAAACCTGAAATACAAAAATAGCAGAAAACAGAAACTGGCACTGGGGTGCACTGAGTTAATAGGTTAGTCCAAATATGATCAAAAGTGTATGGAAGTGTATAAATATCATAGCAATATCACCCAAAAGAGGCATGGAGCAAGCAGAAATTATAGATACGTTTTGGACGTATCAGGAGGCCAGCAGCGCCGGAGGTATGGAGGACCAGGACGCCGCGACTGCGGAGGAGGAGGAGTTCGCCCAGTGGGCGGCGGCTGTCGGAGAGGCTAGCAGCGCCAGCACCGGAGCTCCACTGGTTGAAGACGCGGCTGACGAGTCATCGTCGGAGGAGGACGCGGCGGCTGGCCCAGTGCCAGCCAGGGGAAGAGGGCGAGTCTTGTGGCGGGCCTGTTCCAGCGAGCCGGTCCGGCCCGGCAAGACTACACAGCCTCAATTGGCCCTGGAGGGGTTCGGGCGCCTCACGAGGGCCACGGCGGCGAAGAGTTCGACGAAGGCCGTCGAGAAGAAGAAAGCGGCAGCTCTCTCTTCGTCGAGGCATGCACAAACTCTGCCCCCTCCTTCGCCTCCCCCGGCAGTCGTCGATTCGGAGGGCGACGCGGAGTTCCCCTTCGACCTCGGGTCCCTGAGCCCGAAGAGGAAGAGGAAATCGGCGGAGGAGGAGGAGACGGACGATGAGTAAGTATTCCATTCCTTATCGTCATTTCCATCTCCCTAGACCATGCCACTCGTCTTGATTTGTTTTTGCTTCTTTCAAGGACGCAGAGACGCTGGCCCAGAGGGTAAAGAGGGCCAAAGCTTCGGCGAGCAGCCAGCCCCTGGCTGGGGCTTCAGGGACACCACTGGTGGTGTTGAGCAGCTCCGACGGCAGCCCCCGGCACAGCCCCCAGCGTAAGTCCGCCAACCTCTTCTCGATCGACATGCAGTAGGCGTTTGATGCTAAAGGTGCTGACCTTGTCGGTTCTGTAGGACGGGAGCGGCAGCAGGAGGAGCCGCAGGGGGCTACTCCCAACACACGACCCCCATCGACCACGCCACCACAAGGGGCGTCCCCGGCAAGGGCACCAAGCATGGAGCCCACACGCATGGAGGAGGAGGGGAACTTGGGCGCTGGTGGCCCGGCCCCGGCGTCCGACGCCGGCGGGGATGGAACTTCCGCTTCACTGCTCGGCGCTGGTGGGTAGCCTGTCTTTTGTCTTTGCTTTTCCCTTGCGTTTTTTCTTGACTTCATCATCCTCATCACGGTCCAGGCCCTCCTTCAATGGATGCGGAGGACGTGGACGCCGTCATCAAGGAGGTTGCTGAGGAGGCCGCGGCGGAGGCCGACAAGATCGCCGCCGAGGAGGTCGCTAAGGACGCCGCCGGGGCCGCCGCGGATAAGGCCGCTGAGAATGCCGGCAAGGGTGCCGCCGAGGGTGCCGGCGGTGGGCCTGCCGGGGAGGCCGGCAAGGCCGCAGCCGAGGAAGAGGCGATTGATGATCAGCCTTCTTCCTCCGTGACCTCGGGCCCCGGCAGGTATCTGAAGGTGGGCGACAACCTCTTCGTCCATCTTGCCGGGGCATCAAGCTGCCGGGCGCCCACCGGAGGGGAAGTATTTGATGGCGAGGTGCTCGCCACCACTGGGCTCGAAGTCGTTGATGAGCAGGGCGCCGGCGGTGATGGTTCTCCAGAAGGGCAGCTCTTCCGGGCCATGGGGGCCAACTTCCGGAAGCTCCAGGCGCTCAACCGTGCCCGTCTGGACAAAGTTAAGTCCAGAACGGCAGCGGTGGACGACGTGGAGGTGGACTTCCAGACGCGCGTCGCTGAGGCGCAAACCTGGTTCCACCAGTCCCGCGAGGAGCAGAGGGCCTTGCAGGAAGAACTGGCCAAGCGTAATGCTGAGCTCATCATGAAGATGGCCGACATCGAGAAGGCCCAGGAAGAGGCAGCGAACTTGGCTGCCGCGGAGGAGGCCGCCTGGAACCAGCATCAAGCCGCCCTCGATTCCCAGGAAGAAGACCTCTCCGCGCGTGAGGCGAAGCTTGCCGCAACGCTTCGCGGCAAGGATGAGGAGCTCGAGGCTCTTGTCGAGCGGCGGAGTCGTGAGCTGGGGCAGAGGCACAAAGAGGCGCTCGATGCCCAAGCCCTGGCCCATGCCGGGAAGGTACAAGAGCTGGAGGTGGAATGGTGTGAGAACCCGGAATTAGCTTCCAGACCCTCCTGTGTATATTTGTCAACCCCAGGATCATTGTTGACAACACAGCGAAATGATATCATTGCACAATACGTAAAAGTATTACAAGTAGTATATTTGTCACAAGACATACCTAGTGAATTGTCTTATGACATTTACAATCAGAAAACAGCAGAAGTACAATGCGTAGCGACTTCATATCAGCCACAGGCAGTCGATGTAGTCCACGTGACCTCACTCCTACGGGTCGCCATTGTTGTCGTAGTCATCACCTTTGTCTTCATGAAACTCTGTTGTCAACAAAATTATTGCCATGAGTACATTACGTACTCAACATGCCTCCCATGGGGAAGGTCCTAACAACTACATGTGGCTTCAAAGGAAGGCTGTATGGTTCATTTGCATAAAAGCTAATTTTGTTTGAAAAACAAATAGCAGTTGGATAATAGCAGTTTTAGATGGAAACATGTTTTGTCTCCAGAATAACTTTCATCAAAGTGAGGATCCTCGATCAACTCACACTCTTCACAGGTTCCAAGAATAGGGAAAGAGGGAATAAGAAAGGCATGTCCTATATGTTGAGAAAGATTCATGTGCCGTCCATGACCGTGGACACGGCTATTCGAATAGTTTTACACTCTGCAGAGGTTGTACACTTTACCCACACGACACAATCCCGACTTGTTGCCACTAGCCGTCGCTAGCGTAGTACACCATTTGGTATACTGGCAGGAAGATTGTGACGAGGTCTTTCATTAGACCAAACTTACTGTGCCAAGCCCACTATGTTTCAACACAGAAGTAACCGCAGTTCACAGTCCGAGCCCCCTTTTGTGCCGAGGACACTCCTCGCAAGGCAGCTATCCCATCTACGGTACGGCAATGACGACAATAAGAGTGAGCTAACTAATTAACCAAGCCAGTGCCCATATAGCATGTGGCTGTACTGTTATCACAATCTTCAAATCCAAGACTTATTAGGCCTCATGCGGCACGGACGACTGATTGCCCCCTCCAACTCGTGAAGGGCAGCCAATCGCTCCTTCAATCCTTGATTCAGCTGTCGCCCGCGCCAGTATTCAGATGGTAAGTTTCACCCAGAGTAGAAGAGAGTAGAGAAGGTCAACAAGGTCAACCGACCTAGCTCAGCGAGCTCAGCAACAAGTTCCAAGTGTCAATGATCCGAAGATCATTCAAATAAGGACCTATAGAATAATAAGCATGGCTAAGCATTTCTACTCTATCGGAATAATATATAATTCTACTCAGGTGTCAAGTGAATAGGCGACAAGCGGATCAAGGCATGTGTCAATCGACACGCTAGCTACGAGATTAAAAGCATGCATATAGTAACTATAAAACTCAATGCAATTTTGCAAAACATAGGATAAGTATGATCAAAGAAGGAGGCATGCCTTCGTTGTTGAGTCCTTCTTCGGTAACCTGGTTTTGTCCATATCCAACATCGTCGCCACTCCCTACTCGTCGTAACGATAGCAACAGACAACAATAAATACCAAAACAATGGAAAATCCAAATAACATCGAAAACAAATTAAGAGTAGATGGATAACAAGATATTGATCGAGATGGAGATGCGAAATGAGATAACACGATAGGGAGGTAAGTAGAGAGGATTCAACGAAGTGACAATGTTTAGGTGGCACAACTATGGAAGGATTTGCGATCAAGACTAAAGTTCTGATAGGAACTACGATACTAACCACGAGTAGCACCCACTACACATCTCAACTAACTATATATAGGAACTACCATATAGCCAACACAATGACAACAACACACATGGAATGAAACCATCCCATGCATTTAACTACACAAATCACAACATGGCATGATAAACGTAACAGTTAACAACAAATAATATTTAGATAGAATCAAAATATTTATAATGGTCGATAGTACTCAAACATATACATCAACTATAATAACTTCAAAGACAATAGTTCATAAGGCAAACAAACAACCATTAGAAATCATACTAGTAAGCAATGAAACATCATACAACAACATGAATTGAGTTGGATCTAGATTCTATCCTAAAGCAAAACTAAAGAAAAATAGGATCAACTTCATTATATCAAACCAATACTATGGCCACACAATTTAACAATAGGACACATATTACACATGGTATGTGAATGATAAGTTATAAATATTTATTGACTAATATCACAAGCATCAATCATAAAGTGACCATGGCAATATACTACACTAGGACATGCTCTTTATGATAATAAATAACAAATGTCCAATCAACCACTACCAACAACATTATCAACACATGATTGTAACAACATGGCAAACTATGCACACTTGGCATATGAGAAAGACACAACTCAACTAACGAATGGTAAACTATCCAAACCATGTGATGAACTAATGAAACAAGTATTGAACACTCATAATGCTAACATGATACAGAGGTAAACATCTATAAGAAAGAACTGAACTAGGCAACTGTAATACACCAAACATCATAAAGCATGAAAGATGTCAAGGCATAGAATAACGCATTAGCGAGGTAAACAATGTAATGTCTAAACATGGATGATCGAGATACCACACTAGGCTACCAATAGAATACCGTAACTATGAGATAACTAACATCGCGATCAAGTAGGGTAGTAGCACGCAACCCTGCACACTATTTATGACATGTAAGAACATGGAAGCATGGCATTATCACACAACACTATCATGCTTGTTATAAAATATAACCACACCGAGAAAGCAAAATGAGCATGTAGGCATGTAATACTAGATAATGGCATCAACCAATGAACATGTATTCTACCAGAACGATTAGCAAGATGATATGCATTTCTATCTAGTATAACTTACTATTGTAATGACAAATGATACACAACTAGAAATGATCTATAACATGAACTGATACAACACACTATGTAATCTAGTTATACAAGCATAACAACATGGCATCTTGATTAATCAACAACCTACTACGATATATATCTACCAAGTAAAGTCTAATCACATGTAGGACATCTAATAAGAAGTATCAATTAAATTATGTGATACAAGCATGTACCATACATAGCAATACAAATCTGAATAATGACATGAAGCAACCAACCACATGAAATAATGGATAACAAACATCTACAAAACAAGAGGATCACCTAGGCAATAATATGTTATGCGACAAGAACCCCCATGGGTTTGTTCTCAAACAAGAAACCATTTCATTTGACTTCTAGCATAAAAGAACTATGCAACGACAATTACTAAAAATATATAAGCATCTCTCATACACCGAACATAATTACAAACAAAACAAACGTGCAACATGGATGAAAATGAATATGTAACCATATATAAGATATCGCCATGCTAAAAAATTAAACTAATTAAAACATGAACTATCCCAAGATAAGATAAATAAGGCAACACCTAGAAAAAATCCAAGGAATTATAAGTATGGCAAACATTCACCAAAATTTGTACGCACGCAACAATTAGTATCGAACATTACTAAAACAGTAATAATAATAAGATTATCCTAACAACGATCCAAATCTAAGTTAGAAATAACACTAGCCACGCATGCATGAACAATGATAATCCGGTACACCAATCAAGTTCTACACATGGTAATCATTCACAAAATCTTACACGCATACGATATGACCATGTGCCGCACCAAAGAACAATGCCACAACATGTTCAGCAATATTCAAATAACTATAATCAGTAAAAAGATGGTTTTAACAAGCTACTTGCCACACACTAAAATGCTGAGACAAATAGCATGCGCTCCTCGGCATGTCATGAGCACAACAAAAATATTAGACAAACTATAAAACTTATCAAACTTAAAACACTACCGAATTTAGGACAATCCGACTATATTTAAATCATTACTACAACTCTAGTTACAAAACTATTATTCTAACTCCGCAATATGATTCCTATGGTCATACTACACGTTTCATATGTTGAACACAAGATCATCCGAAGAACTAAAAAGTACGCGGACATGTCGATGGCATCCATTCATGCATCGACGCGAGCAACGACAGAGATAGGATGAATGATGATGTCTACATGATAGAGTAGATGATGTGGAGTACGAGTGCAAAAGTAATTGGACAGAAACTCACCGAGCGCGACGAATCGATCCGACGAACTCGATGAACAGTGTACGCGGACATGCAGAATTCTTCGTGTGTGGTTGACGAATCGTGTTCTTTCTTCTCTGAATGGATTGATGGCATGGATGTTGATCTTCTGGCGCGAGGGTTCTGATGGAGATGGCATATGCCAATGGAATCAAGTGCCGGCGTCCATGGAGCACCATTCCTTTGGAGGCGGTTTCTGAGGACAGAGAGGAAGGGAGAGGGTAGGGAACACGGGATATGAGAGAGGAGATCAAGACACACATTCATATAACTTCCGTTTTGGAAACGGTGGAGATTTATGGGAATCAAGGGGAGGCAGGAGAGCGTTCTCTTCTTCTCTGTGTCAGCTAGCGAGCGTAAGGACGAAGGAAGATGAAGGATAAGCGTTCGGGCTGGCAGTGGGAGATGAACCAAGTCTACATAATTTCATATTTGGAAATGGTAGAAATTAAAGGAAATAAGAGTAGGAGTTACCATATGGCTGAACGTTTCCTCTTATGTGTACGTGAACGTACAGGAAGGAGAGGAGGTGCTCGCTAGGTGGGAGAGATGGCCCAGGTCGGCAAGGCCCATGAGGAAGGAGGGAAGCATGAAAAAAATAGAGAGGGAGTTGTTGGGCTATGGTACAAGAGATGAAGAAAGAAAAATAAAAGAGATGGGCTGAGTCCATTCAATTGAGGAATAAGAAACATAGGGAAAATAGATAAGGTAGATTGTGCACTGGATATTGCCAAAGTTTAGGAAAAGAGATTAAATAGATTTTCCTTCTTTAGAAAATCTAGAAAAAGAATAGAAGCTAACAAATTCAAAAGAAGTTTCTAAATACATATGCACATAATTAAATATGCAGAAGGGAGAAAACAAAACCCAATTAAAAGAGAAGAACAAAACTCAAATTTAAATTTAAGTTTGCATTAGATCAAATTAAATCCTGCAAATTATAAAAGTCCAGTATAAGCTTTGTTACCAAATAAACAAACAAAATTTTCTCGCCCTGATTTTTGGAAAACTTTTTCTTAAACATTCCGAAAATCGGGATGTTACAAATGGGACGGGATGAAGGAGCAGGCCCTTAGGCTGTCCAACGAGAAGAACAGGCTCAACTGCACCTTGACAGAGGCGCAGGGAGCGATCATCAGCAGGACTGGGGAGCTCTCCGAGGCGCAAAACTCCATCAGAGATCTCAGGCTAAGGCTGGAGAATCTCGAGAAGATGTTGGCAGAGAGCTCTGCTCGGGAGGAGGCCTTGGCCAAGAGCTTGGAGGAGGAGAAGCAGCTGCGGGCGGACGAGGGCGCCTCCCACCAAGAATACGTGGTGGAGGAGAATAGGTGGATCAGCCGGCTGGAGGACATCGCCGGCAGGGTTACCTCACAGTTGGCCCTCATGGGGATGTCAAACGTGAGGTATGCCCCTGAATGGAGCGGGTCCGTCAACGCCAAGCTGACCCTGTTCTTCGAGGGCGTCCTCAGTGCCTTGACTGATCTTCACTCCAACAGAACGGCCACGCTCGCCGGGGAAGCCCGGCGGCTCTGCCGGGGAGTCATGACCAAGGTCCTCACCAAGGTGGCGTTCTAGAACCCCGCCCACGACTTTGAAGCCGCGATGGACAGCTTGCCGGAGGATGCCAACCTCACTGCGCTCAAGGAGCGCATCAAGCCCGTCATCAGCCGCATCGATGAAATCAAGATGGTGGAGGGCCAGCGCCGGGATTAGGCATCCCGTTCTTCCTTGCCGCTGCGGGTTCATGACCAAGACAAATTTTATCTTTAGTTAGAACCGCAGCGATGGCATGATGTAATATAACTTTGAAACATCTTCAGAATCATGCATGTTATTTTCCTGTTTGCTGCCTCTTTGTGTGTCCACCCTATGTTAACTAGGTACGCTTGCCGATGCGAAATACCCAAGGCGGCGTCTTGGGGACGGGTCTCCATTGGCCTGCCGGACGAGCGTGCTGCCGGGTCCACCACCTTGCCGCTCTTAACGCACCCGCTCGAACTGTCGAGTTTGACTCGAGTCAGAGTCGAAAGCTTTGTCAATTGCGGAAGGCTACCCTACCGTTTCCAACGCATCCGTCTGAACTGTTGAGCGGACTCAAAACAGAACAAAGGCGTTGCCGATCGGGAAGGGCCCCATTTGCGTGCAGGTTTCTTTTTGCACAAAGAATGACAGCTCCGAGGATAATAAATTTAAATAACAGGGTAGAAATATCCAAGGTTCGATGTAACTTAGCTTTTATTTGCAGTCGCTCGAGCACAGGTCTTCCGGCCTCCTATAAGGGCCACAAAGACGAGAGAGCGTCGGGCCAACCACTAGAGCCGATTCTCACAACTGCGCCCCCTACCTGGCGCGCCAAAGATGTCGGTGTATTTGGATCGACACCTATGGGATCACAAGAATCCCTACTACGGTTGCGGGGCGCGGGGTTGAGAGAAGAGCGGATCTGATGGTTAGGACACGGTTCCTTTACCCAGGTTCGGGCCGCAAAGATGCGTAAAACCCTACTCCTGCTTTGGTGGATTATATGTTTGTGTTCTTCAGCTAGTGTGGAGATCCAAAAGAGTCGTGAGGAGTTCTAAAAAGCTGAATCCTCCTCCTTGTCGCCTCGGGCCTCCTTTTATAGGAAAAAGGGGTCGCCACAGTGGCACACAGGAGGTGGAAAGGGTACAGTGATGCGAGGTTATCCCTCGCATTACAGGACAAGGCGCATTTAATGCGCTTAGCTTAGGTGTCCTTGCTTTATCGGGGACGAGGAGAGACGTCTGTCTTGTCCGTCGCCGCCCCTCCTCGTGTTGACACGCGCCCTGGCCAGCAGTGCCTGAGGGGCCATGTAGGCAGACAGGCAGCTGAGGTGGCGCAACGGCGGGTCTCCACGAATATCTGTGGGTTGCCACACAGGAGCTTGTCCAACTGGTCGGGTAGGCAGCTGTGTGGGTCGGTGGAACCCGGTTGGTGCGGGCCTGACGGTGGCCCCGCGGGTGTCCTCGACAAGGGCCTTGCCGGGGCTCCGGCAAGGGTCCTGCCGTGGCGCCTGCTGTCATCCCCGGCAAGGTGCTTGCCGGGGGCCTTGTAGTTCTCCTTGGCTGGGATCCTGCCAAGGGCCGTCGTCTTCTTAACTTGTATCTGATCTTGGATGTCTTCACAAAGATCTGCATGCCACCACGGGGATATCTCTCGAAGCCTCGCCCCATGGGGGCGGAGGACTCAAGGGTGAATCGCTCCATAAGCGTGGGGCGAGCTGCCGCGGCAAGGGTCTTGCCGGGGCTGCCAGAGCTGGCCCCGGCAAGGATCTTGCCAGGGAGAGCTTCTTCGTCCATTTGCTCTTTGTGGTCTTGTTCTTGGCGTTGTTCCAGTCTCCATCAAGCTTTGATCTTACCCCGGCTCACCTCCCTTGGCATGCTTGGTGTGGTGGTGCCCGCAGCTCAGACTGCCTGTGCACAGTCATAGGGGTACAAAAAGTGTACCCCTCTTTTTGTACACCGACAATTTTGTTCATGTTTTATAGTCAAAACAAAATTGAATGTCTTCTTCCAGAAAAAGAAAAGCAGTCGCACTTGTTTGCCGAAAAATCTTTTTGCCAAAGAAAATGTGACCTATGGGTCAATGACTGCTTACAAGATGACCTAACTTGGTGATTTCATGATTGCCAATATGCAAAAGATAGCTTTTATTTTGCCTTCTACTCTTTCTGGGTGCTCATTACATGTTGATGTGTATGACAACCAGCAGTAGCCATAGGCTTTTCTTAATATTATTGTATGTCCTATGTGTCAATCATTAAACACCATGTAATTGATTTAATTTATCGATATTGGTTAGCAATAGTTGTAGAAGGAATAGTTCGTGGAGGCAACTACATGACGGTATCTTGGATATCATGGAGATCATGGTTCTATGCCGGTGATGATCGAGATCATGTCGGTGCTTTCGAGATGGAGATCAAAAGCACAAGAATACAAAGACCATATCATGTCACATATTGATTGTGACACATCAATTGTTGGTCCTTTATTTTTCTTTTTGTATTCTTTGGATTTTTCTTTGTATTTATTTTGTCTGGCTCTGTGGTCTTGGAATGTGGGAAGATAATATATCCTTCTTTTCTCAAGTGATTCATCACTCTCAAGTTCGTCCCAAGGTCATGTCATTTCCATCCTAGGCCAACCCCAATCTTTATTTCTTGGGAATATTCCTTTTTCAATTCAAGGAATAACCATGTTTGCCCTAGATTGTGAAGGAACCTATATTTCTATATTTCCCAAAATTTCCACAAATTCTCATAATTTCTTTGGACCAAATAGAACTTGGATATATAAGAATATTCAATATTCCTTGCTCATGGTGACCATACCATCCAATCTTTGCTCCTCGTCATATTTTCAGTTTGTGAAGCAACTATGTTTAAATTGATCTACAATTTCTGAAAATTTACCACCACATTCTATCACCTATATACCTTCCCTCCACAAAAAATAGCTCATTTTAGTTAGCCAACATTTCTCAAACTTTTCCCCGAGCTTTTGTCTAGTGGGAAGCATTGTGAAGGAAGTACCATTTTTATTTATCCAAATGGTATGAAATTTTTATAGTGCCTTCCTATGAACAAATCATCATCTTTCACCAAATTTCAGCTCAATCCAACACTCCATGTGAGTGCGGCTTCCATTTTCATATTTCTGTCCAGTGGGGTAGTTTGTGAAGGAAGTGCTATCTATAACACCTCCATTTGAGTTGAAATTTTGCATAGAGGGTCATCCTAGTGACTTATTACACTACGCAAAATTTCAGCATCTATCCAAGTGTGCCTCCCCCAGTTCATTGCAAACACCTTGCTGGTCAAAAAATAAGAATTGGTTTTCTACAGTACTTAGGGTAATGATTGGTTTTGTTATACTAACGGATCTCACGAGGTTTTGTTGACTTTTGTGTGATTGAAGTTTTCAAGTTTTGGGTGAGATCCTGCTAATACCTGTCAATCCTGCTCATTTGTCATGGAAACGAACACGGCCTAAATGTATGGATTTCTTGCATGGTTTGTGATGTAGCAGAAGCGACTAATGAGATCAAATATACATGGAATCTCATACAATACATATGCATTTGCTGCTTTGTGTAAACCGAAGAGGAGAGGGGAACTCATACAAGTTTGAAAAATTGTCTTATTTATGACGGACAACTTGATTGATATATAAGAGGCGGTGGTTATTGTAATGACAACTTGACTGATATATGAGAGATTTGAGGTGGTTACGATAAAAGTTATCTTCTATATGTAACTAGTATTAGGGGGTTTTCAAGAAATATACACTGAGAACCCTCCACCTAAACATGTACCAGTCATCTTCTATTAAATGGCGAGTCATCTTCCATCAAATGACCCATGTTCATTTTTATTCTTTCACCGTAGACCCAGATGCTACACTAGTCCCTCCCACCCTTGGCACCTGGAGGGGGCACAATGTACTTTTATGCATCTGAGCCAATCATCTTCCATCAAATGACCCAACTTTATTATTTTTCTATTCTTACACCATAGACCTAGATTCTATACTAGTCCCTCCCACCCTTGGCACATGCATGGGGCATAATGTACTTTTATGCATCTGAGCGGCACACAAAATATTTTTTACATCCAACAAGAAGTTCAATTTTACATAGTATCAAACATTGATTTGGGAATTTTGTCGATGAAGGGAAATATATTAGTTGTAATATAAACACAAACTCGAGGTCTTCTTTCTGTAGAACCCATGGAGAACCAATGTAATAGAAAAATTGAGCTCCTTGCCAAATGGCGTGGACTGTATTCTCTCGTATTTGTGGTGTCAGTGATGATCATCATATATATGTAGATACGGGCATCTCCAAAGCAGCCCCAGACCGCCTGTAAGCATCTGGACCGCACGATCTAGATGGGTTTGCCATCCAGTGCAGTCCTGAATCCGTCTGCTAGCCCGCTCAGACATCTTTTTGCCGCAAACCGGAAGCAAACTAGGAGGGGCTTTGCGGGAGTCCAGATAATAGCCACGTAGGACTCCGACACGCCCGGCCTATCCGAAACCTCACCCAAAATCCCTCTCGGACCTTGTGGCTCCATCCTTCCCTCTTTCTATGCAACCATTTTCTCTCTCGCTGCCGCCGCTACACCTCCATGTCCACCCGCCAATCCCTTCCCGGAGCTCCGTGGCCTCCACTGCTACACTCTAGCTGCCACACCACATTCCTCCACCACCAACCACACATCTCCTCCGTTAACCATGCCGGTACCAGCCGCCCCTAAGGTACTCACCACACCTCTCCTCCGTTCGCCGCGTAGATACAATTTGCCCAGCGGATTCAATAGACTCTTGGCAATAATTGTTCAATAGGCTCCTGGCATTATCGGGGTTATGTTAAGAAGCTCAACATCATTATTGAAGTAGTTGCATCACATGATCGTTCGATTTGGCTTGCTTTCTTTGGAATACCGGAGTCTCACAATATCATCAATGTACTGTATCGATGTCCATTGTTTGCTAGGCTGACTGAAGGGAAAGAGGTTCCTTGAAACTATAGTATCATGAATACAACATTGGCTAGTATCTGGTTGAGGATATCTATCCTCCTTAGGCTACCTTTGTCAATACCGTCTCTGAGCCAACTTGTCGGGACCCCGATCCTAAGTCACACCGATCTAGCATGTAACACACCATATCACTTTGCGGCCTCACGCACAGTATCCCCACGGGTGCCACCTTACCTGCCCCGGGACCGTTTGCGCATTTTGGCTCACGTATATGATAGTTTCGCTAGCATCCATATGACAGAGAACCCGGGCCAACATGACCAGTTATAAACCAAAAGTGGCACTAAATTACAGAGACATGCATACATGACCCAGCAACGAACGTGTCGGTCATCAACGTATGAACCCAAGTCGTAGCAAGCTACAGGGACTTAAAGGAATAACGCGTGACATTTTCCCTAAGGGACAGACACAGGAACGAAGAAGGACACATGCCGGTCAGCCTAAGTGTTCCGGAGCAGTAGCAAGCTACCAGGGCTCAGTGGAAGCACTAGGAGACATTTCCCAGTAAGATAGGCTACCAAGGGTAAACAACTAGGTGTCGGATCCCACACATACCAAGCATTTCAATAACATACACACAATATGCTCAATATGTGCAAATACAACATGGCATCACAACAAGACTCTAATAAACAAAGTATTTATTCATTAGGCTCCGAGGAGCCAAATATTACAAACATGGGTCTCACGACCCAGCATTCAGAGCATACAAGCAACAAGCGGAAGCACAACATGTCTGAGTACAGACATCTACAAATGAAAAAGGCTGAAGAGCCTGACTATCTACAACACTCGTCCAAGAACATAGCTGAGGTACAAGCTACTTGTCGAAGTCCAAGCGGAACTACTAGTGAGACATCAATCTCATCTGCAAAACATAAATTAAGAAAATATGAGTACAAAGGTACTCAGCAAGACTTACATCAGATCCTATCATACATGCACTTGTATCAAGAAGGCAAAGTGGGGTTTAGTTGCAGCAAGCCAGCTTTGACTCAGTGGCTATCCTTTTCTACGACTGCTGGTAACTCTTTTGAGGTGGCGCACACGAGTCCACTAAGCACCACACACTACACCACTATGGATTCATACCCGTCTCCCTACGAGAAGGCCATCCATAGCACTCACAGTTGTCTTGAATATTTTAGAGTATCCACTTCAAGTTGTCTATGTACCACGTAAGCATCCAAGAAGTCCATAACCGTGGACCCGACTATTCGAATAGATCATGTTAACCCTGCAGGGGTGTACTTCTTCACACACGCTCTCGCCACTTACCGCCATGTACATCTCGTGTATCTCGGCAACCTTCAAGCGGAAGCCTGGCGAGGGTGTCGGCCACGACCTGACTAACCACACAAGACTCTAGTCTAGGTTTATCGCCTATTCGGGTTCCATCCGTAAGGAGATCCGGCCGGGGTGTCGCTCACGGCCCCAAATGATGTGCGCAGGGTTCCCAAGCCCAGCTCGCCGAGTGGATCTACGCTTGGTACACCGTGCCACGGTGCCTAGTCTGTCCCAAGCCCACTGGCCGAGTGCCACTTGGTAGACTACTAACACTACCTACAAACACCAGAAACTAGTTGCAACTCCTGGACAGAGATCGTGTTGATTAATAAGTCGAGAGGGGTCGAGTTACCGGAACCCAATGTGTGGTAGTAGCTAGTCATTGGACAACGTACTCGGAACTTGGTTCTTAGGGATGGTTTCAGTGAGACAACCCACCATGTACTCCTACATGGCCTCTCACCGCTACCTTTACCAAAACGCGTTCACACACTTAACTCTCAGCATCAGAACATATCATTGCACTCCAATGCATTCCCGATGAATCAGACCTGGCACACTCTAAGCAATAGCAAGCAAGGCATGGTAAGATCACAACATGACTTCAATCAACTCCTACACATGCTAGTGGGTTTCAACTATTTACTGTGGAATGACAGGTCATGCAGAGGAATGGGTTCTACTACTGCAGCATAAAGTAGCAGTTGAAGTCGTTGTTGTCCTAATGCAATAACAGAGAGCAGGAGCGAGAGAGGGGTTGTATCGGAATGAACAAGGGGGTTTGCTTGCCTGGTAAAACAACGTGCAGAACACTGCTCCTCTGACAGGTACTCTGGATCGGTCTCCGGAGCTGGACCTATCGAGAAGAACGGTGCCGACAATCAAACACAAGCATATGCAACAATATGATGCATGATCATGGCATGAAGATGTGATGTTATTGAGCTAATGCAACTAGCATTTTAATTGGTTGAACTCCATTTGAACCAAGGGTTCAAATGCAACTCTAAAATAAGTATTTTTAAATGCCAATTATGTGTTTTCATATAAATAGTAGGTTTAACTTCATTTGTCATGCATGAAAATGGTACAGATGGATAGATTGAATTTTTCTGATAATTTTTCATATATAAATTATTTCATTCTGAGCTACGGTGGAATTTCTGTGATTTTTTGAAGTTTTAAACAATTTTCTGGATTTTCCTAAACAAAAACAATTCCAGAAAATATTTATTGCGTCAGCACTGCGTCATGCTTGCGTCAACAAGTCAACAGCGCTGGCTCAGGTCAAACCTGACGTGTGGGGTCCACACGTCAGTGGCTCAGCAAACTAACTGAGTTAGTTAGCCCTAACTAACTGGGCAGTGCCCACTAGTCAGTGACTGTAGGACTAACCTAAATAGTTAATTAACACTAACTGGAAAATTAGCCGGGCGGGGCCCGCAGGTCAGTGAGAGAGAGGGGGGAAGTCAACTGGGCAGTGGGGGTCAAAGCACGCCGGTCAGCGGTCAAACCCACCGGCGGCTCGACGCCGGCGAGGTCCAACACGGCGGCGATCTGCGGGATTCGCCTACGGGGCACCTCTTGGCGCGCGGAGCACAGCTACGGAACGCTGGAGCTCGTCCGCATCCACCCGTGGTGGTGGCTCGGCCGGGGAGTGGCCGGAGTGGCGCCGGCGACGAGCTCGGCGGCGGCCGAAGCTCGGTCGAGCTCGGGCTCGTGGCTGTGGTGGCCTAGGCGGGGCAGCGCTAGCACCTACGGCTTCTACGCGACGCGGCGAACGTGTTCGACACACACCCGGGACCAAAAGGTCACCGGAGCACCACCGGCGACGAGCGCGGGCGGCGGCGCGTGCGGGTGAACGTGGTGCGGCAGCTACGGCTTGCGAGAGGGAGAACGGAGAGGGGAAGCAGGGGCAGAAGCTTACGGCGGTTGCAACGAGACGAACGACGGGCTCGGGGAGGCTCTGGAGCGGTCGGGGCAGCGAGGGGGATCCACGGCGGCCGGCGGTGAAGACGAGCTCGCGGTCGAGGCCTCATGGCATCCGGGGTCGAATCCTTCGGCTTGGAGATGCACCGCAACGAGGCAGAGCTCGGGGAGGCTCGTCGGAGGGGCGAGGGGAAGGCAGTGGCTACGGCAACGGCGATCGGCGGCGACGACGGCGCTCGGCCACTGCGAGGAGCAGACGAGGGAGAGGGCAGGAGGGAAGGAAAGGCGTCCAGGGGATCGGGGCGGTGCCGCGGAGAAGCATCAAGACGTCGTGCTGTCCCGGGGAAGCAGGCAGGCGGCTGGCGGCGTGGTGCACTCGCCGTGCGCGCGTCGGCCACACGCCTCGCCTACTGGCGCGAGGAAGACGACAGGGGAGGCCCGGTGGGCTGGGCTGGCCAACTGGGCCGGCCAGGCCGCACTATGCTGGGCCAGCACAGGTAAGTTGCTTCCTCTCCTATTTTTTATTTGTTCTGTTTTCTATTTCTGCAATTATGTTTTGATTTAGTTTCTAAACTAAATCAATTATTTTCTTCTGACATTTTTATTTTGCAGGAACTTAGGAATTAATCCAAGCCCCTCAAAATAAAGAATCAGAATTTTGGACATATATAACATATACAATAAATATATATCCAAGCAAATAACTATTGCATTAATTCCAAATGCCCAAAATAAATACTTATGAGCTCCTAATAATATTGGATTGATTTTTATCTCTAACCAATATTTTCAGAGGGCCACATGAACATTTTCTTGGACCTTTTTGGAGCAATTTTTATTTGGGTCATTTTCAAAAAGGGTTTCTGAGGGTTTCACAAGTCCTCAATTCAATTTCATTTGAAATTTAAACATGATGCAAACCACAAGACTAACCTAGTGCATACTAGAACTAGGGTTGTGACAACTCACCTCCACTCGAAAGAATCTCGTCCCGAGATTCAGGAGTAGGTGGAAAGAAGGTGAGGTACTCCAGTCGGAGACGATCTTCTCGCTCCCAAGTAGCTTCTCTCTCGGAATGATGAGACCACTGAACCTTGATAAACTTGATGTTATGATGTCGAGTGACACGCTCTGCTTGATCCAGAATGCGAACGGGATACTCTCGATTTGTGAGGTTATCTTGGAGATCAAGCGTTTCGTGGTCCACACCGTGGATGGGATCCGAGAAGCAACGCCTGAGTTGAGAGACATGGAAGACATCATGAACTCGAGAAAGATGTGGGGTAGTTTGTAATGCCCAGGATGGGACTATACCTCCTACGTGTCGAGGCACGACTTAAAGGTATAAGCCCATCCTAGAATGATCTCAAGTTTGGTATCTTTGCACAACTCATGTAAAAGAGGGATTAAAAGCAAAAGGAGATAGTTGGCTTACACTCGCCACTTCACACAATACATTACATAAGCAATCATCATTCAGAACATCACAACCCGACTACGGGTGAAGATCCAAAAGAAAGATACCAAAACAACATAAAGCCACAGGTCAGGATCGAATCCTAGTAGAAACCACTACTGAACATCGAAACATCACAAGCAAACGGCCACGCTCTTCATCGAGCTCCCAGAGAAGAACTTGAACCAGCTTCTGCTTCAAACTCGGCTGAACCTGCATCTGGTGTTGTAGTAACTGTGAGCCACGAGGACTCAGCAATCCCATAACCATGGGTAACAAGACTAGCAAAGCTTTGTGGGTAGGAAGAGGTAAAGTGGTGAGGCTGCAGCAGCGACTAAGCATAATATGGTGGCTAACTTACGAGTACCAGAATAAGATGAGAAGCTACGCAAACGGTCGCAAAAGAGGTGATCGCTAAAGATCCTAACTACATACGGTCAAACATAACCCCACCGTGTTCTCTTCTCAAAGTGAAAAGAGACAGTCACGGTTACTCACACAGTTGTGTGTTTTACCTCGGATCATCTGTCAAGTTTTCTACAACCGGACATTAACAAATTCCAATCTGCCACATAACCGCGGGCACGGCTTTCGAAAGATCATAACCCTGCAGGGGTGTTCCAACTTAGCCCATCACAAGCTCTCACGATTAGCTGAAGTGATAAATATAATATCATCACCCCTTAGCTTAGGGAAAAACCGATCAGGCTCGGAATCCCTGTAGCACAAGTCATTTCGACAATGGTAAAACAAGTCCAGCAAGACCTCCCGGCGTGCCGACACCCTGATAGTAGCCGCGCGTATCTCGTCTCAGGCCACGACCGGATGAGCACAGCGTACAGCAACCGAAGACCCCAGGTGACTGGGTGGCACCGCACACGACTCTATTTGGGACCAACACCATCAGCACTGGCCCCCCCTGCTATGTAGAATTAAGAATCCTCGGGGACGCGACCCCCTATGCAAATTTAATTATTTAATTAAGTTGTTATTATGGGCAAATTAAAACCAATGTTGGGCCTTGCTGGAGGAGTTTTATTCAAAGTCGAACTGTCAAGGGGTCCCCATTACACCCATCGTGTTAGGAACGCAAAATCAAGGAACATAATGCCGGTTTATCGGCGCCTAAGGTGGCATGAGTGGAACAAAACACCGAGCAAAAGGCCAAGCCTTCCACCCATGCCCAGTATATAAGGTGTGTTAAATAATTATTATAGATATTGTGATATATGCAACCACAAGTTTCCTCCTGGAACAGACTTCATCTTCACCTGCAACTAACAACGCTATAAGAGGAACTGAGCAAGCGAGGCTGAGCAAGCGGGTAACATAGCCAAACAGTGGCTTTGCTAGGAAGGTTTCAAAATTAGAGGTTTCATGGCAACAAGGAGAGGCTGACATAAAGATGGGTAGCGCGACATGTAACGATAGCATCGAGACAACTAAGCATGGCAATGGTAGTAAAGGTATCCAAGGGTATGATCATCTTGCCTGGGATTCCATAAGGGAGAAGAACGGATCCAAGAAGAAGACGGAGCAACAGTCGAGCGGATCCTCACAACTCCGGAACGAAACCGAAGCTAACAAGAGAAGCAACCGGAAAGAAGCAAACAACACGGTAAACACACATATCATAAACAAGGCATACGATGCACAAGCAAGCATGATGCATGTCCGGTTTAAAATATGCATGGCATGGCAAAGTGCACAAACAAAACTACAAGTTAAGTGGAGCTCAATATGCAACGAGTTGCATATTGACGAAACACCACATTTAATTATTTAGTTGACTCTCGTTATTTACAAGACAAGATTAAATGTTTTTAACATGGCAAGAGGTGAAGCATAAGTAAACTACACTATTAAGACAATTTAAATGAGGCCGGATAATAACAACAACATATCCGGAAAATCCCCATGAGCATGTTTAGTAATTATAAGCAAACAACAATTAAGCATTTTAGTGTTGTTAACACGATGCGGATGACATGATCAAGTTTATGCTATTTTATTAAAAGTTGACAAGAGAGACATGAAGCATTTGTCACCGTGGTGGAGAGAAAAGGGTGACACGGCAACGATCCGAAAATGATGCAACGCAACATCTCGGTTCCGGTACTCGTTGAGAGACCGGTGCAAAAGATGAAGGGCGGTGTGAACGAGTCAAACGAGATGAAAGGTGGGGCGATCCCGTTACCGGGTTCCCACGAGTCGGTGACGAGGCAACCGAGGAACATGACAAAAGGTGGAACGGGCATGATGCACACAAGGAAACATTTCATACAACACAACAAGCATCACACGGGTCATCCACGGGGTCGTCTCGGTATACCTTCGAAGCGTGCGTTTCGGGGCGGTTCGAGACGTAGAGGAAGGAGTCGTTCACGTCGGAGAGGAAGTAGCCGTTCCGTAGAGGGAAGTAGTCGTTCTCGCAACTCGTAGAGGAAGTAGTGGTTCACGTCATCGTGTCGTGGTACTTGGCGAATTCCTCGTTTCCGGGCGACGGTAGTGGTACTCGCGGTCGTCGAGCGACGGTAGTGGTACTCGGGGCGACGGTAGACGTTCACGTAGGCATTTCCGTTTCCGAAGAGGTACTTGTCGCGTCGGCGTTCGTGTAGGCGTTCATGTAGTCGTTCTCGAGCTCGTAGCCGTTCAACATCACGTGTAGAGGTACTTGGCGAAAACCTGAAACCGTACACTGGTCCTTGGCAAAACAACAGCACAGATCACAAAACAACAACAGGGCAGCGGCAACTTGGCGAGGTAGTTGCAGCAGCTGAAGGTCGACGGGACGACGAGGCCAGGCAGCAGCATTGCGAGGCAGGGCCGCGGGATCCGCGCAGAGGCAGGGCAGAGGCGGAACGAGGCGAAGGACTCGGGCGAAGGCGGGGCGCCGCTCGGGATCTGGACGAGGCCTGGACGGGCCTGGGGCGCCCTGGCGAGCTGGCGAAGGGAGGTCGCGGGCGAGACGGCGCTGCTCCTGCGGCCTTGGTCGCCGGCTGGTGGCGAGGAAGAAGGTGCGGGCCGGAGGGAGGCTCTGGCGAGGAGAAGGCGACCCTGGAGGGCGTGCTCGGGCGCCAGGCGCAGAGGGATGAAGCCGCGGCCGGCTCTGTGGGACGAAGGAGGCAGGAAGACTCCTGGCCGCGGGATGGAACGGCGCTGGAGGAGCTCAGAGGAAGGCGCTCGGGGCGTTTCGGGACGACGGAGCGCGCTGGCTCGCTCGTGCCCAGACGAGGGAAGGGATGCAGTGGCCATGGCGCTCGGGGAGGCGGGGCCTTCCTGGAGTCGCTCGGGGAGGCGGAAGAGGAGCACCGCGGCGGCCTAGGCGGCTCGCGGCGCCGCGGCGCTGCACTGGAGCGACCAGCGCGTCGGGCTGCGGGGCTCCTGCTGCAGGGGAACGAGGAGAGAGGGAGATAGCGAGGGGGGAAGGAGCGGGGTCGAGGAACGAGGCTGGCTGCGCGCGCTAGGAACGGAGGGAGAGCGATGAGAGGCTGCGGTCGGGAGATCGCTAGGGTTAGCCGGTCGGCTTGGGCCTCAGGCCGGCCTGGGAGAGAAGCGGGCCGCTGGAAGGAGAGGGAGGCTGCAGGTTGGAGGAGCGGTCGGGCCTAGGGGATGCCTGGGCCGCGGCTTGGGCCAGAAGGAGGCACAGCTCTCTCTCCCTCTTTGCATTTAAGACAACAAAAAAAACAAAGAATTGAAAGGAAGAGGAAAGAGAGGTTAGGAGAGAAGTAGGCATGAGGTAATTTTCTCGGGCTCGTAAAAATGAGCACGACCGGAGAAAAATACAAAAAAGGCCCGATCAGAAAATAATTCAAACATATTTGAATTTAATTCAAATAGTTTGAACTAAGACTTGATTATGGAAGTGTCCAAAAATGTTCGAATTTTTGGAGGAACCTCGATAAATAGGAAAAGAATTATTGGCAAGATTTTTGGAGGTGAAACTTGAATTAAAGAAGCATGGGGAATATTGCAAGTGTGTTGGGTTATTCCGAAGCAAATGGAATATTATTATATAGCTCCCTAAATATAATGAGACTTTTATATGTTATAAAGAGAAGTCACCTCCCCTCGATTTAAATGGACCGAAGGTCCACACGATTTATTTGGTTGCAAAAAATTAATGAGATGATGGCATGATGACATGATGCAATGCAAAAATAAATAACACAAGCACAAAGAACACACGGGCAACCCGGAACATCTGGAATCTTCTGGAATCTTCTGGGACGTCGGTCTTCGGGCGTCACAACTCTCCCACACTAACAGAGGATCTCGACCCGAGATCCTAGAGATAGCAACGGGTAAAACCGGAAGAGGAAGAGGTAAAACAAAGTTGCTTCTTTGACAGACGAGTGAAACCACGAACCTGAGAGGTTGAACAAGTTGAAACAAGAATAGAATGGAGATGAACGAAGTTAAGAGCACTCCGGTAAAAAGAACCTTGTAGGTTGAAGGACATGAAGCAAGAGCTCACGAACCAAAAGAATATGAAACTGCAATGGTATAGCCAAGGAATAAGAATGACAGAATTTGGACAGCACTCCGTCTGAAAATGGAAGGAATTAACAAGAACTTGAGGAGATGGAATGATACTTGATGAAGACAACAACACACTGCCTCTGAAACAATTAAAAGAATGGCACAAGGGGTAATAAGGAATTTCGGGAGCACTCCGGTTAAAAGAGAGTTAAAACTTGATAAGATGACGGAACTTGAATGAAGAATACAACACTCCGGTTAAATGGACTAGAAAAGAAAAGAACATGATCTCGATAAAAACGAGATGATGGTTAAAGAGAGCAATATCACAAAACCTCCGGAATGAAAGAATAGAGAATATAGTTCAATGAAAGAAATGAACGGAGAAAAGTATGACAACTTCTCTCAAAATTGAATTTGCAAGAGCATCTTACGAAGAAGGGTTGAATAGAGTTGTTGGAATTTCAACAACGAGAAGAATAAGCTTGATGTGGGCTTATGGAAAACATCTCAAAATTAAGAGGTGACAACCAGCCACTAATGGAAAACAATTGATTGGGTTGAGATCAACAAGGAGATGAAAAACATAATTCATCGGAATGATAAATGAAGAACTTGGGTCATTTATAAGCACCATAATTAGCAACAATCCTTAGGAAAAGCTTTTAGGTGAAATACAACCCAAGATAACTCCAATGAATAAAATTGAAGGTTGGAAAGATCTCCTGAACGAGGAAAAATGATGGTTTTAATTATCTCATTCTTGATAACTCGTGAATCATGAAACATGAAGGAATTGTCAAGAATGACATAACACCATCTGAAAAGATAAGGTAGAAAGGATTGCAATTGGAAGCATGATGAAGAATGCTTGAGCTCCAACAAGAATCTTGATGAAAACTTCGAGGATGAATTAAATGATGATGAACCACCATAAAAAAAACTCTGGTATTGAAAGCATGAGAAGTGAGAGATAAAAAGAATAAGATTCAAGGCCTGCGATGAATTAGATGGAGCTTTGAAATAATATAATTGAAATAACTTGAAGCTCCGGAAACAAGATGAACAACTTAGAACCAAGGATAAATTCCTTCTGACGAAACTCCGAAGGAAGGGATTAACCTCTTGGAAGAAACTAGAATAAGATTTATGTTATGCATATCCTTCACCAATTTAAATTGATGACAACCAAAGGATTTGGCATACTACTTATTCTCGTTGGAAAGAATTAAAGAGAGATCTAGCAGAAGCTTGGGTAAATCTTCAACGAACCACCGGTAGGATTATGAAAAGAACGAGTGAATTAAAACGATAACAACGGAAGGGTAAACTAGAAAGAACCACCGTAAGAATATAGAGACGAACGAAGAGACATTAATGAAGAATATTTGGAGGACGAGGTTGAAAACTGAGAACGAAGAATCTTCTGAAATGATGGCCTTCGGAGGATCACAAAGAGAAGAACTCATGAATTGCTCTGAAGGGGCATGAAAACAATTCCCACAATTGAAAACAATTATGAGGATGGCAAGAAGCTAGAATCACAACTCATCAAGAGAACGGGCCAAGATTTGAGAGAAACACTTCTCCGGTCTTCAAATGTTGAGAATGAAGACGAGAAATGTCATGAAGAATTGTTGAGCACTCCGGAATGAAGAATTAAAAATGATGAAACAACGATGAAAAGAATTTGAAAGCGATCTTGGAGAAGCCATGTGACTGATGGAAATCATTCTTACGTCACACTTTGAAAGAATTTGAGTATAACTCCGGAAAAATAGAAGGGTCAGGTAAGATCCTGGGAAAGACCTGTGGGTTAGGGCCCACTAAAGAAATCACCGTTGAAAAAGATTGCTTAAGAGATATTGCACCGGTTGAATTAAATGACTTGAGTAAGATAACAATGCTCAAAATAATTTGAATGGATTAAGAATGGAATTATGAATCTTCAGCACTCCGGATATGAATAGCAAGAGGAGAATGATTAATTGGTGCACCGGAATAAGAAAGCATTGTGAAATGAGGAAAAAGGATAAGATCAACACTGAAATCTTGAATTACATCCACCGGAAGAATATTAGAATTAAGAATGATGAACTTGAAGCTCTTGAGCATTTTCACGATAAGTCACCGGATAAGAACATTGAAGGAAAAGAATGAAGAAATATCACATGAATAAAAAATGGATACTTCATTTAATAATTCTTGCTCCGAGAAGAAAAAGGGTGGGAGGGTGGGAAAACAAAGACAACTTGGAATGAATGAAACAGACAATTCGTCAGATTTCTCAACGACGTCCGTATGGAATAATTAGAAGAGAAGGCACACCGGTTGAAAAGGATTAACATGAAACTCTCAATGGTCAAGAAGAATTAGCACTTCCATAGAAATATGAGAACACCGATTAGGAAAGGTATGGAATCAACATTTGACATCGAAGCAACTCGAATACCAGAATCAAAACAAAACAAAGGGTGGATATGCAACATCATCTTCACAATATCATCCGAACAGAGAATTGAACGAATGAATTCCGCAGGTACATCAACTAGTCGAGAAGCCAGTTAGGAGAAGGAAAAGGTAAATAAAAAGGAACAAGGATCAGATAGAACAAATACAAGATAGAAGTTTCGTCCGACATCTTCGTGCTGAAAGCTCATGGAACGTGTTACAAAAGGGTTTTGTCATCCCCGGATCAGCATAGCCAAGGACCCTTTAAGATGCAACTCCCGATCAGAACAAGTCCATAAAACCACTTCACTCAATGTAGAACCCCAAACTTCATATCGTGCATCCGTTGGAAGAATGCCTAGAACTACTAGATGAACCCACCTATAGATTTCCGAAAGTTTCCAGTTATGCAATCAGGTGTTGGGGATACACGGGAAGCACCGCGCAATCAACTCTAAACCTACATCCAGGTGTATCCATCCTTCAACACATAACCAGTCTTTCTCGGAAACTGTTTACCTCGGACCTTCGAAAAGCATCCACTATAACAAGCTATGGCAATACTCTCGAACTACCTCCCCAGTACTGGGTGATGTCGGGGTTATCTTGCCACTGGCCGTATAGGAGAGATTTTCGATGTCGGTCGTCTTAAGTATTTAGTACTGCCGCGATATGCTTGTGTCAATGATACCCCGAAGCTCAACTCCTCGGTAACAGGAGGCATCGAGAACAATATCCTTGTCACAAGAACATCGAAACAATCCCAGAATACTCGCGAGATCCTAAAAAAAATTTGGTGCAATTTTTGAAAGTAGAAGAGAAAAGAGTAATCGTCAGGAGTCCTCACCAGAGAGAAAGGGATGAGAAGCAAAGAAATCCTACTCTCCGATATAAATATAGGACTCAAAACATTTTCAGTGTGTGCCTAGACTCAACCGTCAACGATTCGATCAATCAGTAGGGGCTTCTAGGTCGGAGAAGGCTCTGAATACCAACTTGTAATGCCCAGGATGGGACTATACCTCCTACGTGTCGAGGCACGACTTAAAGGTATAAGCCCATCCTAGAATGATCTCAAGTTTGGTATCTTTACACAACTCATGTAAAAGAGGGATTAAAAGCAAAAGGAGATAGTTGGCTTACACTCGCCACTTCACACAATACATTACATAAGCAATCATCATTCAGAACATCACAACCCGACTACGGGTGAAGATCCAAAAGAAAGATACCAAAACAACATAAAGCCACAGGTCAGGATCGAATCCTAGTAGAAACCACTACTGAACATCGAAACGTCAAAAGCAAACGGCCACGCTCTTCATCGAGCTCCCAGAGAAGAACTTGAACCAACTTCTGCTTCAAACTCGGCTGAACTTGCATCTGGTGTTGTAGTAACTGTGAGCCACGAGGACTCAGCAATCCCATAACCATGGGTAACAAGACTAGCAAAGCTTTGTGGGTAGGAAGAGGTAAAGTGGTGAGGCTGCAGCAGCGACTAAGCATAATATGGTGGCTAACTTACGAGTACCAGAATAAGATGAGAAGCTACGCAAACGGTCGCAAAAGAGGTGATCGCTAAAGATCCTAACTACATACGGTCAAACATAACCCCACCGTGTTCTCTTCTCAAAGTGAAAAGAGACAGTCACGGTTACTCACACAGTTGTGTGTTTTACCTCGGATCATCTGTCAAGTTTTCTACAACCGGACATTAACAAATTCCAATCTGCCACATAACCGCGGGCACGGCTTTTGAAAGATCATAACCCTGCAGTGGTGTTCCAACTTAGCCCATCACAAGCTCTCACGATTATCTGAAGTGATAAATATAATATCATCACCCCTTAGCTTAGGGAAAAACCGATCAGGCTCGGAATCCCTGTAGCACAAGTCATTTCGACAATGGTAAAACAAGTCCAGCAAGATCTCCCGGCGTGCCGACACCCTGATAGTAGCCGCGCGTATCTCGTCTCAGGCCACGACCGGATGAGCACAGCGTACAGCAACCGAAGACCCCAGGTGACTGGGTGGCACCGCACACGACTCTATTTGGGACCAACACCATCAGCACTGGCCCCCCTGCTATGTAGAATTAAGAATCCTCGGGGACGCGACCCCCTATGCAAATTTAATTATTTAATTAAGTTGTTATTATGGGCAAATTAAAACCAATGTTGGGCCTTGCTGGAGGAGTTTTATTCAAAGTCGAACAGTCAAGGGGTCCCCATTACACCCATCGTGTTAGGAACGCAAAATCAAGGAACATAATGCCGGTTTATCGGCGCCTAAGGTGGCATGAGTGGAACAAAACACCGAGCAAAAGGCCAAGCCTTCCACCCATGCCCAGTATATAAGGTGTGTTAAATAATTATTATAGATATTGTGATATATCCAACCACAAGTTTCCTCCTGGAACGGACTTCATCTTCACCTGCAACTAACAACGCTATAAGAGGAACTGAGCAAGCGAGGCTGAGCAAGCGGGTAACATAGCCAAAAAGTGGTTTTGCTAGGAAGGTTTCAAAATTAGAGGTTTCATGGCAACAAGGAGAGGCTGACATAAAGATGGGTAGCGCGACATGTAACGATAGCATCGAGACAACTAAGCATGGCAATGGTAGTAAAGGTATCCAAGGGTATGATCATCTTGCCTGGGATTCCACAAGGGAGAAGAACGGATCCAAGAAGAAGACGGAGCAACAGTCGAGCGGATCCTCACAACTCCGGAACGAAACCGAAGCTAACAAGAGAAGCAACCGGAAAGAAGCAAACAACACGGTAAACACACATATCATAAACAAGGCATACGATGCACAAGCAAGCATGATGCATGTCCGGTTTAAAATATGCATGGCATGGCAAAGTGCACAAACAAAACTACAAGTTAAGTGGAGCTCAATATGCAACGAGTTGCATATTGACGAAACACCACATTTAATTATTTAGTTGACTCTCGTTATTTACAAGACAAGATTAAATGTTTTTAACATGGCAAGAGGTGAAGCATAAGTAAACTACACTATTAAGACAATTTAAATGAGGCCGGAGAATAACAACAACATATCCGGAAAATCCCCATGAGCATGTTTAGTAATTATAAGCAAACAACAATTAAGCATTTTAGTGTTGTTAACATGATGCGGATGACATGATCAAGTTTATGCTATTTTATTAAAAGTTGACAAGAGAGACATGAAGCATTTGTCACCGTGGTGGAAAGAAAAGGGTGCCACGGCAACGATCCGAAAATGATGCAACGCAATATCTCGGTTCCGGTACTCGTTGAGAGACCGGTGCAAAAGATGAAGGGCGGTGTGAACGAGTCAAACGAGATGAAAGGTGGGGCGATCCCGTTACCGGGTTCCCACGAGTCGGTGACGAGGCAACCGAGGAACATGACAAAATGTGGAACGGGCACGATGCACACAAGGAAACATTTCATACAACACAACAAGCATTACACGGGTCATCCACGGGGTCGTCTCGGTATACCTTCGAAGCGTGCGTTTCGGGGCGGTTCGAGACGTAGAAGAAGGAGTCGTTCACGTCGGAGAGGAAGTAGCCGTTCCGTAGAGGGAAGTGGTCGTTCTCGCAACTCGTAGAGGAAGTAGTGGTTCACGTCATCGTGTCGTGGTACTTGGCGAATTCCTCGTTTCCGGGCGACGGTAGTGGTAATCGCGGTCGTCGAGCGACGGTAGTGGTACTCGGGGCGAGGTAGACGTTCACGTAGGCGTTTCCGTTTCCGAAGAGGTACTTGTCGCGTCGGCGTTCGTGTAGGCGTTCATGTAGTCGTTCTCGAGCTCGTAGCCGTTCAACGTCACGTGTAGAGGTACTTGGCGAAAACCTGAAACCGTACACTGGTCCTTGGCAAAACAACAGCACAGATCACAAAACAACAACACGGCAGCGGCAACTTGGCGAGGTAGTTGCAGCAGCTGAAGGTCGACGGGACAACGAGGCCAGGCAGCAGCACTGCGAGGCAGGGCCACGGGATCCGCGCAGAGGCAGGGCAGAGGCGGAACAAGGCGAAGGACTCGGGCGAAGGCGGGGCGCTGCTCGGGATCTGGACGAGGCCTGGACGGGCCTGGGGCGCCCTGGCGAGCTGGGGAAGGGAGGTCGCGGGCGAGACGGCGCTGCTCCTGCGGCCTTGGTCGCCGGCTGGTGGCGAGGCAGAAGGTGCGGGCCGGAGGGAGGCTCTGGCGAGGAGAAGGCGACCCTGGAGGGCGCGCTCGGGCGCCAGGCGCAGAGGGATGAAGCCGCGGCCGGCTCTGTGGGACGAAGGAGGCAGGAAGACTCCTGGCCGCGGGATGGAACGGCACTGGAGGAGCTCGGAGGAAGGCGCTCGGGGCGTTTCGGGACGACGGAGCGCGCTGGCTCGCTCGTGCCCAGACGAGGGAAGGGATGCGGTGGCCATGGCGCTCGGGGAGGCGGGGCCTTCCTGGAGTCGCTCGGGGAGGCGGAAGAGGAGCACCACGGCGGCCTAGGCGGCTCGCGGCGCCGCGGCGCTGCATTGGAGCGACCAGCGCGTCGGGATGCGGGGCTCCTGCTGCAGGGGAACGAGGAGAGAGGGAGATAGCGAGGGGGGAAGGAGCGGGGTCGAGGAACGAGGCTGGCGGCGCGCGCTAGGAACGGAGGGAGAGCGATGAGAGGCTGCGGTCGGGAGATCGCTAGGGTTAGCCGGTCGGCTTGGGCCTCGGGCCGGCCTGGGAGAGAAGCGGGCCGCTGGAAGGAGAGGGAGGCTGCAGGTTGGAGGAGCGGTCGGGCCTAGGGGAGGCCTGGGCCGCGGCTTGGGCCAGAAGGAGGCACAGCTCTCTCTCCCTCTCTGCATTTAAGACAACAAAAAAAACAAAGAATTGAAAGGAAGAGGAAAGAGAGGTTAGGAGAGAAGTAGGCATGAGGTAATTTTCTCGGGCTCGAAAAAATGAGCACGACCGGAGAAAAATACAAAAAAGGCCCGATCGGAAAATAATTCAAACATATTTGAATTTAATTCAAATAGTTTGAACTAAGACTTGATTATGGAAGTGTCCAAAAATGTTCGAATTTTTGGAGGAACCTCGATAAATAGGAAAAGAATTATTGGCAAGATTTTTGGAGGTGAAACTTGAATTAAAGAAGCTTGGGGAATATTGCAAGTGTGTTGGGTTATTCCGAAGCAAATGGAATATTATTATATAGCTCCCTAAATATAATGAGAGACTTTTATATGTTATAAAGAGAAGTCACCTCCCCTCGATTTAAATGGACCGAAGGTCCACACGATTTATTTGGTTGCAAAAAATTAATGAGATGATGGCATGATGACATGATGCAATGCAAAAATAAATAACACAAGCACAAAGAACACACGGGCAACCCGGAACATCTGGAATCTTCTGGAATCTTCTGGGACGTCGGTCTTCGGGCATCACATAGTTCCAATTGGTAGGCAACCTCTCCTCGTTTAGCGAGAATGCGAAAAGGACCAATGTAACGAGGAGCCAACTTGCCCTTGATACCGAAACGATGGGTACCCTTCAAAGGAGTAACCCGAAGTTAAGCTTTGTCGCCAACCTCATAAGCCACTTCCTTATGATGGCGATCATACTGGCTCTTTTGACGAGACTGGGCTGTCATCAAATTCTCACGACTGATGCGAACTTGCTCTTCTGCTTCCTGGATCATATCCGGTCCAAAAAATTGTCTTTCACCGGTTTCTGACCAGTTCAAAGGTGTTCGACATCTTCGTCCATAAAGAATCTCAAAAGGAGCTTGCTTGAGACTATATTGATAGCTATTGTTATAAGCAAACTCGGCGAAACAAAGACATTTCTCCCAATCCATACCGAATGAGATAACGCAAGCTCTAAGCATGTCTTCGAGAATTTGGTTAACCCGTTCCACTTGACCACTTGACTGAGGGTGGAAAGCGGTACTGAAAGAAAGATGGGTGCCCATGGCAGTCTGGAAACTCTCCCAGAAATGAGAAGTGAAAAGACTACCATGGTCTGAATTGATCTCTAATGGAACACCATGAAGTGACACTATTCGAGAAATATGCAAGTCAGCAAGCTGACTAGCAGTGATACTCTCTCGAACAGGTAGAAAGTGAGCCACTTGGGAGAGACGATCAATGACTATGAAGATAGCATTATTCCCTCTCTTGGTCCTGGGAAAGCCGGTGATGAAGTCCATACCAACTTTATCCCATTTCCACTCAGGAATAGCTAGAGGCTGAAGGGTGCCAGCAGGTCTTTGATGTTCTGCCTTAACGCGACGACAAACGTCATATTCAGCAATGAACTCAGCAATTTCTCTCTTCATCCTAGTCCACCAGAACCTCTGGCGTAGATCCTGATACATCTTAGTACTCCCGGGATGAATCGTGAGAGGAGATTCATGAGCCTCTTTAAGAATCAATTGCCGAAGATGTTGCTTCTTGGGAACCACCAGCCGGTTTTGGAAGAGAACAACACCTCGGTCATCTATGGAGAAACTAACAGCAATACCCTTGGCAATGTTTCTCTTGATCCGGGTAATTCCGGTATCATGCTTCTGGGCTTCTATGATATGATCCACAAGAGTAGGTTTCGCCACCAAAGTTGAAAGGAATCCGTGAGGAGCAATGTGAAGGTTAAGCTTACATAACTCCTCATGGAGAAGTGGTTGGCCCTGCTGCAACATGAGATTGTTGCAATAGGATTTACGACTTAGCGCATCAGCCATGACATTTCCCTTACCTGGGGTGTAGGTAATCCCTTATTCGTAATCTGAGATCAACTCCAACCAACGTCTTTGCCTAAGATTCAAATCTGGTTGGGTGAAGATATACTTGAGACTCTGGTGATCGGTGTAGATCTCGCAACGATTACCAAGGAGGTAATGTCGCCAGGTCTTAAGTGCATAGACTACGGCTGCAAGTTCTAGATCATGTGTAGGATAGTTCTCCTCATGTGGATGCAACTGTAGAGATGCATAGGCAATCACACGACGATCCTGCATAAGAATGCAACCTAGTCCCTGTCGTGAGGCATCACAGTAGATAACAAAGTCCTTAGTGAAATCCGGTGGCACAAGTATGGGAGCAGAAGTCAGGCGTCTTTTCAGTTCCTGAAAACTGTGCTCACACTATGGGGACCACTCAAACTTTTTATCTTTCTTGAGAAGTTCCGTGAGAGGTTTGGACACTTTAGAGAAGTTCTCAACAAAGCGGCGACAATAACTGGCTAGACAAAGGAAACTCCTAACTTGTTTAACTTTTTCAGGTGGAGTCCAATCAAGAATGGTCTGAACTCTCTCGGGATTGACAGCAATGCCCTTACCAGAGATTACATGGCCGAGATAGGTCACTTCTGGCAACCAAAATTTGCACTTGGAGAACTTGGCGTAAAGGCGGTGCTCTCTGAGTTTTTCTAGAACAAGTCTAAGATGTTCGGCATGCTATTCCTCGTTCTTCGAATAAATAAGAATATCATCGAGATAAACCACGACGAACATATCTAAATACTCCATGAAAATCAAGTTCATCAAGCGGGAGAAGGTGGCTGGAGCATTTGTTAGACCGAAGGACATGACGGTGTACTCGTACTGACCATAACGAGTGACAAAAGCCGTCTTGGGGATGTCCCCATTTCTAATCTTGATTTGATGGTATCCTAACCTCAAATCCATCTTGGAGAAGACTGAGGATCCAGCGAGTTGATCATACAGGTCGTTGATCCTGGGAAGCGGATACTTGTTCTTTACCGTGACCAAATTAACGGGACGATAATCTACAACCATCCGATCCGTACCATCCTTCTTCTTGACGAAGAGGACGGGGCAAGCCCAGGGAGAAGAACTAGGATGGATGAAACCCTTTTGCAAGGACTCATCAAGTTGTTTCTTAAGCTCGGCTAGTTCTAAAGGTGCCATCTTGTAAGGTCTCCTAGAGATTGGAGCGGTTCCTGGGATAAGCTCTATAACAAACTCTACATCTCGGTCGGGTGGAACACCTGGCAGTTCCTCTGGAAAGACATCCGGAAAGTCACAGACTACCGGAACATCTTCCAGATCTGGAAGAGGGCTGGCATTAAGAGAATAGAGTTGACGCTTTGTAACTCTAGTGGTGACAGTGACTGTCTTACCAGATGGATGTGTAAGCTGAACAGACCTAGTGAAGCAATCAATCTTGGCATGATGAGCTGTCATCCAGTCCATACCCAAGATGATATTAATATCTAAAGACTTGAGGGCTACAAGTGATGCAAGGAACACAAGTCTGTCGACAAGGATTTCATTACCATGGCTTACACTAGAAGTTTGCCATTTGGATCCAGGAGTTTGAATGAGTAGTGGGGAGGGCATATCACAAAATGACATGTCGTGCAAGCGGGGCATAACTTTCGGAAATGAAGGAATGAGATGCTCCAGTATCGAATAGAACCGATGCCGGATGACAATTAACAAGGAGTGTACCAAGAACGACATCTGGATCATCATGAGCGTTTTTAGCTGAGACGTGATGCACACGTCCATGTTCGGTGGGAGCTGACTTGACAATGATCATCTTGCGTGATGATTTATCATGTCTAACAGATTTCTCGGACTGGGATGGAGCAACACGGGTCTGAGTGCAAATACGGGCAATGTGTCTCGGCTCTCCGCACTTGTAACAAATCCTGGAGGTAGGTCGTGGACCCGCATTGGCAAACGGTCCAGCAATAGACCTGGGTGGAGCATACTGCTGCACTGGAGGATGTACCACATAAGATGGCCTCGGTGTACAACTAGGTGGAAGAACAGAGTTCGGAACCCAAATCCGGCGCTTCTGAGAACTAGAACCAGAGGAAGATCCCAAATCAAGGGCGTGCTTACGAGACTCATCGTAAGTGAGCTGAGCTGTCTCTGCATTGATGGCCTTGTTCACAAGAGCATGGAATGTGTTGCAATGATGCAAGTGGAGATCACGACGCAGTTTGGGGTTGAGACCCTTCCGGAACCTAGCCTGCTTCTTGGCGTCCGTGGACACTTCTTCTGTAGCATAGCGGGCGAGGTTCTCAAACTCTCGACTATAAGCATCAACAACCATCTTAGCTTGTGTAAGACTACAGAACTCTTCTCTCTTGCGATCGACAAGGGCTTGAGGGATATGATGCTCATGAAAAGCCTCGGTGAAATCTCTCCAGGTAGGAATCTGGCCAGCTGCAATCATGGCCTCATAGTTCTGCCACCAAAGACTAGCAGGACCTTCCAGGTGATAAGTGGCATAGATGACCTTGTCATCTTCAGCTACGTTCGCAGATCGCAGCTTGTGAGTGATACTACGGAGCCAGTCATCTGCATCGAGTGGCTCAATGGGATGATGGAAGGTGGGTGGTTTCAGACGAATGAAGTCGTGGATGGTTGTTGATTCCTTGCACTGATGTGCGGTGTTCTCCTCAATACGTGCCAACAAGCGGTTAGACTCACGCTTGTTTCTCTCCATCTCTAACATTAACTCGGCCAACGAAGGCTGGTCGGGAGGATCCTCCTCATCCCTACCACCTCCGTGGTTCTGTCTACGAGCAGCTGAGCTTCGCTTAACTGAAGACATCCTGAGAAGCGAAACCGAAGACGGAAACATCAACAGCTATAGAATGCATAAGGTAGAACAAGAAATTAGTATCTCTCGAACTACTAGGATAATTCTGGCAGCATAACGGCAGTAAAATGCTCAGAATGAGACATCCTGCTAACAAAGGGTAGTTCAACATCTCAACATCATCACTCAAGGTACTGTGATAGTACTAAATAAACTATGCTGGAAGAACTTGAAAACAGGAGTAGGACTCTGATCAACCAATCCTAAGGGACTACGGAGTAGTAACTCGTGATCCTGATAGACGGAAGAGAAAGCCTAGTTCCTTAACCCCGTAGGAAAGGTAGGATGACTCAGATCAGAAGACATGAGGTATAAGGAGTAAAAAGAGCCTTACGTTCCCTTCCACAATCAATTCCCTTATATAACTAAGGAATTTCTAGACTCAACTTCGACCAGTTTGGGTTGGGAATCCTACACACAGTCAGGCTCTGATACCAACACTGTCGGGACCCCGATCCTAAGTCACACCGATCTAGCATGTAGCACACCATATCACTTTGCGGCCTCACGCACGGTATCCCCGGGACCGTTTGCGCATTTTGGCTCACGTATATGATAGTGTCGCTAGCATCCATATGACAGAGAACCCGGGCCGACATGACCAGTTATAAACCAAAAGTGGCACTAAATTACAGAGACAGGCATACGTGACCCAGCAACGAATGTGTCGGTCATCAACGTATGAACCCAAGTCGTAGCAAGCTACAGGGACTTAAAGGAACAACGCGTGACATTTCCCCTAAGGGACAGACACAGGAACGAAGAAGGACACATGCCGGTCAGCCTAAGTGTTCCGAAGCAGTAGCAAGCTACCAGGGCTCAGTGGAAGCACTAGGAGACATTTCCCAGTAAGATAGGCTACCAAGGGTAAACAACTAGGTGTCGGATCCCACACATACCAAGCATTTCAATAACATACACACAATATGCTCAATATGTGCAAATACAACATGGCATCACAACAAGACTCTAATAAACAAAGTATATATTCATTAGGCTCCGAGGAGCCAAATATTACAAACATGGGTCTCACGACCCAGCATTCAGAGCATACAAGCAACAAGCGGAAGCACAACATGTCTGAGTACAGACATCTACAAATGAAAAAGGCTGAAGAGCCTGACTATCTACAACACTCGTCCAAGAACGTAGCAGAGGTACAAGCTACTTGTCGAAGTCCAAGCGGAAATACTAGTGAGACATCAATCTCATCTGCAAAACATAAATTAAGCAAATATGAGTACAAAGGTACTCAGCAAGACTTACATCAGATCCTATCATACATGCACTTGTATCAAGAAGGCAAAGTGGGGTTTAGTTGCAGCAAGCCAGCTTTGACTCAGTGGCTATCCTATTCTACGACTGCTGGTAACTCTTTTGAGGTGGCGCACACGAGTCCACTAAGCACCACACAATACACCACTATGGATTCATCCCCGTCTCCCTATGAGAAGGCCATCCATAGCACTCACACTTGTCTTGAGTATTTTAGAGTATCCACTTCAAGTTGTCTATGTACCACGTAAGCATCCAAGAAGTCTATAACCGTGGACCCGGCTATTCGAATAGATCATGTTAACCCTGCAGGGGTGTACTTCTTCACACACGCTCTCTCCACTTACCGCCATGTACATCTCGTGTATCTCGGCAACCTTCAAGCGGAATCCTGGCGAGGGTGTCGGCCACGACCTGACTAACCACACAAGACTCTAGTCCAGGTTTATCGCCTATTCGGGTTCCATCCGTAAGGAGATCCGGCCAGGGTGTCGCTCACGGCCCCAAATGATGTGCGCAGGGTTCCGAAGCCCACCTCGCCGAGTGGATCTACGCTTGGTACACCGTGCCACGGTGCCTAGTCTGTCCCAAGCCCACTGGCCGAGTGCCACTTGGTAGACTACTAACAGTACCTACAAACACCAGAAACTAGTTGCAACTCCTGGACAGAGATCATGTTGTTTAATAAGTTGAGAGGGGTCGAGTTACCGGAACCCAATGTGTGGTAGTAGCTAGTCATTGGACAACATACTCGGAACTCGGTTCTTAGGGACGGTTTCAGTGAGACAACCCACCATGTACTCCTACATGGCCTCTCACCGCTACCTTTACCAAAACGCGTTCACACACTTAACTCTCAGCATCAAAACATATCATTGCACTCCAATTCATTCCCGATGAATCAGACCTGACACACTCTAAGCAATAGCAAGCAAGGCATGGTAAGATCACAACATGGCTTCAATCAACTCCTACACATGCTAGTGGGTTTCAACTATTTACTGTGGAATGACAGGTCATGCAGAGGAATGGGTTCAACTACCGCAACATAAAGTAGCAGTTGAAGTCGTTGTTGTCCTAATGCAATAACAGAGAGCTGGAGCGAGAGAGGGGTTGTATCGGAATGAACAAGGGGGTTTGCTTGCCTGGTAAAACAACGTGCAGAACACTGCTCCTCTGACAGGTACTCTGGATCAGTCTCCGGAGCTGGACCTATCGAGAAGAACGGTGCTGACAATCAAACACAAGCATATGCAACAATATGATGCATGATCATGGCATGAAGATGTGATGTTATTGAGCTAATGCAACTAGCATTTTAATTGGTTGAACTCCATTTGAACCAAGGGTTCAAATGCAACTCTAAAATAAGTATTTTTAAATGCCAATTATGTGTTTTCATATAAACAGTAGGTTTAACTTCATTTGTCATGCATGAAAATGGTACAGATGGATAGATTGAATTTTTCTGATAATTTTTCATATATAAATTATTTCATTCTGAGCTACGGTTGAATTTCTGTGATTTTTTGAAGTTTTAAACAATTTTCTGGATTTTCCTAAACAAAAACAATTCCAGAAAATATTTATTGCGTCAGCACTGCGTCATGCTTGCGTCAGCAAGTCAACAGCGCTGGCTCAGGTCAAACCTGACGTGTGGGGTCCATACGTCAGTGGCTCAGCAAACTAACTGAGTTAGTTAGCCCTAACTAACTAGGCAGGGCCCACTAGTCAGTGACTGTAGGACTAACCTAAATAGTTAATTAACACTAACTGGAAAATTAGCCGGGCGGGGCCCGCGGGTCAGTGAGAGAGAGGGGGGAAGTCAACTGGGCAGTGGGGGTCAAAGCACGCCGGTCAGCGGTCAAACCCACCGGCGGCTCGACGCCGGCGAGGTCCAACACGGCGGCGATCTGCAGGATTCGCCTATGGGGCACCTCTTGGCGCGCGGAGCACAGCTACGGAACGTTGGAGCTCGTCCGCATCCAGCCGTGGTGGTGGCTTGGCCGGGGAGTGGTCGGAGTGGCGCCGGCGACGAGCTCAGCGGCGGCCGAAGCTCGGTCGAGCTCGGGCTCGTGGCTGTGGTGGCCTAGGCGGGGCAGCGCTAGCACCTACGGCTTCTACGCGACGCGACGAACGTGTTAGACACACGCCCGGGACCAAAAGGTCACCGGAGCACCACCGGCGACGAGCGCGGGCGGCGGCGCGTGCGGGTGAACGTGGTGCGGCAGCTACGGCTTGCGAGAGGGAGAACAGAGAGGGGAAGCAGGGGCAGAAGCTTACGGCGGTTGCAACGAGACGAACGGCGGGCTCGGGGAGGCTCTGGAGCGGTCGGGGCAGCGAGGGGGATCCACGGTGGCCGGCGGTGAAGACGAGCTCGAGGTCGAGGCCTCAGGGCGTCCGGGGTCGAATCCTTCGGCTTGGAGATGCACCGCAACGAGGCGGAGCTCGGGGAGGCTCGTCGGAGGGGCGAGGGGAAGGCAGTGGCTACGGCAACGGCGATCGGCGGCGGCGACGGCGCTCGGCCACTGCGAGGAGCAGACGAGGGAGAGGGCAGGAGGGAAGGAAAGGCGTCCAGGGGATCGGGGCGGTGCCGCGGAGAAGCTTCAAGGCGTCGTGCTGTCTCGGGGAAGCAGGCAGGCAGCTGGCGGCGTGGCGCACTCGCCGTGCGCGCGCGTCAGCCACGCGCCTCGCCTACTGGCGCGAGGAAGACGACAGGGGAGGCCCGGTGGGCTGGGCTGGCCAGCTGGGCCGGCCAGGCCGCACTGTGCTGGGCCAGCACAGGTAAGTTGCTTCCTCTCCTATTTTTTATTTGTTCTGTTTTCTATTTCTGCAATTATGTTTTGATTTAGTTTCTAAACTAAATCAATTATTTTCTTCTGACATTTTTATTTTGCAGGAACCTAGGAATTAATCCAAGCCCCTCAAAATAAAGAATCAGAATTTTGGACATATATAACATATACAATAAATATATATCCAAGCAAATAACTATTGCATTAATTCCAAATGCCCAAAATAAATACTTATGAGCTCTTAATAATATTGGTTTGATTTTCATCTCTAACCAATATTTTCAAAGGGCCACATGAACACTTTCTTGGACCTTTTTGGAGCAATTTTTATTTGGGTCATTTTCAAAAAGGGTTTCTGAGGGTTTCACAAGTCCACAATTCAATTTCATTTGAAATATAAACATAATGCAAACCACAAGACTAACCTAGTGCATACCAGAACTAGGGTTGTGACACAACTGCTCAGAAAAGGTCTCACTTTGCCCAACGACAAGAAGCAGCTAGCAAGGATGTTGAGAGTGCATTTCAAGTACTCTAGGCCCGTTTTGAAGTTGTTCATGGACTCGCTAAACAATGGGATCTAGAGACCTTGTTTGAGGTGATTACATGTTGTGTGATCATGCACAACATGATCGTGGATGAAGAGGGTGAGGATGTTGCCGCAACTCTTGATTTGAGAACATGGGTGATCCTATCAAACTTCCAAATCAAAATCTGGCTACGTTTGATGATTTTGTTCAAATGCATCAACAGATTTTGCATCGAGCAACTCAAGGAAGATTTGATTGAGCAATTTGGGCGGTTAAAAGGGACAACTAGAACAAATGTGCTATTTTATTTTAAGTATGAACTACATTAATTTGAAAACTTAGTTGGATTGTATTATTTATGGTAGAACTACCATTTGATATGCAGTTATTTTGAGCTTGCGAACTTACAAAACAGCGCAAGATTTGCGGTTATGGTTCAATGGCCGGCTCCCACATTAGTGTCGTAGACTGGTCCCCACCCATCCGCGAACGGATGCGATGTCAGATTTGGGGGTCAATGTTGGAGATGCCCTATGAGCAGAGGCCCGTGGTAGAAACTATTGGAAATATGCCCTAGAGGCAATAATAAAGTTGTTACTATCATATTTCCTTATTATTTATACATGTTTATTATCCATGGTATAATTGTATTAACCATAAACTCAAATACGTGTGTGGATACATAAACAGACATCGTGTCCCTAGTGAGCCTCTACTAGAGTAGCTCACCGATTAAAGATGGTTAAGGTTTCCTAACCAAAGACACGAGGTGTCATTTAATAACGAGATCACATCATTAGGAGAATGATGTGAAGGACATACCCAATCGTAAGCTTAGCATCTGATTGTATATTTAGTTTAATTGATTTAGTTTTCTTCATGTCAAGTATCTGCTCCTTAGACCATGAGATCGTGCCACTCCCTTATGACGGAAGAATGCTTTGTGGGTATCAAATGTCACTTCATAAGTAGGTGATCATAAGGGTGCTCTAGAGGTATCTTAGAAAGTGTTTGCTGGTTTGCCTGGATCGAGACTAGATTTGTCACTACATATAACGGAGATATATCCAAGGGCCCTCTCAGCAACACAACATCATGAATATCTAGAAAGCATGTGACTAATGTGTAGTCATCAGCGTCTTTTATGACAAACCGAGTAAAGAGACTTGCCGGCAACGAGATTGAACTTGGTATGGCGATACCGACAATCAAATCTCGGGCAACTAACATATCTCCGGGCAAAGGGATTTGTATATAGTATTATCGAAATACTTGACATCGTGTTTGAAACCTATAAAAATCTCTGTTGAATATGTGGGACTCATTATGGGCATCCTCTTCCCACTATTGATTATTGATCAGAGAGGTGTCTTGGTCATGTCTTCATGTTATCAAACCTATAGGGCCACACACTTAACGTTCGGTAACGCTACAGTAGTATTGGGGTATTAATATTGGTGAGTCCCAAGGTTATTAGGATTCCCGGATGGGATCCGGGACATCATGAGGACCTCCAAAATGGTCTAGAGGTAAATTTTTATATATGGAAAGTATTTTTCAGGGTTGTAGACAAGTTCAAGAATTTACTGACAGTGTATCAGGAGGTTATGAAGCGTTCCGATGGTTCCCCAATGGGGACCACCATCTCCTGGGGGCACATGGACCCTAGGGGGTGCACCATCCCTACATGGGCCAGACGCCACACCCCCAAGGTCCCATGCATCCAGGGGTGCGACACCCTAAAGGGGGCGCCCCATGCCTTCGGGGAAAGATTCCCCCCTAGCCTCCGCCCCTCGCCTTGGAGAAAGGATGAAGGATGGCCGCACCCCTTCCCCCCTACATAAAGCGGGTATGTGCAAGGGGGCAGCCATCCCAACCCTTGTCACCACCTCTCCCTTTGTTTCTCCATCTCTTCATTCCGGTCGTCCTTGGCGATGTCCTGCTGGAGTTCTACTGCCACCGTCACCACCATGCCATCGTGATGGCCTAGATCCCATCAACCTCTCACCCACTTGTTGGATCAAGAAGGAGGACACGCCATTGAGTCATACATGTGCACATCTCCTTGTTGTTATTCATGCGGCGCTGGATCAGAATGGTTCAAGGAGGGAGTACGACTATGCCAACCACGTTCATTAGAACGTTAACTCTTTCGGTCTACAAGGGTATGTTGAAACACCCTCTCGTTGCTAGCATCGCGTAGATTAGATCTTGAGTGAAACCATAGGATTTTCTCCATGCAACGTTCCTCATCAGTGGCGTCATGAGCTACGTCCATGTGTAGATATTATGCACATGTAGAACACAAATTGGTTGTGCGCATTGGTGTTCACATTGCTTACCTCCTTTGTTATTTTGGATTTGCTGGTATTGTGGGAAGAAGCGGCCCGGACCAACTTTAATTATCCTCGCACAAGAGACCGGTTCCGCGACTAACATACTACTTGTATTGCATAAAGCAGCTAGCAGTGCCTGTCTCTCCCACTTTAGTTAAATCTAATTTGACAATGGCGGTCCTTGTACAAGGTTAAAAGGAAACTTGTATACTAGTGTTGTGGCTTTGCGGAGATAATAATGGTTCTTATAAGTTTCCCCTAGTAGCCACGTAAAATATGCAACAACAAAGTAGAAGATGTCTAACTTGTTTTTGCAGGGTATGTGATGTGATGTGGTATGGCCAAGATGTAATTTGATATTTGTGATGCATGAGATGATGATGTTCTATAATAATTCAGGACTTACATGTCGATGAGTACGACAACCGGCAGTAGCCATAGGCTTTTCTTAATATTATTGTATGTCCTATGTGTCAAACGTTAAACACTATGTAATTGATCTAATTTATCGCTATTAGTTAGCAATAGTTGTAGAAGCAATAGTTCGTGGAGGCAACTACAAGACGGTACCTTGGATATGATGGAGATCATGGTGTTATGCTGGTGACGATCGAGATCATATCGGTGCTTTGGAGATGGGGATCAAAAGAATAAGAATACAAAGGCCATAACATGTCACATATTGATTGTGACACATCAATTTTTGGTCCTTTATTTTTCTTTTGGTATTCTTTCGATTCTTTTGGATGGCTCTGTGGTCTTGAAACATGGGAATATAATCTCTCCTTCTTTTATCAAGTGATTCATCACTCTCAAGTCCATCCCAAGGTTATGTCGTTTCCATCCTAGGCCAACCCCAATCTTTATTTCTTGGGAATATTCCCTTTTCTATTAAAGGAATAACCATGTTTTCCCTAGATTGTGAAGGAATCTATATTTCTATATTTCCCAAAATTTCCACAAATTCTCATAATTTCTTTGGACCATTTCTCAAACGTTTCCCCGAGCTTTTGTCTAGTGGGTAGCATTGTGAAGGAAGTGCCATTTTTTTTCTCCAAATGGTATGAAATTTTTATAGTGCCTTCCTGTGAACAAATCATCATCTTTCACCAAATTTCAGCTCAATCCAACACTCCATGTGAATGCGGCTTCCATTTTCATATTTCTGTCTAATGGGGTAGTTTGTGAAGGAAGTGCTATCTATACCCCCTCCATTGGAGCTGAAAATTTGCATAGAAGGTCATCTTAGTGACTGATCACACTGAGCAAAATTTCAGCATCTATCCAAGTGTGCCTCCCCCAGATCACGCGGTGGCCACATGGGCTGGCAAGCATTTGGCGCGCTCTGCTCGTCGTGTAGCTTTGTGCCTCATCTTCCCAGCAGTTCCTATGCATCCCAATAGTATGTGGGAGTACTGGAAGCCATGCGCGTCTTCCCCAACCCTCTCAATGTCCTCTTTCCTCCCCGGCATGCCACGGTAGCCCCATCCACGCCTTATCCACCATCCCCACTACCATGACCGACCGGCCACGTTGTCCCTGAGCTTTCTCAAGCGCCCCCAACACTACAAACAAAAGACTCATCCGTGACATTTTGGCCCGAACAAATTTTTTCTACATGCTTAGGACACTTCTATGACGATAATCGTGACAAAAACCGGTATCATCATAGATGTGGTGGGATCCTACTTCTTCGACAAAAAATCATGACACAAAATGGGCTTTATGTCCTAGGCAGGCCGGAGGCGCAGCTACATGACATTCTTTGGGCCGTCCATGACACAAAAAATCATGGTAGAAGCAAGGTCGAGGAATATTTCAGGGAGTTCCTGGTTACGGTGGGTTGTCCGGGCCGAGCGATACATGGAGGGATTGCGTGTTTCTCTCGTACACGTACGCGTGTGTGTGCGAGGCGTTGGGGTCTAACTGATCCTGAGCGAGGCATTCGCTTACTGAACCTGAGTGAGGTGTTGGCTTACTGAACCTGAGCGATCGATCCTTTGGCTGTTAACTGAACCCGAGCGATTCCTTCGCTACTGCTACTAACTGAACCCGAGCGAACCTGTTGCCTCTTGATAAACAGTGACAGTTGTGGGGGGTTGGAAGAACAGTTCCCGGTAGGGTTTGGATGAACAGTTCCAGGTGGGGGTTGGATGAACAAGGCCCCGTGGTAGAATATATATAGGCCATTGCCGTTGGTTGTACAGGACCCCAATTGAGGAGGTGAGGGTGGATGAACAGGATCCCGTGGAGGGCTGGTTGAACAGTAGCTGGTGGAGGCTAGATGGAATGGACCCCATGGATGAACAATAGCTGGTAGAGGCAGATGGAAGTCCATGGTAGATGAACAGTAGCAGGTCGAGGCTAGAGGAAGTTGATAGTGGATGAACAGTAGCTCGTGGAGGTTGGAGCGAGTCAGTAGACCGTGGATGAACAGGACCCCGTAAAGTCCCGTATTCGGTACGCCACACCCCTCCCGATGAACAGGAACCCATTTCGACCGTAGGCACTCCAACAGAAGTTTGTCTCCTCCATTTTGCGGTGTGCCACACCCCTCCCGGTTTATAGGACCCTGTTTCGACGGTAGGCGGTCGAAGAGAACTCCATTTCCTTCGTTTTGCGGTACGCCAGACCCTTCCCGATGAACAAGACCCCGTTTCGACCATACACGGTTGAATCGAAGGCCGTTTCCTCCGTTCTGCGGTGCACGAGAGCTCCTTTCGGCTATTATTTCCACGTTGGTTGGCTCCCGATGAACACGCGATGCTATCTACTCCATTCTGACCCAGCCGGTTGGATGTAGATAAACATGACGAAGTTATTGTACGCCATAGACACCCCGCCCGTATGTATGTACGTAGACATATTTACTATCTTGCAGCGTGGCTGTAAGTATGTGTAAATGATACAGAAGGAACTACGTGACATGCTAAGTCACCGCCTCTACTTCAACATGTGCCGCTCTTGAATCATCCATGGTACATCGCTACAGAGATACCGATCGTCCGCTTTGTACGTACACCTTCGCGCACAGACAGATAACGCTATATTTGCTTCAACCTGGCGGGTCCCAGCTGTCAGGGGGTAAGAAGGCACTTCTTTCCGTGCGAAGATAAAGCCGGTGGGTCCCAGCTGTCAGGGGGTAACATTATTTCGTGAAATAAAGAGGCCGTTCAAGTGGGTCCGAGCTGTCAGGTGGAGGAATCATTATTTAGCGCGTAATAAGGAGGCACTTGCTTGCGTGCGGCCATCGACACATCTATCAGTGTCGGTGTACTAAGATAGGGGTACCTTAGTACCCCAACTTGTGCACGGGCAGTAGAAGCTTCCCGCGGCAGGGTTTACCACGTGCTCGCCGGAAACCTTTCTGGTCCCTATAAAGCCATTCAAAAACAAAGTATACAAGACAGAAGATCAAGACCCCGGCAAGTGAAGCTTGCCGGGAAGGCCGTCCTAGGCTCAAGACTATCACATTAACACAAGGCCCTGGCAAGAGGAGCTTGCTAGGAAGACCAGAAGACTGCATCTCAGAAGACATGCCTCGGCGCACCCCTGCAGGGCCCGGGGAGCAACAAGCTTCCGGGCCCGGCAAGATCAAGACCCCGGCAAGGTGCTTGCCGGGGGAAGCCTGTGCTGTGTGCCCGCGCTCCAGCTCATCGGCCCACGCGTCGCCCTGGGGCCCTTCCAGGGACGCGTGGCGGATGGCTGTGCAGCCTGGGGGACACGGTGGCACTCCACGGTGACGAGGCTATCGCCGTGGCGAACGGAGACGCATGGACGGGCGCTTTTGGGGTCGACGGCGACGGGCATTTAATGCCCTTGTCCCCCACTGTCAAGGTTAGGTGAAGACCACTGTTCATCCACTGTTCATGCACTGTTCCTGCACTGTTACAACTACCACCAAAGTTACATTTCTACCCTCCTCTACGTTGACACCTGTCGGTGACCCCTTGGGCTATAAAAGGAGGCCCATGCACAACGTAGAAAGGGTTCGGAACCTAGACAGCTCTCTTGCTCGGTGTAGCTAGTTCTTCAAGCTCCCGAGCCGAAAAACTCAATATAATCCAAGCAGGAGTAGGGTTTTACGTGTCCGCGCGGCCCGAACCTGGGTAAACTGCCCGCGTGCGCTCCTCGATTTGCTCTTCGTGCTCCCTCCGCTCCCTTACCGCAACGTACAAGGGGCTCCGGTCCCATAGGTGTTCGTGGTGGACAGTTTCCCCCGACAATCAGCCTCTCCACGTGCAGTCCTCTTCTGATGGTTGTCATTCGTTAATCGCATTGACGACACTGTACCGTCCGAGAGAACCAAGGTGGTGGACGACGGCGCGACCTAGGAAGGGAACGACCCAGAGTCGGCGAATACGCAATAGTGGATGCCCACATGGAGGGGAGTACGAGGGTTGACTAGTTCGGCAGCGGTTTGAGGCTGCCGTTTCTGGAGAATAATATGGGGTGTGGGTAGATACATCTCCAATGTATCTATAATTTATGAAGTCTTCGTGGCATGTTTACAACAATTTATATGGTTTTGGTGTGATTTGCATGGAACTAGCCCGGACTGGCGCTGTTTTCAGCAAAACTACCTTGGAGTTGTTTTTTGTGCAGAAATAAAAGTTCTCAGAATGGGCTGAAACTTTTTGATGATTTTTTCGGAACAAAAGAGACCCCCGAAGCTTTGAGGGAGGGGCAAAAGAGCCACGAGGATGGCAGAACCCACCGGGGTGCGTCTGGACCCTTGCTCGTGCCCGGATGTATCGTGCTCACCTCGAGGCCCATCTTCGCGTGATTCCAATGCCCAAAAATCCTATAAATAGACAAACAATCAGAAATAACCCTAGATCAAAAGTTTCGCCACCGAAAGCCTCTGCAATCCATGAAAAACAAATCTAGACCCGTTCCGGCACCCCGCCGGAGGGGGAAATCATCACCGTTGGCCATGTTCATCATCCCAGCGGCCACCATGATAAGGAGGGAGTAGTCCACCATCGGGGCTGTGGGTTTGTACCAGTAGCTATGTGTTTAATCTCTCTCTCTCTCATGTTCTTGAGATGCACAATCTTGATATATCGCGGACTTTGTTAATATTGTCGGATCATATTGTGTTTTCCCCTCTCTATCTTATTGTGATGAATTGAGTTTTCCCTTTGAGATTTATTTGGATTGAATATTTTATGGATTTGAGAACACTTGATGCATGTCTTGCTATGAATTCCCGTGGTGATAATGGGGTATCATATTGATTTATTTGATATGTGTTTTGGCACTCAACTTGCGGATTCCTGAAGTAACATTGGGGTAATCTATGCATAGGAGTTGATGCACGTTCCTGTCTTTGTATTTCCGGTAGAAATCTCATGGCATTCTTTGCGGTTTTTTGTGTTGGATTGAGTATTATGAATCTGAAGTTGTTTGATGCATACCGTATAATTAACTCACGGATACTCGTGGTGACATTGGAGTATCTAGGTGACATTAGAGTTGGTTGATGTGTATCATATGGTGTTATTTTAGTATGAACACTTGATATATCGATCGGAAAGGATAACTTGATGTTATGTTAATACGAATTCTTGATAGATCGATTGGAAATAATAACTTTGAGATGGTATCATACCCTACAAACAGTTTCTTCTTATGTTCTCCGCTAGATAGGAACTTGGGAGTGATTCTTCATCGCACGTTGAGGGATGGTTATGTGATCCAATTATATTAGCATTGTTGAGAGATTGCACTAGCGAAAGTACTGACCCTAGGCCTCATTTTCAAGCATTGCAATACCATTTGTGCTGACTTTTTTTACATGCTACCAACCTGTTTTTTATTGTTACAATTACCAAATTCAATATCTACTATCATTACTACACTTGTATCAACATCTCTTTGCCGAACTAGTGCACCTATACAATTTACCATTGTATCTGGTGTGTTGGGGACACAAGAGACTTTTTATTATTAGCTCGTAGGGATGTTTGAGAGAGACCATCTTCATCCTACGCCTCCCACGGATTGATAAACCTTAGGTCATTCACTTGAGGGAAATTTGCTATTGTTCTAGAAAACTCTGCGCTTGGAGGCCCAACACGAGTCTACAAGAACAAATTGTTTAGTAGACATCAAGCTCTTTGCTCGCGCCGTTTCCGGGGAGGTGAGTGCTTTAAGGTATATCTTTATATCTTGCAATTGTATCTTTTAGTTTCTTCTTTTATCACTAGTTTGGTTTTGTAAAAAGAAAACTACAAACAAATGGAATTGACGTTGCATCATATTGTTCATCTTTATAATGTCTTTCATGAAAATAATCGAAGGGAAAATTGTTCTTGATTGATAGAAGAATAATGCTATAATTTTTTTGGCATAAATGATGAGCATGATTGCCATGTTGTTAGTATGAATTCTTTGAATACCCATAATGCTAGTGATATGCAAAGCCATAAGCTTGGGGATGCTATGTTTGATGAAGATGATATTTTTTGTACCCTAAGTTTTGATGAGCAAATATATTATGATGATAGCGTGCCTCCTATTTATGATGATTATATTGATGAAAGTGGATTTGGAGAGGTCATGAATTTATTTAAAGATGATTCCACTATTTTGGAAGAGGTTCCAATTAACTATGACAACAAAGTTCCTACCTATGATGATTATGGTGATGATGTATATGTTATAGGGAATAATTATAAGCATGAAAACTGTCATCAAGATTTTAATTTTCAATCCGATGATAGTTATTTTTTTGAGTTTGCTCCCACTACTATTCATGAGAATAAAATTGCTTAGGTGGAGAGTAGCAAAATTTCTATGCCTATGCATCATGAAAAGAATGATTTATGTGATAGCTATATTGTTTAATTCATTCATGATTCTACTGAAAATTGTTATGAGGGAGGAACATATGCTTGTAGGTATTGCAATAATACCAAATTTCCTCTATATGTGTTGAAAATCTTGAAGTTTTGCTTGTTTTGCCTTGCTATGCTAGTTGATTCTTGCTCCCAAAAGTTGTTTGATCACAAAATATCTATGCATAGGAAGTGGGTTAGACTTAAAATTGCTTGCCATGTGATTCATGATGCCCCTTTGATGTTTCAATTATTCACTTCTATGTGAGCATCATTGAAATCATCATGCCTAGCTAAGGGCGTAAAATGATAGCGCTCGTTGGGAGGCAACCCAACTTGTAACTTTTCACTTTTTGGTTTTCTTGTTGTTTTCATTAAAATACCCAATAATACCCCTGGTTTGTTGTGTGTTTTTTGTTTAAATAAATGTTTGTGCCAAGCAAAGCCTTTGGGACGATTTGGTTGATAGTTGATTTGATCGCGTTGGAAATTCAGAAACTTTTGCGTCGAGAGTTAGAATTTCTAACTATTACTGGAGCGTGTTAAACTCCTGAATTTTATTACAATTATCAATATACAAATTTTCCACATTACCCTAATTTTTCACAGATTGTTCCGCGTCTTTATAGAATGTTCCACTTTTGACAGATTCTGTTTTCGTTGTGTTATGTGCTTGTTTTGATGATTCTATGGTTTCTTTTGATGATTTTTTGCCATAGAAAAGTTAGAATACAGTAGATATAATACAATTACAAAATAAGAATTGGTTTGTTACATTACTTATAGTAAAGATTGGTTTTGTTATACTAACGGATCTCGTGAGGTTTTGTTGAGTTATGTGTGATTGAAGTTTTCAAGTTTTGGGTGAGATCGTGATGGATGAAGGAATAAGGAGAAGCAAAAGGCTAAGCTTGGCGATTCCCGAGGCACTCCAAGATAATATTCAAGAAGTATCAAGCAACTAAGCTTGGTGATGCCCTCGAGTGGCATCCCCCCTTTTCTAACATCCATCGGTATCTTACTTGAGACTATATTTTTATTTGTCACATATTATGAGTTTTTCTTAGAGCGTCTTGTATGATATCAGTCTTTGGTTGTTTTTCTTTTTAATGTTTAATAAGTATCCTCTCTATAGACACCTATTTGAGAGAGCCAAATTATACTATGCTTGCTCCTATGCTTCACTTAAAAAATTTAGAGCTTCGTAATTGCTCTAGTGCTTCACTTATATCTTTTTGAGCACGGTGTGCTTTGCTATCTTTGAAGAAATTCTCTCTAGTTTCACTTAGATTATTTTGACGGAAAGAAAATTTTATGCTCGTGTTCTTCACTTATATTTGTTTGAGCTTATCAAAAAAACATATGAAACTAGTACCAAAGTGATAGATATTCAAGAAGGTTATAATAAGAACTTCCATGAAGCTCATTGGACAAAATAAACATGATTCTTTGTAATAGTTTTGAGATATGATGATAGTGATATGTGAGTCATGTTAATGTGTAATTATTTTTAGGAAGAATATTTACGTTAAGGTTTGTGATTCCCTATGCAAGCACAAAAGTCAATAGTTATGCAATGAAATTACATCCTACTTGTGGTGCATTATTCGGTGTTAGTTATGCTTAATGCTCGCTTATATGATTTTTCATTTCTTGGTTGGTTGCTTCCCAGCCTATTTGCTAGCCTCCACTTGTACTAAGTAGAATTACTACTTGTGCATCCAAACTCCTTAAACCTAGTTTTGCCATATGACTCCACCATACCTACCTATATGCGGTATTCCGTTGTCGTTCTAATCAAATTTGTATGTGCCATCTCTAAATTTTCAAAATAAACTTATCTTTTGTGTGCCCGTACCACTCATGAGGCGGTGAGGGGTGGCTGTTATTTGTGTTATTATAAATATGAGTGTTTATTCACTTGTCATTGCATGAGAGTACGGCAAAGGTATTAGGGATGCCCAGTCCTGAAATAAAAAATGAATTTGATTTATGTTGTCAAATAATAAATTCCTTGGAAAGTGTTGGTATGGAGGGCACCCGTGGATACGGTTAGACATGGATTGTGAAAGAATGGTGGAAAAAGGAATAAACTTTAATTTCTATTTGGGAACCGCCTATGATATATCTAGCATGGAAAGTATTGTGAACTCTAAGTTGTTTTCATTGACGGGAAAAGTATGCCTCTCAAAAAAACAATTATCTCTCAATTTAAGCTATGAGCTCTTGCACCTCTACAAATCCCTACTTCCCTCTGCGAAGGGTCTTTCTTTTACTTTATGGAAAAAAATGAGTCTCCATCTTCTCTTATAAAGCACCAACTAAGGGGCACTATGATCGTACTTGAGCATTGGATCTAGCTAATATGTGAGTGTATTTCATAAATGGATCAATGATTGATCATGATGGGCTAGGGCTAACTTGCTTTAGTATTGATATTATTAAAGGCATGGTAGCTTGTTGGTATGCTTGAGTATTGAAGTCTTCATGTCAAAACTAGACTATTGCTTTGAATCATTCAAGTCCAAATTTCCATGCTACAAAAGAAAGAATATATGATGAATATGATAGGTAGCATGCCACAACAAAAATTCCGTTTTCAATTGCTACTTTATCAAGATGAGTTGTATGAGAAAGAGTTGATGTTATGATGCTAGGAAAAGTAATAGAAACTATCATTGATCAAACTTATGCACTTTGCTAGCATTCACACTTGATAAATTATTTCTTTGATCATTTACCTACTCGAGGACGAGTAGGAATTAAGCTTGGGGATACTGATACGTCTCCAACGTATCTATAGTCTATGAAGTATTCATGCCATGTTTACAACAATTTTTATACGGTTTTGGTGTGATTTGCATGGAACTAACCCGGACTGACGTTGTTTTCAGCAGAACTACTGTGGTGTTGTTTTTTGTGAAGAAATAAAAGTTCTCGAAATGGGCTGGAACTTTTTGATGATTTTTTGGAACCAAAGAGACCCCAAAGCTTTGTGGGAGGGCCAGAAGAGCCACAAGGAGGGCACAACCCACCGGGGCGCGCCTGGGCCCTTGCCCGTGCCCCGGTGTACCGTGCTCACATTGAGGCCCATCTTCGTGTGATTCCAACACCCAAAAATCCTATAAATAGAGAAACCATCAGAAATAATGCTACTGAGATTGTCCACACACGAAACAATCAGCTTGATTACCTCTGTGGGGAGCGAATTCCAGCCACTCCTTCGGCGGACGCTGCTCGGTTCTGCCATTGTTAGTGTTTGGGTTTCACAAGAGGGGGATGCACCTAGCAGGGATGGAAGATTGGACAATTATGTGTGGACAAGGATGGAGAAGCGAATATGTGCTGCGAGAAGTGCACAGGTGATGATGACAATGTAGCAGTAGCACGCCGCTTGCCTTACGAGACACATCCTAGCAGCGTAGGGTCATATCGATGCCAGATAACTTGCTTGACTTATCACAGTACTAGTACAATAAACTATAATACCTACTACTATACCCGAGTAGCATACTGGAGTAGGACTCTGCTCTACTACTAGCACCTGAGGAGTAGTGTATTATTGTACAATAGTTACAAACTTCAATGCCTGAGTTTGGAATGACTACAAACCGCCATGGGGTGCTAACTCCAATCCCCAGCAAACATTCGCTGGGAAACATGGCAGTTGCAAACGCCAACAAAAAAATTACAGTACGTGTGTAAGGGTGGTGGTTTTGTGAAATACCATGGCCTAAAAAGAGGCCACCGTCGGATAGAAATCTGACGGTTATGTGGGATTCGCCAAGATTGGGCTCATGGCGAACAATCGCCAAATATCATTACTAAAAAAGGTTAAAACATTCGGGCTAGAACTTGCACCGGCTGACCACTAACAATGATATTAACATAGTTGTAAAATGGTCAGAGAACGTGTGTACGAGGTGTTTGGAATTATATGCAAACTAGCAAGATGCTCGTGCATTGCACGGAACATCAAGATGCATTTTTTACAGAACACCTGTTGTGATTAACCTATGCACGCGTAATCCCATGTGTACAAAATGATATGTCGAGAATTTCATCGAAAAAATGATATCTCGAGAATTTCATCAAAAAAATGATATCTCGGGAAAGGTGAGAGATAAGGTGAGGAGGAGTGGGGTGTGGTGGTGATTGGTGGTGGGATTTAGCAGAGGCATGGGGTTGGACGACACCGACAGTGGACAGCATGCCAGATTGTTACAGAGGCTTCCTTTTTTATTAATCAACAATGAAGTTGTGGGAGATAAGGATGAATGAGAGAGGTGCATGTATCCTTTTGGAAAATTGCCATAGTTTGCTATCTATACGTCAGATATAGATCGGACGGTCTGTATTGGAAGATGGCAGGCACACCATCATCACGAACTCGGTTTTATAAGAGTATAGAAGAGTAGACATAGAGAGTATGTCGGTGCAACAAACCCTGGGTCTGTTGCCCCATACTGTGCACAGGCCCAAGGGAAAGTTTACCACACCAGCATCAGATCAAGACACGAAGGAATCAGCCCTTTGAGGAATCAGAGAGCTGGCCAAGGAGATTAACACAACCAAGAGAAGCCAAAGGGGCAAGACATCACCGGAAGAAGGGCCCTCCTTGACGGGCATACGAGCCTGGCGGGGTTGGATTGCCTCGGAAACAAGCTTCCAACATCACCCCGGCATGCCTATCGGGGGGACTCATGGAGGAAAAGCACCACCTCACAACAACACCCATCGTCAATTAGTGCGGTGTCAAGCTCCTAAATGGCTTAGTGGCAGTCCCCTGCCACATGGCAGCCACTTCCTATAGAAAAAGCCTACAAATGACACATGTCCTATGACGTGTCAAGCAAGCAGGAGCGAAGCTGGCGAAAACAGCCCGGCAAGGCTTGTCGGGCGAGCTATGATGTGACACTAAGCGGCCCATTTAATGCACTCTGTCAGCCTGCAGAGTTAGGTATGATAGCACTATTTGCTATCTAATCAGCCTAGAAAGACTTATTTTCCACAGTGGTGACACCTTAATCTATAAAAGGAGGCCCATGGCAACCATGGAAGGGATTCGGCCATTCAAAGCCACACACACTCATACGCGCGTGACTGCTCTCGCCCCGTGGGAACCTTGCTGGGCAAGAGCGTCAGGCTCATTTCCACCATTCCACCATCAATCCACCAAAGCAGTAGTAGGGTTTTACGCCTAGCGATGACCCGAACCTGGGTAAAAACTGCTTGTGCGATGTCCACCGCGGTGCACCAAGTTTTCCTCTCTTTATGCAACGTGCCCTCCCCCCCCCCATCGAACCAAAAAGGGACCCCTGTCCCATAGTTGGCCGTGGTTTTCCCACGACATCTTTGGCGCTCCAGGTAGGGGGGTCACTTGCGCGAACCCAAGAGCTTGAGCACCGCATTATCTTCATCACCAACTTCACCGTCTTCGGCTCCATCAACTATGGCACCCAAGAAGAGGTCTGGTGCCGCCGCTCATCCGTCCACTTCGAGGGCCTCAACGCCTGCATCCCGTGACGCACAGGGGAATGTGGGGACGCACGGGAGTGCAGACGCTGTGGGGGACGTGGTCGAAGCAGGCGGCGTCACTACCACACACCCCGCAGCCGAAATAGGAGCGGGAAGCACCGGGATAGAGCAGCATCAACAATAGCCCAACAGTCACTCTCCACAAGGTATGAAAAGAGAAATATTCCATCCGTACCTCCTCCTCCAGCCAAAGAGCGCAGTCATGGCGGTGTCGCTCGTTCTAGGGCGAACCGCAACTCTCCGGCTGCTCCCGTCGCGGGCACGACCGCAGTGCATGCGCCACCCCCGGCACAAGCTAAACAACCCATTGTGCTCGACGGAGCCGCTAGCCCTCAAGCGCCACCTCCTCGCCCCCCATGCCATCCAAGCAGCAGGATCCCAGCAATGAGGGCACAGCGTGGTCGCCACTGGAACTGTCTGGAGCCGGGCGACGCTGCGGTCCACATCATTATCACCTATGCCAAGCACCGCCTCGGAGGCTACGACGCGGACCCAACTACTGTTGTCGTAGTAGGTCACGTTTTCTGTCATGCATGTACATCCATGACAAATTTATGATAGAATGAAGATAGTCATACCTGTGCTGTCGTAGAAGTGTTCCATGACATTACCAAAAGGATCATCACAGAAGTGTCCACTTCCATGATGACAAATCGTGCGTCACAGAACTGCTTTCGTCAAGGGTGACCGACACGTGGCATCCACCGTAACGGAACACTGTTAAGCTATCGGGTCCAGTTTTGGATCTGATAACCCGTTAATAGCACCGACCAATGGGGATTTTCCACATGTAAAATCATCATTGGCTCGAGGAAACACGTGTCGGCTTACCGTTGGGACAAATGTCATCCACTCATTGGACCAAAAGCACTTATGATACGTCGACACGTGGCACAGCCCAACAGAGGCCCATTATTGTGAAAAGGCCGGCCCGTTTGACTTGGTCAAAAGGTGGAGGGCCGGCCCACGGCAAGCCTATTAACGGCATGTTCGCATATAGCCCATTTACAGCCCGCTAACCCAGGGCCCGTTTATGGCCTATCCGAATTAGGCCCAGTGGCATCATCTGGGCCGTCCAATATAATTCCAGCATGTTTTAACTTCCGGCCCATGTATGGCCCATGATGTCTTTTGGCCCATATGAGGCCCTTAGTAACCGTCGTCCCATTAACGGCCGTGGTAAAACTGGCCCGTAATGAACAGTGTATCACTTTATACCCATTAACGGCCCATTATTCCGTTGGGCCGTTTCCAGCCCATGTTATCTTTTGGCCTTCTCAGGGCCCATTTATTCTTGGGCTCATTTCCAGCATTCGCTTACTTTCGACCCGTTACTGTCATTTTCTGCTTGTGGGCCAAATACAGCCCGTGGTTACAGTCGGCCCGTTTGTGGCTCGTTAATACGTTGGGCCATTTTCATAGCGTCATCAAATACGACCCATTTATTCTTGGGCTCATTTCCAGCATTCGTTTACTTTCGGCCCGTTACTGTAATTTTCTGCTTGTGGGCCAAATACAACCCGTGGTTATAGTCGGCCCGTTTGTGGCCGGTTAATACGTTGGGCCATTTTCATAGCGTCATCAAATATGGCCTATTAATGACGGCCCGTTATGGTCGGCTCATGAACGGACGATTTCAACTCTAGCCCATTTACGGCCATAATGTGGTCTGTTATTGGCCCATGTTTGGCCAACCAATCATACTGCCCGTGGAAGGCCCATTGATGATACGGCCCGTAGAAGGCCCATTGTGTCTACGCCCCGTAGAAGGCCCATTGTTTCTACCGGCCGTAGAAGGCATATTGTCTCTACGGCCCGTAGGAGGCCCTTGTTAAGTATAGTAAATATGTAGCCCATTGTTAATGTGGCCTGGTTTTAAAAAATAGGTTATTGTGGCCACCAGAAAAACACAGAAAAAGAACTGCAGTGACTACATGCAAACAACTAAACAAGACAATAAGGAAATAAATAAGCAAGCAATTAACGCTAGCCTATTACCGCTATTACACATATTACATCCACTGGGCATCAAAGTTCACCACCAGTGCAAATATAGGGAACAAAGTAGCATATTACATACACTAGCCATCAAAATTGGCCACTAGTGCAAATAAACACGGCAACAAAACATGAGCATAACTGAAACAACTTCAGCAGAGCTCAAGAAACGTGGTCTCCATCATGCTAGCAATAAGCTTAGCAAGCTAATTAGCTTTGTCCTATTTGGCGCTAAAATCCTCCAATGCTTACTATTGCACCAGAAAGTATGTATCTGAATGCTCCAGGGACTTCCCCAGTCCTTCCGCTTCTTGTCACAGCACAGCTGATCGATGTCTTTCAGCTTGTAGTTGAGACTCAAGAAACCGAATGGATTCAGACAGTGAGTTTGAATAGCTTGTGCAAGCGGTAGTGGCTAGTAACTCCAACACTAAACCAAGACAGGGCTTTGGGGTTGTCTCACTGTCTTTGAGATAGTCTTCCTTAGCTGTTTTATCAGCTTTGTTCGAGACCAACAAGGATGTGTCACTATCCTGAACCTTATCTGCATTACTTCCTTTATCATTGCTTAATAAGGCACTCTTCCCCAATATTCTGTCAGCATTCTAAAAGAAGAAACAAGCAGACACATAATAGTTTAGCATGTACTAGTATATGAAACTCATTTGGGTGAGCCAGTTCATTAGTAAGGTGGACAGGATTAAACTACCAAGTCTTCTATTACCAAGTACTAGTACATAATAAAAGCATCAAACAAACATATATCTATGTCCTATGGTCACTACATTGTCTTGCCAAATCAAAATAGAGACATGGTTCAAATCATATCAGTTCAAGACAAAGCAGTAGTGAAAGCATACAAAGCGTGGGAAACTACACGGCACAACAAGATTTCAGATGGGTACCACGGGTCTACATGTACAACAACACTATTTGCTTTGTTGTGATGCTAGTAATGTGCATGATATGAGAAGTCAACTGTATACACAGTTGAAATTGAAATCAAGAGAGCTATTGATAAGAGCAAGCATGTTAAAGAAACATGCGTGAACATACCTGCTATGCCATTGGAGTTTCCATTGGATCCTTCAATTTAAAAATAAGATTGTATGAGAAAATACAGTTATACAAGAGCAATGTAGTATGCACGATAGCAATCATAATTAAAAAAGGCGCGCCTAAGCAAGCGCTTAAGCGCGCCTAGGCTCTAGGCGTTGGCGAAATGCATTGCGCATAACTACGCTTAATCTGTGCATAACTACGCATAACATGCGCTTTGGTCAGTAAAGCGCAAGGCAGTGGCAAAACACACAATTGATGCCTAGCGCCTTTTGGAACTATGATAGCAATGGAATCTTAAATTAGAACATATGTTCTTCAGGTTTAGGCACTTGTTCTACATGAACAGAATACAGTAAGACGCAAGAATATAGTACTTAAAATAGAAAATGAGCTCATAGATCTTACCACATTCTTGGTTCGGGACTAGTACAGAACAAGGCGTTCCCAGTCATCGTCCAGTAAATGTGTCTCAGGGGAACGTAAGGGAATTTGATGAGTTTCTTTGCCGGTGAAGTACGTTTTCTTCAGGTAATTCCGATACTGCCACCAAGCATTCTTAAAGATAGGAGAGGTATTAGCACAGGTTACCTCATCCTGAGTTTCCAAATCAGTCCTTCTCTATGGAGAAAAATGGGAAAATTTGCTGTATTATAACCATCATGGAGGTAGGATGTATGGGACAAAGCAAAGTAATTGCCATGAATAACATTACTTACACATAACACATGGACAAACACCTGCAACTGGCATTTTCCTTCATCTTCAGTATAATATTTCTAAGATGGGAAGATACGCGCATACGACTTAACAACATCAAATGCGGTAGATGCTAAAGTACGACTAGCTGGTTGTGCTTCCACCACAGGAATAGGCGTACTAACTAGTGGAGTTGGGGTTCGCCGTGGTAGTACTGGCCCTTTGCGCACTGGAGATGCCTTACTAACTGCTCTTGTTTGGGAGCTCTATGGTGGAGATGGTGTTGTGTTAATAGGAATTGGGTTACTATCTGCTAGGGTTGGGGTTAGATTGGGTGAAGCTGGTTCTCTGTCCATTGAAGTAGGGGTACAATCTGTGAGAGTTTGGGCTATGTGTGGTAGGGCTGGTTCTCGTGCATGTACAACCAGGGCGCTATCTCCACCAAGAGGTAGCATTGTTTTATTTGAAGGCCGTGTTTTTAGTCCGCTAGATGCTGGCATCACCCGCTCCAATTCAAATGGCTGATAAAAAGGAAACATAGTTGAATGTACAGACATTGTATGAGAGAAAGATGCAATAGATAGTGTGGCAAAAAGAGGACATGAAATAGTTGACATGTATATTGTTTAACTAAAAGGGATAGCATGACATAATTTGACATATATGATGTCTATCTAAACTAGATAGCATAGCATAACATAATTCAAAGATATGATGAATAACTAAAACGTTGTGCCAAGTTAGAGCATACACCTCGGTGGGGGAATAGGACTGGTCATCTGTCTCTGAATCCATCTCTGAGGAGCTATCGGGACCCAACAAGAGATCTGTTTCGACAGGTAGCACTGTCTGCTCTGAAGGCCTTTTTTTACTCCAGATTTTTCAATCTCCCACCCAAATGGTTGATTCACAGGAAGAGTAGTTTAATGTACAAACATTGTCGACAAATGGAAATGTAATGAAGAAAAGGATGGGCAAGATATCATTCAAATATATGATGCCTTGTTAAACAGGATGGCATTGCACATTTCACATATATCATGGCTGGCTAAAAGACATGAGACTCCATAATTCCCATATATGATATAGAAACTAAACAGGTGGCGACAGAACATGTCTAAACTAAGCAGATGACATATATGATGTCAAAAGTAGGCGCTGCAAGGCAACATATGCATTATATGACTAACATCATCATGCCAAGGTAGAGCAAACACCTTGGGGGGTAAATAGGAGTGGTCAGCAGCATCTGAATCCGCCTCAGAACAGATATCTTCCTCTGGATTACAATCTAGAGAGGGGTGGGGAGGGTTTGCCATGGAACCCACCATGGAGCGATGTCTGCATGACATGTATTGCCGTGCAAAACTCTTCTCTTTTTCTCTACATGTTCAGCATGACTGTGTACAATATCTGACATGCATACGACAAAAATATGGTGAGATTATGTAAGGAGAGCAGGTAGAAATTTAGAGTGATGGTAACAACCAGTGGATGGATCCAAAAATAATGATAGCAGGCTGATGATTGCTTTAATTTAATAAAAAGCCAGATGATGATTGCTTTACTATTTGTTTCCCACCCAAGATGAACAACATAGGCATACCCTAGGTGACCAGATATTAGACAGAGATACTATTCATTGCTTCCTCGATATGTGCCCCACAACTAATTTAGAACTCAAGTTTGAACATTAATTTGGACCTGACTTGGAGTCCAAGAGGTGAACAGGATGATAAAGTAGCAGGTAATTTTAAGCAATGCATAACATAAGCATAATCAAAAGAGTGCGACCTCTCTTGTGGACCCGTGTACTCCTCAGGTTCATATGCTGAGTCGATGATAGTGATGCCGCTGTGGTGGGTGCCGGCGGCAGGGAAGGAGATCTAAGGAGGCGAAAGACGGTCAGGAGTCGTGATGTCTGGTTTGGTGGATGTTTCTGTCGATGGAGCACCTCAGGTGAGGTGGACGGCGTCGCGGCAGGAGCAGCACAAACCACACAAAGTTCCCTTCGACACCTACCTGTAACTGAAGTAATTCTGTAAGGGCTCATTTGGCTTGCATGATTCTGAAAACGCAGGGATAGGAAAAACACCAGAATAGGATAGGAATGCACATGGTAACTAGAGCATTTGTAAACACATGATTTCTGTCAACTTGGGTGTTTGGTTTACAGGAATTGAAGAGCAGAGGAATGCAAAGAAACATGGACAACATAAAGTGAAACCATATGAAAGTGTGTACAGTTAGAATGTTATTCTGTCACTAATGCACTTGGTCTTGTTTTCATGCATAGGATTTTGAAAAGTAGGTCCTGGTGGATGTTTTTCTTAATTGAAATCAAAAAAATGCATGAATAATTAAATAGTAGAGTGCCATTGGAAAATTCCCTATTGCCATGTTTTTCCGTCGAACCAAAATAGCCCTAATGGATCGACATGAATATATAGTAATAAGTGATGCAACAAGTGTGCAACCTCTTTGTCGTAGCCGTGTCGACCTCAGCATCATTGGGTTGGTCGCTGAAGCAGTTGAGGCAGAGGTGGCTGTCGGAGGTGTGGACGAAGATCTGAGGAATCTGTAGAAGGCTTCCAGGGCACTGCTCTGTTGTGATGGATCGTTCTGTCATTGGAGCAGCCACGGTGAGCCGTAAGACGTCAAGGCTGAAGCAGCACAAGACAGACATCGTCAATCTCAAGTAGGATTCTAATAGCATCTCCAATAGATGATGTAAAATAGATGTAAAATTTACATCACCAAAAACTACCTGACTACAACAGATGAGGTAAAAATTGTTGACTCTGAACTTAACTGTCGAAACTAAAATTAACTATGGAATCTGAATGTTACTGTCGAAACTGAACGCAATGGTAGCAGAGAGGCACTTGACATGTAGTTTCGGGAGGGCCTGCATTTCATCTTCAATCTGCACCCCCCCCCTTAGGCGCCAGCCACCACCGGCCGAACCGCCGGTCCCAGCGCCGCCTCACTGCCCGGAAACAACTCCCCACCGCCGGTCCGCCGCCGCCCCGAAACAACTCCCCACCGCCGGTCCACTGCCGCCCCGGCCAGCCCTATAAGC
>LR738712.1:232242956-232263380 GCA_902687465.1 Secale cereale
CCCCCCCCCCCCAAAAAAAACCCTCACGAACCGACACACTATATCTCTGTACGTTTGTATCTCTCTCACACAACCCCACGTAGGTGGTGTACGTATACAAGAAGAGAATAGGTGCACCGTGCACGTACTCACGCTTCGTGCCCAGCCACACCCACGTGGGTACACGATGGAGCTCATTTCTGTATGAAATGGCAGCCCACGTGCTAATTTGAACGCGTGTAGCGGTTGTTTACCAACGGAGGTCGTGTACCACGCGTGCACGAAACAAAGTTCGACTTGATGCGTTGGAAGATTATTTTTAAATAAAGTTATATCGCTCAATGGCACATACACAAAATATAAAACGATTTTTATGGAGAAAAAGGTAGTCCGCTCATCTATATAGAATGGAGCCTCCTTGTCTGGTTTGTCTCTCTTCAGAGTATCTCACACAAGGCTGCGGTGGCCTCTCTCTCTCTCACCGTTGGTCACTGATCTGGCCGCATCCCGTCCGCCGGCGGAAAGGGAGGACATGCATCGTTTCTCCGTTCGACGGCGCCGAGGCAGCACATCCCGATCTGCGGTACACGTCATTCTCTCTAACCAAGATCCGGCATGGTAGGGCCTACGCCACCTACTCGTTGCCACAGTATGGGCAGATTCCGCCCGCCGCTGCTCACCTAGTTACGTCCCGACGACCTCCAGGTATCCCCTCCGGCCTTGCTCCACTGACCGTCTTCCCACGTCGCTGCATGTGGATCTTCCATAGTTCTTTGCCCAAAACGTAGCTCGTTTGGCATACTTTCCATATTGCAATCTTGTCCTCACACCGTTTTAGACAAACACAACCGTGTTGTTATCTTCCCTTAGGACAAGGAATATGCTTCTCTTTTGTCATCGCATGTGTCATCAACTGTTATTGGCCTGTAATTGTTTCCTTTCTACCTCTTTTTTGCAAACAGGGCTATCCATTTCACCTTGTTGCTATTGCGACCTTTTGGTGAACTGCACAAATCAATTTTTTCTTAGGAGTGTTTTGTGCAGTTCTACCAAAGTGTCACACTAGCAACGTCTCTACATTCCAGTGCGACTGCACAAAGGGAGATTGGTTTTGCTCTATCCTCCTCATCCAACTCCGAGCCTAATCTTCTCCAACTAGTTAGTCTTAAGAGAGACTGCAAAGGTGACCGGCTTCTATTTGTGTGTTTATTGTTTCATCAGAAATCCTCTACTATCGTAATCACACTTAATATCTTTGGAACAGGGACGCTCAGCTCTATTTTAGTGGAACTGCACAAAATGATTGGAATGTTGCATGCTCCTGACAGCTACTTTTTTTCCCAATATGCCTTGTTGATTTAGACAGAGCTGGGGGACGTTGCTGCCAATGAAAGCATGGATTAATTTTAATTTAACACCTTCTCACAACGTTGTCTTCAGTTGTGATGTAAATATTAGCTCTGATTAGCAAGGAAGTTAGTTTTTTATTGTTTCCGAAGAGCATCGATGGCAAGACACACGAAACAAAAGCTGAAAGCTCACACCATTGTACAATTTCATGTCGCTGGAAAATTATTTGTATAGTACGTCAATTATGTAAACAAATGCTGGAAGCTTGATAGCATTGCTAGAAGCCACTTCGGCATCCGGGTCCATGTGCCATGCACAAAATTATACTCATTCGTTCCTAAATATTTGTCTTTTTACAAATTTCAAATGGGCATATTTTAGAGTGTAGATTCACTCATTTTGCTTCGTATGTGTACTCCCTCCGTTCCTAAATATTTGTCTTTCTAGATATTTCAACAAGTGACTACATATGAAGCAAAATGAGTGAATCTACACTCTCAAATATGTCTATATACATCAGTATGTAGTAGTCCATTTGAATCTCTAAAAAGACAAATATTTGAGTAGTCACTCGTTGAAATCTCTAGAAAGACAAATATTCCGGAGTATATTTAAGAACCGAGGGGGTAGTGCACAGTCGCATGGGAGACTCAGACCGGTCGTTGCGCCACATTAATAGTGAGCAATGAGAAGTCAAATCATAAACTCCACCTTTCCCACTGTAAGTTGCTCGGAAGAAGCAACCATCAATACGATCTTCTTTGAATCCGCTCAAACTGCTCCATCGTCACTGTTTATAGAGCGCGCTTCAGAAAAAGAGAAAATCTCTGGGACCAAGGCGACTAGCGATCGGCCTGAAAAATAGCATTGGTAGTTATAGCACGGCGTCTATTACTAGAGGAAATAATGTGTACACACATGCATGCAGTGCTTCCACCCGGGGTACACACATGCATGCACTTACTCCACTCCGTAGTACTACATCGAGAGAAAATTGTGGTTACCACGCCCTAATTAATTGAGCATTAAACCAAACGCGTCTAAAGTCTCTTTGGTGGTGGAAATGCATTGAGAGAAATGCATCATAATGAAGCGCGCCATGTAAACTGTGACGGAGGGAGGAGTAGTATGAATGTGCAAAACCAAGTATGTGTATGGCCAGTCGGTCAACTCACCTCCTCTTGGCATATCAATAACATGTGGGACCGGAGTGTGAGCAAACCGATCTCAATTGACAGCAAAATGGCCAACCCGCCGTTCCTTGGGAGAGACGAGGAGCGGGAACACACAGACGGGCTCGCACGGAGGCCAAGATATATTCGAGCATGGTTGATCGATATCATCATTACATGTTGGGCTGCCGTTTTCCGCCCTTCTCCGGAATAAATGTGTACTTTATCAGAGATTAAAGAAAAATAAGAATACAGAGGCTCCACCATGCGGTTCTAGTAGTAGTACTACTCGTACTAGTAAACCTTGCGCTTGGCTCTTCGCCTCTTCGTGAAGTCGAACAATGATGGTATTCCGCATGTTCGGTGCTACATTATATGCCTCTGGCAATCTGACACCGAATGAACTGATGCATGTCCACCGCCTGGGCGAGGGTACGTTGCATTAGTCAAAAGGCGTAAGCGAGCTTCACCTTGTCCTGCAAGCTTCTCCTCATTCTACGAGTTGACGGGACACACCAACAAGTAGTGCTAGTCCATACTCCCTCATTTCCGGTTAATATGGCTTAATCTTTTTTGCGAGTAAATGAGAGAGCTTTATTCATATATAAGCATTCTTAGGACGATCAACCAAGAAACTGGTCACTAGGAAGCAAGGTACCCCGCAAAAAAAGTAGGAAGCGAGGTGTTTCATCAAGCCAGCTCTTGGCCACATTCAAAGTGCAGCAAGCACGGTTCGCACAAAGATGCACCGCAAGGTTTGCTGACCTGTTTACATGCTAAATAACAAAAAAAAGAGGAAATATTACCGAGCGCTGATACGTCCAAAACGTATCTATAATTTCTGCTTGCTCCATGACACTTTTGGGTGATATTGCTATGATATTCATACACTTCCATACACTTTTGATCATATTTGGACTAACTTACTAATCCAGTGCACCCCAGTGCCAGTTTCTGTTTTCGGCTGTTTTTGTATTTCAGGTTTTCACGTTTCGAGAACTGCCCAGAAAAATCCAGAAAAATTATATAAAAAATCAACGTTCCGGAAACAACACTGCGTCCGAAGGGCAGCCTGGGGGGGCCACCAGGGCTCCAGGCGCCCTGGCGGCGCTCCCCCCTGAGCCGCGTCGGGTGGGAGCCTGGGCCCCCCGAAGCTCCCCCGATGCCCTACTTTGGCATATATTTAAAGGGTCCTCCGAAACCCTCAGAACAGAAACTCTTTTCGCAATCCCATCTCTGTTCTGCCGCCGCCGCCGCTTCCAAGATCGGGAGCACCAGGAGAACTCTTCCCGGCACCCTGCCGGAGGGGAGGATCACCACCGGGAGATTCTCCACCACCATGGACGCCTCCCGGATGACTCGTGAGTAGTCTCCCTTGGACCATGACTCCATGACCAGTAGCTATGTGATGTTCTCGTCCCGTTCTTATGCTTCACTAATTAGTCCTCGTGAGCTGCCCTACATGATCGAGGCACCTATGTAATCCTTATGTTGTTGCTATGTTGAGTTTGCTGGGTTGCGATGGATTATGAGATTATGTTCAGATTGATCTTGAGTAATATATTTGATTCACCTCTTTTATATTTTTGTTCATAAGTAATTCTTGCATGTTCTCCGTTGTTATTTATTGCTTTGGCCGAGTAATAGGTAGTGACTCCAAGAGGGAACGTTATGCTCGATTGTGGGTTCATGCCCCTCGATGACTAGCTTGAGTGACAGAAACATGAGTCTAGGGGATGTGCTATTTCCACAAGGGGGGAAACAACGGTGCTTGTGCCCGCGGGTGCAAGGATTGTTTACTTTACGCAAAGTTCTTTTAATGCAGTTGTCTGTTGCATTGAGTTTACACTATGGGTGGGACTCACAACTTAATACCAGCGAGATGTTCTGGATAGATATCTCAAGGTGGATGATTAGTAGTAGATATTGATGGATTTCGATCTACTTACTTTGGCGTACCGCCCATGCTTTGAACCTCAACCTTTCTTGCAATGTAGTCAGCATTGGTTTGCGTTCGTGGTCCTGTCAATTGCCCAGCTGTAATTTGTTTACCTCACATAGCTGTTTTATCGTCTTTTGGGAGAGAGACATCACTAGTGAACATCATGAGACTCCGGTCCATATTACCATCATTGATCACATCCACTATTTACTTTTCGCTATTTACTTACTATTACAAAACATTATCTATCACTACTATCATTGCTTTTAATCCTTTGTGAACTACAAGGCCGGAGGGATTGACAACCTCTCTGTACTCGTTGGGAGCAAAGTTATTTGTATCTGTGTGCAGGTCCACGTTGATTGCTACTAATCTGGCGCAGTAGCAATTGACACCTACTTGTTGAACCTAGGAGTCTCTGGGGATTCGATCCTTGGCATCTTTGCTAAGGGAAAACACTTCTACTTACTGCATCTTACACCTTCCACTTGGGGTAACCAACGAGGGGTTCGAGGCCCATCAAGCGCTCTATTTGTAACAGGATATGAGCCAGAATTAAGCGAGAATTGTGGCGAGTGTTCCATGCAATCAACTTCCATTATCACATGCGAGAACCCTCGAAGAGAACCAAATGTGTTGAAGATTGCTTTATCACATTTTAAAAATATAATAAGAGTGCAGACGCTCCTCCATCTGGTTCCTAGTGTACCTCTATAGACTACTATAGTAGTAGTACTAGTACTAATAAACTTTGCGATTGGCTGTTCGCCTCTTCGGGAAGTGCAACAATAATAGTACTAGTAGTATAGTGTATGCTTCTGGCAATCTGACACCGAATTAACTGTTGCACGTCCACCGCATGAGCGAAGGACAGCTTGCATTAGTCAAAAGTTTCTCCTTGTCCTGCATGCCACCGCGCGCAAGCTTCTCCCGTCCTGCAAGCTTCTCCTCGTTCAGCAAGTTGACGGGACACAGCAAAGTAATGCTAGTCCATACTGCCTCCTCTCCGGTTAATATGGCTTAATTTCAAATGAGATAAATACACTGTCTGTCACTGTATATTTGTAAAAATATGGTCGGTGGACTTCATAATACGCTCATTGCGCTCAATATACACATTTTCCGGTATTTATACAGTCACTAGCTCACCCTGGCTGAGTATGTGTGTGCATGCACGTGTAGGTTGAGCACTTGAGCATGACCGTTTGTGTTCTGTCGTGTGCTCGGACATGCATGCATTAGGGCATCACGCGCGTTTTTGTGTCCATGTGTACGTGTGACTGTTGCATACACGTAGGGGGCGTACGTGTAGGGGCCACTAAAGGAGCAGTCAAATCACACAGTAAGTTAGTCGTAAGAAGAAACCATCATTTCACTCTTCAATGACACGTACGCAATATAAAATGGTTGATATGGAGAGAAAAAGGAAACCAATATATATACACTAGCAGGAGCCTAAGCTACAAGCCTGCTTGCTTGGGTTGCTCTCTTCACAAGCATAGAACGATGGTGGCCACACCGCTGGTCACATATCTGGCATGATCCCGCAGCTGGGGGAAGGGAACAATGTTCTCCGTAGACGCGGTCGACATCGACGAGGGAGAAAATCCACAGTTGGTGCGTCCCAATTGGGGGTCACCGCGGTATGGGCCGATGTCGTGTCCCAATCTCTCTTCTAGCTACAGCCCGACGTCCGTTTCGAAAATATTAGTGCATGTCAACAAAAATTATACTAGTATCGTTGTTCCGTTTCGAAAAAAAACATATAAGATGTTACTTCTTACCCAAAGGATCTTTATATCCAACAGACATAAAATATACATTCGACTGTTCGAAATTACTTTCACTGCTGATCTGATGTCGAGGTAATTGTTGCATCGTCACCAAAACCCACCATCTCTTAAGCTAAAGTAGACCGAGCTAACCCTATATTAGCATATTACTAAGATAAATAGAAGGCACTGTAGAATCATTTAGGACCTGAGCTTGTCAATCTGAATGTGGAGGGACACCAGCTTAGCCCCGGCCAGCTAGTATAGCCCTGTAAACCAGAAAGGAGTATGTGCCTTTCTAGAGTTTTCAACAAGTGACTAGACTACACCGAGACGGAGTACATATGGAGCAAAATGAGTGAATCTACACCGTAAATAAATACGTAGTTATCTCGTTTTCCTCTCGGCCTTAGTCGCGGTGCACAATATTGAGTATACTAGTATCATCTTGAAATTTACGAAGTCACCATAGGCACCTCGTCATCGACGGGAACGTCTCCTGACACGCGATAGACGCGAGCGGCAGTCGCCTCCATAGGTGCTTGAATGCCAAGGAGGGAGAGAGTAGCGGTTCCCGAGACGTTGAACGGTCAATGATGCATCCTCAAATTACTCTAGATGCAGAGGGAATTTATTGGAGAAGCAAAATAGAGCCAGCACGATGTGAATGCAACAGAGTTTGGATTCTCATATAAAGGCGCCCCACCACTCCAATCCACCTACTCCTTAGTCTTTGCGCAACACTGCTCACTCCAATCCAAGACCAAGTGACCAGAAGCCAGAAGCACCTATGGAGGCGATGGACGCGAGCGGCAGTCGGCTGTGCCAAATCATCCAAGGCGCTGGCCTGCGGCCCCGCACCGCTCAGCGTTTCCAGACGGTGCTGGCGACCGCCGGCGTAGTAGCCCTCGCCGATGCCGGCTTCGCCTCTCGCATGGACGACATGATGGTCAACTCCATCCGCAAGTTCACCGCCGTCAAGAAGCGCGCGGACGACCTTGTCGTACTGCTCCAGCCCACGCGCCTAGGCTCCTCATTGCCTGCCACCCTCATCGGCCTCCATGGTGACGAACTCTTTCAAGCCCTGGTGGCCCTGCAGTTGCCGGAGGTCGCAATGAAGAATGTGCACCTCGAGGCCGCGCTCGTCGCGCAGCGCCTCGCCATGCAAGAAACCGTCGACCTGCACATCCACGTCTATGAGGAAATCGTCTACATAGGCCACTACAAGGCCAACAAGGACAGAAAGACGTTGGCCTTCTTCCAGCGGCTGGAATCTTTGGACGCCATTGTTCATAAGCACGTCGACCTGGCCACGAAAGCCGTTGCTACTTAGCCGTCGTTCGGTGTGCCGGCACCCTGAGTCGAGGAAGTGGACGTCGTCGATGGATGCATCCCTTCTTCTTGCCTCCTGTAACCAGTACTGCATCGCCTCATGGCGTTAATGTTTTATTAGTATCGGAGTATATGGCATTTTTATTCTAGTAGTAACGTTTTCACTGTGAGATGGGGCCGCAGTTGAGCAAACCGACCGTCGGCAAATCCCCACCCCGCCCACCGGGCGTCGGCTGAGTTTAGAATTAGAAGAGAGAAATGAGGGAGAAGAGCTAGCTATAGCACAGACGTTGTTGTCAGATGGGACTCGTGTTGATAGAATAGGAGTACTGAGCACTCATACCTCTTTTTTTAGGGAAAAGAAGTCATATGTCTAGTACTACCACTAGTTGGGTGTGTGCAACCTATACCTTTCATCCCTTTAGGTCTTTTTTTGAACCGCAGCTACGCTTCACCGTACAATTGTTGCCAAACTTGCCTAAGGGAATCTTACCAAACACACACCTAAGTTGGTCAAACTTTCCTAACCTTAGGTGTGGCAACCTTTGGCAAAATTAAGTCTCAAACCAAGCAGCCCCTAAATGTTCTTTCTCAATCACTGCGCAACACTGCTCACTCCAATCCAAGACCAAGTGACCAGAAGCCAGAAGCACCTATGGAGGCGATGGTCGCGAGCGACAGTCGGTTGTGCCAAATCATCCAAGGCGCCGGCCTGCGGCCCCGTACCATGCAGCGTTTCCAGATGGTGCTAGCGACCACCTACATTGTAGCCCTCGCCGACGTCGGCTTCGCCTCTCGCATGGACGAGAAGATGGTCATCTCCATCTGCAAGTTCGCGCCGTCAAGAAGCATGTAGCGAAAGGTCCTACTAGTCCTGCCAGCCACCACGCTCATGCGCGAGGGAGAGACGTAGCTTCATTGACTTACTGCTCCTGCCTTTGCGTCTATGGCAGGTGGGCCCAATAGGTGGTTGGCCCACCTATCATGCAGCCAAAGGCAGGTGCAGTTAAGGCACCGGAGCTCAGTCCGCAAGGGAGAGGGCGTTGTAGTAATCAAACTTCTTGGTCTTGTACGAGTGGTCACGACACATCAAAGCACTGCACTTGATATAAGTCTTTTTACACATTTCAAATGGACTACTACATACGGATGTATGTAGACATATTTTGCTTCATATGTAGTCACTTGTTGCAATCTCTAGAAGACTTATATTTGGAAATGGAGGGAGTACAACGCATTCATGCATGCCGTGACTTCCCTTTTGATACTTGCATGCGTTGATTTGATGCACCTTGCCAAATTTTGACTATAAATTTAACTAACCAAATTTTCATGCATGTCACAAAAAATTACGGGGCTGTTTGGATTGTGACTATGTTTGTCTTATGTTGCCACATTATTTTTCCCACACTTGCCAGACTTGCCTAACTTGAGTTGCTCAAATTGTTAGACACACTTTGGCTTGCCTAAGAGAATCTTGCCACACTTTTTGTGTTTATGACATGTGGGGTTCACTGCTAATAAAAAAATCTTGTCTTAGGTGTGGCTAATAAAAAAGACTTATATTTAGGAACGGAGGGAGTAGAAAATATAAATAATAATGCATGTTGGGGCAACCCATGTTTCTGATAATTTTAGCCGTGGGCTTGTTCACAATTTTTACGAGGGGGTGGTTGTTCATTTAATAGAGGGACTTGTACCAGACTTGAACGATAAAAAGTGCAACCTGGCACACCGTAACACCACTTGGAACAAGCGGGTAGCTATCTCAAAAATCAATCAACAACTAAAAAACGGCGACCTGGCACGTAGTACACAATTTTAAACGATTGTTTTGATGGAGTGAAAAAGGAAAACCACCCCACTACGTATATATAGGCCGGAGCCTCCACGCTTGCTTGCTAGGGTTGCTCTATTCATGCACTCTCATCCTCTCCAGATCTAAACAAGATAGGGGTGGTAACACTGTATTTCTCCCTTCAAAAAACATTGTCTTTCTATCCTCACCGCTGGTTATAGATCCGGACGTATCCCCCTCCACCGGTGAAGGGGAGGAGGGGCAGCGCTTAGGCCGTCATTGACAGCGAGGGAGGAGACCCATTGCTGGCCGCACTGTTATCTCTGGTCGAGCACCGGCGCGGGAGGTCCTCTGATCCCATCGTCGTTGCCCTAGTGTGGGCAGATCCGGCGTCCCGCCACCCACCGATCCACATCCGGACGACCTTCAGGTATATCTTCCTTCGAAACCGCCTTAGCTCTACTTCCCCAGCTTGCTATGTCGCTGCATGTGCATCATTTTGTACCTCGCAGCCCCTCTCGATCGGATGGTCCAACATCACCTATTTTTTTCTTCTATTGTTAGAGGTAAAGCTACTTCATGGAGTCGAATCTTGTACTTGGTTCAAACAAGAAATAAAGTGGGGGTGGGGGAATTTAGTATGTAGTACATCGGACATGGTACAAACTGGAAGGAAATGGGGTGAAAGTAGTACAGACTGGTCATCCAACCGGTCTCTTGGTCGAAAAGGGAAATATAGGGGTAATGCTGAACACAGTGGTATGACCAGGACTAGATTTGCTATCCACACATAGGAGTAGGTGGCTAGAGTGAACAAAAATGGGACCAACCCAGATATGTTTCTTGGATGTTTGTTTCTCGGGGCAACAAACTATGAATCACCACTTTATGCCCCTGTTTAGGTACATGGTGCGGCAAATTTTCATGTTTTGACCCTTTTTGGATAGAAATTCACGATCTGACCCCGGTTTGAAAAAAAATCGGGATTTGACCCTTTTTCTTACCGCCACCGGCTCTGGCGGTAGGGTCAGACAGGCTACCGCCAGGGCCCCTGGCGGTAGGGTGCTTATACATGTCAGCACTTGGTCAGACGAGTTCCTACCATCTTGATATATGTATTTTATTTATTTGATCCATATGTTTAGATCTGCAACAGTGGCGCAACCATCGTCCATTCATCTCCAACACGACCCTTCTACCTTGCCACTTTCGTACGTGTACGAGTCCTTCCTCGAGCTTCTATAGCCGGTGGGAGCTTTTTCAGACGAGTTCCTACAGGAGACGAGGGCAGTGCGGTGGCATGAGAGGGTAGAACAGATCGCCGACGATGTGAAGTGTTGGTCGCGGAGTGTGAAGGAGTTCAAGAGAGTGACTACAGAGATGGAGGGAGATCCAACTCTCTCCCGTGAGCGCCGGAAGGGACCATTGAAGTTGCCAAGCAGCACTCCAACTGGGAGCTGTGCAATTTGGGCTGGAGGATCTACATCGAGAGCAATGCGGAGGCGAGAGCCAAGATGCCGCCCCAAAGTGCATCGGCATACGATACCATCAGTTGGGGAAGGGCGGAGGCGAAAACTCCAGCGGGCAAGGCAGGGTGTGAGTGCTTGAACGGTCGGAAGCCGACCAGCGTTCTGCCTCCTCCTGAACCGGTGGATCTGCTGCCGTATCTGTCTCCATGGCCAGGCGTAACATACGAGGGGGGGGGGGGGTTTACCCGCCCTATAAACATGTCTATTGCATATGCATCTATGTTTTAGTATGGGTTGTCAAACTATGTGGACAAGTTAGCTATTTGCTATTTCCTACTTATGAATCTATGTGTAAACTGTTTGATATTTGCTATGTGGAACCTTTATTAATATGTGAGCTCATATTTTGCTATTTTTTAACTATGTGAAACTTGTGACAAAACAAACAATCAATAAAATTTGTAAAAACCTAAACCCACAGGACCCACCCTATAAACTTGTCTTAAGAACTTGTTGTACCGTTTGTTGGCTTTCTTTGTGAGCTCTTTTGCTTTCTTTGTGAAACTATGTGATAAAACTTTACAAAAGAAACAATCACTAAAACAATATGTGAGCTCATATTTTCGAGTCTATATCATTGTTGTGATATTGTTTTTGAAAAGAAGCAAAAATTAAACTTGGAAACCAAGAGAAACTTTACGAGGCAAAACCCCAGCCACACCTTACCGCCAGGGGTTCTGGCGGTAGGTTGGCTACCGCCAGGACCCTCGCGGTAGGCTACTTATCCACGTCAGCTCAGGCAAACGGCGGCTGTCGCCCTCCGTCGCACCCTACCGCCATGGACCCTGGCGGTAGCCTATGTAAAACTACCGCCAGAACCCGTGGCGGTAGCGAAAGGGTCAGATCTCGAAAAAAAATTGAACTGGGGTCAGATCCTGAATTTGTATCGCAAAAGGGTCAAAACACGAAAATTTGCCACATGGTGCTGGACGGCTGGTGCACCCGCTGTCCCATGCCCTTATACCAAATATTTAGCTGTTCTTAATCTAATGCCCCTGGTAAAAATGAAGCCATGCCACTGTTATAAGCCATGACAAGTTTAGCCAAATGTTTTTGCCTTTAATTGTTTGAGACTCTGACTGTTTCCTCTGTAGCTTTTTGTGTAAACAGGGATATCCATTTCACCTGGTTGTTGTTGTGACCTTTTGGTGCACTGAACAAAACTCTTCTTAAAAGAAGTGACTTTTGTGATGTTTAACTGAAATGTCAGAATGGAACATTTGGTTCATTTCGGTGGAACTGCACAAAGGGAGATCTGTGTTCCAATCCTCATCATCCATATTGGCACCATAACCTTCCATTAGGTAAGAACGATATTTAATGCATGTGTTCATCTCTATTTTGCGACTGCCATGAGAAAATAATGTTGTTTTTTACTAGTACACTTGTACTCCCTCACTGACAAAACCAATTCTGAAATAGAAGGCCAATCATGTACTTGGTTTCACCAACTGGTGAGGAGAATGAGAAACAGAGCATGAAGAGAAAGAAGAAGAAGAATAAACAGTGCCAAAGCGATCTTGCTGAAGCCAGAGGCCTCCGTCGAGGCCATTCAAGGGCTCCGGCAACGACTACCTTACATGTGAGACGATCCTCCAGGGAGCCCTTCCACTTCTGTTGTCTCACTTAATTAATTAGGAGTACTTAAGTGCCACTAATTTATTGTTGCCTAATTTTCCCGTCGGAGTTAAACAAATCTTTAGTAGCACCCTATGCTGAATCATGTACGTGTGTATGTTTGTCTATGGAGGTGAATCATGTGGTGGAGCAGGGAGGAAATGCTAACTTTACCCATTAAGATAATGAGGGTGCTTCTATTTGTTAGTGTATGTTTCATCAACTAGTCCCACTATTATAATAATCTCACTCTCTCAATATATGTGCCAACAAGGATGCTCGATTTTGGTGGAACTGCACAAAAACTTTGGGTGCTTCATTGCCTCGATAGCTTCCTTCCTTTCCTGTTAGTCGCTAATCTCGGCTTGCATTCTTCCTTTGATGTCATTCGCTTGGATTATCATTACATCGGGTGATTTTAGTAGAACTGCACAAAAATATTAGATGGGCAGGTACTTATTATGCTGCTATGTACTCCAAAGTTCACTCAGACAAGCATCGATGTTGACAAGAAGAAGTGCCTATATTCATTCGAGTATCAACCGGCGTCAACCAATTGTCAATCTCCAAGTATTAGGAGAGTGAATGCCAAAAATATTGCTTGGCGCATAGCCCAGAAAAAAGCAGTCCAGTCTTTGGTCCAAACTTGTGCCTTTTGGTTATCGGCACATATGGTAGCAAACTATATGGCATGGAGTCTAAGATTCCAGACAAGTTGGTTGACGCGTATATTCATCTAGCACTTAATCAGTCTACACGCCAGGTATGCTCCATTTCAGTTGAACTGCACAAAAAATTTGGGTGGTTCATTTTCTCAACCGTCTCCTTTCTCGTCTGCAATGTAGAATTATGGCGAGTTACAGGACCAAGATGAGCCAGTAAACTAGTTGGATGAAAGTAGTGGCCAAGTTGCTCAAACCTCCCTCGACACGAGGCCACTATTTGACGATAAACCTACAAGCAAAGTTTAGATTGTCTGTGCTGCCTCTTATGTACTCGAAAGTTTACTCGTACAAGCATTAATTTTAGCAAGAAGTACCTCCGACTGAACACCATGTACCAGTCTGCAATGTAGAATTTTGGCGAGCTACAGGACCAAGATGATCCAGTAAACTAGTTGGATGAAAGTAGTGGCCAAGTTGCTCAAACCTCTCTCAGCACGAGGCCACTATTGGAGGATAAACCTACAAGCAAAGTTCAGATTGTCTGTGCTGCCTCTTATGTACTCGAAAGTTTACTCGTACAAGCATTAATTTTAGCGAGAAGTACCTCCGACTGAACAACAATTACCAGTCTGTACCCTAGGTAATTAAAGTTTGTCCATGGATCATATTGGCTGTGATCTCAATCATTTGGATGCATAAACATACTGAACATGTGTATATCTGAATCTTTTTGTGAATTATCTATGAATCTTTTTGTGTATATATGAATCTTTTGAGTTGTTGATAGTGAATGTTGGCTATGAATATGAACGTGTCCTGTGAACCTGAGTTTGACATGAATGTTTACCTTTTTTGTTGTGCTTGTGTGTGAACTTGTTAGTATGCCTACTGTGGGGTATGTGACGTGTGGGTGTCAACGGCACACCTTCTTCCCGAGAAGAATTGCACCTGCTTTATTAGGGTAGCAATGGTGCATCAGCTCCTTTTAATCTTTTTGCTCTGTCTTGCCCCCTGCCCCGCTCAACCCCTACCGTAATGTTTTCGGCCTCAAAACAAACATAGTACTTCGTTGTTTTGGGGGCTTGATGAACAATCGAGTGTTGGTTTCTGTAGGTTGGCCCGCCCAGCATATGGGTTGCTGGTCCACCACAGACTAGGAGGCTAAACGTACAAGTTGTATGGTGCAGAGGCAAGTAAAAAAACGCCATCGAGAGCCATCCACTGAAGAAGAAAATCGCTCTTGATGTGCTTCTTCAGTCGTGCCGCCGGCCCCCTCTATAATTCAGTTCGCTCAGTGATCTGTTATCATTTTTTTAGAGGGCGAACAAGTATCAGCTAGGCCTAGGTTTTGTATTTTAACATGTGTAGCCCACGACATACGGTGACAGTGGTTTCAACTTATTTTTTTAGGTCCATACCGGCCTATGGGCTTTTTCTTAAAGATCGGTAGCCCAATGTATTTTTAACCACATTATATATATTTATATTATTACTATTATCGTATATTTTACAGAGACTTATATACACATTATAAAAACATCCCACGTGTTATTAACTTATAAAAGTAAATGTTTAACAGAAGTTGGCAAGGAAAATCCTGCTTGTTTTTGACTTACCAGCAAGGAAAAACCTGGTGATTGCGTACAAAAGCTTGCGAAGATTTTAAGGACCAATGTAATAATAACGCGTTCATTTTTACTTGGAGCAATAACTCGCTAATTTGTTAATTATGTATATAAAAATGTGCCTCTCCGGTTTATTTTTGATATTAATTGCTCCTTCTAACATAACATTATATATATATATATATATATATATATATATATATATATATATATATATATATATATATATATATATATATATATATATATATATATATATATATATATATATATATATATATATATATATATATATAACGAGCCTAGCTAATTCGTGTATTTGAAGGAAGTGCAAATGGGCTGGGATTCTTAGATAATATAAATGGGCCGCATTGACGCGAAATTATTTGTTCACCCAGCCCAGCAAATGGACTGTACATTCTACAAAACATGGGTTAAAAAAATGCCACATTTTTGCAGGTTGACATGTGGGCCAACAGGTCGAAGCCTACGGAGGGCGTTGTCAACTTGGTTGGCATGCACCTTCAATCTCTCATCTTCTTCCTACAGCGTCGCCGGAACTTCCTGGTCCGGCCTCCGGTGGCTAGCGGTTCTGCTTAGGACGCATTGTTGCGAAGCGCTACCCCACCGCCGGCCAAGCTATCCCTCTACCCCTCCTCACCTCCTGTTATTCTCCACCGACTGCAGCCCCATGCCGCACCAGAACCAGTTATAACCCTTTTCTTCCACTCAATCTGCGACTCCACTGTTGTGTCTTCCCATCTCCGAGTCGTTCCCGTCCGGGGCCTCGCCGTCGTCCACTGCCTCGCTGTGCTCGGTGCGGCGTGGTCAACAAACGAGAGTCACCGGAAGAGGACTGTACATGGAGAGCCCGACGGCTGGGACCCACGAGGTCCATGGTCGCCTGCAAGGAAAGTTCCTCCTTATTAAGCTGAATAAAAATGTTTCCTCCACCTGACAGCTGGGACCCACCGGCTGTATCTTTGCACGGAAGGAAGTGCCTCCTTGTTATGCGAAAAAAAAATATTCCTCCCATTGACAGCTGGGACCCGTCAGATTGGGTGGCTGACTTGTGGGCCTACTAAGTGGACGTGTACGCAGGGCTTTGTCAACTTAATGAACAAATGATTCTAGCAGCTGGATGATACGTCCAAAACGTATCTATAATTTCTGCTTGCTCCATGCCACTTTTGGGTGATATTGCTATGATATTCATACACTTTTGATCATATTTGGACTAACTTACTAATCCAGTGCACCCCAGTGCCAGTTTCTGTTTTTGGCTGTTTTTGTATTTCAGGTTTTCACGTTTCGAGAACTGCCCAGAAAAATCCAGAAAAAATATATAAAAAATCAGCGTTCCGGAAACAACACTGCGTCCGAAGGGCAGCCTGGGGGGGGCATAGGGGCTCCAGGCGCCCTGTGGGCGCCCCCCCCTTGGGCCGCGCCGGGGGGGCGCCTGGGCCCCCCGAGACTCCCCCGGTGCCCTACTTTGGCATATATTTAAAGGGTCCTCCGTAACCCTCAGAACATGACCTCTTTTCGCGATCCCATCTCTGTTCCGCCGCCGCCGCCGCTTCCAAGATCGGGAGCACCAGGAGAACTCTTCCCGGCACCCTGCCGGAGGGGAGGATCACCACCGGGAGCTTCTCCACCACCATGGACGCCTCCCGGATGACTCGTGAGTAGTCTCCCTTGGACCATGAGTCCATGACCAGTAGCTATGTGATGTTCTCCTCCCGTTCTTGTGCTTCACTAATTAGTCCTCGTGAGCTGCCCTACATGATCGAGGCACCTATGTAATCCTTATGCTGTTGCTATGTTGAGTTTGCTGGGATCCGATGGATTATGAGATTATGTTCAGATTGATCTTGAGTAATATATTTGATTCACCTCTTTTATATTTTAGTTCATAAGTAATTCTTGCATGTTCTCCGTTGTTATTTATTGCTTTGGCCGAGTAATAGGTAGTGACTCCAAGAGGGAACGTTATGCTCGATTGTGGGTTCATGCCCCTCGATGACTAGCTTGAGTGACAGAAACATGAGTCTAGGGGATGTGCTGTTGCCACAAGGGGGAAAACAACGGTGCTTGTCCCCGTGGGTGCAAGGATTGTTTACTTTACGCAAAGTTCTTTTAATGCAGTTGTCTGTTCATTGAGTTTACACTATGGGTGGGACTCGCAACTTAATACCAGCGAGATGTTCTGGATAGATATCTCAAGGTGGATGATTAGTAGTAGATATAGATGGATTTCGGTCTACTTACTTTGGCGTACCGCCCATGCTTTGAACCTCAACCTTTCTTGCAATGTAATCAGCATTGGTTTGCGTTCGTGGTCCTGTCAATTGCCCAGCTGTAATTAGTTTACCTTGCATAGCTGTTTTATCGTCTTTTGGGAGAGAGACATCACTAGTGAACATCATGAGACTCCGGTCCATATTACCATCTTTGATCACATCCACTATTTACTTTTCGCTATTTACTTACTATTGCAAAAACACTATCTATCACTACTATCATATTGCTTTTAACCCTTTGTGAACTACATGGCCGGAGAGATTGACAACCTCTCTGTACTCGTTGGGAGCAAAGTTATTTGTATCTGTGTGCAGGTCCACGTTGATTGCTAATTGCGCCGTTAGCAATTGACACCTACTTGTTGAACCTAGGAGTCTCTGGGGATTCGATACTTGGCATCTTTGCTAGGGGAAAACACTTCTACTTACTGCATCTTACACCTTCCACCTGGGGTAACCAACGAGGGGTTCGAGGCCCATCAAGGAGTATTTTCTGGCGCCGTTGCCGGGGACTCCACTCTTCAGGATAGGGGAGTTGCATGCTATCTTTTACCTTTGCTTTTTAGTCTTGTTAGTTTACTTTTCATTTTTGCTTTAGTTCCTTTATCGAAAATCACAAAAATAGTTATCTTGCTTGCTTGCTACTATGGGTTCCACCGAGAACACCAAGTTGTGTGACTTCACTAGTCACAACAACGATGACTTTATCAGCACACCTATCACTACACCTGCCACTTCAGCACCTTCATATGAAATTAAACCTGCTTTACTGAAGTTAGTCATGAAAGATCAATTCTCCGGTGCTGGAGATGATGCTGCTTTACACTTGAACAACTTTGTGATATTTAAAAGTACCAAGAAATAGATGGTAATATTGTTAAGCTTAAGCTTTTTCCTTTCTCCTTGAGAGGAGGAGCTAAAATATGGTTTCAGTCTTTGCCTAGAAATAGCATAGATTCATGGGACAAGTGCAAAGATGCTTTTATCGGAAAATACTATCCACCTGCTAAAATTATCCAACTTAGAAGTAACATCATGAATTTTAAACAATTGGATAATGAACACGTTGCCCAAGCTTGGGAATGTATGAAGTCTCTTATCAAGAACTGCCCTACTCACAGTTTGACTACTTGGATGGTTATCCAAACTTTTTATGCAGGCTTGAACTTTACCTCGCGGAACTTGTTAGATTCGGCCGCGGGAGGAACTTTTATGTCAACTACACTTGGTGCTGCCACAAAGCTTCTCGATGAGATGATGACCAACTATTCCGAATGGCACACCGAACACGCTCCAACAGGTAGGAAGGTAAACTCTGTCGAGGAGATTTCCTCCCTCAGTGAAAAAGTTGACTTGATCATGTCTCTACTTTCGAAGCAATCTACTATTGATCCTCGTGATGTTCCTTTAAATTCATTGATTGCTCAAGAACAAGTAGATGTTAACTTTATCTCTAGAAACAATTTCAACAACAATGCTTATAGGAGTAACTTTGGTAACAATCCTAGACCGTTCCCCTCTAACTCTTATGGGAACAACAATGCTTATCCTAGTACCAAGAACTCCAATACTGAACTAGAGACCATGCTTAGAGATTTCATCACTACCCAAAAAGCCTTTAATAAGAATGTAGAAGAGAAACTACATAAACTAGATGATCTTTCTTTTAAGGTAGACCACTTAGCCAATGAGGTAAAATCGCTAAAAATTGAAACTTCTCCTCTTAAGGAGAGGGAAGTCATCCCTATTAATGCTACTCAAATAAAAATTAATGAAAATATTAGGATGATGGCTAAGCTAAAAGAAATATGGGCTAGAGAAAGGGAGGAAGAGGAAAGAATTAAGAGCCTTCCTACCCACCACACTGTTGCTACTATCCAAGTTATTGAGGATGTTCACACTCTTAGCACCCAATGTACTCCTGGTCCCAATGGACCTATTGATGGTGATGCTATAGAAACTACCAACCAAGTGAACCTTAACGACACCACTACTACTTTACTTGATGCTCGTGACCTTGATTTTGATAATTGCACTCTTACCGAAGTTATTGATTTCCTTCACAAAATGTCTAGAGATCCCCGCACTAGCACGCTTAACCTTGCCTTCACAGAGCATATCACTAATGCTCTCATCAAAGCTAGGGAGGAGAAACTTAGAGTAGAAGCCTCCATACCTAGAAAGCTAGAAGATGGTTGGGATCCTATGATAAAAATTTATTTGAATGACTTCTCTTGTTATGCATTATGTGATGTTGGTGGTAGTACCTCTGTCATGCCCAAAAGGATATATGATATGCATAAATTGAAACCTTATTATTCTTGTTCTTTTGGTGTTCGTCTCGTTGATTCTTCCATAAAGAAACCTTTGGGGAGGATCGACGACGTTCTTATTGTTGTCAATGATAATTATGTGCCCGTTGATTTCACTATTATGGATATTGAATGTGATCCTTCATGTCCAATTATTTTGGGACGTCCCTTTTTGCGCACCATTGGTGCTGTCATTGACATGAAAGAGGGTAATATAAAATTTCAGTTTCCTCTCAAGAAAGGGATGGAACACTTCCCTCGTAAGAAGGTCAAGTTACCTTTTGAGTCCGTTGTACGGGCTAGCTATTCTTTTACTCTTGATAAAACTTGATCTATGCATTATGCCTAGCTTAAAGGCATAAAAGAAAGCGCTTTTGGGAGGCAGCCCACATGAATAAAAATTTTGCTTTTGTTGTGTCTTGATGTTGTTTACTGCTGTAGCATCATCATTGTATCTTTGCTTTTCATATTTGTGCCTAGCCTCTGATTGCTAGAAAGTTCAAAAGTTGTGAGGTGTTGTCCAGGAAACAGATTCTGTCCTTGGATAGAAAAGTTCGTATAAAATCACCAGATCATCTTTTTGGTCTGAATTTTTTCGACAGCGTTCTCTATATAATTGTGTTTCGTGCGTCAGTTCTGAGTTTTTTGATTTGAGTTGCAGAAGTATCCCGAACAGGTCAATTACTGCCTGCTGTTCTGTTTTTCACAGATTCTGTCCTGTTTTGCCTTACCTTCACTTTGCAAATTAATAACTTGCTTTTTCTTTGCAAAAACCTTTTTGGCAATCTTGAGAAACAGTAGAACTTCAAGAATATCCTTATTTCCAGCAAGGTATAATTATTTTATTAAGGGTACTAACATCGCTAATCAGATTATGATGAGTTGTGTATGAAGGGAGTTTTCAAGTGTGCGAGGGAAGATGATAAAAAGATTCAGGAGTGTCAAGCGCTAAAGCTTGGGGATGCCCCCGTGCACCCCCAAGAAATATTCAAGGAGACTCAAGCGTCTAATCTTGGGGATGCCCCCCCCCC
>LR738712.1:232265738-232299772 GCA_902687465.1 Secale cereale
CCCCCCCCCGGGGCCGCGCCGGGGGGCGCCTGGGCCCCCCGAGACTCCCCCGGTGCCCTACTTTGGCATATATTTAAAGGGTCCTCCGTAACCCTCAGAACAGGACTTCTTTTCGCAATCCCATCTCTGTTCCGCCGCCGCCGCCGCTTCCAAGATCGGGAGCACCAGGAGAACTCTTCCCGGCACCCTGCCGGAGGGGAGGATCACCACCGGGAGCTTCTCCACCACCATGGACGCCTCCCGGATGACTCGTGAGTAGTCTCCCTTGGACCATGAGTCCATGACCAGTAGCTATGTGATGTTCTCCTCCCGTTCTTGTGCTTCACTAATTAGTCCTCGTGAGCTGCCCTACATGATCGAGGCACCTATGTAATCCTTATGCTGTTGCTATGTTGAGTTTGCTGGGATCCGATGGATTATGAGATTATGTTCAAATTGATCTTGAGTAATCTATTTGATTCACCTCTTTTATATTTTAGTTCATAAGTAATTCTTGCATGTTCTCTGTTGTTATTTATTGCTTTGGCCGAGTAATAGGTAGTGACTCCAAGAGGGAACGTTATGCTCGATTGTGGGTTCATGCCCCTCGATGACTAGCTTGAGTGACAGAAACATGAGTCTAGGGGATGTGCTGTTGCCACAAGGGGGAAAACAACGGTGCTTGTGCCCGCGGGTGCAAGGATTGTTTACTTTACGCAAAGTTCTTTTAATGCAGTTGTCTGTTGCATTGAGTTTACACTATGGGTGGGACTCGCAACTTAATACCAGCGAGATGTTCTGGATAGATATCTCAAAGTGGATGATTAGTAGTAGATATCGATGGATTTCAGTCTACTTACTTTGGCGTACCGCCCATGCTTTGAACCTCAACCTTTCTTGCAATGTAATCAGCACTGGTTTGCGTTCGTGGTCCTGTCAATTGCCCAGCTGTAATTTGTTTACCTCGCATAGCTGTTTTATCGTCTTTTGGGAGAGAGACATCACTAGTGAACATCATGAGGCTCCGGTCCATATTACCATCTTTGATCACATCCACTATTTACTTTTCGCTATTTACTTACTATTGCAAAAACACTATCTATCACTACTATCATATTGCTTTTAACCCTTTGTGAACTACAAGGCCGGAGAGATTGACAACCTCTCTGTACTCGTTGGGAGCAAAGTTATTTGTATCTGTGTGCAGGTCCACGTTGATTGCTAATTGCGCCGTTAGCAATTGACACCTACTTGTTGAACCTAGGAGTCTTTGGGGATTCGATCCTTGGCATCTTTGCTAGGGGAAAACACTTCTACTTACTGCATCTTACACCTTCCACTTGGGGTAACCAACGAGGGGTTCGAGGCCCATCATTGGACCGTTGGATGTTAATCCAACAACCATGCTCCTTCTTCAACCTCTGTTCTTGGTCCTGTCTCTCGTGGGCGGCACCGCGGCTGTGCTGCCGCGCACCCGAACCAGTCAAGCTTCCCTCTCCTCTCCATCTGGGACTCCACTGCCCCATCTTCCCCATCTCCGGGTCATTCCAGTCTGGGGCCTTGATACATCTCCAATGTATCTACTTTTCCAAACCCTTTTGCCCTTGTTTTGGACTCTAACTTGCATGATTTGAATGGAACTAACCCGGACTCGCTGTTTTCAGCAGAACTGCCATGGTGTTGTTTTTGTGCAGAATAAAAAGTTCTCGGAATCGCCTGAAAATCAACGGAGAATTATTTCGGAAAATATAAAAAATACCTGCAAGAAGATCCACACCAAGGGGCCCAGGGCCTGTCCACGAGGGTGGGGGCGCGCCCCCCTGCCCAGGGCGTGCCCCCTGCCTCGTGGGCCCCCTGGTGCTCCACCGACGTACCCCTGGATCCTATATCTTCCGTTTCGGGGAAAAAATCAAGGAGAAGAAATTATCGCGTTTCACGAGACGGAGCCGCCGCCAAGCCCTAATCTCTCTCGGGAAGGCTGGTCTAGAGTCCGTTCGGGGCTCCGGAGAGTGGAGATCGTCGCCATCGTCATCATCGACCTTCCTCCATCACCAATTCCATGATGCTCACCGCCGTGCGTGAGTAATTCCATCGTAGGCTTGCTGGACGGTGATGGGTTTGATGGGATCTATCATGTAATCGAGTTAGTTTTGTTAGGGTTTGATCCCTAGTATCCACCATGTTATGAGATTGATGTTGCTATGCCTTTGCTATGCTTAATGCTTGTCACTAGGGCCCGAGTGCCATGATTTCAGATCTGAACCTATTATGTTTTCATGAATATATGTGTGTTCTTGATCCTATCTTGCAAGTCTACAGTCACCTACTATGTGTTATGATCCGGCAACCCCGAAGTGACAACAATCGAGACCACTCCCGGTGATGACCATAGTTTGAGGAGTTCATGTATTCACTATGTGTTAATGCTTTGGTCCGGTACTCTATTAAAAGGAGGCCTTAATATCCCTTAGTTTCCAATAGGACCCGGCTGCCACGGGAGGGTAGGACAAAAGATGTCATGCAAGTTCTTTTCCATAAGCACGTATGACTATATTCGGAATACATGCCTTCATTGCATTGATGAACTGGAGCTAGTTCTATTTCACCCTAGGTTATAACTTCTACATGATGAATTGCATCCGACGTAATTTCCCATCACCGATCCAATGCCTACGAGCTTTACCTATATTGCTTGTTGCTTATTTACTTTTCCGTTGCTACTATCTCAAAAACTACAAAAACACTTGTAACATCCCAAATTTTCAATTTGGAATGTTTCACAATTATTAGCTAAGCATCTATGAATTTTTTTTATTTGAGTGTCATTTGGAAATTTCAGGGGAATTTGAGTTTTATCTGAAAAATAGTTCATCTTGTAGGATTTATTTTTCTGAATTTTTTGATATATATATGTCCTATATTAAAATATTTTTATTTTCTATCTATACATTTTTTCTCTCTGTAAAAAAACAAGGGTCGTGAAAAGGCCCAGTCTCTCCACGACCCAACTCGGTCATCTTCCCCATCCATGCACGTACGCTTACAGAACTTAGAAACAGCCATTGCACCACCTCTTCCTCTCCTCCTCCCACTAAATTCTTTCACCGTTTCGACTCTCCGTCAACACGAAACTTACACAGCAATGTAAGTTGAACCCATTCAGAGAATTAAAACCCAACTTTATTGCCTTAAATCGCCGAACTAATCCAGAAACGTTCTTGCACAAATAGCCATTAATGGTTGCACTAAGCTCGCGGTGGATCTCGTCGTATAGACTCCCATGACCCCTATAAAACCCTCTGCGCATTTCCCTCTAACCTCTCGTCCGAAGCCCTCTCCTTCTGGAGCTTTTCCCCCTCCCTAACCTCGCCAATTGCTCGCCGGAGTTCGTGAATTCCGGCGACCTCTTACCATGTGTACATGAAGCTATCTACAACCACAACTTGATCAAGTGGTTCACCTCATCGTCCTCTACACCGTTCCGCACGCATCCCTCGCCGAAGCACACCGGAGCCACCTTCTTCCTCGTCGCCGGCGACAAGTCCGGTGAGCACCCTGGCCGATTTGTTTTTCTTTTACCACTATATTTTCCAATTCAGATTCTATACCAAATCTTGTTTCTAGTATATCTTTTAGTCTATAGATCCGATTTAGTTGATTATTTTTCCTACGGGTTCGTAGAAATATCCTCTATCCAGAGAACCAAACGAAATATATTTTTGAAAATTTTAAAATTTTGAATTCAAGCAGATCTGAATTCAAACTTCGTTAGGCCATAACTTGAGTTTCGTAACTCCGTTTTGGGTGATTCTTTTTGATAATCGAAGCTTGTGACATGTACCTTCTGTTAAAACCAAAACCATTTATTTTTGTTGCTGTAAAAATTACGTTCGGTACAGAAACTTTATTTGGGTGTTTTTTGGAGTTTTTCGAAGTCTTTTATTTGTTTTCTTTTTGGATCTGTGCTTTTATGTTTATGTATGTTATTGCTTGCCTACGCTAGATCATCCGGAGTGCGAAGCTTGCTACCATGAATCTTTAGAGTTCAACGAACGTCAGCAAGGCAAGTTCACATTTTGATCATAATATTTAATACCCAGTTTTTACTATGCATTAGTTTCACCCTCAAAGATTGCATGAGTAGGATTGGGAACATATGGATATGCTTTGTAGTTTATGTGGTAGGAACCTATGACCTTTTATCACCCCGGGATATATTCGTTATATCATATATTGCTTAGCCATGCTCGTAGACGGGGATTGGTATGTGTGATACATGCAAGTTGCGAGAGATAATAATGTATCGGGACAACATAAGGTGGCAACTTTAATACACATCTGGGTGGATTGTTTGGGGCACCTGGAGAAACCAGTGCTTGCCCAAGGGGAATCCCAGAGTACCCGTGTGATTACCCAAAGTCCGCCACCCAGGCTCAAAGCGATCATAAGATATTTCATGCCTAGAAACTTCCGTGTGCAGCCACAAGCCATTATGGGCTCTGGCATAGTTGAGTAAGTTGTGTGACCTCTTTCCGTGGTAGACTAGCTGATGTAGGGGAAAGTAGGTGTACCGGTCTACCCAGGGTTTGGAGGAAATACTTCAAAAAGACTATGTCTCGATCTTCCGATCATGGAGGTGGTCGAGTCTTGTGGGGAAAAGTGCGCAAACCTCTGCAGAGTGTACCAACTAATCATGATTAGTCGTGTCCCCGGTTATGGACAACTTGAGTATCTAAAGGTGAATTGTTGGTTGATCTCATCACTCTATTTAATGAAATTATTGGTTACTAATAACTTGGGAATTTTGGGATTGAGTTGGAGGAACCTTCTCAATAATGGCATTTTAATTTTGTAGTAAATAAAAATTTATTCCTTTGTTGTAGGGTAAATTGGCTTTATGCAATAATTTAAACTTAGAGCCTCCACCAACTAAATTTGCATATAGAGATAGTTTTTTTCATTATTATTATTATTCTATGGTGTGAAATTGCCAGCATATTCCATGTGCTGACCTACACGGCTGCAACGTCTCATGTTGTAGAGTTTTCCGATGAGGAGTAAAGGTGCGATAGGTCGTTGTTCTGCACTCGGTTTGCCGTGGAGTTGGATGGACTCATTTACCTTCGATGCTTCCGCAGTTGTTTTTATTTAGATGACCTTTGGCCATATTATTGTAATAAATACTCTTTTGATGACCTCGATGTTATAAAGTGTGTGATTGAACTCTGTTATAATTCATCGAGTACTCTGTGTGTCAACATACTGATCCATGGATAACACTCAAGCATAGAGACTTCGATCCATTTGGGTCGGGTCGCTACAAGATGGTATCAGAGCACACATTGACTGTAGGACGCGACCACTAGGAAATGGAAAACCATAGGAAGAAAACTCTATTTTACCACTTCCTTATATATTTGTTGGTCTGTACTCTTCTCTATTCATTTCTATCTCTTATCTACTTCAATTCAATAGTTGTTGAACCCCATGACCAAGTTGCTCAGCTGATGAGACCAAGACCCATGAAGACATCATTGACGAAGAAGAAGAAGCTAGAATTGACTTTGATTTGAGAAGATTTAGTTCAGACCACCACTACCAAATGGAGTCCAACGAATGATTGCGGTAGTATGAAGAGATCATATCTTTTGTGGATATGACCTTACCTGTTGGTTTTGCTTGTGTGGTGTGATTTGTGTGAATTGCTTGATTTGAAGTTTTATTGCAATCATAAGCATATGGGTAGTGATTCCTCTCATTAGGCCCTTATTCTATTCTAATTGCTCATCCACTCTAAACCTAACAAATGCCTCTAAGACGTGACCCGGAATTTCCGCCGGAACTTACCAAGTTGATCCAGAATCAGAATGCCCTCATGCAGCTACTCATCCAGAATCAGAACCACAACAACAACAACAACAACAACAACAACAACAACAACAACAACCCACCTCCACCACCCCCGGTCGACAACCTTACCCGTTTCCTGAGGTTGAACCCACCCGTGTTCTCCAGCAGTACGGAGCCGATTGCCGCAGATGACTGGCTTCGCAAGATCGGAAGGGAGCTGACCACCGCAGGATGTACTGACGCTGAGAAGGTGCGCTTTGCCGCACATCAACTGGATGGACCAGCAGCTTCATGGTGGGAGAATTACACCACCACATTCCCCATAGCAAATGTGACTTGGGATCAGTTCCAGCAGGCGTTTCGTACTGCACATGTTTCAGCCGGAGCTATGAGTCTGAAGAAGCGTGAGTTCCGCAACTTACGCCATGGTAATCGTTCTGTTGGTGATTATGTGGAGGAATTCAGCAAGTTATCCAGGTATGCTCCCGGAGACGTGGCTGATGATGCCGCTAAGCAGGAGAAATTTCTGGAGGGACTAAACGATGATCTGGGACTTCAGTTGACTGTGGCTACTTTTAACAATTATCAAGAGTTGGTTGACAAGGCTCTCATTTTGGAAGGCAAGCAGCAGCAGGTGGAAAATCGCAAGAGGAAATACGGACAGGGAATGTACAACTCTGGAGTTCAGTAGAAGCCCCGCTATACCCCATACTCGGGAAATAATGGATCGAGATCCGGCAAGTATGGTGGACACACTCACCATAACCATGGAGGACATTCACATCATGGAGGGAATGGACACAACCATAATGGCCGTCGGAATGGCAATGGAAACGGAGGAAACAACAATCAGCATCACTCCAACCCCGCTACACCGACAAAGAAGGATCTGAGCCACATTACCTGTTTCAAGTGCGGGAAGACCGGACACTACGCCATCGAATGTCCCGAGGCGAAGAACGGGAATGGCAATGGAAGCTCTGGAAAGAAGCCAAATCCTTTTACCAGAGGTCAGGTGAACCATGTCAATGTGGAGGAAGTTTATGACCAGCCTGACGCCGTTGTTGGTAAGTTTTTGATTAATTGATTTACAACCCTTGTTTTTTTTTACATTGGTGCATCGCATTCATTCATATCAAGGGGTTTGTGGATAAGTTTAAGTTGCCGACTGTAGCCCTTAAAACACCAATGCTAGTGAGTTCCCCAGGAGCAGAGAATATGGCTAGTCGGGGATGTTTTCAGTTGCCGTTGACCATAGGGAGACACGTTTTACCCACAGAACTCATCATCCTAGAATCACAAGGATTAGACGTAATTCTAGGCATGGACTGACTATCCAAGTATGAAGGGAATATTGATTGTGCCAGTAAGTCAATTCTTCTCACCACCCCAGAGGGGAAACGGATCAAGTATGTGTCGAGGCATACACCAAGGAGGACTCAAGTGAATTCTCTTTCGAGAGTTTTTCAGGAAGAAGTGCCAGTTGTGAAGGATTATCCCGATGTTTTTCCGGAGGAACTACCAGGCATGCCACCGGATTGGGACATAGAGTTTTTGATTGAATTGTTACCAGGCACCGGACCAATATCCAAGAGATCGTATCGGATGCCCGCAAATGATCTGGAGGAAATTAAGAAGCAGATTAAGGAATTATTGGAGAAAGGTTATATTCGACCGAGTTCATCACCTTGGGGAGCCCCAGTGCTTCTAGTTGCGAAGAAGGATTGATCCTTGAGAATGGTTGTGGATTACCGTGCGTTGAATGAGGTGACGATCAAGAACAAGTACCCTCTGCCGATGATCAATGATTTGTTTGACCAGCTACAAGGAGCAAAAGTTTTCTCAAAAATCGATCTTCGATATAGATATCACCAGCTGAAGATTCAAGAACAGGATGTACCCAAGACAGCCTTTACCACGAGATATGGGCTTTATGAGTATACGGTCATGTCTTTTGGTTTGACTAATGCCCCTGCCTATTTTATGAGTATGATGAATAAGGTATTCATGGAGTTCTTGGATAATTTTGTTGTAGTATTCATTGATGACATATTGATTTACTCGAAGAATGAACAAGAACACAAGGAACATTTGCACTTGGTTCTTGAGAAGCTCAGGGAACATCAGTTATATGCAAAGTTCAGCAAGTGTGAATTCTGGTTGAAGGAAGTTGGATTTCTCAGACATGTTATATCAGGGGAAGGAATAGCAGTGGATCCTTCGAAAGTTGAAGCCGTCACCGAATGGAAGGCACCCACCTCAGTCGGAGAGATTCGCAGTTTCCTTGGACTTGTAGGATATTACCGAAGATTTATTGAGAATTTCTCCAAGATCGCAAAGCCCATGACAAGGTTATTGAAGAAAGACACCAAGTTTAATTGGACCGAGGAATTTGAGGCCAGTTTTCAGGAGTTGAAGAAACGTTTGGTCACAGCCCCAGTGCTAATTATTCCGAATATACGCAAGGATTTCCAGGTATATTGCGACGCTTCTCGTCAGGGACTTGGAGGTGTTCTTATGCAGGAAGGAAGAGTTGTTTCATATGCCTCACGTCGACTTCGACCCCATGAGCGGAATTATGCCACGCATGATTTGGAGTTAGCAGCCGTAGTGCATGCGCTCAACACCTGGAGGCATTTTCTTATTGGAAATCATTGTGATGTTTACATGGATCACAGGAGTTTGAAATACATCTTCACGCAGAAGGAGTTGAACCTCACGCAGAGAAGATGGTTGGAGCTCATAAAAGATTATGACATGAAATTGCACTATGACCCAAGAAAGGCCAATGTTTTGGCAGATGCATTGAGCCGCAAGAGTTACGTCAATACTCTCACAGCAGGAGGATTACCTCAGAAGTTAATTGATGATCTCAGAGATCTTCGATTGAAGATAGTACCACGAGGTTTTGTTGCCGCAATGGAAATTCAATCCACCTTGTTGGGAAAGATCCGAGAAACCCAGAAGTTAGACAAAGGTATTGCGGAAATAAAGGAAAGGATGAACCAAGGAAAGGCAGAAGGATTTCGTGAGGATGAACACGGAACCATATGGTTTGAGCAGCGTATTTACGTGCCCAATGACACAGAGATCAGGAAGTTGATTCTTTAGGAGGCTCATGATTCGCCTTATTCAAGACACCCAAGAAACACCAAGATATATTTGGACTTGAAGGAAAGTTTCTGGTGGACAGGTATGTAGAAGGATATTGCCGAGTATGTAGCAGTATGCAATGTATGTCAGAGAGTTAAGGCAGAGCACCATAACTAGCAGGATTACTTCAACCTTTGCCGATATCGGATTGAAAGTGGGACAAGATTGGCATGGACTTCATTACAGGATTACCCAGGACCCGATCAGGCTATGATTCTATTTGGGTAGTAGTTGATCGCTTGACCAAGGTAGCTCACTTCATCCCCGTGAAAACCAGATATACAAGTGCTAAGTTGGCCAAGATATATATGAATAGGATCGTATGTCTGCATGGAGTTCCGAGGACCATCGTATCAGATAGAGGAACACAATTTACCTCAAAGTTTTGGCATCAGTTACACGAAACTTTGGGTACCGGGCTACAGTTCAGTACAGCCTTTCATCCGCAGACAGATGGGCGGACCGAGAGAGTCAATCAGATTCTGGAGGACATGTTGAGAGCTTGTGCTCTAGATTATGGATCTAGTTGGGATGATAATTTGCCATACGCAGAATTCTCATATAACAACAGCCATCAAGCTAGTTTGAAGATGGCCCCTTTTGAAGCTTTGTACGGAAGGAGGTGTAGGACACCATTGATGTGGGATGAAGTTGGAGACCGTAAATTATTCGGACTAGATTTAATTAAAGATTCAGAGGAGAAAGTCAAGCTGATCCATGATAGACTCAAGGTAGACCAATCCAGACAGAAGAGTTATGCCGATACTAAACGTAAGGAAGTAACTTATGAAGTCGAAAATAGAGCATATCTTCGTGTGTCACCACTTCGAGGTGTTAAACGGTTTGGAGTTAAAGGCAAACTAGCACCACGATTTGTGGGGCCATATAGAATTTTGGAACGCATGGGTGAAGTTGCCTACAAGTTGGAATTACCCGAAGCCTTGTCTGGAGTTCATGATGTGTTTCATGTTTCCCAGTTGAAAAAGTGCCATGCAGAGATGGTCGATATTCCTTTGAGAGATACAGTGCCACTAGAAGCCATACAGTTGGATAGTGATCTGACCTATGAGGAGAAGCCCGTCAAGATTCTCGAAATAGCAAGAAGGGTTACCCGCAGCAAGGTCATCAAGTATAGCAAGGTTTAGTGGAGTCATCATACTGAGGAAGAAGACACCTCGGAACGCGAAGAAGATCTTCGACAGGATCACCCACACCTTTTTGCTAGCCAACCCGAATCTCGAGGGTGAGATTCATCTTAATGGGGGTAGGTTTGTAACCTCCCAAATTTTCAATTTGGAATGTTTTACAATTATTAGCTAAGCAGCTATGCATTTTTTTATTTGAGTGTCATTTGGAAATTTCAAAGGAATTTGAGTTTTATCTGACTTTGGCAATTGAAATTTATTTCAAAAATCCCTGACAAATACATGTTCAAAAGTATGATAGGAGCTAACATGACATTCCAAAATGTCAGAAGAAATCAATGCCAAAAGTTTTGAATTCAAATTTAAGTGTCATTTGGGTTATTTTTTTTAGAAAAAATGTTTTTTATAAAGTTTTTATTTAGCCTCTAAAAAATAGTTCATCTTGTAGGATTTATTTTTCTGAATTTTTTGATATATATATATATATATATATATATATATATATATATATATGTCCTATATTAAAATATTTTTATTTTCTATCTATACATTTTTTCTCTCTGTAAAAAAAAACCACGGGCCGTGAAAAGGACGAGTCTCTCCACGACCCAACTCGGTCATCTTCCCCATCCATGCACGTACGCTTACAGAACATAGAAACAGCCATGGCACCACCTCTTCCTCTCTTCCTCCCACTAAATTCTTTCACCATTTCGACTCTCCATGAACACGAAACTTACAGAGGAATGTAAGTTGAACCCATTCAGAGAATTAAAACCGAACTTTATTGCCTTAAATCGCCGAACTGATCCGGAAATGTTCTTGCAAAAATAGCCATTAATGGTTGCACTAAGCTCACGGTGGATCTCGTCGTATAGACTCCCCTGACCCCTATAAAACCCTCTGCGCATTTCCCTCTAACCTCTCGTCCGAAGCCCTCTCCTTCTGGAGCTTTTCCCCCTCCCTAACCTCGCCAATTGCTCGCCGGAGTTCGTGAATTCCGGCGACCTCTTACCATGTGTACATGAAGCTATCTACAACCACAACTTGATCGAGTGGTTCACCTCATCGTCCTCTACACCGTTCCGCACGCATCCTTCGCCGAAGCACACCGGAGCCACCTTCTTCCTCGTCGCCGGCGACAAGTCCGGTGAGCACCCTGGCCGATTTGTTTTTCTTTTACCACTATATTTTCCAATTCAGATTCTATACCAAATCTTGTTTCTAGTATATCTTTTAGTCTATAGATCCGATTTAGTTGATTCTTTTTCCTATGGGTTCGTAGAAATATCCTCTATCCAGAGAACCAAACGAAATATATTTTTGAAAATTTTAAAAATTTGAATTCAAGTAGATCTGAATTCAAACTTCGTTAGGCCATAACTTGAGTTTCGTAACTCCGTTTTGGGTGATTCTTTTTGCTAATCGAAGCTTGTGACATGTACCTTCTGTTAAAACCAAAACCATTTATTTTTGTTGCTGTAAAAATTACGTTCAGTACAGAAACTTTATTTGGGTGTTTTTTGGAGTTTTTTGAAGTCTTTTATTTGTTTTCTTTTTGGATCTTTGCTTGTATGTTTATGTATGTTATTGCTTGCTTATGCTAGATCATCCGGAGTGCGAAGCTTGCTACTACGAATCTTTAGAGTTCAACGAACGTCAGCAAGGCAAGTTCACATTTTGATCATAATTTTCTATACCCAGTTTTTAATATGCATTAGTTTCACCCTCAAAGATTGCATGAGTAGGATTGGGAACATATGGATATGCTTTGTAGTTTATGTGGAAGGAACCTATAACCTTTTATCACCCCGGGATATATTTGTTATATCATATATTGCTTAGCCATGCTCGTAGACGGGGATTGGTATGTATGACACATGCAAGTTGCGAGAGATAATAATTTATCGGGACAACATAAGGTGGCAACTTTAATACACATCGGGGTGGATTGTTTGGGGCACCTGGAGAAACCAGTGCTTGCCCAAGGGGAATCCCGGACCCGTGTGATTACCCTAGGTCCGCCACCCAGGCTCAAAGTGATCATAAGATATTTCATGCCTAGAAACTTCCGTGTGCAGCCACAAGACATTATGGGCTTTGGCATAGTTGAGTAAGTTGTGTGACCACTTTCCGTGGTAGACTAGCTGATGTAGGGGAAAGTAGGCGTACCGGTCTACCCAGGGTTTGGAGGAAATACTTCAGAAAGACTATGTCTCGATCTTCCGATCATGGAGGTGGTCGAGTCTTGTGGGAAAAAGTGCGCAAACCTCTGCAGAGTGTACAAACTAATCATGATTAGTCATGTCCCCGGTTATGGACAACTTGAGTATCTAGAGGTGAATTGTTGGTTGATCTCATCACTCTATTTAATGAAATTATTGGGTTACTAATAACTTGGGAATTTTGGGATTGAGTTGGAGGAACCTTCTCAATAATGGCACTTTAATTTTGTAGTAAATAAAAATGTATTCCTTTGTTGTAGGGTAAAATTGGCTTTATGCAAAAAATTAAACTTAGAGCCTCCACCAGCTAAATTTGCATATAGAGATAGTTTTTTTCATTATTATTATTATTCTATGGTGTGAAATTGCCAGCATATTCCATGTGCTGACCTACACGGCTGCAACGTCTCATGTTGCAGAGTTTTCCGACGAGGAGTAAAGGTGCGATAGGTCGTTGTTCTGCACTCAGTTTGCCGTGGAGTTGGATGGACTCATTTACCTTCGATGCTTCCGCAGTTATTTTTATTTAGATGGCCTTTGGCCATATTATTGTAATAAATACACTTTTGATGACCTCGATGTAATAAAGTGTGTGATTGAACTCTGTTATAATTCCTCGAGTATTGTGTGTGTCAGCATACCGATCCAGGGATGACACTTAAGCACACAGACTTCGATCCATTTGGGTCGGGTCCTTACAACACTATCATTACTTTTATTGCTGCTACCGCCACTATCATATTACTTTGATACTAAACTGTCTTGCTGCAGATACTAAGTTTCCAGGTGTGGTTGAATTGACAACTCAGCTGCTAATACTTAAGAGTATTCTTTGGCTCCCCTTGTGTCGAATCAACAAATTTGGGTTTAATACTTTACCCTCGAAAACTGTTGTGATCCCCTACACTTGTGGGTTATCAAGACTATTTTGTGGCGCCGTTGCCGAGGAGCTTAGCTCTATTCTGTAAGTCATCTTACCCTCAACTACGAGGGGAGGTAAGGAACTGCCATCTAGCTCTGCACTTGATTCTCCTTCTGTTATGAGTAAACTTGCGACACCTACTCCTGCTATTGAATCTGATATGTTGTATGTTCTTGATGATGCTACTTCTGCTATATATGATGAAACTACATCTATGCCTGATACTGTGCCACTAGGTGAATTTCTAGATGAACAAATTGCTAAGATTAGGGAGCGTGCAAATGTTGAAACTGATGATATTTATGAAAGTGACGATGAAACTACTCCCAATATATATGAATTGCATGTCGTGCCTGAGGGTTATGTTATGGATGAAGAAACTGCTAGACACTTTCTTGCTTGCAATGATAGGTATGATCTTAAGAAGTTATTAGCTAAGCTGAAAGAAAAGTCCTTGAATGCTAGAATGAAACATGACCCTGCTTTTTCTATTTCACCTATATGTCTTACTCATCAGGATTATGAATTATCTGTTGATCCTGAGTTAATTACTTTGGTTGAATCTGATCCTTTCCATGGCTATGAGTCTGAAACTGTTGTGGGACATCTTACTCAGTTGAATAATATAGCCACCCTGTTTACCAACGATGAAAAGATTTGCTACTACTATATCCTTAAGTTATTTCCGTTCTCGTTAAAGGGTGATGCTAAGACTTGGTTTAATTCTCTTGATCCTGGTTGTGTGCGTAGTCCCTAGGATATGATGTATTACTTCTCTGCTAAATATTTTCCCGCTCATAAGAAACAAGCTGCCTTACGGGAAATATATAACTTTGCTCAAACTGAAGAAGAGAGTCTCCCACAAGCTTGGGGGAGGCTTCTCCAATTACTTAATGCTTTGCCTGATCATCCTCTTGAGATGCATGATATACTTGATGTCTTTTATAATGGACTAAACGATGCTTCCAGAGACCACCTGGATAGTTCTGCTGGTTGTGTTTTCAGGGAAAGAACAGTTGAACAGGCTGAATTACTATTGAATAATATGCTAGCCAATGAAAATAATTGGACACTTCCTAAACCAGCCCCTAAGCCAACTCCGAAGAAAAGAGGTGTTCTATTTCTTAGTCCTGAAGATATACAAGAGGCAAAGAAATCTACGAAAGAAAAAGGTATTAAAGCTGAAGATGTTAAGAATTTACCTCCTATTGAAGAAATACATGGTCTCAATAACCCGACATAGGTAGTAATGGTAAATTCTCTTTGTAGATATTATGAAGGTGATATTCCTCGTTATAAGTCTGCTAGCCAATGCTTAGATGAGTTTGACAATTTCATTGTGAAACAAGAAAACTTTAATGCTTATGTTGGTAGACAACTACAACACAATGCTTATATGATTGAACGCTTGAGTGATTATCTACCTAGAGCTAAAGGTGAAGTGAAACTTTTTAGTATACATGCTTCTATGGTTACGACTCAAGTAGAACAAGTACTTAAGGCTCAGAATGATTTCCTCAATGAATTAAATAGTAAGAATAATGACTATGATGTTAGAGTTGCTACTAGAGGTGGTAAAATGACTCAGGAACCTTTGTATCCTGAAGGCCACCCTAAGAGAATTAAGCAAGATTCTTATAGAGCCAATTTAGATGCACCTAGTTCTTCTAAGAAGAAGAAAAAGAAAAATGATAGGAATTTGCATGCTTCTAGTGAACCTGTAGCTGACACACGTGAGAATCCCAATGATATATCTGTTTCTGATGCTGAGACACAATCTGGTAATGAACATGAACCTAGTGATAATATTAATAATTATGCTCATGCTGATGCTCAACCTAGCAATGATAGTGATGTAGAGTTTGAACCTGCTGTTCATCTTGATAACCCACAATCAAAGAATCAACGTTATGATAAGAGAGACTTTGTTGCTAGGAAGCATGGTAGGGAAAGAGAACCATGGGTTCAGAAACCCGTGCCTTTTCCTCCTAACCCATCCAAGAAAAAGGATGATGAGGATTTTGAGCACTTCGATGAAATGATTAGACCTATCTTTTTGCGTATGCATTTAACTGATGTGCTTAAAACAAATCCTTATGCCAAGTATATGAAAGATATTATTATCAACAAAAGAAAGATACCTGAAGTAGAAATTTTCACCATGCTTGCCAATTATACTTTTGAGGGTGGAATGCCTAAGAAAATAGGAGATCCAGGAGTACCTACTATACCTTGCTCCATTAAGAGAAACTATGTTAAAACTGCTTTGTGTGATCTTGGAGCTGGTGTTAGTGTTATGCCACTCTCTTTATATCGTAGACTTGACTTTAGTAAGTTGACACCTACTGAAATATCTTTGCAAATGGCTGATAAATCAACTGCTATACATGTCGGTATTTGTGAGGATGTGCCTGTTGTAGTTGCAAATGTTACTATTCTAACGGACTTTGTTATCCTTGATATTCCCGAGGACGATAGTATGTCTATTATTCTTGGAAGACCTTTTTTGAATACTGCAGGGGCTGTTATTGATTGCAACAAAGGCAATGTTACTTTTCATGTCAATGGTAATGAGCATACGGTACACTTCCCGAGGAAACAACCTCAGGTCCATAGTATCAATTATATTGGAAAAACTTCAACTATCACTATTGGAGGTTTTGAGTTTCCTATTCCTACTATCAAGAAGGCATATGACATTCTTATTGTTGGGGAAATACATATCCCCATTGAGGTAACCTAGTGTTATTCATAAATTCTCTAGTTTCATGTTACTCGGAAAGAGTTTATTAACAAGACCTGATCAACCTTGTTAATGGATTCCTTTTGATTGGCATGGGATAGGTGAATCTAGATAGCACAACCTTCTGTACCCTCCTTTTACTTTCTGTTAATTAGGTTAAATAAAGCAAAAATAGCATTGTCTGTTTGTTTGTAGACTTATTTGTGCAATAAAAAATATCCCAAAAATAAAAGTTCTCCAAATGCCATGAAAATAAAATATGATTTTTTTTCTAGAATACTTGAGGAAATATGGCACTGAACACACAGCGAGGGGAGCCAACACGTGGCCACGAGGGTGCAGGGCGCGCCCCCTGCCTCGTGGGCCCCACGTGGCCCCCCTCCACTTATTCCTGCACCCATGCTCTTCTTCTTCCTCCCAAAAAAATCCCCAACCAGCTCAAACCCGAGCTCTAGCTCATCTTGCTGCCATTTTCGATCTCCTTGCTCAAAGCACCATTCACCAAACTGTTTGGGGAGATTGTTCCTTGGTATGTGACTCCTCCATTGGTCCAATTAGTTTTTGCTCTAGTGCTTTATTTGTTGCAAATTTATGCTGCTGTGGTGACCTTGTTCTTGAGCTTGCATGTCAAATTTTCTTGGTCCCAAGTAGTTCTAATGCATGATATAGCCTCTAGGCACTTATAGGAGTTGTTGCTATCAATCTTGTTGAGTTTGGTTAACTTTTATTTTGAAGTTACTAAAATTTTTAGAAATTTTCAGAAAAGGAAAATGTTAAAGAGATTGTTGAGGGGCTCCTCCAGCAAGAGCTCAGAGGAGAAGAAGAAAGAAGAAAATAAGAAGCCCAAGTATAATCTTCCTCGCATGGCGGAAGTTCGACCGTGCGAATGGTCGTGTAATAATTTCATGATGTCCGCCGGTATTTACGAAGACTTTTATTGGTTGGCAAATAATGCAGGCCTCACCGACTTCCTCAACGACCAGAAAGAACAGTATCTCTTACTCACCAATATTTTCACGCAAAGCTTTCATTTTCATTCTAGAAAAACACCACCTAGGGTGGAGTTTCGCTTATATGATGTGGTTAAGGAGATATCACTTTTAGATTTTTTGTGAAATTTGCAAAGTACCCTTTGGAGGTAGACTTGATGAACCACGACGTGAAGACGTTGAAGGGTTCATTGACATGATAGCCATAGGTGAAACTAGACAAGTTTCAGGGTCAGGAATCGCAAGTATACACTTCCCTGTTCTGCGCTACTTTGCTTTATTTGCTAGTAGGTTTTTAATTGGTCGCGGGAACAGTGGGAATCCCAGTGCCTCTGATATTATCATTTTACGCCTTGCTTTATTTCAAGACATAACTTTTAGCTTGGGCGTCGTCATTGCCAAACGGTTGAGTCTGAACCGCTCAAAGGGGCCCGTCTTTGGAGGCATATTTGCTTCTCGCCTTGCTGAATATTTCAATATACCTATTAGGAACCATGAGAAGGAAGAAAAATTGCTTGCCCTTGTTTATCTAGACTACAAGAGCATGGTAGCTCATGATTTTATTGTTAAAGACAAGAATATGCAGCTTAATTATAAATTAAGATTTGACGAAATATACTGTGAAATTGTTACCTTGCCTTCACCATCTTTGTTTGATCTGTCCACAGGCAAGTATCTCATTACATCAGATGCCTTCTACAAGTATCAAGGCCAGGCACAAGCTTCAGAGCCTGAGCCTGAACCACCACTTGATCCTTCCCGACAATATGTTTATGGGTGGGAGATGGATGAGCTCGCCAACCAGTGGCACCCAGAGGACACATCTCAGCACACTGGAGGTAGCGGCTTCGATCCGTGGCCATAGACCAACTTAGGCCAAAAGCCTAAGCTTGGGGGAGTACGTGTTTCTCACCGACTTACATTCATGTTCACACTTATTCTAGTTGTCGGTGCTCACACTCTTTCACTGTACCATCCATGCTTAGTTTCAATTTATTTTCTTAGTCTTTTTCTTGTGTGCTAGAAAAACCCAGAAAAACAAAAAAATATTAGTTGTAGCTTCTAGCCAGTTTACTATCTTTGCTAGTAGTAGTTAAATTTAAAACCCAAAAAGATTTTCCGTTCTTCTTTTGCTTGTTGGGAGCTTTCCTGTGTAAATAGTTTCTTTTCTTTTCTTTGGGGGTTAAGAGTAGAAGACCATGATAGAAATGCTTAGTGGCTCTCATATGCATTGTTGTTGATTTAACCTAGAGCCATATTACCTTGTCTTCTCTCTTGTATTAAATGCGTGCAGATGCCAGCTTAGTCCAATGCACGTGCACTATTGTTATTATCCACACCGTTCGGTCATGCGAGTGAAAGGCAATAAGGATGATATACGATGAACTAATTGAGATGAGAAAAGCTGGTATGAACTCGACCTCTTTTGTTTTTGTAAATATGATGGCTCATCGTTCTTGATTCAGCTTATTATGAATGAAACATGCTTGCAATGACAATTAGAGATCATAGCTGCTTATGCCATGCTTAATTAGCTGAGAGTTTATAATGGTCTATCTTGCTTGCCAACATGATATTAAAATGGTTGTGATGTGGTATGATGGGTGGTATCCTCCTTTGAATGATTTAAGTGATCTGACTTGGCACATGTTCACGCATGTAGTTGAAACAAATCAACGTAGCCTCCATGATATTTATGTTCATGGTGATTTATATCCTACTCATGCTTGCATTCATTGTTCATTAATTTTAATGCATGTTCATGACCGTTGTTGCTCTCTAGCTGGTCGCTTCCCAGTATCTTTCTAACCTTCACCTGTACTAAGCAGGAATACTGCTTGTGCATCCACTTCCATAAACCCCAAAGTTATTCCATATGAGTCCACCATACCTTCCTATATGCGGTATTTACCTGTCGTTCCAAGTAAATTTGTATGTGCCAAACTCTAATCCTTCAAATGAAATTCTATTTTGTATGGTCGAACAGCTCATGTATCAACTAGGGATGTCTATATCTTCCATGCTAGGTGGGTTATTCTCACGATGAGTGGACTCCCCTCATCATTCATGAGAAAATGGCTGGTAATCGGGATACCCAGTCCCATGCTCAAATAATAATAATTAAACAAAACTCCCCCAGGGTTGTTGCTGGTTTGGACGGTACCTGTTGTTTTGGGCTAGCCGTGGAGTGTGCTTGTTGGTGGTTGGGGGAGTATAAACTTTACCATTCTGTTTGGGAACCGCCTATAATGTGCGTAGCATGGGAGATATCGAGATTCTTGGTTGCTATGTTGACAATGAAAGTATACCGCTCAAAATGTTATTCATCTCTATTTAAAAATCGAGCTCTGGCACCTCTACAAATCCCTGCTTCCCTCTGCGAAGGGCCTATCTACTTACTTTTATGCGGAGTCATCATCCTCTTATCAAAGAGCACGAGTAGGAAAGCACCTCTGTTGTTGCATGTATTACTATTAATTTGCATTGAGTATGATCATGACTAGATCACTTTTACCATGAATTACAATGTCTAGTCAGTCCTTGATCCTTAAAGTTGCTCTTCATTTATGTTTTGCGGTCTCATAAAGGGTAAGCGAGATACCATCTTGTTATATCATATCATGATTGTTTTGAGAAAGTGTTGTCATCTCAGGTTTATTATTATTGCTCGCTAGTTGATTATGCCATTGATGTGAGTAGTCTTGAGACCTGAAAGTTATTGTGAATGTGGTTAGTTCATGATCTTGCTGAAAACCTGAATGCTTGCTTACATATTTACAACAACAAGAGAAAGCAGAGTTTGTCAAAGTTTTTCTTTATCACTTTCAGTTTATCAACTGAATTGCTTGGGGACAAGCAAAGGTTTAAGCTTTGGGGAGTTGATACGTCTCCAACGTATCTACTTTTCCAAACCCTTTTGCCCTTGTTTTGGACTCTAACTTGCATGATTTGAATATAACTAACACGGATTGACGCTGTTTTCAGCAGAACTGCCATGGTGTTGTTTTTGTGCAGAATAAAAAGTTCTCGGAATCGCCAGAAAATCAACGGAGAATTATTTCGGAAAATATAAAAAATACTTGCCAGAAGATCCACACCGGGGGGGCCAGTGCCTGTCCACGAGGGTGGGGGCGCGCCCCCTGCCCAGGCCGCGCCCCCTGCCTCGTGGGCCCCCTGGTACTCCACCGATGTACCCCCCAGATCCTATATCTTCCGTTTCGGGGAGAAAAAAATCAAGGAGAAGGAATTATCTCGTTTCACGAGACGGAGCCGCCGCCAAACCCTAATCTCTCTCGGGAGGGCTCATCTGGAGTCCATTCGGGGCTTCGGAGAGTGGAGATCGTCGCCATCGTCATCATCAACCTTCCTCCATCACCAATTCCATGATGCTCACCACCGTGCGTGAGTAATTCCATCGTAGGCTTGTTGGAGGGTGATGGGTTGGATGGGATCTATCATGTAATCAAGTTAGTTTTGTTAGGGTTTGATCCCTAGTATCCACTATGTTCTGAGATTGATGTTGTTATGACTTTGCTATGCTTAATGCTTGTCACTAGGGCCCGAGTGCCATGATTTCAGATCTGAACCTATTATGTTTTCATGAATATATGTGTGTTCTTGATCCTATCTTGCAAGTCTATAGTCACCTACTATGTGTTATGATCCGGCAACCCCGAAGTGACAATAATCGGGACCACTCCCGGTGATGACCATAGTTTGAGGAGTTCATGTATTCAGTATGTGTTAATGCTTTGGTTCAATACTCTATTAAAAGGAGGCCTTAATATCCCTTAGTTTCCAATAGGACCCCGCTACCACGGGAGGGTAGGACAAAAGATGTCATGCAAGTTCTTTTCCATAAACATGTATGACTATATTCGGAATACATGCCTACATTGCATTGATGAACTAGAGCTAGTTCTGTTTCACCCTAGGTTATAACTTCTACATGATGCATTGCATCCGACGTAATTTCCCATCACCGATACAATGCCTACGAGCTTTACCTATATTGCTTGTTGCTTATTTACTTTTCCGTTGCTACTATCACAAAAACTACAAAAACACTATCGTTACTTTTATTGCTACTACCGCCACTATCATATTACTTTGCTACTAAACTATCTTGCTGCAAATACTAAGCTTCCAGGTGTAGTTGAATTGACAACTAAGCTGCTAATACTTAAGAGTATTCTTTGGCCCCCCTTGTGTTTAATCAACAAATTTGGGTTTAATACTTTACCCTGGAAAACTGTTGCGATCCCCTACACTTGTGGGTTATCAGCCCTCGCCGTCGTCCACCGGCCTTTGGTGCACTCGGCACGGTGTGGTTAACGTGGTCAACAACCGAGAGTCGTTGAAAGATGACTGTACGTGAGAGGCTGATAGTGGGGACGCACCACACCCATGGACGTATGCATCCAACGGAACGCGGCGTGGTCAACGTGATCAAGGAATGACTTCCATCGGAAGTGTACTGTACGTGGAGAGGATGAGCTGGGTCCACAGCCGCAGCAACGAAGTGCCTCCTTATTACGCGGAAAATAATGATTCCTCCACCTATCAACAGGGACCCACCGGACGGGCCACCGTATTTTGCGAAAAAAACGTTTCCCCCATGACTGTTGGGACCCACCGGACGGGTCACCGTATTTCGCGAAAAAAAATCCCCCCGCTGTCAGCTCGGACCCACCGGAAGTGCCTCCTTATTACGCAGAAAAAAAATGAATACTCCCCCTACTAGATGGGACCCACCTTTGTGGGAGGCTGACTTGTGGGCCTACTAAGTTGACGGGGACGGAGGGCTTTGTCAACTTAGTAAATATGAACGATTCTAGCTCCAGTGATCGTACGATGTCCATCCAACAGCTGTAGTGCTTCTTCAACCTTTGGTCTTCTTGCTCTAGCCGCCCAAACTAGCGCCGGTCGTGCCGCGTGCTCCTGCCTCCCGTGGCTGGCGGTGATGCCGCGGAGGCCTCACCGCCCCCTACTACTCCCACCGCTGGCCAGGCCATCCCAGTACTCACCCACACCCCCTGTTATTCTGCGGCGACGGTAGCCTCACACGGTAGCTGAACCAGTGAACCCTCGTACTCTTCTCCACGTGGGCATCCACTGCCGTGTCTTCCCCGGCTCCGCATCATCCCCTTCCTAGGCCTCGCCGTCGTCCACCGCCTTGGTGCTCTCGGCGCGGCGTGGTCAATGTGGTCAACGACCGACTTCCATCGAAAGGTTACTGTACGTGGAGAGGCTGACAACTGGGTCCACGGCCGCAGCTGGGTCCACGGCCATCGCCCAGTTTTTTGTGATTTGCCAAGTAAGTCGCTTTGTCAGGCCTGTTGGGCTGCAAATCTTTCAAGACAAGGAGAGCTTCATTCGGCTGGCCGAGAAAATGGCCTATCAGTAATGAGAAATGGGTTGTACATTTTTAAAACACATCAAGCCGGCAATTAGTTTCAAATTTCTTTTTTTCATTTCGAGATTTTAAATTGCATTGATTTTTATGCACGGACAATTTGTTTGATTTTATATTGATATGCATTTATTTTTAAAATCATTTTGAATGTGACTCAAAATTTCGGGATTAAAAACAGTTCGGACCGCATCGAAATATGCAAAATTTCGTATAATTTTTTAATTGTGGCCCCAATATGGGTTGTAATGCTAACAAAAAGAATGTGGGCTCCAAAAAACCTTAAGAATTAGCAAATGGGCTGTAAATTATTAGAAATAATGGCAGATGGGTTGTATGATGTTTTCCACTTATTTGAGGCTTTCCTAAAAAAAGGTTGATACACAAGCAGTGATTGTTGGATGTCTATCCAACGGCCATCATGCTTCTTCAGTATCTGCTCTTCCTGCTCCAGCCACTCAAACAAGCGCCGGCGGGACTGCCTGCTCCCTCCTCCCCGCGACCGGCTTTGCTGCCGCGCAGGCCTCACCGCCCCACCGTACTCGCATCGCTGGCCTAGCCATCCCTCTACTCACCCACACCTGCTGTTATTCTTCGGCGACGGCAGACGAACCAGTAAACCCTCGTACAATCGTACTCCCCTCCGCGTGGGAAACAACTGCCGAGTCTTCCCTGCCTCCGTGTCGTTTCCTTCCTAGGCCTCGCCGTCGTCCACCACCCTTGCTCTTGGCGCGGCGTGGTCAACGTGGTCAAGGAAAGACTTCCATCGGATGGGCCACCGTATTTGGTGAAAAAAACGTCCCCCCTGACTACTGGGACCCACCAGATGGGCCACCGTATTTTGCGAAAAAACGTTCCCCCCGCTATGAGCTCGGACCCACCGGAAGTGCCTTTTTATTACCCACAAAAAAATGAATACTCCCCCTGCTAGTTGGGACCCACTGTGGTGGGTGGCTGACTTGTGGGCCTACTAAGTTGACGGGGACAGAGTGCTTTGTCAACTTAGTAAATATGAACGATTCTAGCTCCAGTGACCGTAAGATATCCATCCAATGGCCGTAGTGCTTCTTCAATCTCTAGTCTTGTTGCTCCAGCCACCCAAAGCAGCGCCGGTCGTGCCGCATGTTCCTGCCTCCCGTGGCCGGCTGTGCTGCCGTGGAGGCCTCAACACCCCCTACTATTCCCACCATTGGCCAGGCCATCCCTCTACTCACTCACACCCCATGTTATTCTACGGCGACGGCAACCTCACACCGCAGCGAACCAATGAACCCTAGTACTCCTCTACACGTGGGCATCCACTGCCGTGTCTTCCTCGGATCCATGTCGTCCCCTTCCTGGGCATCGCTGTTGTCCACCGCCCTGGTGCTCTCAGCGCGGCGTAGTCAACGTGGTCAAGGAACGGCTTCCATTGGACGTGGACTGTACGTGGAGAGGCTGACAGCTGGGTCCACAGACGCAGCAAGGAAGTGCTTCCTTATTACACGCAAGATAATTATTCCTCCACCTGACAGCAGGGACACACCGGACGGGCCACCGTATTTTGCGAAAATCATTTCCCCCTGACTGTTGGGACCCACCAGCTACATCTTTGCATGCAAGGAAGTGCCTGACAGTCAGGACCCTGGTCAAAGCGTACGTAGCGTTGTCATTCTGGTCGCGAACGTGTACGTACATACTGGTCGATGTAGAGGCGCGCACGTGTCGTAGTAGAGGCGCGCACGTAGCATGTACACGTACGTATAGCGGACAGTGTGCAAGAAAGAAAATATGGCCACGTACGTACATACGGGCAGGGTCTCGGACGCCTACTCGCGCATACATACAGCCAGGGCTCGTGTACATGGTTGGGTCGAAATAGAGAAACAACGTCATCGTCGTGTTCATGGGGAGCCAATCAGCTGGGTCAGAACGAAATGTGTTGTCCTGTTCATCGGGAGGGCTTAGACGAAACAGCCGATGGAAACGAGGTCTGGCGTACCGCAGAACAGAGGAAACGGCCTTGTGTTCAACCGGCCACGTTCGAAACGGGATCCTGTTCATCGGGAGGGGTCTGGCGTACCGCAAAACGGAGGAAACAGACTTGTGTTGGAGCGCTACGGTCGAAACGTGGTCCTGTTGATCGGGAGGGGTGTGGCGTACCACAAAACGGAGGAAACAGACATGCGTTGGAGCGCTACGGTCGAAACGAGGGTCCTGTTCATCGGGAGGGGTGTGGCGTACCGCAAAACGGAGGAAACGGACTTGTGTTGGAGCGCTACGGTCGAAACGGGGGTCCTGTTCATCGGGAGGGGTGTGGCGTACCACAAAACAGGACTCCACGAGATATTGTTCATCACCACCGTGGACCCCCTCCAGCCTCCACGGGCTACTGTTCATCCACCGTCGACCTCTTCCAGCCTCCACCTGCGATTGTTCAGCCTCCACACCGCGCTACTCCATCGGCTACTGTTCAACCAGCCCTCTCCACGGGCTCCTGTTCAAGCACCCCTCGACGGGCTATTGTTCATCTAGCCCTCCACCATCTACTATTCATGCAGCCCTCCACGGGTTGGTACTATTTATGCAGCCCTCCACGGGGTGGTTTCATGCAGCCCTCCATAGGGTCCTGTTCATGCAGCCCCAACCGGCTCGATCGAACGGAGTCCTGTTCATGTAGAGGCAACACCACGGGGTCCTGTTCAGCCACCCCCATAGGGAACTGTTCATCCAACCCCCCCCCCCAGCAACGCTCACTGTTCATGCAGAGGCAGCATTGATCAGCTTCAGTTAGCAGCAGTAGCGAAGGAATCGCTCGACCGGGTTCAGTTAACAGCCATCGATCGATCGCTCGGGTTCAGTAACGTGTAGCCTGCAGTGCAATCTCTCGGGTTCAGTTAGAGCCCAACGGCTCGCTCGGGTTCAGTTAGAACCTAACGCCTCGCACCCACGCGCGTGCGTGTACGAGATAAACGCAAATCGCTCGGCCCCGACCACCCACCGTAACCGGGAACACCCTGATATTTTCCTCGCCCTTGCTTCTACCATGGTTTTTTCATCATGGACGGCCCAAAGAATGTCATGCAGCTGCGTCTCCGGCCCGCCAGGACGAAAAGCCCATTTTCTATCATGATCTTTTGTCATAGAAGTAGGACCCCACCACATATATGACGATACCGGGTTTTGTCACAATTATCGTCATAGAACTGTCATAAGTATGACAGAAAAACATATTGTTCGGCCCAAAATGTCATGGATGTGTCTTTTTTTGTAGTGGTCAGACCCTCGAGCACATCAAGGCCGACAGCGAGCCCTAGAGGGCAGGCATCGAGCAACGCCACGACGACCACTACCATCCTGACTGGCGCAATGGCCCCAACGTCGACAAACCGACGCTCGATGGGGGAGGGTACCTGCCTTTCGTGGCTGGGTGCCTGCCTTCACCTGTGAGCTGCGGCAAGTCCGTTGGCCATCCGCTCGCACGTTCAAGCCGGAGACTCCAGAGAAGTATGCTGGAAGATTGGACCCGACAGAGTTCTTGAGCATCTACACCATCGTTGTTCAAGCTGCCAGGGGAAGAGGTGAGAAAGTGTTCGCCACCTACTTCCCTTTGGCACTCGAGCAAAATGTGAGGTCTTGGCTGATGCATCTGCCGGAGAACTCCATCTTGACCTAGGCTGACCGGCCATGAGTCTGTGGGTGCCTTCACGGGCGGCCACCAACAACCAGGGCGGCCCAAAAATTTGCAGTTCCTCCTACAGAAGGAAGGAGAGACCCTACGGAAGTATATATAGAGATTCAATGATAGCAGCATTCCAGTACAACGTGCGCAATCGGTGGATACATTCCAAGATGAACGTTCGGCTGCCCTAGACTGTGAAGGAGCTTTAAACCTTGGTGGACAAGTATGCTCGGGTGGAAGAGGGGAGGAAACTCCCTGGGGAAGAAAACGGCATCGGCGTCGACTCAGAGGATGACGATGATGCCTCCAGTCACAAGAAGAAGAACGAGAAGCGCAGTAAGAAGCACAAGGATAAGGTAGTGATGGAAGTTGAGGGGTCGAGCACGCCTAGTACCGGCATGAAGGCTAAGGCTGAAGCCCTCGGCAAGGAGGTTGTTGCATGCAACGATTGCCGGGAAGCTGCAGCTGTCGAGAAGGCTGGGAAAAGTGATGGCCCTTACTGCAAGATCCACTTGACCAACGGACATGACCTCCAGGAGTGTCATCCGGTTGATCAGCTTATCAAGAAGTAGAGGACTGAATATGAGAAGCGAGATAAGGAAAAAGGTCAGAGTGGCGCTAGCGGAAAGGGCAGGGGAGTGAAGCAAATCACCCCAACAAGGCTCTCAAGAACAAAGGGAAACCCGCCAGGGGACGTGAGAAGGAGGATTGCGATGAAGAGAGTGATGGAGGGGATGAAGACAAAACCAGTGAGCAGGAGTTCCAAAAGGCCAGTGACGCCCGGTGCATTGACGGGGTTACATCTCTGCACTCCTCTCACCACCAACTTTAACAGTGGGCGCGTGCGGTCAATGTCGTGGAGCTAGCATCGGAGTTTTGAAAGCCGCTCAACTGGTCCCTCACGCCCTCATATTTTACGAAGAGGACCAACTTGGCCGCACTACCACGGTAGGGTGCTTGCCATTGCTGGTCTCACCAACAATCCGCAACCGCATGGTCACAAAGATGTTGGTCGATGGCGGGGCTGGGTTGAATCTGATTTTCCCAAAGGTCATTAGCAGACTCCGAATAGCAGAGGAAGAACTTGAGGTTACCGGCACGTTTCAAGGAGTTAATCCCGATAGAAGATGTCCTAAGGGAAAGATATCGTTGCTGGTAACATTCGGGGGAGAATTGAACTACCAGACTGAGAAGGTTGTGTTTGATGGTTGATCTCCCCCTGCCTTACAATGGAATCCTTGGATGCCCAGCTTTGGCCAAATTCATGGCGGCATCCCACTATGCCTACAACACCCTGAAGGACCAATGGGAGTCCTCTCCATTCCATCTAACAAGAAGGATGCAATCATTTGCATGGACAAGATGTAAAGGGATGCAGTCGCGGCAGAGGCCGCGGAGATCACTGGTCCCGCCAAGGAGAACAAGAAAAAGAAGAGAGCTTTTAATAGCCCTGGTGAGGAGCCCGGGAAGCGCACCTCTCTGGAGTGCGCTATGCCTGTTGATGACTTGCCGGAGAGCTCCAACAGCAATAGATCTAGAGTTGCTGCACCTGTTGTAAAGAAGGTCCCGACAAGGCTCGATGGCACTAATGGTACCTTCACTATCAGTGCCACCATTGACGACAAATAGGAAAGCGCGCTCGTTGCCTTCCTACGGGCGAATGTCGATTTGTTTGCCTGGCAACCATCTGACATCCCCGGTGTTCCCAGGGAGGTAATCGAGCACCACCTTGCTATCTACCCACATGCCAGGCCCGTCAAGAAGAAGGTCCGGAAGCAAGCATTGGAGCGGCAACAGATCATTGAGGAGGAGATCAAGAAGCTTGAGGTAGCTGGTTGGGTCAGAGGAGTGCTACATCCGACATGGTTAGCAAACCCAGTGGTCGTACGCAAGGCTAACACAAAATGGAGGCTGTGTATAGATTTCACTTATCTGAACAAGGCTTGCCCGAAGGACCCATTTCCCTTGTCGCGCATCGACCAGATCGTGGACTCCACTTCAGGTCACGATCTCCTCTCTATCTTGGATGCATATTCTTGGTATCATCGGATTTTTATGTCCAAGTAAGACGAAGGGAATACCTCGTTCATCACCCCATGTGGCACGTACTGTTTCGATCTCATGCCTTTCGGGTTGAAGCGTGTCGGGTCCACTTTTGCAACAGTAGTCCAGATTGGTTTTGAGTCATAGCTGCATAGGAACATTGAAGCTTATATGGATGATATAGTGGTCAAAACCAAGGATAGATCAACCCTCATCCATGAGTTGGAAAAGACATTTGCCAATCTGTGCAAGATTAACCTGAAGCTGAATCTGGAGAAGTGCGTATTCGGTGTTCCCTCCGGCATGCTACTTGGTTTCTTCATGTCCCACCGTGGGATAGAGGCCAACCCTGATAAGATTAAGGCTATTGAGAAGATTCGGGCGCCAAGGACAGTTAAGGATGTCAGACGTTTGACAGGGTGTGTTGCTGCACTCAGCAGATTCATCTCCAAGTCTGTCGAGCGTGCTTTGTTGTTCTTTAAAATCCTAAAGAAGGCAGGACCAGTGAAGTGGACCTCGGAAGAAGATATGGCACTATAAGATTTGATGACCTACTTGTCCTTTATGCCTACCTTGGTTGCTCCTAAACCACGAGAGCCACTACTATTGTACCTAGCAGCAACAAATCAAGTGGTTAGTGTGGCGTTGGTGGCGCAGCGGGAAGTATAGGAGGAAACATACTCAGTTAGTGTCCCTTCCAGAAAAGAGTATGAGAACTGCTCGGCAAGGTCAGATATGGATCAGGACAAAGAAGAGCATGACAATGGTAACAGCCCAAGGACACGGCAAGGAAGAAAGTAGTGCATCACACAGTGAACTTCGTCAGCTCCTTGTTGCTGGGGGCTAGATCCAGGTACTCTGGCATGCAAAAGTTAAATTTTGGCTTGGTCAGGCCTCAAGGAAACTGCGCCACTACTTCCAAGCCCATAAGATCACGGTTGTTACACGCTTTCCGTTGCAAAAGATACTCCGGAACCCAGAGGCTGCCGGTAGGATAGTGGAGTGGGCATTGGAGTTATCCAGCTTTGGCCTAAAGTTTGAAAGCACCTCAACGATACAGAGCATGGCATTGGCAGAGTTTATTGTAGAATGGATGCCAACCCCTGATGAAGAAGTGCTAGAGATAGTTGTTCCCAGCAAGGAACCCCCCCCCACCCGCCCAAGATTGGATCGTGTATTTTGATGGTGCCTTCTTCCTATAAGGTGCGGGTGTTCGCGTGCTTCTTGTTGCTCCCTCCAGGGAATACTTGAAGTATGTGGTCCAGATGCATTTTCCCAGGGAGGAGGCGACCAACAATATAGCAGAGTATGAAGGGCTCCCTGCCGGGCTCAGGATCGCCACAGAGTTGGGAATCAAGAAATTGATCATTAGAGGAGATTCACAACTTGTGGTGAGGCCAGTTAACAAGGATTACTAAAGCCAATTGATGGAGGCATACGTCGAGGAAGTGAGAAGGTTGGAGGAACACTTTGACGGGTTGCAAATAGAGCACGTACCCCGTGCAAAAAACAGCATTGCTGGTCATCTGTCAAAGTGTGATGCATAGAAGCTTCTTGTGGGACAAGGAACATTTGTTCTCCACCTTAGTCAGCCCTCCGTATCCCCAGCAACAATGGTCCGAAAGAGGAGGAAACTGGATTCCGATAAGCCTCTCCTAGTAGAGCCCTCCGGGGCACCTGGTAAAGACACTACTAGGGAAAACCCTAGTAGTAGCGCTGGTTTTAGAGGTACTAGTAGCGCTTGCATAAGCGCTACCAGTAAGGCGCTATAGCTAACTGGTAGCACTAGCACTGGTTTCCCGGCGCTACTACTATACCTAGTTAGCAGTAGCACTCGTGGCGCAAAAGCGTTGCCGATAGTAGTAAGTAGCAGCAGCGTTTCTTTTGAAAAGCGCTACTGCTTATTTTTCCTGTATTTTTGAATGGTAGCTTATTTTCGTTGTATTCATACTCATTCTAGCTAGCTAATCACTACCAACACTAGCTACGGTAGCTAACTAATCACCACCAACACTAGCTAATAATAATCATCATAGTCATTACCACCAACATAGCTATTTAATCATCATAGTCATAGTGTAGCACATCATCATCTTCAAACTCTTTCTAGCTAGCTAATCACTCCTGCTGCTCTCTCTCTCTCTCAGGTAAAATAGCATAAAACATGTGTAGCACTCCTGCTTCATCATATTGGAGCATGCAGATGAACTTGTCTCCTAATTGTTGGCTCCGCTTCTGATTGCTGCCCCTAGTGGTCGCACCTTTTGACTACTAATATCTCGAAGTCTAGAAAAATAACCTGTCTTGACAGTATCAAGATCCTCAAGCCATGAAACATAATGACATATGTCCTCGCAGTTTAGTTCAGCCCCGAGACAATAGTAGGTGATGTCTACCAAGCATCGGACATGTTTGCTTGAATCAAAATAAGTTGTCAACAGAAATTAGTTGTCAACTATTTTTAAATAAACAATATAAATTACTTAATAAATATGGTTGAGAAACTCACATATTGGTAGAACAGGAGGCGTCCGCACATCGACCCAGATGTCGATATTACCTTCAATTTCATCTTCCTGACGAATATCAAAGGTGATAAGCATATTTATCTCAAATGCATAAGCCTTGCATAGTGCTCTCCAATTTTTGCATTCAAAATAGGAGTAGGTGTCTGCATTGTATAATTTTACGACAAAAGTATAACCATGCTCGTTCCTCAAGTGAACTCTCTTTACCTCCATACATTCCATACTACTGAAACCAATCTTATCCAAGACATACATTCTTGCATGGCAGGGGATACGGTAGTAGAATTGTAAAAAATTAAAATTATAAGGTGAAGCAAAAGAAGCACAAGTCATGCTTAATTACGAAAAAAGACTTGTCGTTGTGACTTACTGTATCCACTTCGAAGGTCCCATCTAGCATGATGTTGAAGCGCCTACCACCAACTAGGTGAGGCATGTCACACAGCCCTTGCTCGTCTTTGCACTATTCGCATGTAATGAATTCCCTTTCGACGTTAGATAGTTCCTATGTTCATAGTTGAAACATTAATTGAAAACCGATCGAAGGCAACTATGAGGAAACTCAACACACAGATCACTATTACTCAATATGAATCAGGTTGACTTTAGGTCTGTCGAGTATTCCTTCCTAAACTCTCATCTCACGTATATGGTGGGCACTCCCTCTCTGATATTGCAACCGTCAGTGATGGTCGCTACTCCTCCTTTCCCGAGTGCATTGCAAATATCTGGCACAAGGAAAAGAAAGATAAGTGACCCCCACGACAACAGTCGACATTCTTCTCTCATATATGGTGGACACTCCCTAACTGATTTTTCGACCCTCGATGTCGGTAGCTACTCATCCTTCCCCTAGTGCATAACAAAGGTCTAGCACAAAGAGAAGAAGGAGACTCTTCCTCACTGATTTTTTTGACTGTCATGTATGGAGGCCCTACAGACTTAAAGTCAACTCGAAATGTCGTTTAATTCTCTTTCAAGCAAATTCGGGGCACTCGATATTTCCTACATATTCTAGCACAAGTCATGCTTAAATTCGCAAAAAAAATTGGCATGACCTTTCACTAGTGCAGGATGCTGCTAACGCAACACTACAATCATAGACCCTTTGACAAAACTGTGTGCGATACATTAATCGCAAATGGTGGTGTAAAAAACCCATCAAAAAAGGTGCAAAACGTTTGCAATGATGGATGCATCAAACATGGTTCAGATTTTTTTTCTGTCTGTGATGTAGGGCATAAGGTTCAGTGCAATTAATTGTGTGCGATGAGGAGCAACAAAAGAAATGGAAAGCCAGATGAAAGTTTGTGCGCTGTATAGCATACGGTTTGCTAGGATGAACTATTTCTCATTAGGTAACACAAAAGAAATGGTCAGCCAGATCAAGGTGTGTGTGATATACTACATGTGGTTCACTCGGATGAACTGTTTGCTTTGAGACAAGAGAACATAAACGGTTCAATATAACAAGATGTGTGATACATGGCAAACAGGTCTGTAATCAGAAATGTGCGCGAAGACCGATAATAACACAAACGCTTGCTGCTAATAAGACGTGTGTGTTGTGCGGCGGGATTGCATACAGAACTATATATATATATATATATATATATATATATATATATATATATATATATATATATATATATATATATATATATATATATATATATATATATATATATATATATATATATATATATATATATATATATATATAGGAAGGAGATTTTCTATCATAGCTTGCCCCAGTAATAGCTATCAGAACCGTTGGTCATTACCTCGTGATTCGTACTGGGGTGTGGTCCGGTTCTATATTCAGCGCATTTGTAGAATTATTGGAGGTGGGAGGCAGGCCATGCACTGACCACTTTACGTCTGGTGAGCTGACAAAAGCGTGGTTACCGTGGCCCTGGTCTGGCCGTCCCCTTGCTTTCGTATGTACTACTCGTTCCACACATTAAATAAAGGCACCGGTGGGAGACACCGGTTGGCAGTGCAGTGCTGGTTTGGTCTACTCAACGCGACGGATCCAGGTGCCGCTCCCAATCGAACCTACAACCGCCAATGCATGGAACCTGGCACACTTGCTTTGTTTGTATTGGTGTTTCGCCTTAGCCTGTGACGCACCATGTTTTGTACTGAGGCAAACGACGGTTAGATGCAGTCATGCAGATGAGTCTACGGATATGCATGGTCTGAACGCTTGAACTTTACTTGCTTGTTGTATGGCCCTGTTCTTTTTTCATTTCACTAGACCATTCCATTGTATTTAAACCAAGTAGGACGGTCTTTTTCAGCTAAAAAAAGGAATAGGACATTTGCTCGTGTTTTGGTCCTCCGGTTCACAGTAGTGACCGAGCGGTTTGGTCATTTGCTCGTTTTTTATGTGTCACTTTTCACAAACAATCACTTCGTGGGTTGATACCATGGCCGTCCGGTTCCATCGTCCCATTGACCGGGGCTTCATGTTTTCGTCCTCCGGTTCTGTGGTAGTGATCGAGCGGTTCGACCATTTGCTCGTTTTTTGGTTTGTCGCTTTTTACAAACAAGCGGTACGTGGATTGTTACGATGGGCGTTCGGTTCTGTCGTCCCATTGACCACGGCTTCATGTTTTCGTCCTCCGGTTCCATGGTAGTGATCGAGCGGTTCGACCATTTGCTCATTTTTTTGGTTTGTCGCTTTTCACAAACAAGCGGTACGTGGATTGTTACGATGGGAACCCGGTTCCGTCGTCCCATTGACCGGGGCTTCATGTTTTCGTCCTCCGGTTCCATCCATATACATCCGTATGTTGTATTCTATTTGAAATGTCTAAAAAAACTTATATTTAAAAACGAATGGAGTACACACTCACACAGTGCTACCGCTTCCCTCAGATTGGTATTCTTTCTCATGCAAACGGATCCAACACGTGCCTAACAGCCTCAGCAGTCAGCACAAGTAAAAAATAGACAGTGCCACAACAGATCTTACCATGTGATCATTGATCACCCAGTTCCAAAGATGGGTACGTGAATCCAATGACCACCGTCAACTCACATGTCCCTCAAACAATAAAAACAAACGTCCACAGGCCGCTTTCCCTTTTTGTAGAGATTCCACTCTGATGGAGAGGGGCGCACACACAGGATCGGTATGGTCCACAGATGTCTGCCGCGTTCAGCCGGACCACACGTCCACAGGCCCACATGCGCATCACTCCTTTGGCATCCAGCGAGTAGAAATTCTGATAAATCGCCCACCCTTTTCCTTTGTCCAGTCCAACACGAATCACGAAACATGAGGTTGCGGCTGAGATAGCTGTTTCTGCAGCAAACTATTGTAGACACAATTTTGCCTATATATATATATATACATACATACACACACACACACA
>LR738712.1:232299800-232380806 GCA_902687465.1 Secale cereale
ATATATATATATATATATATATATATATATATATATCTTTACCTAATAATAAAGAAAATTGGGTTTCTTCTCGTCCGTCATGGCATTTTTCAGAAAAGTCCCTCTATTTTAGAGAATTAAACCCGCAGCCATGTTTTAAGTCAAATCGAATCGTTCTTTCGTATTTTACACAAAAATCCCTGTGTTTTCTTAAAATGAACCCGCAGTCTGGGTTTAAGTCAACCGAGAACCGTTATTTTACATTTGTCGAAACCCCCCCTGATGTTTTAAGTAATTCATCCATATATCATATTTAAGTCAAATAAATGCTTTTTTAAATCATCCATATCTTCTAAACCGTAACTTCGATTTGAACATGTTATATATGAAATTTGATTAGAAAAATATGTAGAATATGAATATGAGATTATTTTTACCTGTTAAGTACTTTTAAATATTATTTTGGACTATATTTAAGTCAAACAGATAATTTTCTAAATTATACGTATCTTTTAAACCGTAACTTCGAGTTTAACATATTATATATGAAATATTATTAGAAAAACGTGTGGAATCTAAATAAACACCCCCATTATAACCATATAGGGAATAGAAAACATCAATAACTACACATGCATACCTCTGAAAAATGTCGCAGGGTAAAACAACAATTTTCTCATCACGAGAGTGAGAGAAAGCGAGAGAGAGAGAGAGAGAGAGAGAGAGAGAGAGAGAGAGAGAGAGAGAGAGAGAGGGAGAGAGAGACGACTTAGGATTAACCATATTGAAACACGTTTTGTTTTCTTTTGCGTGAACATCGAGGCAATCGTGATGGTTGTTGGGTTAAGAGTGTGTGTTATGTTTTCTCCCATGGCATTTGCACACACTAAAGTAAACTATTACATGCATAATTACATAGGTGGTTACTACACACATGACATTTCCACATACCAAAGTAAACTATATATTACATTCATGATTAACTAGAATAAATGATAATCTGATCATCACCGAGTTCTTGTGACGCTTGCTCTGCTTGTGGCTCGATCCGGGCTCATTGATTTGGGTAATAAGGCACTTTCTCATGTCAACGATCTGCATGTGCATCTCATATCATGTGTACACACTCTTGGCTGCGAACCTGAGGTGAGGTTCATCTAGTTGCCGCATCCAGGCCCTGTGCTAGGATATGGGACTTGTTCTCTGGGCATCCTGCTTCATCTTTTCGTATTAGGGGTCGATGATGGTCGAGGCGAGTTAAACTAGGGAGTCCCAGCGGTGTCTTGAACTCACTTTCCCCTTCCAGTTTCCTTAAGACTTGGATGATGTATTTTGGTTATGTCATGTAATGGGAAGGGGTTATGCCCAGTTCAAAAAAAAGTTCAACCAGGGAATCCTTCTTCGTGCTTCCCCGGACCCTATAGTGCTCACGGATTTCGACAAGATTCTTGCAGGCCAAGTCAGTAACCCCGAGCGCTTTTACATCGTTGGTGGTTTCCACCATAGCGAACTTGTAGTCGGTGCTGTTGACAAACCTGGCAAAACGGATGCAAGGCTCTGTGGCCATGCAGTAGTGGTAGATAAGGGCATGATGGCGCACACACAACTGGGCGACGGAATCTTCTAATCTTTGCCGGGAGGATCGGCGGTGTACTGGAGGTCCATGCCGACCACCTTGTACTTGTCTCCAGCAAGCAACTGCTCAACGGCGTTGATGTAGTCGTCCACCACGACCAAGTCGATGGTGTACACCACCGAGAGATCCCTCTCCCTCATGTGGGTCTCCACTTATGCTCGCCAAACTCCATTGGAGCACCGATAGACATCCCCTTTCTGTGTGTCATCGTGGGTGTGCTTGTTGTGTTGTGGGGCGCGATCGAAAGTTTGAAGAGACTAAGGTTATAATGGCCGCGGGAATTAAAGGGGAAGCCGGACGGCCTAGAATATCAGTACACCCTGATGGCAATTCTAATTCGCAACGCGTAACTCCATCGTGTCACACATAACTGCATCGCGTAGCAATGCGCGCGACACAACCGCATGCATATGAAACCCCGACGTGATCGTGCACAGGCCCAACCAGTGGCAGAGCACGCGCGGAGGGACGCGAGCCGAGCGCTCCGCGGTCGCCTCAACGGCGACCAACCATATATATGCATATAGAAGTTGAACACGCAAGGAAGAGCTATCCGCAAGTCGAGTGTGCCGAAGGACGCGACCAGAGCGCACCGCGGCACCTAACGGTGAGCACATCACGTTGCAGCGCCTAACGGCGAGCAGAGCTTTGTCAAAGGGCGCGAGCAGAGGCCGGCACAGTGATATGTGCCAAATAAGACGAACTGTGCAAGTGATGTCGGAGAAATGTTGTATATAACCTCAAATAATACGTGCCAAAAGCTTGCTGGTATATAACCTCAAATTTTACCAACAAAATGTTAATGCATGTTACAAAAATTATATAATTGGAAACTATGTTCAAATACGAATCCAACGATATAATCTTTGGCGGCATGCATTCATATTTTATTAATTAAATCCTACTTATAAACCAGCAGGGGTATAGTAGGTAATTAAATCTTAAATGTTTTTTTATTAAACATATGTGTAGGACGTCCTTTCGTCCTCCTCTCACACATCTTGTCACCCCGCTGCCGCAGACTGTTCAAGCGCAAGCTTGAGCAGCGAGGGGGCGTTCCTTTGGCCAAATGGTGGCGAGCCCGTTCCCGCACAACCGTGTAGGTTCCCGCACAAGCTTCCCACCCGACTCGGTGAAATCCCCCAAAATTTCAATGCTTACTAGCCTACTATATAAACCCTCATGGCCGGCGAGTCCTGCGTCGCATTTCCCCTACCTCCCTATAGCATATCGCATCTGCTTCTCCCACAATCGGTAATTGCACCGGTCCGGCATCGTCGCTCAGCCACTTCGCCATCATCAGAGCATAGCTCTAGCTAGGAGGTTACACCACGGCGGTGGCGCAGTCCCCAGCGTAGTGTAGTGCGCGTGGTGTCCCTGTTAGGTGTGCGTGGAACACCCATCACATGCTCCGCCGCCGATGCTCGTCGGCAGCTGTTGTCGGCCACCATTGCCGCCACGGCACCATCGAAAGTCAGGGCCATCACCCGCTCTGCCGCCGCGGCCCGAAGGTGGGAGTTGGTCGTCGTGGCTGCCACCCCAGTACCGGCCACTATGGCCATCACCCGTTCCGCCACCACGGACGGAAGGCGGGAGGTAGTGATCGTGGGTGCCACCCCATCGTTGACTGCCGTGGCCGCCAGCCCCCGTGGACCGCCGAGATCATCACCTACTCCGCCACTGCCACCCGAAGGAGGGAGGCAGAGGTGGAGGCCCGCACGTGCGGCAACAACTTTGCATGATACATCGAGTTACTGCGGGAGGAAGAGGAGCACCTCGTCGAGCACGCAAAGAGCCTTACCGCCAATGTGGCCGCAGCACAGACCGACGCAGAGGCGAGGAATCAGGAGATCTACGAGCAGCCTGGCCACTTCAAGAGGGGTCATCTGGAGCGGCAGAGGGTGTTCGAGGTGAGCGTTGTTCAAGGTGCAGCGGCGGCAGCCACTGTATTGCAGTTGTCCAGCTCGTCGGTAGGCTCCTCCTCCTCTTCCTCTTACTGAGCGCGCTCGACAGAGGAGAGGTTGCTGGAAGTAGTACAAAGGCCCTCCGTAGTAGTAGTATTTAGGAGCTATTTTGTTGAGCTCATCTGACCATAGATGTGGTGGAACTGTACAACGTACTTAAAATTAGCTAGTATATATAGTTGAACTAGCTATTTTAGTATGTGGTTGGCAACAATGGAAAAGTTTGGTGGTTCAAGCTGTTGAGTTGAACTGTTTGTATAAATTAAGGACGACTGCTTAATCTATGAATGAAATATATGCTTAATTACTTAATTTTAGTTGCAAAACTTAGATAGTGCTAGTTATTTTTAGCTGCATATTTTGACAAATCGCAATGTTACAAGGATTGACAAATGGCAATGTGACTAGATCAATAAATGTCAATATTTCCAGTTTTACAAATGGCAATATACCCAATATGATAGATGCAAATCTTACGAAATTGTCTGGACGTGGTTGCACAAGGGTCATCCGAAAAAATGTTTGTGTTGAAGGGAGGTACAAATCCTGCTTGCCAAATTTTCTCTTGGCTTAGCGTCGAAATATTGCTTTGCATACATTATTCAATCTAAACCGTTTGCGTTGAAGAGATGCACAAATCCTGTGCAACGAATTTTCCCTTGGCTTACTTCGGAAGGCCATAGCTCTCACTTTGCATACATGTGTTCTATCTAAACCATTTGCAATGAAGAGCTGCACAAATCCTACTCGGCACATTTTGCCTTGGCTTAGTGGGAAATCTGTCAGTTTACATATGGGTGTTTTGTATAAAACGTTTGCGATGTTAGATGGCAACTATTTGTTTCAAAATGCCTTTGTTGACTGTCATTTGAGTGCGCCTTCTCTCAAAATGGACACAAAAATTACCACAACATGTCGAGAGCCATTCCATGATAGCATGCCAATTTTCATGAATTTCAGACGAGTTTTGGATTTACTAGAATTTAAAAAAAATCTCAATGTTTTGTCGGCAATCTAAAGTGCGCTGGTGTTTGAAATTCATTCTTATTTCTTGCGTGGGACCTAAGCATGCACCCAAGGACACATATTTGATTTTTCAACCAATTTATATGCACTGCATGTAGTTCAAATTTGAATTATGCACATAAAATGCCTAGAAAACTAGGTATCTCAATGTTTGCGGCCCAGTGATGGTGGTAGGGTGTTTGACATTCATTCCCATTTCTTGCATGGAACCTAAGCATGCAACCAAGGAAACATATTTGATTTTTCAACAAATTTATATGCATTAGAGCATGTGCATGTAGTTCAAATTTGAATTATGCACATAAATGCATTGAAAACTCAATTAATGCATAAAAATGTCCCAACGAACCTCGAAAAATTCCAAAATTTAACACAACACTCCTGTTGTTCTATGTTGACACTAGAGAAAAAAATTGAAATCAAGAAGAGGTAACAGATATCATTTCGCCCAAAAAGGTGAAATGTTCCCTACCAAAACCATCAACTTTGTTGTGAGAAGCTCTGGTTTGTGAGAAGCTTATACCCAAACCTTCCCCAAATGGGATAAAATAATACCACGGCATGTTGATGCTGCTCCATGATAGCATGCCATGTTTCATGAATTTCAAACGAGTTTTGGATTTACTAGAATTTAAAAACCAGGTATCTCAATGTTTGCGGCCGAGTGACGATGGCAGGTTGTTTGATATTCATTCCCATTTCTTCCATGGGACCTAAGCATGCAACCAAGGGCACATATTCGAATTTTCAACCAATTTCTATGCATTAGAGCATCTGCATATAGTTCAAATTTGAATTATGCACATAAATGCATTGAAAACTCAATTAATGCATACAAATTTCCAAACGAACCCCGAAAATTTCCAAAATTTAACACAACAATCTTGTTGTTATATGTTGACACTAAAGACAAAATTTAAATCAAGAAGAGGCAATGGATATCATTTCGTCCAGAAAGGTGAAACGTTCTCTAACGTAACCATGAGGCTTGTTGCGAGAAGGTCTGGTTTGTGAGAAGCTTATAACCCAACCTACCCCAAATGGGACAATATTTTTACCATTGCATGTTGATGTTGTTCCATGATAGCATGTCAAGTGTCTTGAATTTCAGATGAGTTTTCTATTTACTAGAATTTTAAAACCATGTATCTCAATGGTAGAGCCCAAGCGACGATGGCAATGGTGTTTGGCATTCATTCCCATTTCTTGCATGGGACCTAAGGTTGCAACCAAGGACACACATTTGATTTTTCAACCCGTTTATATGCACTGGAGCATGTGCATGTAGTTCAAGTCTGAATTATGCACATGAATGCATAGAAAACTCAATTAATGTATAAAATTGTCAACGCGAACCCTGAAAAAACCCAAAAAATTGCACAACACTCTTGTTGGTCTATGTTGACACGAGAAAAAATTTGAAAGTAAGAAGAGGCAACAGATATCGTTTCATCCCCCAAGGTGGCCGTTCCCTACTGAAACCATCATGCTTGTTGTGAGAGAAGCTCTGGTTTGCGAGACACTTATACCATAACCTACCCCAAATGGGACATATTTTTTACCCCAGCATGTTGATGTCCTTCCATGATAGCATGCCAAGGTTCACGAATTTCAGACAAGTTTTGTATTTACTAGAATTACAAAAGCAAGCACCTCAACGTTAGCCGGAGAGCCACGGTGCCGTGGTGTTTGAAATTCATGACCATTTCTTGAATGGGATGCAAGCATCAACCCATGGACACATATATCATTTTACAACCAATTTTGGTGTACCAGAGCATGTGCATGTAGTTTAATTTTGAATTGTGCACCTAAAATGCCAAGAAAACCAAGTTACTATATAAAAATGTCCAAACGAACCCTGAATAATTCCATTTTTTTTACCTCACACCTACAGTTGCATGTTCACGCAGATAGAAGTTCTAGCAATTCAAACACCATCCTTTGCAGGTGTGACCCTATTATGTAATTCAAATCAAGATGAAAGATCAAGTAGATCACACATAGTTTGTTATCACCAACCGTGTGAGATGCAGTACAAAATATCTTGGAGCACCGTTGGTGTATAGTACGCATACGGCTTTGATACGTCCATTTTGCATCATGCTTTTATAATGATGTTTATTGCATTATGGGTTGTTATTACACAATATGTCACAATACTTATGCCTTTTCTCTCTTATTTTACAAGGTTTACATGAAGAGGGAGAATGCCGGCAGCTGGAATTCTGGGCTGGAAAAGGAGCAAACATTGGAGACCTATTATGCACAACTCAAAAAGCCCTGAAACTCCACGAAAGTCAGTTTTGGAAAATATAAAAAATATCTGGCAAAAGAAGTCCAAGAGGGGGGCCACCCACCGTCCACGAGGGTGGGTGGCGCGCCCTACCCCCTTGGGCGCGCCTCCTGCCTCGTGGGCCACCTGGCAGCCCCCCGATGCCCATCTTCTGCTATATGAGGTGTTTTGACCTGGAAAAAATCATTAGGAGGTTTTCGGGACGAAGCGTCGCCGTCTCGAGGCGGAACCAATCTAGGGCTCCGGCGGAGCTGTTCTGCCGGGGATACTTACCTCCGGGAGGGGGAAATCATCACCGCCGTCATCACCAACAACTCTCCCATCTTGGGGAGGGTTATCTTCATCAACATCTTCACCAGCACCATCTCCTCTCAAACCCTAGTTCATCTCTTGGATCCAATCTTTGTATCAAAACCTCATATTGGTACATGTGGGTTACTAGTAGTGTTGAATACTCCTTGTAGTTGATGCTAGTTGGTTTATTTGGTGGAAGATCATATGTTTAGATCCATTATGCATATTAATACCCATCTGATTATGAACATGAATATGCTTTTTGAGTAGTTACATTTGTTCCTGAGGACATGGGAGAAGTTTTGCTATAAGTAGTCATGTGAATTTGGTATTCGTTCGAATTTTTATGAGATGTATGTTGTCTTTCCTCTAGTGGTGTCATGTGAACGTCGACTACATGACACTTCACCATTTTTTGGGCCTAGAGTAAGGTATTGGGAAGTCATAAGTAGATGATGGGTTGCTAGAGTGACAGAAGCTTAAACCCTAGTTTATGTGTTGCTTCGTAAGGGGCTGATTTGGATCCATATGTTTCATGCTATGGTTAGGTTCACCTTAATACTTCTTTTGTAGTTGCGGATTCTTGCAGTAGAGGTTAATCATAACTGGGATGCTTGTCCAAGTAAGGGAAGTACCCAAGCACTGGTCCACCCACATACCAAATTATCAAAGTAACGAACGCGAATCATATGAGCATGATGAAAACTAGCTTGACGATAATTCCCATGTGTCCTCGGGAGCGCTTTCCTTTATATAAGAGTTCGTCCAGGCTTGTCCTTTGCTACAAAAAGGATTGGGCCATCTTGCTGCACCCTATGTACTTTTACCATTTGTTACTTGTTACCAATTACCCTATCACATAACTATCTGTTACCGATAATTTTAGTGCTTGCAGAGAATACCTTACTTAAAAACTGCCTATCATTTCCTTCTGCTCCTAGTTGGGTTCGGCACTCTTACTTATCGAAAGGACTACGATAGATCCCCTACACTTGTGGGTCATCAGGCTTACGCAAGAAGGTGCGTTGGCTACAGTGTAGGTGTGCTATAGTTCCTTTGTGTACCCAAATTATGCCATGGCATGGATGAGCACTCTAACCAGGGAATTTAGAACCAAAATTTTTGACGTTCAAACTCATCACACACGGTTTAAGCTATGTGAATCGTTTGTGATGTTCACATATCGTACACAGTTCTAAATAAGGGACCACGTCTCATGATACTTTGCGCGCCAGTTTTTTCGCTAAACCGATTCAAAAATTTCGGCTTCCGCGGAAATATCTAACTGCCCGCCCCCTCCCCCTTACCAAAAGCCACATTTCCGCTATTTCCTCCTTCCTTTTCAAGTTGAAACCTTCACTCATTGCTTGTAGCGCGGCCCCCTCACTGGTGACCCTCCTTCACGCTGCTTGACCTCGTCTATCTAGGCACGTAATCCACACTAGACCCCCCATCATCTTCCTCCTTCCACATCCCACATGCCCCGACCGCCGGCGCGAGACCTTCCACCCAAATCACCGGGCCCTCCACGAAATAAGCGTCGTCTTAAGCCATGGTGCCCGCAGTATAGCCAGGAGCTCAAGGAGCATTTGGCAACGGAGAAGAAAATCGCGGTCGCACATGCGGATGAGGTCGCGATGGCTAACATTCGTGCTGACCCCCAGATCTTGGAGGAGCACCTCGCCATTCGTGCTGACCCCCAGATCACGATGGCTGCTTTAGACGATGGTTCGTGGCATTTTCTCGAGGCCACCCTCGGTGCCTTCAACGAAGATTACGATGTGTTTTCTCAGCGTGCACATGCTTACCTCAACTCGGGAGCCCGACAGGTTGGTGCCCAGAGCGGCTCAGAAAACTCACCACTACGACGAGGGCACCCACGATGCGGAGGCCTCGCCCTCTTCCATGTCCAAGGAGTCAATCATCATCAATATCTCCAACAATGAGGAGTAGCTTGTCTTATTAGCTCACTATAAGGACCCATGTTTAGTTTGCTAGCTACTGCCTTTCCTTAACAAATTCTAGTGAATTGCGCTATCTACTTTTACCATGCAATCTGTTGCTCTAGTGTATATATTCTACATGTCATGCAATGTGGTGCTCACTTGTTAAATGTTTGGTTAATTAGTTGTCGTGTACAGTTAACTATTTGGTTCAATTCTGCAAATGTGATGTTCAATTCTTCAAGGTGCAATGTATTGTCTTCCATGTGAGAAATAAATCGAATTTTTCTTTACAAAATACATGAGAAACAAATACAATTGCTACATTTCCAAGTTTTCAAGCATGCTTGGTTTGGTTAACTGTTCGATATTTTAGTATGTTATACATTATGCAATGTGGTGCTTAGTTAACGTTTGGTTCATTTGTTGTGGTGTTTAGTTAATTGTTTGGTTCCATTCTGCAATGCGATGTTCAATTGTTGTGGGTGCATTCTGTTATTGTATACCATGTGAGAAATAAAGCGAATTTGGTTGTACTAAATACATGAGAAACAAATAAAATTGCTATATTTCCAAGTTGTTCAACATGCCTGGTTTGGTCAACTGTCTGATCTTATATTAGAGTATGTTATATTGTGCAATGTGGTGCTCGGTTAATGTTTCGTTCATTTTTTGTGGTGTTTAGTTAACTGCTTGGTTCTATTTTGCAATGTAATGTCCAATTGTCGTGTGCAGAATCTTGTATTGTTGTGCATGTGAGGAATATGTTGGAAATATGCCCTAGAGGCAATAATAAAAGAGTTATTATTATATTTCCTTGTTCATGATAATCGTTTATTATCCATGCTATAACTGTATTGATTGGAAACTCAAATACATGTGTGGATGAACAGACAAACTTTGTGTCCCTAGTAAGCCTCTTCAGGACTAGCTCGTTGATCAAAGATGACCGCGGTTTCCAGGTCATAGACATGAGTTGTCATTTGATAACGGGATCACATCATTAGGAGAATGATGTGATGGACAAGACCCAAACGTTAAACATAGCTTTTGATCGTATCAGTTATCGCTATAGTTTTCTGCATGTCAAGTATAAGTTCCTATGACCATGAGATCATGTAACTCACTGACACCATAGGAGTGCTTTGTGTGTGCCAAACGTCGCAACGTAACTGGGTGACTATAAAGGTACTCTACAGGTATCTCCGAAGGTGTCTGTTGAGTTGACATGGATCGAGACTGGGATTTGTCACTCCGTGTGACGGAGAGGTATCTCCGGGCCCACTCGGTAATGCATCATCTCAATGAGCTCAAAGTGACTAAGTAGTTGGTCACGGGATTATGTATTACGGTAACGAGTAAAGAGACTTGCCGGTAACGAGATTGAACTAGGTATAGAGATACCGACGATCGAATCTCGGGCAAGTAACATACCGACGAGACAAAGGGAACTGTATACGGGATTGCCTGAATCCTTGACATCGTGGTTCATCCGATGAGATCATCGAGGAACGTGTGGGAACCAATATGGGTATCCAGATCCCGCTATTGGTTATTGACCTGGGAGTGTCTCGGTCATGTCTGCATGGTTTCCGAACCCGCAGGGTCTACACACTTAAGGTTCGGTGACGCTAGGGTTGTTAGTGAGAACAGTGCATGGTTACCGAAGGTTGTTCGGAGTCCCGGATGAGATCCCGGATGTGACGAGGGTCTCCGGAATGGTCCGGGGACGAAGATTGATATATAGGATGAGAGTGTTCGGAGTCCGGAAGTGTTCCGGGGAGTATCGGGAAGATGGCGGATGACCGAAAGGGGTTTTCGGGGTCCCGGAAAGGGTTTCGGGCCTAGTGGGCCACAAAGGGGGGACACAACAGCCCTCATAGGGCTGTGCGCCCCCCCTGGGCCCTCTCCTTGTGCGCCAAGGGGGCTGGACCCCCCTAGGGCTGCCGCACCCCCTTAGGCTTGGGGGGCAAGGCACCTGGGGGGGAAACCCTAGCCCCAGGGGGCGCCGCCCCTCCCCATCTGCCCTGGCCGCCGGCCCCTAGGGGAAACCCTAGGGCGCCCCCTCCCCTCTACTCCCCCTATATAAAGAGAGGAAGAGGGAGGGCAGCTACACACGTTCGTGCCTCGGTGCTGCCCTCCCTCTCCCACAACAATCTTCGTTTTCCCGCGGTGCTTGGCGAAGCCCTGCTGCAATCCTCCACCACCATCTCCACCACGCCGTCGTGCTGCCGGTGTCTCCATCAACCTCTCCTCCCCCCCTTGCTGGATCAAGAAGGAGGAGACGTCCCCGAGCTGTACGTGTGAAGAACGCGGAGGCACCGTTGCTTCGGTGGTTGGATCTTCAGCGATCTGAATCGCGGCGAGTACGACTCCATCAACCGCGTTCTTGAACGCTTCCGCTTAGCGATCTACAAGGGTATGTGGATCCAACTCTCCCCTCGTAGATGCATCTCCTAGATTGATCTTGGTGAACGTAGGAAAAATTTTTGTTTCCCATGCAACGTTCCCCAACAGTGGCATCATGAGCTAGGATCTTGCGTAGATGCTTTCACGAGTAGAACACAAAAGGGTTTGTGGACGTTGATGTTTAGATTGCTTCCCTCCTTAGTCTTTCTTGATTCAGCGGTATTATGGGATGAAGCGGCCCGGACCAACTTTACATGTCCACGTACATGAGACCGGTTCCATAGACAGACATGTGACTTTTGTTGCATAAGATGGCTGGCGGGTGTCTGTCTCTCCTATCTTAGTTGAATCGGAATAGAACAAGGCGGTCCTTGTAGAAGGTTAAATAGCAACTTAAATATCACCGTTGTGGCTTTGCGTAGGTAAGAAGCGTTCTTGCTAGATACCCATAGCAGCCACGTAAAACATGCAACAACAAATTAGAGGACGTCTAACTTGTTTTTGCAGGGTATGTATGTGATATGATATGGCCAATGACATGATGAGATATATTTGATGTATGAGATGATCATGTTGTAATAGTTAATATCGACTTGCATGTCGATGCATACGGCAACCGGCAGGAGCCATAGGGTTGTCTTTAATTTTTGTATGACCTGCGTGTCAATCATTAAGCGTTTTGTAATGCTTTACTTTATCGCTAAACGGTAGCAATAGTAGTAAGAGCATGGTGGGCGCGCGACAACCCCGATGGCGACACGATGATGGAGATCATGATGATGGGCATCATGGTGTGGCGTCGGTGACGATGGAGATAATGCCGGTGCTTTGGAGATGGAGATCAAAAGCACGAGTTGATGGCCATATCATGTCACTTATGATTTGCATGTGATGTTAATCCTTTTATGCATCTTATTTTGCTTAGGACGACGGTAGCATTATAAGATGATCCTTCACTAAAATTTCAAGATAAAATTGTGTTCCCCCCGAGTGTGCGCCGTCGCGAAGGTTCGTCGTTTCGAAGCACCACGTGATGATCGGGTGTGATAGACTCTACGTTCGCATACAACGGGTGCAAGCCAGTTTTGCACATGCAGAACACTCGGGTTAGACTTGACGAGCCTAGCATGTACAGACATGGCCTCGGAACACGGAAGACCGAAAGGTCGAGCATGAGTCATATAGTAGATATGATCAACGTGTAGATGTTCACCATTGACACCACCTCATCTCACGTGATGATCGGACTTGGGTTGGTGGATCTGGATCATGTCACGCTCGAATGACCAGAGGGATGTCAATTTGAGTGGGAGTTATAAATAATTTGATTAGGTAATAACTCACTTATCATGAACAATAGTCTAAAATGTCTTTGCAAATCTTTTGTTGTAGATGGCTCGCGCAGTAGCTCCCCTGAATTTTAATGCGTTCCTAGAGAAAGCTAAACTGAAAGATGATGGGAGCAACTTTGTGGACTGGCTCCGCAATCTGAGGATCATCCTCACAGCTGCCCAAAAGGTTTATGTCTTAAATGCACCGCTAGGTGAACCCCCCGCTCCTCAGGCCTCTGCGGACGTTATGAACGCCTGGCAGTCGCGTTCGGATGACTACTCAGTAGTGCAGTGTGCCATATTGTATAGCTTGGAAGGAGGACTTCAAAGGCGTTTTGAACGTCATGGAGCATATGAGATGTTCCAGGAGTTGAAGGTCATCTTTGAAAAGAATGCCAACATCGAGAGGTATGAGACCACCGATAAATTCTTTGCTTGCAAGATGGAGGAGAATTCGTCTGTCAGTGAGCACTTACTGAAGATGTCTGGGTACTATACCCGCATAGCTGATCTGGGACTTGTGTTCCCGGAGGAGGCTATCATTGACAGAATTCTCCAGTCACTCCCGCCTAGCTACAAGAGCTTCGTACAGCAGTATAACATGCAAGGGATGAACAAAACCATCGCCGAGCTATTTTCGATGCTGAAAGTCGCTGAGGCAGACATCCAGAAGGAGTATCAAGTGTTGATGGTCAATAAAACCACCAGTTTCAAGAAGAATGGCAAGGGCAAGAAGGGTAACTCTAAGAAGGGTGGCAAGGCAGTTGCTCATCCAGTGAAGAAACCCAAGGCTGGGCCCAAGCCAGAGACTGAGTGTTTCTATTGCAAGGGGAACGGCCACTGGAAGCGGAACTGCCCCAAGTATCTGGCAGACAAGAAGGGGGCCAACAACAACAACAAGCAAGGTATATGTGATATACATGTTATTGATGTGTACCTTACCAACTCTCGTTGTAGTGCCTGGGTATTTGATACCGGTTCGGTTGCTCACATTTGCAACTCTAAACAGGAACTGCGGAATAAACGGAGGCTGGCGAAGGACGAAGTGACGATGCGCGTGGGGAATGGTTCCAAGGTTGATGTGATCGCCGTCGGCACGCTCGCTCTTCGATTACCATCGGGATTAGTTATGAACCTGAATAATTGTTATTTAGTGCCTGCGTTGAGCATGAACATTATATCTGGATCTTGTTTATTGCAAGACGGTTACTCGTTTAAATCAGAGAATAAAGGTTGTTCTATTTATATGGGTAATATCTTTTATGGTCATGCACCCGAAGTGAGGGGTTTATTCTTATTGAATCTCGATAGTGATGATACACATGTTCATAACATTGATGCCAAAAGATGTAGAGTAGTTAGCGATAGTACCACTTACTTGTGGCACTGCCGTCTGGGTCATATCGGCGTAAAACGCATGAGGAAGCTCCATGCTGATGGACTTTTGGAGTCTCTTGATTTTGAATCACTTGACACATGCGAGCCGTGCCTCATGGGCAAGATGACAAGGACCCCGTTTTCAGGAACAATGGAACGGGCAAGTGACTTATTGGAAATCATACATACTGATGTGTGTGGTCCGATGAGTGTCACGGCGCGCGGTGGATATCGTTATTTTCTCACCTTCACTGACGACTTAAGTAGATATGGGTATATTTACTTAATGAAGCATAAGTCTGAAACTTTTGAAAAGTTCAAGCAATTTCAGAGTGAAGTAGAAAATCATCGTAACAAGAAGATCAAGTTCCTACGATCTGATCGAGGGGGAGAATATCTGAGTTATGAGTTTGGCAATCACTTAAGAAAATGTGGAATCGTTTCACAGTTGACGCCACCTGGAACACCACAGCGTAATGGTGTGTCCGAACGTCGTAATCGAACCCTATTAGATATGGTACGTTCTATGATGTCTCTTGCCGATTTGCCACTATCGTTTTGGGGATATGCGTTAGAGACAGCTGCATTCACTTTAAATAGGGCTCCATCCAAGTCCGTTGAGACAACACCGTATGAACTGTGGTTTGGTAAGAAACCTAAGTTGTCTTTTCTCAAGGTTTGGGGTTGCGATGCTTATGTCAAAAGGCTTCAGCCAGAAAAGCTCGAACCCAAAGCGGACAAATGTGTCTTCATAGGATACCCAAAAGAAACTGTTGGGTACGCCTTCTATCTCAGATCCGAAGGCAAAGTGTTTGTCGCTAAGAACGGGTCCTTTCTCGAGAAAGAGTTTCTCTCGAAAGAATTGAGTGGGAGGAAGGTAGAACTTGATGAGGTTATTGAACCTCTGCTTCAACCAGAGAGTTGCGCAGCACAGAAAGATGTTTCTGTGGAGCCTGCAGCGGTTGAAGAGGAAGCCAATGATGATGATCAAGAAGCTTCTGATCAAGTTACTACCGAACCTCGTAGGTCGACAAGGGTACGCACTGCACCTGAGTGGTATGATAACCCTGTCTTGGAGGTCATGTTGTTAGACAACGGTGAACCTACGAGCTATGGAGAAGCGATGGTGGGCCCGGATTCCGACAAATGGTTAGAGGCCATGAAATCTGAGATGGGATCCATGTATGAAAACAAAGTATGGACTTTGGAAGTATTACCTGAAGGGCGGAAGGCCATTCAGAATAAATGGATTTTTAAGAGGAAGACGGACGCTGACGGTAATGTCACCGTGTATAAAGCTCGACTTGTGGCAAAGGGTTTTTCACAAGTTCAAGGGATTGACTACGATGAGACTTTCTCACCCGTAGCGATGCTTAAATCCGTCCGAATCATGTTAGCAATAGCTGCATATTTTGATTATGAAATTTGGCAGATGGATGTCAAAACAGCGTTCCTTAACGGTTTTCTTAAGGAAGATTTGTATATGATACAACCGGAAGGTTTTGTCGATCCAGAGAATGCTGACAAAGTATGCAAGCTCCAGCGTTCCATTTATGGGCTGGTGCAAGCATCTCGGAGTTGGAATCTTCGCTTTGATGAGGTGATCAAAGCGTTTGCGTTTGTACAAGTTTACAATGAAGCTTGTATTTACAAGAAAGTGAGTGGGAGCTCTATAGCGTTTCTAATATTATATGTGGATGACATATTGCTGATTGGAAACAATATAGAATTTTTGGATAGCGTGAAGGGGTATTTGAACAAGAGTTTTTCAATGAAGGATCTCGGTGAAGCTGCTTTCATATTGGGCATCAAGATCTATAGAGATAGATCAAGACGCTTGATAGGACTTTCACAAAGTACATACCTTGATAAAGTTTTGAAGAAGTTCAAAATGGATCAATCCAAGAAGGGGTTCTTGCCGGTATTGCAAGGTACAAAGTTGAGTAAGACTCAATGCCCACTGACTGCGGAAGATAGAGAAAAGATGAGTGTCGTCCCCTATGCTTCAGCCATAGGCTCTATCATGTATGCAATGCTGTGCACAAGACCAGATGTCAGCCTTGCCATAAGTATGGCCGGAAGGTTTCAAAGTAATCCTGGTATGGATCACTGGACAGCGGTCAAGAATATCCTGAAGTACCTGAAAAGGACTAAGGAAATGTTTCTCGTTTATGGAGGTGATCAAGAGCTCGTCGTAAAGGGTTACGTCGATGCAAGCTTTGACACTGATCCGGATGACTCTAAGTCTCAAACCGGATACGTATATATTCTCAACGGGGGAGCGGTAAGCTGGTGCAGTTCCAAGCAAAGCATGGTAGCCGATTCTACATGCGAAGCGGAGTACATAGCTGCCTCGGAGGCGGCAAAGGAAGGTGTCTGGATGAAGGAGTTCATGACAGATCTTGGAGTTGTGCCTAGTGCATTGAACCCAATGACTCTGTTTTGTGACAACACTGGTGCCATTGCTCTAGCCAAGGAACCAAGGTTTCACAAGAGAACCAGACACATAAAGCGACGCTTCAATTCCATCCGCGATTCAGTCAAGGAGGAGGACATAAGCATTTGCAAAGTACACACGGATTTGAATGTTGCAGATCCGTTGACTAAGCCTCTTCCACGGGCTAAGCATGATCAACACCAAGACTCTATGGGTGTTAGATTCATTACCTTGTAATGCTAGATTATTGACTCTAGTGCAAGTGGGAGACTGTTGGAAATATGCCCTAGAGGCAATAATAAAAGAGTTATTATTATATTTCCTTGTTCATGATAATCGTTTATTATCCATGCTATAACTGTATTGATTGGAAACTCAAATACATGTGTGGATGAATAGACAAACTTTGTGTCCCTAGTAAGCCTCTTCAGGACTAGCTCGTTGATCAAAGATGACCGCGGTTTCCAGGTCATAGACATGAGTTGTCATTTGATAACGGGATCACATCATTAGGAGAATGATGTGATGGACAAGACCCAAACATTAAACATAGCTTTTGATCGTATCAGTTATCGCTATAGTTTTCTGCATGTCAAGTATAAGTTCCTATGACCATGAGATCATGTAACTCACTGACACCATAGGAGTGCTTTGTGTGTGCCAAACGTCGCAACGTAACTGGGTGACTATAAAGGTACTCTACAGGTATCTCCGAAGGTGTCTGTTGAGTTGACATGGATCAAGACTGGGATTTGTCACTCCGTGTGACGGAGAGGTATCTCCGGGCCCACTCGGTAATGCATCATCTCAATGAGCTCAAAGTGACTAAGTAGTTGGTCACGGGATTATGTATTACGGTAACGAGTAAAGAGACTTGCCGGTAACGAGATTGAACTAGGTATAGAGATACCGACGATCGAATCTCGGGCAAGTAACATACCGACGAGACAAAGGGAACTGTATACGGGATTGCCTGAATCCTTGACATCGTGGTTCATCCGATGAGATCATCGAGGAACGTGTGGGAACCAATATGGGTATCCAGATCCCGCTATTGGTTATTGACCTGGGAGTGTCTCGGTCATGTCTGCATGGTTTCCGAACCCGCAGGGTCTACACACTTAAGGTTCGGTGACGCTAGGGTTGTTAGTGAGAACAGTGCATGGTTACCGAAGGTTGTTCGGAGTCCCGGATGAGATCCCGGACGTGACGAGGGTCTCCGGAATGGTCCGGGGACGAAGATTGATATATAGGATGAGAGTGTTCGGAGTCCGGAAGTGTTCCGGGGAGTATCGGGAAGATGGCGGATGACCGAAAGGGGTTTTCGGGGTCCAGGAAAGGGTTTCGGGCCTAGTGGGCCACAAAGGGGGGACACAACAGCCCTCATAGGGCTGTGCGCCCCCCCCCGGGCCCTCTCCTTGTGCGCCAAGGGGGCTGGACCCCCCTAGGGCTGCCGCACCCCCTTAGGCTTGGGGGGCAAGGCACCTGGGGGGGAAACCCTAGCCCCAGGGGGCGCCGCCCCTCCCCATCTGCCCTGGCCGCCGGCCCCTAGGGGAAACCCTAGGGCGCCCCCTCCCCTCTACTACCCATATATAAATAGAGGCAGAGGGAGGGCAGCTACACACGTTCGTGCCTCGGTGCTGCCCTCCCTCTCCCACAACAATCTTCGTTTTCCCGCGGTGCTTGGCGAAGCCCTGCTGCAATCCTCCACCACCATCTCCACCACGCCGTCGTGCTGCCGGTGTCTCCATCAACCTCTCCTCCCCCCCTTGCTGGATCAAGAAGGAGGAGACGTCCCCGAGCTGTACGTGTGAAGAACGCGGAGGCACCGTTGCTTCGGTGCTTGGATCTTCAGCGATCTGAATCGCGGCGAGTGAGACTCCATCAACCGCGTTCTTGAACGCTTCCGCTTAGCGATCTACAAGGGTATGTGGATCCAACTCTCCCCTCGTAGATGCATCTCCTAGATTGATCTTGGTGAACGTAGGAAAATTTTTTGTTTCCCATGCAACGTTCCCCAACAGAATAATCGAATTTGTGTGCACTTAATACATGGGAAACATATACAATTGCTATATTTCCTAGTTCTTATTCATGCTTGGTTTGGATAAATGGATTTTCCATTTGGCTTGAATTAATCTGATGAATCTGCAATGTGCATATTTTTCATCAACATATTTTACTAATAGCATGTGAACCCTCACTTAACGTGATCACTAACTACCTTATATGTGTTGCAGGGAAACAATGGGAAGCACTGAGGTTTACAATCGAGGTTTGCACATGCATGGTCCTTTGTCTAATATCACATTATTGTGCAATTGTAGGAACGATTCTAATACTTAGGTTTTAAACAATTTGATCTTGCACATGTAGGTCCTGCTGTCAGAGGTTTTGACCCATTGTTCGACCCTTTTGTATATGGGGAAATGAGTTGTCCTTGAATATCAATCAAGTCGAGAAACTCAGAAAGATTTTTAGGATAAAGAAATTATCAACAAAAAACAACAAGATCTTTGTCTGCACAATGAAGAAGACATTAGTTCACTACATGATGGTACTAACTATTATACCTTGCCTTTTTTATTCCTTTGCCCCATTTCCAATATAGAGAAGATATTTATGCACATCCTTGTTTTCAGGCCATTCCAAATTAGTTCACTAATGATCTATACCTAATATTAAAAGGAGGATTGTTTCTCTACTTTATTTGGTCAAAGTATTTTTGTAGGTACTTCGTACGTCGTGCTTAGCGATCGAACGACTATTCTATATCGATCGAAAGCTACGACACGTGCAAACAGGTCGGCCCAATAAAGAACACCAGTTTTAACTACAACACGTGCAAACGGGCCGGCCCAATTTATAAGCTTGCAACGAAATATGAAAATTCAAATGGCAATAGTGGAAATCAAGCTCGCCACCTCACGCTGGATAGCAGTTAGGCTAGCCACCCAAACTAACAACATCGGATGGCTAAGAAGGCGCACTAACAATAATTATTCAAAACATTGAACAAATGTTTGACAAGCCGGGAACAAATTTCGAAATTCTAATAATTGCATGATTTTTCTGAAAATATCTACATAAACCAAAAAATGTAAAGAATTTTTCAAAAAATGTGAATATTTTTTGGAATTGTGGATTTTTTAGAATTATGAACTATTGTTTTTGAAATGCAAACAATTTATTAAAAATAAATTGCACATTAAACAATTTCTTAGTATGCAGTTAACAATATTCAAATAAACATTGAACATTTATAAAATATACGATGAACTTTTTGCAAATACTTGTTGAACAAAATTTCCATACAAGATGAAAAAAAAGTATAGACAGTGAGCATTTTTGTTCAAGACATGGTTTTTTTTAAACATGAACAACTTTTAAAAACATGAATGAAATTTCTAATTTCGAAGTTTTTAGGAATTTGGAATTTTTAACTTATTTTGAACATGAACAAAATTTCAAAAATGTGATGTTTTAAATGATGAACACATTTTTGAATATCAAACATTTTTTAAAATCTAAACAATTCTGAAATTCTGAACATTTCTTGAAAAAATTAATTTATGAAAAAGCATTTTATATTTTTTCCTTGCCCTTTTTGGGGTCATATACTGTGTATCCTCCGTTGCAACGCACGGCCATGTTTGCTAGTTACCTATCAAACCACCTGTATGGTCAGGAGGCGAGGAATGTATTCATACAACACCCATGGTTCAATATTGAAGTGTTCCTGAAGAGGATGAAGGATGGACGGTCAATCATCTAGCCACTGGCCTAAAGTTGCAAAGACCGTCAACATCAATGAAGGATCAATATTCGCCTTCTGCTTCAGCAGCTTTCCAGATGAGATACACCTCTCTATGTACCGTCTATGATGCTAATTTTGAAAGGTTATAGATGTTGCATGTAAAACTTGGTGCTGGTGCAGTTGTGTAATGGGGTAGTTGAGTGCTGAAGCTATATGATGTAGTACTATGATGTATTTCAATTATGAAAATGAAATATATTATGTGCTTAATATGAAATGTCAATTAAAACAATAAATGGATTATTAATAGGATAATTAGCCTGCTATTTGGGTTTTTCTATTACAAACGGTTATGGAGAAAACACTGTGGGCGATGTCCTCAGGCAACGCACACAGTTTCTAGGAATAAACCGTGTTGGATTAATGAACAATCACACACGACATCCTTTTGAAAACTATTTGATTTAGGCCACCTGGCGCAAATGTTTACCACATAAAAACTGTGTGTGATGGACAACCTTTGCCACACAGTTTATTCTACGCTCCGTGTGTGATGCATTCAATAACGCAAACGATAATTTTTTTAATACCGTGTGCAATGGAAACGCTATCACAAACGTTTTAACGGGGAAAATTGTGTGTGATGTACCTGCGAACATAAACATTTTCCTTGGAACGACTGTGTGGGATGTATATACGAACGGAAACGTTTACCTGGGACTGACTTTGTGGGATGAACATACGACCGGAAACAATTTTGCCTATATAATTAAAAAATAGCACTATTGTACGTATAACAGTATTTGCTCACTCGCCGGTCGCACATGACCTCATTTTTCTGAGTGTGTGTGCCAGGAGGGCATATCCCCAACGGTTTGTAGGTTGTGTGGGAAGGACCCCCCTATCACAGTCACTCACTAGCCTACCAACTCGAGCTTCCTCCAAACTTCTCCAACGTGGATGATGTGTTCCACGTGTCATAACTCCGCAAGTGCTTCAAGATGCCCGAGCGCACCGTCGCCTTCGAAGAAATTGATCTTCAAGCCAACTTGTCTTATCATGAGCACCCCGTTCCTATCCTTGAAGAGACCGAGCGCAAGACTCGCAACAAAACAATCAAATTCCTGAAAATTAAGTGGTCACACCATACCGATCAAGAAGCTACGTGGGAACGCTGGGATCACCTCCGTTCCGAATATCCGGAGTTCTTTCAGTCCTAGATCTCGGGTCAAGATCTTTTCGTAGTGGAGGATCGTTGTAAATGCCCCAATTGTAACACTTTCCCAATTTGGCAATATATTCAAGTTGGTCCTCATCCAATTTCTTGTGGGCTTTTCTTCTATTTTGCTTTGTTTCATTATTACATTGGCATGCCATATTGCATCACTGTCATATCATGTGCTTTGGTGCCTACTGCATTTTGCATCCTATCATGTTTGTATCATGCTCATATCATGTTGCATTGTGTTTGTGTTCATATCATGCTCATCATGTGCATTGGGTGTTTTGTCATGCATGTTATTTGTTGCATGCTCCATGTGTGAGCTATGTATCACCCCCACCCCATTTTCTTTCCTCCCCCCCCCCTAGCCTTCCACTTAGCCTTTTCCTTCATTTTGTGGCAAGTTATCCCTCTAGCCTTAGCTAATGTTCATCTTTTCCCTAAAATTCTTAGACCATGTCTCTAACCTCTCTGCCAAGTTTCAGTCCTTTTGGAGATGTTTTAACCAGATTAAAAAATGATTCAAGTTTGAAGTAAATTCAAACTTGAATTATTTTTCTTTCTCAAAATAATGCCAGAGCATTTTATTTTATTAGTGCACAATCCCAGGAGCTTGGGAATATTTTCATATTTACCAAACTCATCTCCTATGTCCCTGGCATGTTCCACTTGTATTTCTGTCTGAAGAAATTGCAGAAAAAGGAAACTAGCAGCAGTAGCCGGCCCAACCAGAGCAGCACACCCCAGCTGGGCCTAAACTCAGGCGCAGCCCAGCCCGCGGCCTCGCTCACCCTCTCTACCAGTGCCCCTCGCCATTTCTCACCCGCCAACCCGCTAACCAGGCAGCCGTACGCCCACGTGTCCCTTGCGACCCCACCAACCAGCCTCTCGCTACAGTCTACCCGCCCCTCACCTTTTCTTCAAGCGTGAGCCGCGCCGTGCACATGGCCGCGGCGTGGTCATGCGTCCATGTGGCCTTGCCCTCGCCTTATCTTCATAGCGCTGAGCTAGCTGCAAGCCACCCATTTTCCCTCTCACTTTCCCCTCTCTCAAGAAACCCTAGGCACACCGCAAGATCAAGATCCAGCCCCACGCCAAGCTCGCCGGAGTCCTGACCATGCCGTCGCCGTGAGCTCCTTCGTCCTCTTCCTCGATGTTCGTGTCTGGCAAGCCCGCCGACGATCCCTCCGTCCTCTCCTTCCACTACATCGCGACGGAACGCCAAGACCGGCGCCACCAGCTGACTGCCCTGCTTCATCTACGTCGCAGACAGCGGACACACCGAAGTTCAGCAGCTCGTCGTCTTCCCCTTGTCGTTTCTCCGGCCACATCTACATGTCCCGGGGACACTAGGTGAGCAGCCGCTCCATTCTGAACCTCTCTAGTCACCGTTTCCCCGCGTAGTCGTTCGCTCCAGTCGTGCCATGCTCGTGCTCCCCGTGCTTCGGCGTGCCTCTAAAAACTTCAGAGAATCTTGCTGTGCCCTGTCCTGTTCGCGTCGAGATCGCCTCGCTCAAGCCCCCCTGCTTCGCCTCGCCTTGCGGTAGCGCTCGCATGCCTCGCTTCGCCGTGCCTCCCGCAAGTTTGGCCACAGCGCCATCTCTCGCCGCCGCCGCATCACCGTGCCGTGCCGCACCCGAGGCGGACCACAGCTCGTGCTCGAGCGTCTACATGCGAGCTGTTGCACCCGCGCCCCCTGCTAAATCCGCTCGCCCGCACCGCCTCTCAGGCCCCGCGTTGCCGTTGCTGCCGGCGTCGTCGTCGTCATTGTTTGCTTCTTATTCGAGGCAGAACAGTTCAGAGCCACGGGTCTGTTCAGAAGAACAGAGACCCAATTCCTACCGGTCGTCGTGCCTAGCTCAACTGGTCTGTCCCTCGCTCTAGTATTCAGACGTGCATGGTTCGATTCCCCCCGGGGAAAGTGGAATAAGCCCTATTTTTGCATATTTCTGGCTCTATGACACCGAGGCCCCACTTGGTAGCCTCTCTGCGTGCACACACCCCTCCTACACACCCAGTTTTGCCACCTCAGCACCCCAGGGCCTACCTGTCATTGACAGTGGCTGGCCCAGGCCCGGTCTCTTCTGTTCTGTAGGTTTTTGTTTAATTTAAGTTTTTACATTTAGTTTTGATCTGCTTATATATTTCAATCTATGCTTCCAATTCAAATGAACTCAAGATAAAATCTATTTAGTTTTTACTGTAGTTTCATAATATGTAATTTTCTGCCACGTTCAAAACATTTAAAATGATGTTTGTTTATGTTGTTAAATAACATGTTGAAATTGGTTTAATTCTTAACTTTTAAATCGTAGCTCGGTTTAAAATGATCTTTATATGCTTTTGGGGTAGAATTTTGCATAGAGTAGCATGGTACAATCTGTTTCGCTGTTTAATAATAATATAATGGGGTAATAGGCAGAACAGCAACGAATCCAAACGTGCACATGGGGATTTTCTGGAGTTGTTGTTTGTTTCTTCCGGCCCCATTTAAATTGCTCTAGTGGGTTAGTTTGTTTGTGTTGCACTCCTTGCTATGTTAAACAACATTTTAAACTTGTTGGGTGCTTAGCTAGTTCAAACTAAATAACCATATGTGTTGCTGTGTTTTTTCTTTCTCTTGCATGTGGTGTTCCACTTAAATGAGTTATGGTTGTTGCATTTTGCCATGCCACTTGTTGCGATCATCATGTCCATTTGTGATGCATCATATCATGTTCATGCTCATATGCATCATGTCTTGCATCATGTGCTGGTGCATTGCATCGTGATTGATTTTGTTACGGTGTTTGTATTCTTGTGTTGGTTAGAGCCCGGTGACGATTCGGAGTTCGAGGTTCCTGTTGAGAGCATGTTCGAGGAGCAAGTTTATGATCCCACCGAAGACATACCAGGCAAGATGACCATTCCTTGATATCACCTCTATTGTTGCTATGCTAGTTGCCCCGCTCTATTGCTTTGTCGCGATACCTATCCTTTTGCATGTCAGCCCCTACCTTGCCATGAAACCTCTAACTACCCTCCTAGCAAATCGCTGTTTAGCAAAGTTACGCTTTTGCTCAAGCCCCCCTCTTATAGCATTTGTTAGTTGCAGGTGAAGATGAAGTTTGCTCCATGTGGATTGGATATTTTTGGGAATAACACAATATCTCAATTTAAATTAACGCACCCGATATACTTGGCAATGGGTGGAAGGCTTGGCCTTTTGCTTGATTTGTTCCACTCATGTCACCTTAGGTTCCAGTAAAATGGTGTTATGTTCCTTGATTATGCGTTCCTAACGCGGTTGGGGTTTATGGGCCCCTTGCTTCTTCACTTAAAGTAAAGCTTTCCCGAGGAGATCCAACTTTGGTTTTACCATTTGCCTACTAACTAAAACTTGCCGAAGAAGTTATAAACCCGAGGATTATTTTAATCAACCCCCCGAGCCAGTGCTCGACTTGAGTGTTGGTCCACCTACCTAGCAGTCGGCGGTGCCACCTCGAGGCAACTCGAGTGTCTGGCTATCGTCCACTTTTGATAGACGGATGAGTCCGTAGATGCAGAGCGCGCGGCTCTGGACATGGGTTTGACTCACCGGGAAATCTCCTTGGGCTAGTTTTCCTTTCCTCGAAGAACTTGTGCACTGGGATTCCGGGGACGCTCGGGTCTTCCATAAGATAAGAGGTTTTACCTCTGCTGATCGCGAGAGCTTGTTATGGGCTAAGTTGGGACACCCCTGCAGGGTTCTAATCTTTTGAAGCCATGCCCGCGATTATGTAGCGGATTATAATTTGTTAATATCCGGTTGTAGATAACTTGACACCAGAACTCAAACATAATACACTACCGTGTGAGTAGTCGTGATGGTCTCTTTTCGAGGGAGTTCGGGAAGAGAACACGGCTGTGTTATGAATGACTCGTAGGTAGACAAGATCATCTAGTGATCATGAATTGTTCACGACCGATGGCTTTCACTTCTCTTCTCGCTCTGAAGTTACGTAAGCTAGCCACCTCATCTACGCTTACTACTTGCAGCAACCACTTATACACTTTCTCCTTACCCAAAGGCTTTGATGTTTTGATACCCGGGAATGGGATTGTTGAGTCCTCTTGACTCACAGATTACCACAAACACAGGTGCAGGTACAACCAAGTATGATGCAGGTGACGATCAGGAACTCAAGTGGGAGTTCGATGAAGAGCGTGGGCGTATGTACGTGAGATATCCCGACGATCAGTAGTGGTTCCTACTAGGGCCGATCGGGCTTAGTGGGTGGTTATCTTCTTTTTCATTTGGGTTCGTCGGTAGTCAGACTATGTGTGTACTTTGGATGAATGTATGACTTATTTATGCATTGTGTGAAGTGGCGATTGTAAGCCACTATGTATTTTACTTTGTTCTTGTACATGGGAATGTGTGAAGATAACCATCTTGTGATCATACAAAAAATGCGATTATGCCTCTAAGTCGTGCCTCGACACGTAGGAGATATAGTCGCATCTTGGGCATTACCAGTTGGTAATCAGAGCCTTCCCCGACCTAGGAGCCCTTGCTTGATCGAACCGCTACCGATGTTGAGTCTAGAAAAAAAATGATTTGAGTCTTAGGATTATATATATCAGAGAGTAGGAATTTTTTTTCTCCTTATCCCCTTCGTCGCTCTGGTGAGGACTCTTGGTGTAGAATTTTTGACTTCCTACCCTCTTTTCACTAAAAATTTATTTTAGGATCACGCGGGTATTGTTGGGATCGTCCGGATATCTTTGTGACGAGAATTCTGTCTTGGTGCCTCCCGTCAGTTTAGGCTTAGTCCCGGGGAGTTGAGCTCTACGGTCTTGTCGTCGCATTCTGTATCGTTATAGTCCGGAACACCAGAGGTTGCTGACATCGAAAAGGTTTCTATGCATGTCTGGTGGTGAGATAACCCCGATGTCACCCAGTACTGGGGGGATAGTTCGGGAGTATTGCCACAGCTAGTATAGTGGATGCTTTTCGAAGGTCTGAGGTAGACGGTGTTGGGGATATAACTATTTGATAAGACCTGCCCAGGAGGGGCCGGATTACCCAATGGCGGTTCATGGGCCAAGCCCAGAAGCATGTTGAAGATGGCGGTTCAATAAAAGTAACGTATAAAGGGCCCAAAGCCCAGAGCGGCTTAAAGCACGTAAGTGTAAACTGCCATGTATGTTTAACTTGTACTATAAGGCATGTAATAATGAGTCACCGAGCCGGACACGATTGTATGAGCCGGCCGGGACTCCGTAGGTCGCATGGTGTCAACCCGTTATATAAGGGGATGACCTGGCAGCGGCTTAGAGCAAGAAACAACGGGTCGAAAGCCAGGCAAGCATCTCCCTAGCAATTGAAACCCCAGCAATTCCACCTCAAACTGAATTAGGTTTTACCCTCACCGCAAGGTGCCGAACCAGTATAAACTTCCCGTGTCTGTTGTCCCATTTTAAACCCTTTAAGATAACCATGTCGCTATGGCTCCACAATTAAGTCCTTTCCTTAGGGCATCTGGCATGACAACTCCACGACAGTTGGTGCCCACCGTGGGGCCCGCACATGGTGGTTTTGAGTTCTTGAAGGGCAACTTCGAGGGGCTCAAGGGATACGCTATGGGTCGGATGACCAAGAGTCGTCGCGGAAAGCTCTACATCGACGATGCAGGATGGGGTCTGAGGCCGACTCAATTGAGTACGGGTACCGGGTCCCCTTCGGCGGAATCCACGTCTTCATCGGCAAGATCGGCGAACCGGGCCCTGAGCCGGACACCTGCACCGACATCATCGAGACAGCTCAGCATGCGCGACCTACCCGGGTTCAGCCCTCCGTGAGGCGTGTCTTTGTTGGATATATCTAGGGCACTGGAGGCTCTGGATCTCGCGGTGAGACGGTCGTTCTCTTTGATGGTGAATCATCCATGGGGGAGACTAATTCAATGTATCAAATGTAGAGCGGACGGCTTGGGTGCTGGTCCGATGGTAACAGTATTCCGGACCCCATTGAGCCGCTGAACAGGGTGGCGATTTTCATGACCGGCACCCAGCCGGCTCTCGGCTTGAGAGTCGCCGGGGCCATAACACCTGGTGCGACGGTGACTGCGGCAGGCGCAGGCGGACCAACACGCCCGCCGACTCAAGTCTTGACAGATCTGTTGGAGGTTCTGGCGACTCTGAAGGGAACGGAGATAACCCCGGACAACCAGGAGCAGCACAAGGAAGATGTGGCTAAGCTACGACAGGAGATAGCGCAAGAAAACTAAGACCTCGCGGCAGAGAACGCCAGGATGACTGTAGAACGGGCTGTCTTGGACGCCTAGGCTCAGAGGATTCAAGCAGATTCGGACCGGCTCATGGTGGATCAGAACGCTGCTCACGAAGTCATGAGGAGGAAGCATTGGAGTCATTTGCCCTTTGTTTACGAGCCAAGGAACCTCTTCAACACAACTGGAGCAGGGACCAGTAATCCGCCGGGGATAAACCGGACGGCTGAAGCGCCAGGGGGGCGGAGCGCCGGTCCAACCGCGCATGACAAGTTCTCCATATGTGAATCAAATCCACACTGCGCCTCATCACCCGGCGACACCGGTGGGTCATTACTCCAACCCTCTGGATAACATGATTGCAGCAGCAACGTGATTGGCGGCTCTGCCAGTTGAGGGCGAAACTCCGGTGGCGGTAGAAACCCGGAGGGCCCGGGAACTTCTTCAGACAGCGATGGCACAATAGCAGGCTTATTCTTATAGTCGTGACCGGATTCACGCGACCCCTCGCCCAAGCGTCAGCTACAGCCGGCACGTTGACTCGCAAGTGGTTTCAAGCACGGAGCGGCACCATGACCAGCCTCGTCGGCATGACCCGGTGTGACATAGTGCCAATGCACAGGACTTAGTGGATCAGGGCAGGACGTGCCGAGAGGCCGAGCTGGCAGCTCAGGCTGTAGACCGTTAGCCGGCGCCATATTACCTGGCAACTACAGTAGAGACGTGTAGAACTTCTCGAGCTTGGGGCGTACCATTCTTAACAACCGCTATATGGAACGAGCGTTTGCCCAAAGACTTCAAGGGCCCTCGTAAGGTGCCTAACTACACAGTAGATCAACCCCCCGAGACTTGGGTGGAGAGTTACGAGATGGCTATGGAGATGCTAGATGTTAGTGAGGCCGCGTGTGCTAAGTATTTCACCATGATGTTGGAAGGCACAACCCGCAACTGGTTGAAAGGATTGCCCCCCAACTCCATTGGATCGTGGGCAGAGCTCAAGGCAAAGTTTATCCGACATTTCAAGGATACATGCAAGCAGCTGATGTCAATTGTGGATTTAGCTTCTCGTGTTCAAAACGAGGGCGAGTCAACAACCAGCTGGGTGCGCCGGGTTTCAACCATTATACATTCTACAGATAAAATCAACATCAAGTCAGTAGTGTTAATGTTGGAAAAGAATTGTCGTTTCCTTCCACTCAAGCAGAAGTTGGGGCGGCTTACACGTCATTGCGATGATATGGGGGAGCTTATGGCGGCTCTCGTCAAATATGCCGACTCTGATAGTACCAAGGACCCCAAATCTGAGGCTGAAAGATCGAGAAAGGGAAAGAAGAGCAATCATACGAGAGGTCAGCAGTTTAACCCGGCCAATCAGAGAAGTGGCGGTAAGCGCAAGGCTGATGATTTTGTAGCTAACATGTCAACACATAATTTTAACCAGCGTCACAATGGGAAGCCGCCTCCGAGATATAACCTTGATGAAGTAATGAATCAGCCGTGTCCAAAGCATGGAACTGAAGAAAGGCCGGCTACCCATCTAGGGAAGGATTGCAGCATTATGAGACACTTCAGGGAGTCTATCCAGAACAACCATGGACCGAACGGCGGTTCGGGGTCTGGCTCACATGGTCCGAGTTATGGAGGCGGCAGCTCAGGTTCCGGTTTCAAGGCCAAGGTAATCAAGGCGGCAACAACCAGCAGAACAATCAAGGGAATCAGCAGCAGTCCGGTTATCAGAGTAACTGATAACCCACAAGTGTAGGGGATCGCAACATTTTTCGAGGGTAAAGTATTCAATCCAAATTTATTGATTCGACACAAGGGTAGCCAAAGAATACTATTACGTATTAGCAGCTGAGTTGTCAATTCAACCACACCTGGAAACTTAGTATCTGCAGCAAGATAGTTTAGTAGCAAAGTAATATGATAGTAGCGGTAGCGGCAATAAAAGTAACGATAGTGTTTTTGTAGTTTTTGTAATAGTAGCAAAGGGCAAATAAATAAGTAACAAGCAATATGGGAAAAGCTCGTGGGCATTGGGTCGGTGATGGGAAATTATGTCGGATGCAATTCATCATGTAGAAGTTATAACCTAGGCTGACACAGAACTAGCTCCAGTTCATCAATGCAATGTAGGCATGTATTCCGAATATAGTCATACGTGCTTATGGAAAAGAACTTGCATGACATCTTTTGTCCTACCCTCCCGTGGCAGCGGGGTCCTATTGGAAACTAAGGGATACTAAGGCCACCTTTTAATAGAGTACCGGACCAAAGCATTAACACATAGTGAATACATGAACTCCTGAAACTAAGGTCATCACCAGGAGTGGTCTAGATTATTGTCACTTCGGGGTTGCCGAATCATAACACATAGTAGGTGACTATAGACTTGCAAGATAGGATCAAGAACACACATATATTCATGAAAACATAATAGGTTCATATCTGAAATCATGGCACTCGGGCCCTAGTGACAAGCATTAAGCATAGCAAAGTCATAGCAACATCAATCGCAGAACATAGTGGATACTAGGGATCAAACCCTAACAAAACTAACTCGATTACATGATAGATCCCATCCAACCCATCACCGTCCAGCAAGCCTACGATGGGATTACTCACGCAGGACGGTGAGCATCATGGAATTGGTGATGGAGGAAGGTTGATGATGACGATGGCGACAATCTCCACTCTCCGGAGCCCCGAACGGACTCCAGATTAGCCCTCCCGAGAGAGATTAGGGCTTGGCGACGGCTCCGTATCATAAAACACGATAATTCTTTCTCTCTGATTTTTTTCTCCCTGAAAGTGAATATATAGGATCTGTGGATACATCGGTGGACACCAGGGGGCCATGAGGCAGGGGGCGCGCCCCCACCCTCGTGGACAAGGTGTGGGCCCCCTGGTCTGGATCTTCTTGCAGGTATTTTTTATATTTTCCAAAATAATTCTCCGTGGATTTTCAGGTCATTCCGAGAACTTTTTATTTCTGCACAAAAACAACACCATGGCAATTCTGCTGAAAACAGCGTCAGTCCGGGTTAGTTCCATTCAAATCATGCAAGTTAGAGTCCAAAACAAGAGCAAAAGTGTTTGGAAAAGTAGATACGTTGGAGACGTATCAACTCCCCCAAGCTTAAACCTTTGCTTGTCCTCAAGCAATTCAGTTGATAAACTGAAAGTGATAAAGGAAAACTTTGACAAACTCTGTTTGCTCTTGTTGTTGTAAATATGTAAGCCAGCATTCAGGTTTTCAACAAAATCGTGAACTAACCATATTCACAATAACTTTCAGGTCTCAAGTCTACTCACATCAATGGGATAATCAACTAGCGAGCAATAATAATAAACCTCAGATGACAACACTTTCTCAAAACAATCATGATATGATATAACAAGATGGTATCTCACTAGCCCTTTCTGAGACCGCAAAACATAAATGCAGAGCACCTTTAAGGATCAAGGACCGACTAGACATTTTAATTCATGGTAAAAGAGATCCAGTCATGATCACACTCAATGCAAATTAATGGTAATACATGCAAATGACAGAGGTGCTCTCCTACTGGTGCTCTTTTATAAGAGGATGATGACCCTGCATAAAAGTAAATAGATAGGCCCTTCGCAGAGGGAAGCAGGGATTGGTAGAGGTGCCAGAGCTCGATTTTTAAATAGAGATGAATAACATTTTGAGCGGTATACTTTCATTGTCAACATAACAACCAAGAATCTCGATATCTCCCATGCTACGCACATTATAGGCGGTTCCCAAACAGAATGGTAAAGTTTATACCCCCCCAACCACCAACAAGCACACTCCACGGCTAGCCCGAAACAACGGGTACCGTCCAAACCAGCAACAGCCCTGGGGGAGTTTTGTTTAATTATTATGATTTTGAGCATGGGACTGGGCATCCGGGTTACCAGCCATTTTCTCATGAATGATGAGCGGAGTCCACTCATCGTGAGAATAACCCACCTAGCATGGAAGATATAGATAGCCTCAGTTGATACATGAGCTGTTCGAGCATACAAAACAGAATTTCATTTGAAGGTTTAGAGTTTGGCACATACAAATTTACTTGGAATGGCAGGTAAATACCGCACATAGGAAGGTATGGTGGACTCATGTGGAATAACTTTGGGGTTTAAGGAAGTGGATGCACAAGCAGTATTCCCGCTTAGTACAAGTGAAGGCTAGAAAGAGACTAGGAAGCGAGAGAGCAACAACGGTCATGAACATGCATTAAAATTAATCAACAATGAATGCAAGCATGAGTAGGATATAAATCACCGTGAACATAAATACCGTGGAGGTTATGTTGATTTGTTTCAACTACATGCGTGAACATGGCATAAGCAGTTATGATCTCTAATTGTCATTGCAAGCATGTTTCATTCATAACAAGTTGAATCAGGAACGATGAACTATCATATTTACAAAAACAAGAGAGGTCGAGTTCATACCAGCTTTTCTCATCTCAATTAGTTCATCATATATCATCCTTATTGCCTTTCACTCGCACGACCGAATGGTGTGGATAATAATAATAGTGCACTCGCATTGGACTAAGCTGGAATCTGCGAGCATTTAATACAAGAGAGAAGACAAGGTAATTTTGGCCTAGGTTGGTCTATGGCCACGGATCAAAGCTACTCCCTCTAGTGTACTGAGATGTGTCCTCTGGGTGCCACTGGTTGGCAAGCTCATCCAGATCCCACCCATAAACAGACTGACGGTAAGGATCGAGTGGTGGAGCCGTGGCTCCGGCTCAGGCTCTGAAGCGTGTGCCTGGCCTTGGTACTTGTAGAAGGCATCTGATGTAACGAGATATATGCCTGTAGACAGATCAAACAGAGATGGTGCAGGCAAGGTAACAATTTCACAATATTTTTCATCAAACCTTAATTGGTAATTAAGCAATCTATCCTTGTCTTTAAGAATAAAATCATGTGCTACCATGCTCTTGTAGTCTAAATAAACAGGGGCAAGCAATTTTTCTTCCTTATAATGATGCCTAATAGGTATTCTAAAATGTTCAGCAAGGCGAGAAGCAAAGATGCCTCCAAAGACGGGCCCCTTTGAGCGGTTCAGACTCAGTCGTTTAGCAAGGATGGCACCCAAGCTAGAAGTTGTGTCTTGAAACAAAGCATGGCGTAAGATGAAAATATCAGGGGCACTAAGATTCCCACTGTTCCCGCGATCAATTAAACATCTACTAGCAAATAAAGCAAAGTAGTGTAGAATAGGGAAGTGTATACTAGTGATTCTTGCCCCTGAGACTTGTCTAGTTTCCCCTATAGCTATCATGTCGATAAACCCTTCAACGTCTTCACGACGTGGTTCATCAAGTCTACCTCCAAAGGGTATCTTACATACTTCACAAAATTCTAAGAGTGATATCTCCTTAATCTCATCATATAAACGAAACTCCACTGTAGGTGGTGTTTTCTTAGCATGAAAATGAAAACTTTGCATGAAAATATTGGTGAGTAAGAGATACTGTTCACGCTGGTCATGGAGGAAGTCGGTGAAGCCTGTATTATTTGCCAACCAATAAAAGTCTTCATAAATCCCGGCGGACATGATGAAATCATTACAAGGCCATTCACATGGTCGAACTTCCGCCATGCGAGGAAGATTATATTTGGGCTTCTTATTTTCTTCTTTCTTCTTCTCCTTTGAGCTCTTACTGGAGGAGCCCCTCAACAATCTCTTTATCATGTTTCTTCTCTGAAAATTTCTGAAATTTTTAGTAACTCAAAATAAAAGTTAACCAAACTCAACAAGATTGATAGCAACAACTCCTACTAGTGCCTAGAGACTATATCATGCATTAGAACTACTTGGGACCAAGAAAATTTGACATGCAAGCTCAAGAACAAGGTCACCACAGCAGCAAAAATTTGCAATAAATAAAGCACTAGAACAAAAACTAATTGGACCAATGGAGGAGTCACATACCAAGAAACAATCTCCCCAAACAATTTGGTGAATGGTGCTGGTTGGTGATTTTTTTTGGGAGGAAGAATATCGAAAATGGTAGCAAGATGAGCTAGAACTCGGGTTTGAGCTGGTTGGTGATTTTTTTGGGAGGAAGAATAAGAGTGTGGGTGCAGGAATAAGTGGAGGGGGGCCACGTGGGGACCACGAGGCAGGGGGCGCGCCCTGGACCCTCGTGGTCAGGTGCTGGCTCCCCTCGCGGTGTGTTCTGTAAATTTTCATTTTCAGAAAAAATCATATTTCATTTTCAGGGCATTTGGAGAACTATTATTTTTGGGTATTTTTTATTACACGGATAAGTCTAGAAACAGACAGAAAATATTTTTTTTGCTTTATTTATCCTAATTAACAAAAAGTAAAAGGAGGGTGTAGAAGGTTGTGCTATCTAGATTCACCTATCCCATGCTCATCAAAAGGAATCCATTAACAAGGTTGATCGGGTCTTGTTAATAAACTCTTTCTGAATAACATGAAACCGGAGAATTTTCGAATAACACTAGGTTACCTCAATGTGGATATGTATGTCCCCAACAATAAGAATGTCATATGTCTTCTTCATAGTAGGAAGAGGAAATTCAAAACCTCCAATAGTAATGGTTCAAATTTTTCCAATATAATTGATACTCTGGACCTGAGGTTGTTTCCTTGGAAAGTGTACCGTATGCTCATTACCATTGACATGAAAAGTGGCATTGTCTTTGTTGCAATCAATAACAGCCCCTGCAGTATTCAAAAAGGGTCTACCAAGGATAATAGACATACTATCGTCCTCGGGAATATCAAGTATAACAAAGTATGTTAGAATAGTAACATTTGCAACTACAACATGCACATCCTCACAAATACCGACAGGTATAGTAGTTGATTTATCAGCCATTTGCAAAGATATTTCAGTAGGTGTCAACTTACTCAAGTCAAGTCTACGATATAAACAGAGAGGCATAACACTAACACCGGCTCCAAGATCACATAAAACAGTTTTAACATAGTTTGTTTCAATGGAGCAAGGTATAGTAGGTACTCCTGGATCTCCTAGTTTCTTAGGTATTCCACCTTTAAAAGTGTAATTGGCAACCATGGTGGAAATATCTACTTCAGGTATCTTTCTTTTATTGCTAATAATATCTTTCATATACTTAGCATAAGGATTTGTTTTGAGCACATCAGTCAAACGCATACGCAAAAAGATAGGTCTAATCATTTCAGCAAAGCGCTCAAAATCCTCATCATCCTTTTTCTTGGATGGTTTCGGAGGAAAAGGAATGGGTTTCTGAACCCATGGTTCTCTTTCCCTACTGTGCTTCCTAACAACAAAGTCTCTCTTATCATAACGTTGATTCTTTGATTGTGGGTTATCAAAATCAACTGCAGGTTTAATCTCTACATCATTATCATTGCTAGGTTGAGCATCATCATGAACATCATTATTAATATTATCACTAGGTTCATGTTCATTACCAGATTGGGTCTCAGCATCTGAAACAGATATATCATTGGGATTCTCAGGTGTGTCAGCTACAGGTTCACTAGAAGCATGCAAAGTTCTATCATTTTTTCGTTTTCTTCTTCTTAGAAGAACTAGGTGCATCTAAATTATCTCTCTAAGAATCTTGCTCAATTCTCTTAGGGTGGCCTTCAGGATACAGAGGTTCCTGTGTCATTTTACCACCTCTAGTAGCAACTCTAACAGCATAGGCATTATTCTTACTATTTAATTCATTGAGCAAATCATTCTGAGCCTTAAGTACTTGTTCTACTTGAGTGGTAACCATAGAAGCATGTATACTAATAAGTTTCAGTTCACCTTTAACTCTAGATAGATAATCACTCAAGCGTTCAACCATATAAGCATTGTGTTGCAATTGTCTACCAACGTAAGCATTGAAGTTTTCTTGTTTCGCAATAAAATTGTCAAACTCGTCTAAGCATTGGCTAGCAGACTTGTAACGAGGAATATCACCATCATCAAATATATAAAGATAATTGACCTTTACTACCCATGTCGGGTTATCAAGATCATGTATTTCTTCAATAGGTGGTAAATTCTTAACATCTTCAGCTTTAATACCTTTTTATTTCATAGATTTCTTTGCCTCTTGTATATCTTCAGGAATGAGAAATAGAACACCTCTTTTCTTTGGAGTTGGCTTAGGGGCTGGTTCAAGAAGTGTCCAATTATTTTCATTGGCCAGCATATTATTCAATAGTAATTCAGCTTGATCAACTGTTCTTTCCCTGAAAACGCAACCAACACAACTATCCAGGTGGTCTCTGGAAGCATCAGTTAGTCCATTATAAAAGACATCAAGTATATCATTCATGTCAAGAGGATGATCAGGCAAAGCATTAAGTAATTGGAGAAGCCTCCCCCAAGCTTGTGGGAGACTCTCTTCTTCAATTTGCACAAAGTTATATATTTCCCGTAAGGCATCTTGTTTCTTACGAACGGGAAAATATTTAGCAGAGAAGTAATACATCATATCCTGGGGACTATGCACACAACCAGGATCAAGAAAATTAAACCAAGTCTTAGCATCACCCTTTAACGAGAAAGGAAATAACTTAAGGATATAGTAATAACGAATCTTTTCATCGTTGGTAAACAGGGTGGCTATAACATTCAACTTAGTAAGATGTGCCACAACAGTTTCAGACTCATAGCCATGGAAAGGATTAGATTCAACCAAAGTAATTAACTCAGCATCAACAGAGAATTCATAATCCTTATCAGTAACATAGATAGGTGAACTAGCGAAAGCAGGGTCATGTTTCATTCTAGCATTCAAAGGCTTTTCTTTCAGTTTAGCTAATAATTTCTTAAGATCATATCTATCGTTGCAAGCAAGAAAGTCTCTAGCAGTTTCTTCATCCATAACATAACCCTCAGGAACAACAGGCAATTCATATCTATTGGGAGAAGCTTCATCATCACTTTCATAAATATCATCAGTTTCAATATTTGCATTCCCCCTAACCTTAGCAATTTGTTCATCTAGAAATTCACCTAGTGACACAGTATTATCAAGCATAGAAGTAGTTTCATCATACATAGCAGAAGTGGCATCATCAAGAACATATGACATATCAGATTCAATAGCAGGAGTAGGTGTCACAAATTTACCCATAACGGAAGGAGAATCAAGTGCAGAGCTAGATGGCAGTTCCTCACCCCCCCCCTCGTAGTTGAGGGTAAGATCTTGGTTTTTGAGTCCTTCAAATTCTTCATACTGATCAACAGATATAAATCTCAAGTGACTTAAAGAATAGAGCTATGCTCCCCGGCAACGGCGCCAGAAAATAGTCTTGATAACCCACAAGTGTAGGGGATCGCAATAGTTTTCGAGGGTAAAGTATTCAACCCAAATTTATTGATTCGACACAAGGGGAGCCAAAGAATACTCTTAAGTATTAGCAGCTGAGTTGTCAATTCAACCACACCTAGAAACTTAGTATCTGCAGCAAGATAGTTTAGTAGCAAAGTAATATGATAGTAGCGGTAGCGGCAATAAAAGTAATGATAGTGTTTTTGTAGTTTTTGTAACAGTAGCAATGGGAAAGTAAATAAGCAACAAGCAATATGTGAAAAGCTCGTAGGCATTGGATCGATGATGGGAAATTATGTCGGATGCAATTCATCATGTAGAAGTTATAACCTAGGGTGACACAGAACTAGCTCCAGTTCATCAATGCAATGTAGACATGTATTCCGAATATAGTCATACGTGCTTATGGAAAAGAACTTGCATGACATATTTTGTCCTACCTGTAATGCCCAGGATGGAACTATACCTCCTACGTGTCGAGGCACGATTTAAAGGCATAAGTCCATCCTAGAATGATCTCAAGTTTGGTAATCTTTGCACATCTCATGTAAAAGAGGGGAATTGTAAACATAAATAGTTGGCTTACACTCGCCACGTCACACAATTACATAACATGTCTCAAACATCATACATTAAGAATATCACAACCCTCTAAGGGCAAAATCCAAATGTCAAGATACCAAACTGAAATAAATAAACCACAGGCGGATCGAATCCTAGTAGAAGTCTCCACTACTGATCATCCGGATATCGAACATAGTACCGACTACGCTCCTCGTCGTACTCCCAGTCAAGCTCGGTGCCATCACCTGGATAGCTCACAACTGGACCTGCATCTGGTGTGGTGAAGTAACTGTGAGCCACAGAGGACTCAGCAATCCCGTTCCCGGGTAACAAGACTATTCAAGCCTTGGGAAAGGATAAGGCTGAAGAAAAGAATAAGTGTCTGCAGCAGCAACTAGCAACTAGCTTACGAGAGTGAGAGCGAGAAGAGAAAGCCTCGGACGAGAAGTGATCACGAAGTGATCCTAGCTACAAGCTCCACAAACATAACCCCTCCGTGTTCAACTCCCGAATCCCTATTCGGAAATTGACGGTCACGGAACACACGCTGGTAGTGTATTAGAAACATTGTGTCAAGTTATCTACAACCGGATATTAACAAGCTCCCATCTGCCACATAACCGCGGGCACGGCTTTCGAAAGTTCAAACCCTGCAGGGGTGTTCCAACTTGACCCATTACAAGCCCACGATCCGCGGAGTCGCAACTCCAAAGTGGGAAGACCCGAGTATCCTCGGAATCCCGTGCTCAAGATATACCGAACTAAGGTAAGGCTAATCCACCAAATCCTCCCGGCGTGTCGACACCCTGATAGTAGCCGCGTGTATCTAAGTCTCAGGACACGACCGGATGGGACAAGCTACGGGTTTTTACCAGACCTTGAGTTTCCTCGAGGTGGCCCCGCAGGTTGCCCAGTTCGGACCAACACTCATGTGCAGCACTGGACCGGGGTTGTTGATTAAGAAAAAGGGTTTATAACTCCCTATGCAAGTTTAGTTTGTTATTAGGCAAATAGTACCAATGTTGGGACTTGCTGGAAAAGACTTAGCACTTAGGGGTTTATCGAGGGGGTCCCATACACCCCAACCGTGTTAGGAACGCATAATCAAGGAACATAACACCGGTTTATACGGTTCCTAACGGCATGAGTGGAACAAATCACCAAGCAAAAGGCTTAGCCTTCCACCCTTGCCAATATATAGATGATTTCATTTTTAAGCGTTTATATAGTGTGTTATAACCCAACCAAACTTCAACATGAAGCAAGCATCTTCGATCTTCACCTGCAACTAGCAATGCTATAAGAAGGGCTGAGCGAAGCGTACTTAGCCAAGCAACGGTTTGCATAGGTAGGTTGGTTAAACATGGCAATGGTTACAAGTAGCAGGCTGACAAGAAGATCATGGTCATCGAGGCAAAACTATAGAGCGGATCTACTAGCAATAGGCAAAGATAGTAATGTTATCGGGGTTCGGTCATCTTGCCTGAAGAGAAGTCGTTCGGATCGTAAGAAGGGTCCTCATGCTCAACCTCGTTGGAAACCTCGTGCTCGTACTCGTACTCGGTCTCAGCTTCCAGCTCTAAACAAAACAATCACACCAAGCACAAATCAACAAGATGCAATGCACACTCAAAAATGATGGATGCATGATGGATGCACTAAGGATGCACACGGAGCACATAAAATAGCACTCAAGCAAAACACCTCAAAACATGATAACAATATGATATTATGAATCTACACAGAAAATCAATCAAGTTTCATATAAGACTCGCTGAATTCGGAGTTACGGGCTAAAAGTTATGCCCGAAACAAGAAATGAGCGAAAGCTGAAATTTACAGCAACATAGCAACTTCGGAGCACCAAATAATTAAGCTACAACACTCAAACAACATGGAAAAGGACATGAACACAAACTAGACATATCCTACAGCAACTAAGTCCAAAGGTGCACCCCCAAAGGAGTCATGGTTCAATAGCAATGAACTTGGACATATTGAACTTGATAATAAAATTCTGGCAGCAGAATTTTATTGAAACTTTGGAGCAAAAGATAAACATGCTACAGCCACTCAAATAAGCAAGTGAGAACATGGATGGAAAGACAACAATATATACTACAAGGAACAATCAAGATCCACTCAAAATCTATCATGGTTTGTCCTAGAGCAGCAAGCAAACATGGCATCGGAACGTTACAGATTTCAGACTTAGTGAAAAAACCACTAAGTCCTAAAACAGCAATTTCATCATGGCATCTAAAAGAGCAAGTTTAAGTCACCTCGAAACTAAACATGGCAAGTGGTAAGCACCTCATCAAAGTACACATGATGGTGATCACGAAACACACAAGCATGCTTCATGGAGATAAACACAACGATAGCAACGAGCTCAACAAGATGGCATTTCATAACAAGTGAAACAACATCACAGCCACATGGCACTTTGCAACGATGATAAACATGGCAAGAATAAATCTATCATGCTACCTAGCACATACAACATGTAGAGCATGGCAAGACGAACACGTGGACATGTCGTTTGCATCATTCGGACAAACGAGCTAAAAGATATCACATGGCAAAGATGACATAAAAACATCACATAACAGCAGTTTATATCACGATGCACTCTTGCAACAGCAAAACAAGCACCTAGATGATTTCTATCATGCATGACACCAAAAGATAAAACGTAGTGCACGATCCCACGAACGTCTGGACATGCTATTTGCACAAATCCGACAAACACACACAAAGTTGGAGCAGTTTGAAATATGCATCAGCAACTAAAAGATCTGGGACTTAGTGAAAAAAAACATAGCAACCTCAGATCTGCAGCAAAAGGACTTGGGCCCGGGGGGAAGATGGATCCGGCCCAGCGGAGCGGCTGCGCGGCCTGGACGCGGGGCGGTGTCCTGGGCCCGCGGCGGCGAGGCGGCCCAGCGACGATGCGGAGCGGGGTGGTCCGGCTTGGGCCTCCGGCGCTGGAGGCGGCCTGGCCCACGGGGCGGAAGGCGGCGATCTGGCGGAGTATGGAGAGGCGAGGCCAGCCTGGCGGGACTGGGCCGATGGATCGCGCGGTGGCCCAGGCGGGAGGCAGCTCGCCGACGGAGGGAGGCGGGCCGTGCGGCTGTACGGGCCTGCGGGAGGAGGCGCTGGCATCCGGCGCTGAGGCGGCGGAGTGGCGAAGAGGCCCGGTGGGGAGCGATGCGCTGGTGCGGGAGGGCGGAGCGCGGCGCGGTCGTCGGCCCAAGGCGAAGCGACGCTGGCCTGGCTCGATCGAAGAAAGGAGCGAGGCGGCTGTGGATCGGTGCTGGGGGCGATGGGCCTCGGTCGGAGGGGAAGTGGTCCCTGGCCAGGTTCGATCGACCGAGGGAGGAAAGTGACGACGTTGACCTGGGGCGTCGAGGCCGGCGGCTGCGGAGGCGATCGAGGGAACTGGCTGGATCGGCTGGTTCCCTCGGGATTCGAGGAGGAGTGCCCAAATGGCAGATTGGATCTGAGGAAAAAAATAGGGGAGAAGGGGAAAGGAAAATAGGGATGCCCAAAAATGGACATGGGGTGTTATAAATAGCAGTTTTCTAGGGTTAGGGGGGATTTAGGGGTGTTAGGAGCCCTCCGATCGCGATCCGACGGATCCGATCGCGGGGTAGTTAAGATGGGCCTAGGAAAGGGTAGTCGACTGCTGGAGGGATGTTTCTGGGCCACAAGTGGAGGCACTTTGGACCCACACGAATAACTGATGGGATAGCCAACGGATTCCAAACGCGACGAGATTTGAGAGGCGGGTTGCACGCAACAAAACAACAACACACACAACAACCTCGCGGCACACCGGTAACGTTACACTCCCAAACAACAAAGTAGGCCTACGGGACGTCACGGACACGTGAGGGAGCTCCGGAACACGAAACGGACAACGGGAAGGAACGCGTGGAACCGGATGCAACCGACAACACAAATGCAATGCGATGCACATGTCTACATGATATGAATGAATGCCACACACTCACACAACAAAACGACGAAAACCCGAAAGACCAAGAACCCGGAATGGAAATAGATGAAGCCGGAGATATATTATATACCCAAAAGGGAAAGTATTACATCCGGGGCATTACAAACTCTCCTCTACTACAAAAAGATCTCGTCCCGAGATCTAGGACTGGAAAAAGGAAGGGTACTCGGAACGAAGATGATCTTCTCGTTCCCAGGTAGCCTCTCGGTCGGTGTGATGTGACCACTTGACTTTCAAGAATTTGATGGACTTGTTGCGGGTCTTGCGTTCGGTTTCTTCGAGAATGGCAACTGGGTGCTCTCGGTAGGACAGGTCTTGTTGAAGATCAATCTCTTCAAACGGAATCATGCGCTCAGGTGCCTTGAAGCATTTGCGAAGTTGAGACACATGGAAGACATCATGAACATTGGCGAAGTTTGGAGGGAGCTCAAGTTGATAGGCTAGGTCGCCTCTTTTGCCAAGAATCTTGAAAGGCCCGACGTATCTAGGAGCAAGCTTTCCTTTGATACCGAATCTTTGGGTGCCTTTCATTGGAGACACACGGAGATAGACGTGATCATCAATGTTGAAAGCCAAATCACGATGCTTGCCGTCATAGTAGCTCTTCTGGCACGACTGAGCGGCCTTGAGATTCTCACGTATGACTTTGCACATTTCTTCGGCTTCTGAGATCAAGTCATTGCCAAGAAGTTGACGTTCGCCTGTTTCAGACCAGTTGAGAGGGGTACGGCACTTTCTGCCATAGAGGATTTCAAACGGAGCTTTGCCTGCACTTTCTTGAAAGCTGTTGTTGTAAGAGAACTCGGCAAATGGAAGGCAGTCTTCCCATTTCAAGCCAAAGGATATGACACAGGCTGTGAGCATATCTTCTAGAATCTGATTCACTCGCTCGACTTGACCACTAGTCTGAGGGTGAAATGCAGTGCTGAACCTGATCTTAGTGCCCATGGCGGACTGAAAGGAGTCCCAGAACCTTGATGTGAACAAGCTTCCACGGTCTGAGGATATAACTTGAGGAATGCCATGTAGGGACACAATTCTGGAAGTGTATAGCTCTGCCAATTGAGCTGCATTGATTGATTCTTTGACTGGAAGAAAGTGAGCGACTCTGGTAAGCTTGTCAATCACCACAAAGATAGCATCATTCCCTTTCTTGGATTTAGGAAAGCCAGTGACGAAGTCCATTTCAATGTGGTCGAACTTCCACTCGGGAATAGGAAGAGGTTGGAGAAGACCGGCTGGACGTTGATGTTCTGCTTTCACTCTTCTGCAAACATCACATTCATTCACGAATTGGGCAATTTCCCTTTTCATGCGTGTCCACCAGTAAGACTGCTTGAGATCTTGATACATCTTGGAACTGCCAGGATGAATGGAAAGGAGAGAATCATGAGCTTCTTCCATTATGAGCTTCCTGAGATCACCTTTGGGAACAACGAGTCTGTCCTCGAAGAACAAGGCATCTCTCTCATCAACACGGAAGCACTTGTATTTTGGAGTGCCTTTTGCAATACCATGTTTCACCTTCTTCACCATGGTATCACTGAGCTGGGCCTCACGGACTTGATCTTCCAAGGTAGGAGCAATTTGAAGATTTAAAAAAAAAACCCTGCGGAACAACTTGGAGTTTGAGCTTCCTGAATGCTTCACAAAGCTCAGGCTGGTACGGCTTGATAAGAAGGCTGTTGCAATATGCCTTTCTGCTCAAAGCATCTGCAATGACATTCGCCTTGCCAGGAGTGTATTCAATGCTGGGATTATACTCTTGGATCATCTCAACCCAACGAGTCTGGCGGAGGTTCAGATGCGGCTGTGTGAAGATGTACTTCAAGCTCTTGTGATCAGTGAAGATGTCGACCTTTCTGCCCAACAACAGATGTCTCCACGTAATCAAAGCATGTACCACAGCTGCTAGCTCGAGATCATGTGTGGGATAGTTCTTCTCACTTGGCTTGAGCTGACGAGAAGTGTATGCCACAATTCTCTTATCTTGCATAAGCACACCACCAAGACCTTGAAGAGAAGCATCACAGAATACTTCATAGGGCTTGGACTCATCTGGAGGAGTCAGAACTGGAGCAGAGACGAGCTTTTCTTTGAGAGTTTTGAATGCCACTTCACACTCTGGAGACCAAAAGTATTTGACATTCTTCTGAAGCAAGTTGGAGAGAGGCTTGGCAATCTTGGAGAAGTTCTCAACGAACCTTCTGCAATAGCTGGCAAGACCCAGAAAACTGCGGAGCTGCTTGACATTCTGAGGAGCTTCCCAGTTGACAATTGCTTCAACTTTCTCGGGATTTACCGCAATACCGTCAGCTGAGATGATGTGGCCCAGGTACAAAACCTTATCGAGCCAAAACTCGCACTTGGAGAACTTGGCATAGAATTTATGCTCTCGGAGTCGATCAAGAACCAGACGTAAGTGCTTTTCGTGATCTTCTTCATTCTTGGAAAACACCAGAATATCATCCAGATACACAAGCACAAACTCGCCAGTATAGGGGTTGAAGATGTAATGCATCATCCTCGAAAAGGTAGGAGGAGCATTGGCGAGACCAAAAGACATGACGGTATACTCGTATGAACCGTAGCTCGTTCTGAAGGCCGTCTTGGGAATGTCTTCCTCGCGAATGCGAATTTGATGATATCCCATTCGGAGGTCAAGCTTAGAGAACACTTTAGCTCCTTTGAGCTGCTCGAAGAGTTCGTTGATGTTGGGGAGCGGATACTTGTTCTTTATTGTCTTCTTGTTCAATGACCGGTAATCAACACAGAGATGCTCCGTGCTATCTTTCTTCTTGACAAATAAGACACCACAGCCCCAAGGAGATGTACTAGGCCTGATGAGACCCATACTCTCCTGTTTATCAAGCTGCTTCTTCAATTCCTTCAATTCATCCGGAGAGAGCTTGTACGGACGCCGGCATGCTGGCTCAGTACCCGGCTCGAGTTCAATAACGAATTCCACCTGACGGTGTGGAGGCATGCCTGGAAGTTCTTCAGGAAAGACGTCTTGATATTCGTTCACCACCGGAATTTGAGATATGGCATTAATTTCGCCCTTATCATTGAGAGAGAAAAGCCTGATAGTGTTATATCTTGAGGCAAAGATAATCACATCTTCATCAGGATGAGTCATCTTGACTTCCTTCTGTGCACAATCAATGTGAGCATCATGCTGAGAAAGCCAATCCATTCCGAGGATGAGGTCAATGTCAGAATTGCCGAGAATCACCAGATTAGCCAGAAAGCGATAATCACCCATGCGAATAGAAACATTCGGAGCCACCATACTAGAACTCAATCTCTTGCCAGGTGATATGACCCTCAAAGGTCTTGGCAAAGCTTCAGAGTGAACATTATTCTTGGATGCAAATGGATATGACATGAAAGAGCATGAAGCACCCGAATCAAATAAAACTTTAGCAGGGATAGAGTTCACTGGAAGGTTACCCAAAATGACATCAGAAGAATTCTCCGCTTGCGCTGCACTCATCAGATTGACCCTTGCTGCCTTTGGATCATGCCTGACAATAGCTGAACTCACAGGTGGAGGAGGTGGAAGACGCTTCGGGTTCGGACATCTGTTGGCATAGTGACCTTTCTGAGTGCATTTGTTGTAAGTCACTTCTGAGAGAGGACGGAAATGAGAGCCACTTGACTTGGAGCCTTGAGACTGAAACTGGTTCTTCGACTTGTTGAATGGGTTGGGTGGGTGGGAGAAACCACGTCCACTAGAGTTCTTGTTGTTGAAGTTGTTGGAGTTGTTGGAGTTATTGGAGTTGTTGTAGGGAGCTCGAATCACTGGAGGAGGAGGAAGACAAAATTTCTGATGCTTCGAGACCATCTGAGACATAAAGGTAAAACAGGACAGTGTGAGAATTGCGTGTAGATGAAAATTTAAATCTTCTCACAAAGGTATCAGTTAAGCCACGGTATTGAGGACACTTATCTTGTTTGAAGCCCTCAAGGTCAGCGTTGCGCACATATGCGTCAAATTCCTCCTTGATGCCAACCTGAACCATAAAGTCGTCGGACGGCCATTCACAAGGCCGCACTTTCGCTTCCCTCGATAGCTCATCGTCCGGCTCACGAAACGCGAGCCTCGGTTCTTGCTTCCTTGAAGAACCACCTTGGAAGATTTGCCTATGCATTTTTCTGAAAATTTTAGTAACTCAAAATAAAAGTGAATCAAACTCAACAAGATTTATAGCAACAACTCCTACAAGTGCCTAGAGACTATATCTTGCATTAGAACTACTTGGGACCAAGGAAATTTGACATGCAAGCTGATACGTCTCCAACGTATCTATAATTTTTTATTGTTCCATGCTATTACTTATGATGTTTTGGATGTTTTATGAGATTTGTTATCCTCTTTTATATTATTTTTGAGACTAACCTACTAACCCAAAAGCCCAGTCCAGATTGCTGTTTTTTGCCTATTTATGGGTTTTGAAGAAAAGGAATATCAAACGGAGTCCAAACGGAATGAAACCTTTGGGAGAGATATTTTTGGAGAAAATCAAGCACGGGAGACTTGAGAACCACGGAGTAGGGCATACGTGGTGCCCACGAGGGTGGGGGCGTGCCCTCCCTATAGGGCGCCCCCTCTACCTCGTGGGCCCCACGTTTGGCCCCCGGTGCCCTCCTTCCTCCTATATATACCTACGTACCTCAAAACCATCAGAACAACAGAGAAAACCCTAGTTCCACTGGCGCAACCTTCTGTTCCCGTGAGATCCCATCTTGTGGCCTGTTCCGGAGCTCCGCCGGAGGGGGGGTCTACCATGGAGAGCTTCTACATCATCATCATCGCCTCACCATGAGTTTTGAGTAGTTTACCACAGACCTTCGGGTCCATAGCTAGTATCTAGATGGCTTCTTCTCTCTCTTTGGATCTCAATACAAAGTTCTCCTTGGTCTTCGAGGAGATCTATTCGATGTAATCTCTTTTTGCGTTGTGTTTGTCGAGATCCGATGAATTGTGGGCTTATGATCAAGATTATCTATGAGAAATATTTGGTTCTTCTCTGAACTCTTTATGTATGATTATAATATCCTTGCAAGTATCTTCTAATTATTGGTTTGGTTTGGCCTACTAGATCTATAGTTCTTGCAATGGAAGACATGCTTGGCTTTGGGTTCAATCTTGCGGTGTCCTTTCCCAGTGACAGTAGGGGCAGCAAGGCACGTATTGTATTATTGCCATCAAGGATAAAAAGATGGGGTTTATATCACTAAGTTTGAGTTTATCCCTCTACATCATGTCATCTTTCTTAAGGCGTTACCCTGTTCTTATGAACTCAATACACTAGATGCATGCTGGATAGCGGTTGATGTGTGGAGTAATAGTAGTAGATGTAGAATCGTTTCGGTCTACTTGTCTCGGACGTGATGCCTATATATAAATATCATGCCTAGATAGTCTCATAATTATTCGCTTTTCTATCAATTGCTTGATAGTAATTTGTTTACCCGCCGTAGAATATCGCTATCATGAGAGAAGCCACTAGAGAACACTATGGCCCCTGGGTCTATTCTCAACATTTCAATCTACAATATACTTTACTTTTCCGCTTTTACTTTCTGTTCTTATAATCAAAAATACCAAAAATATCAAACTATCATCTCTATCAGATCTCACTTTCATAAGTGACCGTAAAGGGATTGACAACCCCTTATCGCGTTGGCTGCAAAGTTCTTATTTGTTTGTGCAGGTGCGAGGGACTCGCGCGTGGTCTCCTACTGGATTGATACTTTGGTTCTCAAAAACTGACGGAAATACTTACGCTACTGTGTTGCAACACCCTTTCCTCTTCGAGGGAATACAACGCAAGGTCGAGAAGTAGCAAGAAGAATTTCTAGCACCATTGTCGGGGAGGCTTACGCAAAAGTCATATACCAAGTACCTATCGCAAACCCTTATCCTTTGCATTACATTATATGCCTCTCGTTTTCCTGTCCCCCACTTCTCCCTTGCCGTTTTATTTGCCCTTCTTTTACCGTGTGTTTACTGTTCACTTGCCTCTTGTTTGGTTGTGTGTTGCTTGCTTGCTTGTCATCATGTCTAGCACACCTATCATTATCAACACTCCCGAGAGTGAGGTCCTCAACTTTAAACAAAGGCAGGAAGAAAAACTTAAAAGATGCCTGGTATAGAATTTGCAATGCTCAAAATAGATCTACTAGGAAGCTTTCCACTTCCGTGCTCCTTCGCAATTTTTATCTTGGCATAGCTCCTTGGAATAGATTTGTCTTAGATACCATTACCGGAGGGAATTTTTTGGGTAGCCATACTTTTGATTCTTATAATGCAATGACTAAATTATTTGACTCACCACCTCTTCTGGTTAATGGGACCGTTTTAACTTTGGAACATGTTATGCAAAGCTTAGAAATCATTGAAAACAAAGTTGCTACGGTAGAACTAGTAGAGAACTTGGATAGAAAGATCCATAATGAAATTACCCAATATGGATCCAAGGTGGGAGTTGTTCTGAAAAATCTTAAGGAAAAGGAACCCATAGTTAAGAAAAGCTAGATCAGGATTCTACTAGAATCAATAAGCTTGAGGATATTATTACTAATGTGGGTTCTGCTCTTTCTTCTATAAAAACTACTCCAAATACTTCTACCACTAAATTATCTAAGTTCATGTATGTGCCTAAAGACAAGGGTGAAACATCTAGTAAAGGAATCACGGATCTCAAATCCATAAGTGTTCACCCTAATTTTCCTACTTTTGCGAGAGACTCTTTTGACACTTTAGAATTTCTTGATTTCTTGCCCAAAAGTTTGATTATCAATAGGGATAAAGAAGTACCTAAGAATCACAAGTGCTTAATTAAAGAATTGCCTTCCTTGGATGGCAATACCTAGATTTATCCATGTATCGTGGCTAGCTAGGGGCGTAAAACGATAGGGCTTGTTGGGAGGCAACCCAATTTTATAAAAAAATATTGCTTCTGTTTAGGAATTAATATTGCATCTAGCTTATATTTAGATGTGGTTTTGTGTTTTAGTTAGTGTTTGTGCCAAGTAGAACCTTTCGAAAGACTTGTGTGAAGTTTATATGATCTTGCTGTGAAAAACAGAATCGTTAGCGCTCAATAGAATGGTCATCAGATTTTACTGGAGTGTGCTATTTAGTTGATTATTTTTGCAGATGATTAATAGACAAATTCCTCAGGTTTACCAATTTAGTTTGAATTTTTTGGAGTTACAGAAGTAAACCTACAGATTACTACAGACTGTTCTGTTTTTGACAGATTCTGTTTTTCTTGTGTTGTTTTCTTATTTCAATGCATCTATGAGTAGTGTTAGGAAGTATGAACCATAGAGAAGTTGGAATACAGTAGGTTTAACACCAATATAAACAAAGAATGAATTCATTGCAGTACCTTTGAGTGGTGGTTTTCTTTCTTATACTAACGGAGCTCATGAGATTTTTGTCTAAGTTCTGTGTTGTCAAGTTTTCAAGTTTTGAGTATTGCTTTGATGGACTATGGAACATAGAGTGGCAAGAGCCTAAGCTTGGGGATTCCCAAGGCACCCCAAGGTAAAATTCAAGGACAACCAAAAGCCTAAGCTTGGGGATGCTCCGGGAAGGCATCCCCTCTTTCGTCTTCATCCATCGGTAACTATACTCGGAGCTATATTTTTATTCACCACATGATATGTGTTTTACTTGGAGCGTCTTGTATAATTTGAGTCTTTGCTTGTTAGTTTGCCACAATTATCCTTGCTGGACACACCTATTTGAGAGAGTTAAATATGGCCTAGGAATTGATAGAACACTCTATGTGCTTCACTTATATCTATTGAGTTGAATAGTTTTTGTTCTAGTGCTTCACTTATATCTTTTATAGCACGGTGGCGATAATATTTTGTAGAAATTGTTGAACTCTCATGCTTCACTTATATCCTTTTGAGATTCTATTAAAACAGCATGGTATTGTGCTTAGGCTATAAAACTAGTCTTCACATGATAGACATCCAATATCAATGTAGTAAAAATATTCACACTAAGTGCATTGAATATGATGAGAAGTTGGATGCTTGATAATTGTTTTGAGATATGAGGATAGTAATATTAGATTCATGCTAGTGGAGTTATCATGAAATTGAGAAATGCTTGTGTTAAAGTTAGTCATTCCCATGGCATGCACATATGGTGAACCGCTATGTAACGAAGTTAGAGCATGAGGTATTTGTAAAGTATCAACCTTTGTGTGGAGGTCAGGGGAGCGTGATGGTTAACTCCTACCAATCTCCCCCCTAGGAGCATGCGTTGATTGCTTTGTTTTGATGACTCGTAGATTTTTGCAATAAGTATATTAGTTCTTTATGACTAATGTTGAGTCCATGGATTATACGCACTCTCACCCTTCCACCATTGCTAGCCTCTCTTGTATCGCGCAACTTTCGCCGGTACCATACACCCACTATATATCCTTCCTCAAAACAGCCACCTTATATATTCCTCAAAACATCTACCATACCTACCTATCATGGCATTTCCATAGCCATTATGTGATATATTGCCATGCAACTTTCCACCGTTCTGTTCATATGACACTCTTCATATTGTCACATTGCCATGCATGATCATGTAGTTGACATCGTATTTGTGGCTAGGCCACCATGCATAATTTTTCATACATGTCACTCTTGATTCATTGCACATCTCGGTACACCGCCGGAGGCATTCATATAGAGTCATACTTTGTTCTAGTATCGAGTTGTAATATCGAGTTGTAATTCAATGAAAGTGTGATGATCATCATTATTAGAGCATTGTCCCATGTGAGGAAAGGCTAAATCAAGAAAGCCCCTCCAAAAAAAGGCCAAAGAAAAAAAAGGCCCCCCAAGAAAATGGGCAATTGCTACTATCTTTTTCCACACTTGTGCTTCAAAGTAGCACCATGTTCTTCATGATAGAGAGCCTCATGTTTAGTCACTTTCATATACTAGTGGGAATTTTCATTATAGAACTTGGCTTGTATATTCCAACAATGGGCTTCCTTAAATGCCCTACGTCTTCGTGAGCAAGCAAGTTGGATGCACACCCACTAGTTTCTTTTGTTGAGCAAGTCACTTATTTGGATGTCGTGCGCAATGCCAAGAGCTTTGACAAGGTCGTCCGGCTAGACGGGAGGTCGGTCGCAGTTGATGGTTACCATCAGCACTTTGCCGGCAAACTGGTCGTCAGGCGCCGCCATGCCACTGTTGAGCGACAGCATGCAGCGACCGAAAGCAGGACGGACCTCAGGATCTCTGGCTCGGAGATCCGCGTTGACCGACGACATGATAGTGAGCTTGAGTACATGGAGTACAAGAGGGGGAATTGGGGGAACTGGAGTAGGAATCGAGACTCCAGAGGTGGGGGAGGGGCGGGAGATGGGGATGAAAAGGTTGCTTGAATTTCGAACATGCGCCAATATGCTCTCGACGCGCAAGCGCACGAAAACACCGGTGGCGCCCACATGTCGGTCTAAGAGTCCTTATTCTTTATTTTTTGGAGAGACTGGCCTTTTTTAGGATCTTTTGAGAGCCCGGCCTGAGAGTCATAATTGACCTGTTTGGCATTGCGTTACTACTCGGCCCATATGCAACGACACCTCACTGGCCCAAACAAGTGTACATCATCGAAAAGACACTGAGCTCAAATTATATAACTTGAAAAAAGGAGATACACTCTGAACACTAGAGAATGGCGATGCCCTCATTTAGCCCACCAGTAGTTCAAGACAATAAACAGTTGGAAACAACGATATATACAACATTCAAACACTGACTAGTGACTACTACTGACATAAACAGCAAGACATGATAGTTCATAAGACGTCTTGCTACACCACCAAAACGCACTCATCTGCAGCGCTTAGACTCTCGTGATCCAGACGAGAATGGCATTCTAAATAGAGCCAACTATTACATAGTAAGAGTGACATAGACGAGGATGACCAAATGACAAGGAATATGCATAACAAAAGAAAGAACTACCCATCCAGAACAAGCAGCAAAGACAACAAAGTCATTCGAAGAGATGATCCAACACCATCATAATTTGCAGCCCCGCTTCAGCGACCAATGATGCGGAGACACCAGTACTCCACCCTTTCGACGCAACAGCCCAATTACCTATCAACCTGAAGGCTTGAACCACATCACTGCCTGTCGTAATTGAGACATCCAAGGATCAAAGTTAATCTGGATATCTTTGTCATTCTCACCTTCTTTTGGCTGCGGGTTGTATCGTTGACAATCAGGGGAGTTTGCTCCCGAACTCCTAGGGCTCGCCGTGTAGACATAGTTTTCCATAGCAAACAGAGCCTCTCTTCCATCAAGGTCCTTGCCAATGGTGATCTCCTGGTTAATTGGATAATTGAGTCCGGGAAACAGAGAGTGTGAACCAAGGCTGTTTACCCGCCTCCAACTAAAAAATTGTGAAGGCCCCATCAAGCTGGTATCCTGCTCATAGACGTAATAGCCACTGTCCGGATACTCGCATATTTCATGGTGCTTGTATACAATGGGGTTTTTGCAATATAACTCTTCCGGCTCATGTGTCCGAATGATCATCAGTATTTTGTCGTCGTCTGATCGAGCGAGGAACCAGTTGTGCTTCCTTGTTTTTGGCAAAGCTGGTGTGATTACAAAGGGCAGTAACTGTAGGGACACTGCATCATATCAAAAAGGACAGGCATTGTTAATGTAAGATCAGCATTGTTCAGAGTATGAGTAGGATAATGCAAGAAACAACGTTGATATGTCCCTGTTGTAACTGGGAGGAAAATACAGGGAAATGTATACTGGGTTCGAAAATATAGAAGTGCCATGCATGGTTATAATCATGTTATCTCGCAATCAATTCTTCACAGGAAACTACCATGTCATGCATGTTATGGAATCATGTTCTTTCCTCACAATCAAATTCTTCAAGGTAACTAATAGACCATGCATTGTTATATACTCATGTTCTGTGGGTAAATTTTTTCTGAGGATATTATTCTAGCCATTGATTGCTGAAGGGCGAATATAGGTATGTACACATGGTAAGCATTACATGATTTCACTACTTCCAAATATAGAGCTCTCCATATGCACATTTACTTCCCTAATGTATGGTTAGATGAAACCAACAGTGTGGTGCATGTTTCTACATCATGAAAATGAGGAAACTAACATGGCCATTGATACACACTCATATTAGTAGTAGTACATAGATTACTGTAAAAGAAGGAGAATATCCATATATTCCTAACCGTTTGATTATTCAGGGGTACAAATTGGCTGTAATGACATGATCATAATCACATGAATTAACTCATTCCAAATATAGCTGATTTACGGCGTCTCTAATACATTGCCATAGTTCTACTCAAATTCTGCTCAAACATGGATACGCCAATCATCATTAAAAGTTCAAATAGTGTCATGGCGTCATCATTAACATGAGATGGAAACAACTTACACGCGCCGTCCCAGCAATACGTTGTGCCATCTGCTTTGTCGATCGAGTAGATGATGCCATTGTGTTCAATAGCATCACAAAAGTGTGTATCATCTTTGACGATGATCCACTGCGAGCTGAGTTGTCTCCAGCTAAAGAAGGCATCGCTGTAAAGATAGGTGAGTCCGCGGTTGAACAAGGAAATTAGCTTGAAGTCTGTGTAATTCGCATGTCGTGTGGGAACTTGGCAGATTACAATCGTCTGCAAAACAAGGTCCGTCCAACTGACGTGGTAACCTAGATGACTAGGACCGCGATGGTAAAACTCTATATAATCCAACAGAGGAAGGATAATCTCATGGGAGGTCTAGAAGTTCACGAGCACCAACTTTTTACCGTCTTCTCTGAAGGCAGCCATCCGGTGGGAGTTCATGCCGACCCAGTACATACCTGCCAAGAAGTTTCGGGCGATGGTGATCGGATAGAAGTCGAGGGAAATGATGTATGGCGACCCACTACATACCTGCAAAGAAGTTTCGGCTAATGGAGATCGGATTAAAGTCGAGGGGCATCATGTACGCCCCCGTATCATGGTGAGCCAATCTCGCAAGACCATATAGCAGCAAGCAGGGTGTCTTGAAAAGCTTTGGCCTCGCTTAGATGATGGTCGTGTGCATGCCCCTCGAGCATGCAGCCAGCCACAGGGTGCCCAACATATCCATACACGAACAACAGAGTTCGAGGACGTCACTGGGGAGATTGCTCCAATCGCGGCTCATATGGATCCTTTGTGGTTCGCGTTCAGCCATGGTGGAGTTTGGAAGGTGTGGTTTTGGGGGGCTTGATTTACGGGGGAGAAGGCTGTTGGTGCTGGAGCGGCTAGCGAGGGAATAGTGGTACTGGGGGAGGCGAGCGAGGCGATGGTATGTGGGGGCACAATGAGATAATGAAGAGTGACCTCAGGATCTCCGGCAAGATGGAGATGGAGATGGAGTGGTGCTAGGGGAGAGGGAGACGAGGCGAGGCATGTTATACATCGGCGGTGACAATGACTGTACAGTGCACAAGGTGAGGCTGACTTTGGTAACCCGGACACGCCGCCTGGACTGGTGTCACCTCGGGCACAGGGTCTTGTCACTTCACTGTGAGGACCAGATGAATAATAGTATTTTGACCATCAAGTGTACCACAGTTGTACTACTACTAGTAGTAGGAGTAGTAGGAACATGAGTAGTAATGCCGTGCTAGCATGCCTCTGCGTTCACTTCATCCTCCAGGTATCATCCATATTGCGAGCAGAACCAAATTCTCGTTTGCATAGGTCCCACCTGTCAGGAGGGGTGCAGAAATAAAAAGGAAATATACAATGTCTCGCCACTGTGATTCGAAAGAGTGACCTCAACTAGCCAGTGGCACATGTAGCGCTGGAAGGATGGCCACGTACAGGGACATGCCCCACTGCTCAGCCTACCCGCGTAGCCTTTTTGTTTAGTCTACCTAGCCGTCTAATCAACTACCTGCAGGCCACTTCTACCATTTACTTCTCCATCGGGAACCGATTTGCCTCGGCTTCTTCACTACTCCTTGATCTTCATTTGCTTCCAAACCACACTGCATTCACATTGTTTTAACCTCTTCACATCCTCCTGGAGTAATTCTGAAGCCCCTATAAATAATCTTCTTCTTCAGTTAGACTAGCCATCTAATCCTAATTCTCCAAACCATAGCCCTCCGGTCCAGCGGTTCCAAATGGCGAAAGAGATCGAGATGTAGGTTTTTAGCGTCCAACATGTCCTCGTCGAAGGCTCGTTGAGCATAGTTGCCACATTCACCGACCAGCCAAGGGTTCTTCGGAAGTGGATCAACAATGTATCCAACTCCCTCCAAAAGGTGGAGATGAATGTCATCGGTCTCGATGCAGAGTACACGGAGCGTGCCACTGGCAAGATCCAACGCGCCATTGTCCTTCAACTGTGCCTCGAAGATGTTGTTTTGGTGTACCACATCACACACGCGCCCTCCATACCAGGTGAGCTTCATGATTTCTTGTCTCAGGAGGACATATACTTCTGTGGGGCAGCCATCGCAGGGGCCAAACAGAATTTGGAGCCATACAACCTTGATTTGATAAGCATCGCTGACCTATAAACCAGAATAAAAATTCATGTAGATGATTGTGATAAACCGACACCATCCCTATTCGATGTAGCAAATTTTGTGTTAGGAACAAATTTTCAGATGGGTGACGAGACGCTGGCATTAAGGTCGTCTGGATGGGAGAATTATCCCTCGACGTACGAGCGGATAAAATATGCTGCCCTCAATGCCCGTGTGAGTTTCGAGATAGCTGCAAGGTCTAGAGAGCTTGTTGCGAAGGCGTCCCCCATAGAAAATGAGAACAAGAAGAAGAAGAAGAAGAAGAAGAAGAAGAAGAAGAAGAAGAAGAAGAAGAAGAAGAAGAAGAAGAAGAAGAAGAAGAAGAAGAAGCACCAGCAGTAGGGCATTATGCATGGATGAACTATTTCCTCTCTTGTAAAAAAAATTCCCTCTCTATGTATATTGATATAGATGGACTATTTCGATGGTGTGCATGTCTTTGGAACAAGTAGTAGCGTGGGTCCGCTTGACTATAAGGAACTGTTTATTCGTCTAGCTTTCTCTACTACTCCTTCCAGTGATCGGTATGCAATGCATGTGTCCATAGACATGACAGCTTCTCCATGGACGTTCAACTACGTCGACCATCACATTTCATCCACTGCCACTCGCGATTCCCACAATGCTACTCCAACCCATGGCACCACGTCCCACGACGTGCGCCTCACCCCTCTCGGCCGCACCACCCCTCTGCCTTTGTGTGCATGACATGTGGGCCACCTTAAATACGGTGAGCATCAAGTTTCTACAACAGCCACACGTGATTCCCACGACGCCGCATGAACCCATGACACCACACGTCCCGCACCATCGAATTTTCATCCAGCGGCTATGATACATTTCGTCCCGGGCATCAATCCTCAGCTAGAGTACTTCTGTACTACAAGTAGTACCCGCCGGTGTGGCCATCTACTCCTTGTAACGCCCCAACGCCCAGCTGTGGCACCCTTGCCACGGCCACGCCACCACCGGTTGGTTCATATCGAACGAGTGAGTCGCGAACCGCACCACCACCACGAGAATGACATGTGAGCCAGCCGCATTTAAGGTTGGCATGTGATTGACTTTTAGGCTGGGCACTAAGCCACTGATGTTCGGTCCCATGTGCCCCTAGAGGGAAATGTAACTCCTGCGGCTGGCCTTGTGGTGCTCCCGCAGTACGAGCTCGTGCCAAACCCGGAATTTGTTTCTTACTACTACCAACTACTAGTAAGGTACACGTGCATTGCACACATGAGATTCCGGTGGTTTGTGAATTATGCTTCTACATGTGGAGTCTTCTAGATTCTACATGTGGCAGAATCTGGTGGAATGTAGATTATATCCAACGGCCAGTAGTGCTCGGATTTGCCATCTTTGTACCGTCGGATTGGCTTCAGCCAATGACCAACTTTCAAAATTATGGTTTGGTTTGCATTCTAAGGTTGCCACGCCTAGTCTTAGGCGTGGCACACGTGTGTTTGGTTGCGTTCTCGTCTCAACATAGTTGTTCCCTCTTCATGCATGCTGAACTCAACACCCCTCTTCATGTATTCTCTCTTCATGCATGCTTCTACTGTATTTGTGCTAATCTAGTGTGAACGCATGCACCCTCCATACACTCTACCAAACACCCAAAAATGGGTCGAGATGGGAACTCTTGGGATCATGCACCCTTCATACACCCTACCAAACACACCAGGCATGTGTTTGGTTCATTGCTACACTTGTGGCTTGCCACACTTTTCTAGCTACATGGTCCACATGTAATAGACTCAACTTCTTGCCAAATCTTGCCACACTTGTGGTGGCCATTTTGTTAGGCACATTTTTTTGTGGCAGACACCCTTTGCCTAAGCTTAGTTGTGGCAAAGTTAGTCATGAATGAAGTTCAACCATGGAGTCTTCTAGATTCTACATGTGGCAGAATCTGGTGGAATGTAGATGATATCGAACGACCAGTAGTGCTCGGATTTGCCATCTTTGTACCGTCGGATTGGCTTCATCCAACGAACAACTTTCAAAGTTATTCACACACTATATAGGAGGTATAGATATAGATGTGCCGGCCCGTTGCATTGGATCCAAAGTATATCTGTTTAGTGGAATGCACTCTAAACACATTATCTATTTATTTTTCTCTAACCTTTCGTAGCCATGCAACCAAGCCACATAAGCTTCATGGGTGCCCCCCACATCATATTATTCATACTACGTTGACAGAAAAAAAGATAAATCACCCAAAACAAGATCTTCTCTTCTTTGTTCCTACGATGCTCTGTCGTGCACGTACATACTAGTTGTATAGTGGTAGTACAAGTTGTATAGTACAAACTTGGTACTAGTAGGAGTAGAGTAGTACGGAATGCTCCTACTCTATCAACGAGCCCCATGATTTTTTGGCTTACGTGCTATAGCTAGATCTTCCCCTCGTTTCTGTTTTCCAACCCGACGGCTGGCGGGGTGTGGTTTGCCAATAGTCAGTTTGATCAACGGCGGTCCCACATGAAAGTGAAAATGCTAGGCAACACGCCTTCCCTAAGCTATGTGTCGTGCCAGACGGGCCGTGGAGTACTCCCGATTCCCGGGCGTGTGTGGGAGGGAGTGCGACGCGAACGCGGCAGGCCTTTTCCTTTTACTAGCAATGTGCTCATGCGTTGGGATGGATCGAAAGTAGTAGAATAGTAGTACTTGTTCACAAAGTTGAAAGAAATCACTCTTGTTTTCATATACTCCTAATATACTACTCCCTCCGTTCCTAAATATTTGACTTTTTAGAGATTTCAAATGGACTATCACATACGAATTATATAGACATATTTTGAAGTGTAGATTCACTCATTTTGCTCCGTATGTAGGCACTTATTGAAATCTCTAGAAAGACAAGTATTGAGGAACGGACATAGTACTTTTCACTCAAAATATATTTCTCGGGCTATTTTGATGAGGTGAGGGAGAGATGTGGTTGCTTTCAAGATAATAAGGGGTTTTCTGCAAATTGGAGTAGAGAAGTGGGCTATTGTTGCAAAAATGCCACAACTAACCTCACAGCCGTTAGATGCAGATCTAATGGTTAGAAACGACGGATGGCAGACACACCACCATCACCAACAGAGTCTTTTATAGGAGTATATATATATTTCTCAGGATGTTTTGCTGAGATGAGGGAGGGATGTGGTTGCTTTGAAGATAATAAGTGGTTTTCTGCAAATAGGAGCAAAGAAGTGGGCTATTGTTGCAAAAATGCCACAACTTACCTCACAGCCATTAGATGCAGATCTGATGGTCAAAAACGATGGATGGCAGACACACCACCATCACCAACTGAGTCTTTTATAGGAGTATATATATATTTCTCAGAATGTTTTGATGAGGTGAGGGAGGGATGTGGTCGCTTTCAAGATAATAAGGGGTTTTCTGTAAATTTGAGCAGAGAAGTGGGCTATTGTTGCAAAAATGCCACAACTTACCTCATAGCCATTAGATGCAGATCTAATGGTTAGAAACGACAGATGGCAGACACACCACCATCACCAACTTAGTCTTTTATAGGAGTATATTTATATTTCTTAGGCTGTTTTGATGAGGTGAGGGAGGGATGTGGTTGCTTTCAAGATAATAAGGGGTTTTCTGCAAATTGGAGCAGATAAGTGGGCTATTGTTGCAAAAATGCCACAACTAACCTCACAGCCGTTAGATGCAGATCTAATGGTCAGAAACGACGGATGGCAGACACACCACCATCACCAACAAAGTCTTTTATAGGAGTATATATATATATTTCTCAGGATGTTTTGATGATGTTAGGGAGGGATGTGGTTGCTTTCAAGATAATAATGGATTTTCTGCAAATTGGAGCAGAGAAGTGGGCTATTGTTGCAAAAATGCCACAACTTACCTCACAGCCATTAGATGCAGATCAAATGGTCAGAAACGACGGATGGCAGACACACCACCATCACCAACTGAGTCTTTTATAAGAGTATATATATATTTCGCACGCTGTTTTGATAAGGTGAGGGAGGGATGTGGTTGCTTTGAAGATAATAAGTGGTTTTCTGCAAATTGGAGCAAAGAAGTGGGCTATTGTTGCAAAAATGCCACAACTTACCTCACAGCTGTTAGATGCAGATCTAATGGTCAGAAACGACGGATGTCAGACACACCACCATCACCAACTGAGTCTTTTATAGGAGTATATATATATTTCTCAGGATGTTTTGATGAGGTGAGGGAGGGATATGGTTGCTTTCAAGATAATAAGGGGTTTTTTGCAAATTTGAGCAGAGAAGTTGGCTATTTTTGCAAAAATGCCACAACTTACCTCACAGCCTGTAGATGCAGATCTAATGGTTAGAAACGACAGATGGCAGACACACCACCATCACCGACTGAGTCTTTTATAGGAGTATATATATATTTCTCAGGCTGTTTTGATGAGGTGAGGGAGGGATGTGGTTGCTTTCAAGATAATAAGGGGTTTTCTGCAAATTGGAGCAGAGAAGTGGGCTATTGTTGCAAAAATACCACAACTTACCTCACAGCCGTTAGATGCAGATCTAATGGTCAGAAACGACGGCTGGCAGACACACCGCCATCACTAACTGAGTCTTTTATAGGAGTATATATATATTTCTCAGGCTATTTTGATAAGGTGGGGGAGGGATGTGGTTGCTTTCAAGATAATAAGGAGTTTTCTGCGAATTGGAGCAGAGAAGTGGGCTATTGTTGCAAAAATGGTACAACTTACCTTACAGCCGTTAGATGTAGATCTAATGGTCTGAAACAACGGATGGCAGACACACCACCATCACCAACGTACTAAGTCTTTTATAGGAGTAGGAGTAGAGAAACATGTATAAATTGTAACATTTTGGTTCTGCTCCTTGGCACGATCGATAGATAGAAATGACGATTGGAAACGCTAGGGCGGGGCTATTTCCGCCAGATGAGCAGGGTACGTAGTAGCTAGGTTGGCGCATCATCGGTTTGGTCACACGCGGTCCGACATGTTCTAGTGTTTCTAGCAAGATGCCCGTGCGTTGCACGAAGTTGATGGAAAAGGTAATCACAACTTATAAATTGACGGATGGAGTACCACCTACAGTGATGCATACAATTAAGCAAAGGGATATCACATGTCGGTATTGACTGAAACAAGAATGCAATAGCACAATAAGAATTAAGGCCACGATGATGATGCGATCGCAGTGGTGGTTATAGAAGGCAAGAAGAAAGATGCATCCATCAACGTACAACCTCCTCCTCCTCAAATTAGTGCGTCGGGCCACCGATCGGCGGCTAAGGAGCGGAGGCTTTTGTGGCAAGGTCGAGGTGCTTCTCAGCAAAGGCATCCAAGGCTTCCAGCCGGTTGAGGAAGGCCAACGTCATAGCATCCTCACTGGCCTTGTAGATACCTATGTACACGATTTGCTCGTACACGTGGATGTGTAGGTCGACGAATTCTTGCAGGGCGAGGCGCCTCGCAGCGAGCGCAACCTCCAGTTGGACATTCTTCATGGAGTCGGCGGGCAGTCGCAGGGCCACCAGTGTTTCAAAGAGGTTCCGGCCATGGAAGCCGGTTAGGGTGGCAGGCAATGAGGAGCCCGGCTGCGCGAGCTGGAGGAGTACGGCGATGTCGTCCGCGAACTTCTTGAGGATGGTGAACTTGTTGGTTGTGGCAACAATCATCTAGTCCAACTGAGAGTCGTAGTTGCCGTCGATGGCGGCCATCCACCAGCCGGTCTCCAACACCGTCTGGAGACGATCCTCGGCGCCATGCCGCAGGCCGACGTCGTGGACCATCTGGCACAGCCGCTGGCCGCTCGGGCGCATCGCCGCCATGGGTCTGGAGTGAGCTCTTTTGCGCTTATTGTAGGTGCTTAGGAAAATGCTTAGGTGCGTACGATGTGGTAGATGCATTGGATTGGAGGGGCGCCTTTATATGAGGGAAAACTGCGTTGCATTCACATTGAGCAGCCTCTTTTCCCGGTCATCCTCCCGTTACTTCCCTCATGCATTAGTTGAATGAGGATGCATTGGTCGTTCAACATTTCGAGAACTGCTACTCCCTCCCTCGTCTGCATTAAAGCCGTATCAGGAACTGCGCCGCCCGCTGTCAAATCGAATAGTACTGCGCCGCCTGCTGCACGCCCAGGTGAACACGCCTCGCCGCCTCCATTAAACCCGCATGCAAACCGAGAAACTTACTCCGGCCAGACGTCCATTCATAAGTGGGCCGGAATTAAACGTAACACCGACCGAGCTCCTCCCATCCGCCCTCAGTTTAAACGAGGCCAGACGCCGGCCAAGCTCCAACTGTCTGCCCTCTATTTACACGAGGCCAGAAGGACAGCGTGCAAGAATAGCACCCCTCCGCCGCTCCCCCATCTCCTCCTTCACCATTTTCTCCACTCTTCTGATGGCTTCCGAGGAGCCGTTCTCCGGCATATTACCCGACTGGGTGGCCCGCCGAGCCCTCTGGATACGGGCGAGGCCGCTCGGTGCTTCACCAACCTCGCTTGGCCCGACGGAGCCTGTTGCCACCCCAAGCAGGAGCGTGGTTCAGCAACTCGCCACTCCATTTTAGCTCGATGCCGAGTGCCGAGTTGCTCCACGCCGGCATGGCGGTGAGCACACCGGTACGGGCGTCGTCGCTCCCGCATCGTACCGTGCCACCAGTGTCTACGGTGCCTCGCCTCTCGTGTCTGTGGGCGCGCCTCCCGTGCCTGCGGTAGCGCCATGCAGGAAGAGACAGAAGATGGGTGCGTTGACAGCGACGAGTCGCAGGCCAGCTTCTCCATGTCCGCCACGATCATCGAGGAGAAGTAGAACACGGGAGGCCGCCGCCACTTGGGTCCCATGAAGTCCACCACCGAGGCGATGACTGGGCATTCAGGTGGTTTCTTTGCTTCTTCGTCTCTTCCGAGGACCTTCGTCGACCCCGCAAAGTGTCTGCTGGACATGAGGAAGACAAAGGGATCCACGGGCGGCCATTTAGATTATGTACTCCCTCTCCTGCTGGCGGGAAATTTTTGTTCTATGAATGGATAAATTGTATGTATCTATAACTAAAATAAGTCTAGATACATCCATTTCTAGGACAAGTATTTCCGTACGGAGGGAGTATTAATTATACCAAGAGAGCCGGATTGGCACCGCTTAGTTCATGTAAATGTAATGAAATCCATCATGTTTATATGAAGATCCGGCTTTTTTGTACGAAATCCTTCATGCTTATATGAAATCAGTCCGTGTTTGCATGAATTTCATCTGGTTGGTTAGAGTTGTGAAAAGGTATGTCGCTGGCGTTTGATGTCGTCCTCCGCGGAAGGAAGCGGGAGGAAATTTGCCGGCTGTCGTTGGAGATGATCTTATGCTGGAAATAATAGAGTGACATCCAATCCATTTGAGTTAATTGCGTGTATGATTGTCCCTCTATAAAAAGTTAATTGCATGTACAGTGTACACATGACTTGCAGGGTGGCTACAGCTTCATACAGAAAGTTAAAAAGAAACAAGTCCATCCTTAATCTTGTATTCTAAGTACTTTGTGGGTTCCACTGTCAGTATAGTAGCGAAAGAAGTATATATTAATTAAGTAATATATAATATAAAAATCTGAAGTTAAAGATAGAATTCGAACTCATGTCATCGCGTTGCGAGCATCCATGCTGGAGATATATCTCCGTGTCTACTCTTATACTCCATCCGTTCCTAAATATTTGTCTTTTTCAGATTTCAAATGGACTACCACATATGGATGTGTATGTAGACATATTTTAGAATGTAGATTCACTCATTTTGCTCCATATGTAGTCACTTGTTGAAATCTATAAAAAAGACAAATATTTAGGAATGGAGGGTGTCGGTGTATTTGGATCGACACCTATGGGATCACAAGAATCCCTACTACGGTTGCGGGGCGCGGGGTTGAGAGAAGAGCGGATCTAACAGTTAGCACACGGTTCGTTTACCCAGGTTCGGGCCGCAAAGATGCGTAAAACCCTACTCCTGCTTTGGTGGATTATATGATTGTGTTCTTCAGCTAGCTATGGGGCGTGAGCAGCTCCAAAAGCCGAGTCATGAGGAGTTGTAAAACGCCGAATCATTCTCCTGGTCGCCTCGGGCCTCCTTTTATAGGGAAAAGGGGTTGCCACAGTGGCACACAGGAGGTGGAAAGGGTACAGTGATGCGAGGTTATCCCTCGTATTACATGAGAAGGCGCATTTAATGCGTCTTTCTTAGGTGTCCTTGCTTTATCGAGGACGGGGGAGACATCCGTCTTGCCCGTCACCGCTCCTTCTTGTGTTGAAACGCGCCCTGGCCAGCGATGCCTGAGACACCATGTAGGCGGGCAGGCAGCTAAGGTGGCGCAATGGCGGGTTTCCACGAAGATCTGCATGTCGCCACGCAGGTGCCTGCCCAGCTCGTTGGGTCGGCAGCTGCATGGGGCGGTGGAAGCTTAGTTGGTGTGGGCCTGATGGTGGCACTGCGGATGTCCTCGGTAAGGGCCTTGCCGGGGCCCCAACAAGGGTCTTGCCGCGGCGCCTGCTGTCATCCCCGGCAAGGTGCTTGCCAGAGGTCTTGTGGTCCTCCTTGGCTGGGATCCCGCCAAGGGTCATCGTCTTCTCAGCGTGTATCTGATCTTGAATGTCTTCACAAAGATTTGCATGCCACTACGGGGATGCCTCCCGAATCCTTCCCCCATGGGGGCAGTGGACTCAAGGGTGATCCGCTCCGTAGGCATGGGGCGAATTGCCGCGGCAAGGGTCTTGCCGGGGCTGCTAGAACCGGCTCCCCGCAAGGATCTTGACGGGGGATCCCGCGTTGTCCCTTTGCTATTTGTGGTCTTGGCTTGGTGTTGCTCCAGTTCCATCGAGCTTCGGTCTTACCCTGGCTCACCTCCCTTACCATTCTTGGTGTGGTGGTGCCCGTGGCTCAGACTGCCCGTGCACAGTTATAGGGGTACAAAAAGTGTACCCATCTTTTTGTACACCGACAGGAGCCCCGGTGCCTGGGCCACACATAAGTGTGACGCGTTGTTGGGCCAACCCAGAACGGTGCGCAGGCAGGCGGGGATGTTTTCGCCGTGGTGAGATCCTCCGCGCGTTGTGCCTCCCATGATCCACGCGCATGGCGCGGGGTGGAGGGGCGTGCGTGACGTGGGCAGCGTGCGCGGGGCGGTTTCCGCAGGCATGCGTCACGTCGCAGTAAAGAGGCAGCTTTGCGCCTTCCCCATAACTGGGGGAGGCGTGGAGACGCGGCCCATTTACTGAAGGGGGGCCGAGGCGCGGTCCTCAAGGCATCCACTCCCCATGATCACGGGGTGGGGAGAGGTTGCCTCACACGTCCCCTCGGCTCTGCACGTCTGCCACGTGCCTCCCATCCGCTCGGGGTGGCAAACGGTGGAGGTGGGAAACCGGGCCGTCGCTGGTTGGGGCGGCGGGTCGGTCCCGGCTCCCTGCGCCTTTTATGTCTTGATTGGCCGAGCGGGGTGGTCGAGCCCCAGCCCCGCCCCTTTATAAAGAGTGGGAGGGGAGGGACGGCGCCCCTCACTCTTCCATCTTCTTTCTCCTTCAGCTTTTGCTCTTCTCTTCTGTTCGCCATGGAGAGAGGAAATCCCGGCCCTTCAATGGTGGCGGCGAGGGTCGCCGCTCGACAACGCGTCCCTCCTTCTCCTGCACCCATGGTGGCAGAGCCGGCCACGAGGGGAAGGGGGAGGGGGCGAGGCCGTGGGCGAGGCCGGGGCGCTCGGGGAAGAGGAGGACGGGGCGACCCGCCGGCCTCACCCCCGCCAGCAGCTCCTCCTCCAGTGGAGGGCCATATTGGGGATGACCCTTGCGAGTTCTTCGTCAGGTTGCAGCGGCCGCCGCACCGTCGCCTTCGTCTCCCGACCCCTTTCGCGCGGGAGATGGAGCTGGATCTGCCGGAGTCGTTGCGGCTGCACATGAGGGGCTGCGGGATCAGTGGTACGTGGGTCCGCGTTGACTTCCCTGCTCCTCACGTGATATATCTTCGCCAAGGATGGAAGACGTTTGCTCGTATCCACAGCTTGACGGATGGGCTCACTCTCCATTTCAAGTTGATGGAGGATGGCCATCTCTCCGTCAAGGTCTTCGGGCACTTCGGGACTCGTGCAAGGTGCTGCGTGGAGAGCTCCTCCGATGACGAAGACTCCTCCCCGAACGAGGGTGACGAGGAGGACAGCGGCAGCGACGACGAGGGTGGTGGGCGGCAGGATGACGGGTCCGACTAGGTGTCGGGCGCCGCTCCTGGTGGCACCGGCGACCCCATCATCCGCGTCGCCGGCTCCTTGAACTTCTTGGGGCCGTCCCCATGGCGGCTGCCGTATGGAGGCTGCGGAAGAGGAAGAGGAAGAAGGCGGGCGGCAAGGTCGTCATGTCGGAGTACGCAGGCACCGACGCCTTCGACGCGTACTGACGTCTTTCCACCTCGTCTTTGAGCTCTGCTTCCGGCGCCGCCATCACCATCCAGCCTTTGGGCGGCCACCAAGACGTTCTCTTGGGGTCTTCTGCCACCCGTAGCTCGGCTAGGCGCCCCTTTTGCCCTTCTCGCCTCCTTGACCTACCTCCTGAGGAGAGGGACAAGAAAGGCATTACGGGCATCTTATCTCTTTTTAGTTTGTAAGCCTTCGGGCATCTGTTAAATTTAAAACTTGTAATCCCCTTGTTCATGTTTTTCATTCCCTACGGACTTTACCTGAATGGAATGTTTTTAATGAAAGAGGGATGTTTGCCGGGTCATTTGTTTGCGGGTGAAACCCACAACAAGGAATAAATCCTTGATATCTTTTAAGATAAACATTTTCTCGCCCGGCAACAGGCCTTGCCGTCTCCCTACTTCGCTCGACCTTACTCACGCCTTTGGCGGAGGCAGGGATGAAGTGGGCTTGGGCTCCTCGTTTTATCCTTTCGCCGCCACGACTACGACCAAACATAGTCCCAGGAACGAGCCCTAGGGCCTAGAGTTATGGGAGCACGGTAGCTTAAGGAAAAGAACGAGGTTTCACATACCTCAGTCCATAATGGAATGCATGATAAGGGATGAAGAACTTATCTGAAGCTGCAGCCCCCGGCAACCCTGGTTTGCCGTGGGTGAATCTTTGCTCTTGTAGACCCCAGCAACACTGGCTTGCCGGGCCTAGGTGCTAGTATGTTCCTCTTTCTTCTCCCCAAGTGGCTTCGGCAAGGATATCTGTGCGTCTTGTGAACCAAAGGAGATAGAGGAAAGACAAAGAAATGCAAACTCGACCTCTAAGCTAGGGGTTAGCCGCCGCTAAGCACTATCAACCCTAACCAAGGACGAGACTCGACTCAGCATGCATGCTATAACTTAGGGCGCCAGCGCTTCATTTATTTATGCTCAGGGTCTGCGCCTGGCTTTGTACAAAGGGTTACATGCCTTGCCGGCAAGGCTTGTACAAAAGGGTGGCTTGCCGGGCCGCCTTACGGGTAAAACTTGCGAAGATGCTCAATATTCCAGGAATTGCTCACCGAAATGGCATTTTCGGTCTCCAGGCGGACTGCGCCAGGCCTGGTGACTCGTATTACCCGATAAGGGCCTTCCCACTTCGGCGTCAACTTGTTTGTATTCTTGGCCGATTGAATGCGCCGAAGAACAAGGTCGCCTTCCTCAAAGCTTCGGGCATGGACCATGCGTCTATGGTAGCGGCGCAAGGCTTGCTGGTAGCATGCTGCTCTCACAGCCGCCCGAAGACGATCTTCCTCAAGGAGCATTGCGTCATCTTCCGCAGTTGCTCTTGCTCAAGCTCATCATAAGCGAGCACTCGAGGTGACCCGTATATGAGTTCATTGGGGAGAACTGATTCTACCCCGTATATCAGGGCAAAGGGTGTCTGGCCGGTGGCTCGATTTGGCGTCGTTCTGATCGACCAAAGAACCGCCGGCAACTCATCAATCCAGCGCCTTCCACTCTTGTGCAGCCTGTCAAAGGTCTTTGTCCGTAGGCCTCGCAGCACTTCAGCGTTTGGCCTCTCAGCTTGACCATTGCTTCGGGGGTGAGCAACGGAAGCGAAACAGACTTTGCCGCCGAGGTCTTGGGTATATTGCATGAAGGTGTGGCTTGTGAACTGCGTGCCGTTGTCGGTGATGACCCTGTTGGGTAACCCAAAACGGCACACTAGTCCCTTGAAGAACTTGACGGCTGACAGAGTTGTGACCTTCCTCACTGCCTCCACCTCCGGCCACTTTGTGAACTTGTCGATTGCAAAGTACAAGTACTCAAAGCCCCCGACAGCGCAGGGGAAAGGGCCCAGTATGTCGAGCCCCCAGACCGAGAAGGGCCAGGAAAGAGGAATGGTTTGATGCGCTTGAGGTGGTTGATGAAGTTTCTTTGAATGAAACTGGCACGCTTCACACCTGGTGACCAGTGCCGTCGCATCCCGGAGGGCAGTGGGCCAGAAGAAGCCTTGCCGAAATGCCTTGCCGGCAAGGGCTCTTGACCCTGTGTGGGATCCACATATGCCTCCATGTATCTTTGCCAACAGCCCGAGTCCTTCCTCTCGAGGGATACACTTCAATTTCACTCCATTCGGTCTCTTTCTGTACAGGACGTCATCGACGAACTGGTACATAGCAGACCGACGGGCTACTTTTTCCGCTTCTTCCTGCTCCTCAGGAAGTTCCCCAGTCTGGAGGAATCAGACGGTATGCTGCGCCCATGTTGGAGCCTGGGGCTCGACGGCGAGGACTAAAGGCATTTCCTCTGCCATGGGAGCGGCTGTCTCGACGGCAAGAGCTTGACGCTCCGCCGGAGCTAGCCGCCCAGTGACGGGCTCAGTGTCCCCGGCAACATCCTTGCCGGTGGCTCCGGGGAGCTCAGCAGGAAAGTACTTGCTGGGCCCTGATTTCCTTCTCTTGTTCTGCTTTGTTGATGGATCAACGGATGGCTGAGAGAGCTGAAGGACAAAGGTACCTGGTTCCACAGGTAGCTTGAGGGCAGCGCGCTTTGACAGGTAATTGGCGATGTCGTTCTCCGCTCGGGGAACGTGCTCCGCCTGTATGCCATCAAAGTGCTCTTCCAGCTTTCTCACTTCATTGACGTAGGCCTTCATCAACGGGCTCTGGTAATCTTTGTTGACTTGCTTGACGACAAGCTGCGAATCGCCCCAGACGATGAGCTTCTTGATTCCGAGGTCTGCCGCGATCCTAAGACCAGCAAGCAGCCCCTCATACTCAGCAATATTGTTCGTTGATACCTCCCTGGGGAAGTGCATCTAGACCACGTACTTGAGGTGCTCTCCAGTGGTTGCGACCAGCAGTACGCCGGCCCCGGCGCCCTGTAAGGAGAAAGCTCCATCAAAGTACATGATCCAGTTGCAACTCGCCTCTTTGCCGGGGAGAGCAGTTTCCTGGACTTCTTCATCAGGCGTTGCTGTCCATTCTGCAACGAACTCCGCCAGGACTCGGCTTTGAATCGTCGAGGTACTTTCAAACTTGAGGCCAAAGCTGTACAGCTCCAGTGCCCACTCTACAATCCTTCCCGTTGCATCTGGATTGTGCAATATCCGTTGTAGAGGGAGGCAAGTGACGATAGTGATCTCGTGTGCCTGGAAGTAGTGACGCAGCTTCCTCGAGGCTATGAGAAGGCCTAAGAGCAATTTCTGCACACCGAAGTACCTTGATCTAGCCCCCTGCAAGAGGGAGCTAACAAAGTAGACCGGGTGCTGCATCATTTTCTTCCTTGGCTGCACTCTAACCGGCCGTGTCGTCTCTGCACCAATGGCATCAGGCTCTGTCGTCGCTATCACCTCTTCATCAATTTCTCTCTGCGCCACTAGCGCGGCACTGACCACCTGGTTTGTTGCCCCTAAGTATAGCAGAAACGGTTCTTGTGGCCTAGGCGCAACTAGTACTAGCGTGGAGGAAAGATACCTCTTCAAGTCTTGTAATGTTGCTTCAGCTTCTTGCGTCCATTCCATTGGGCCCGCCTTTTCAAAATCTTGAAAAAAGGAAGGGCGCACTCGGCAGACTTGTAAATGAATCTGCTCATAGCGGCAACGCAGCCAGCAAGCCGACGCACATCCTTGACCCATTTGGGTGCTTCAATCTGCTCTATAGCTTTGATCTTGTCCGGATTGGCCTCGATCCCATGCTGCGACACAAAGAACCCGAGAAGCTTGCCGGACGGGGCGCCGAAGACGCACTTCTCAGAGTTCAGCTTGAGGTTGATCTTGCGTAGGTTCACAAATGTTTCTTGTAAATCCGGTATAAGGGTTGCCCCGTTCTTGGTTTTGACCACTATATCATCCATATAAGCCTCCATATTTCTATGGAGCTGGGGTTGAAAACCAATCTGGACAGTCCTTGCAAACGTCGAGCCAGCACTCTTCAACCCGAAAGGCATTAGTACAAAACAGTACGTACCACATGGGGTGCTGAATGCTGTCTTCTCTTCGTCTTCTCTTGCCATGAAGATCTGATGGTAGCCGGAGTAGGCATCGAGGAATGACAACAAGTCACACCCAGCCGTGGAGTCAACAATCTGGTCGATGCGCGGCAACGGGAAGGGGTCCTTGGGACAAGCTTTATTGATATATGTGTAATCAATACACAGCCTCCACTTCCCATTTGCCTTGTGCACTACCACTGGATTGGCCAACCACGTTGGATGGAGCACTCTTCTTACCAAACCCGCTGCTTCCAATTTCCGGATCTCCTCTGTGATGAACCCTTGTCGTTCCAAAGCTTGCTTTCTGACCTTCTGCTTGACGGGCCGCACATGAGGACAGACAACAAGGTGGTGCTCAATCACCTCCCTGGGAACGTCGGGGATGTCGGATGTTTGCCATGCAAACACGTCGACATTCGCCCGCAGGAAGGTGACGAGCGAGTCTTCCTATTTGTCGTCAAGGGTGGAGCTTATGGTGAAAGCCCCTCCCGTGCCGTCCTCCTTGACGGAAACCTTCTTGGTTTCCGGCGGTATGTCCCTGGACCTCTTGTTTCTGCCGGTGGAGCTCTCTGGCACGTCCTGGATGGGAGCGCGACACTCCGAAGAGGTGCGCTTGTCGGAGTGGGTGTCCGAGGTCTCACCGGTCTTCTTCTTTCCGGTGGAGCTCTCTAGCACGTCCTCGACGGGAGCACATCACTCCAAAGAGGTGCGCTTGCCGGAGTGGGTGTCTGAGGTCTGACCGGTCTTCTTCTTCTCCCCTCCCGGTGCTCCAGTGGCAGGAGCAAGTGTCCTCGTGGCGGTAGCTGCTGCAATTGCTTGCTGGTATAATTGGTCAGTGCAAATCAGCACATCTTTCTTATCAGAGTGGATGGTGATGATCGTCACAGACCCTGGCATCTTCAGGGTGTTGTAGGCGTAGTGTGACGCTGCCATGAACTTGGCCAGTGCTGGGCGGACAAGGATCTTGTTGTAGGGCAAGGGGATCTTGGCAACATCGAACACGATCCTCTCCGTCCTGTAGTTCAGATCACTTCCAAAAGTCATGGGCAGCGTGACTTTCCCCTTTGGTTGACTTCTCCCCGGGTTGACTCCCTGAAACGTGCTCGTATCTTCGAGGTCTCCATCAGGAACTTGCAGCTTCTCGATCATGGTGGGCGAGAGTAGGTTCAGACCGGCCCTGCCATCGACTAGCATCTTTGTCACCTTGAGGTTGCATATTGTCGGTGAAACCAACAATGGCAAGCAACCGACCGCAGTAGTGCGATCCGGGTGATCCTCAGCATCAAAAATGATACGTGTGCTGGACCATTTCAGCGGCTTTTAGGCACCGGACGTCGGCTCTGCCACTGTAATCTCACGCGCCCACTGTTTAAGTTGGCGGTGAGAAGTATGCAGCGAGGCGCCGCCATCGATGCACATGGCCTCCGTAGCCTTCTGAAATTCTTGGTTGCCGGACTCGTCGTCCTCCTCGTGTTCGTCGTCTTCGGGCCTTGTGTCACGGCACCGGGCGGGCCTCTCCTGCTATTTATCCTTGCCGCGACGGCCTGCTTGGCCGTCACGCTTCTTGCCGGACCCTTCAACACCATCCTGGCCTTTCTCCTTGTCCCGCCTCTCATATTAACCCCTCTGCTTCTCAACAAGGACCTCAACCTGTCGGCAGTCCTGGAGATCATGGCCCTTGGTGCAATGGATCTTGCAGTATCGCTTGCCGGAGTTTCCTGGCTTCTCGGCAGCCGCCAAGGCCCGGTAGGCGACACACCCGGCAATTTCCTTGCCGGGGTCAACCGCCCTGGTTTTCTTGGCGGAGCCGGCGTCATCAGATCCCTTGACGGCAGGCACAGCGTTATCCTCGCGCTTTATTCGCCGGGGTACTTCCTTCCCTCTTCGCCCTTTCTTCGCCGGGGCGGTAGTATCCTCATCTGAAGAGTCGGTTTCCGCGCTGGCATCTTCGCCGGGGTACTTCCTTCCCTCTTCAGCCCGGGCACATCTGTCAGCAAGAACATAGAGTTCTGCCACATCTTTCACCTTGGTCATCGCCAGTTCTTCACGCATCTTGCGGTTACGCACGCTCTGATGGAACGCGCTGATGATGGCAGCTGGGCGAACATCAGGGATGTTGTACTATACCCGGCTGAACCTCTGTATGTACTTGCGTAGACTCTCGCCTTCCTTCTGGGTTATGACGTGCAGACCACTTGCATGGCCATGGGCTTGGTGACCCCCAGCAAAGGCGCCAACAAACTCATGGCACAAATCCGACCAGGGGGAAATAGAGTCTACCGGCAAGTGCATCAACCACTACATGGCGTTGGGCTTAAGAGCCAACAGAAAGTAATTCGCAAGCACCTTATCATCGCGGGCTCCGACAGCGTGCATCGCGATGGTGTAGATGCTGAGGAACTCCGACGGGTGGGTCTTGCCGTTGTACTTCTCGCCAATGTCGAGCTTGAAGGTGCGGTGAGAGGGCCACTGGAACTGCCGCAGCTCATGGGTAAAATCCGGACAGCCTACCTCGTAAGGTAGACCTCCAGTGCTCTCCGGTGCTGGGCGGTCCACAGCAGGCCCCGCTCGTTTGTCTGATTGGTGACGCACTCCGCGCCGGCGCTCGATGGTGGTTCGAGCGCCTTCATGAGCTCGCTCCTAAAGAACTTGACGCTGGTCGCCATGGGTCCATGGGTCGGATGACGCTATGGAGATGGTGTCGCCCGCGATGTCCCAACGAGTCGACACACGCGATACCGGGCGAGGAGGAGGCGAATGCACTGTAGCCATGACGCTGCCAGTCCTCCTGCCACCGGTGCGTGGGACTCCATCGGAGCGTCGACCTGGGAGCTCCGCTGGATTTGGGTCATCCTTGTTGGCGACTGCGATAAGGCTTCGGATGGTGGCTCTCCATTCGTCAAGTTTCCCCGTAACGGGAGGAAAGTCGAGGAGCAACTGCGCGCGCACCAGGGCTTCGGCTGGGGTTAACGGTAGCGAAACCTGCACGGACCGCGACGCGCTTCGACCCCTGATCGTGTCAGGAGGAGCTCCATCATGATCCCGCATTCGCATACCATCTCCACCAGTGCTTCGGCGGGCGGGCAGGTCTTCTACATCCCGGGAGTGGCGCTCGGGACTCTTCCCATGGCGACGTCAGAGATCTTTGGCGTGACGACGCCGTTCGTTGTGCGCTGCTTGAGAGGAGCGCGTTGTTGGCGCCGGCGTGGGAGTTCTGGAGGCCCTTGCGTCGCCTTCGGGTGATGCGACAGCGACCTTGGAAGGCCTCGCCCCACTCGCGGAGGGCCTGGCTCCATCTTTGGAACTGGCGGTGTGTGGCCCGTTACCAGGCGCACAAACATCGCCACCTCCCAAACTCCGGCTGCTGGGACGGCGTTGGTGTTCGCGAGCAGCGCCCCGGGTCCTTTCCACGACCGGTCCGCTGCTCGCCCGCGTCGGGACGTGCTGTCCGGCTTCCGACTGGCCAACCGCCACCGTCGTCTTCTTCTTGGGTGCCATGATGATGAAAGACCGTCGAACTAACTGCTAAACCTGATTCTCACAACTGCGCCCCCCTATCTGGCGCGCCAAAGATGTTGGTGTATTTGGATCGACACCTATGGGATCACAAGAATCCCTACTACGGTTGCGGGGCGCGGGGTTGTAAGAAGAGCGGATCTAACAGTTAGCACACGGTTCGTTTACCCAGGTTCGGGCCGCAAAGATGCGTAAAACCCTACTCCTGCTTTGGTGGATTATATGTTTGTGTTCTTCAGCTAGCTATGGGGCGTGAGGAGCTCGAAAAGCCGAGTCGTGAGGAGTTCTAAAAAGCCGAATCCTTCTCATGGTCGCCTCGGGCCTCCTTTTATAGGGAAAAGGGGTTGCCACAGTGGCACACAGGAGGTGGAAAGGGTACAGTGATGCGAGGTTATCCCTCGCATTACATGACAAGGCGCATTTAATGCATCTTGCTTAGGTGTCCTTGCTTTATCGGGGACGGGGGAGACATCCATCTTGTCCGTCGCCGCTCCTTCTTGTGTTGACACGTGCCCTGGCCAGCGATGCCTGAGACGCCATGTAGGCAGGCAGGCAGCTGAGGTGGCGCAATGGCGGGTCTCCACGAAGATCTGCATGTCGCCACACAGGTGCCTGCCTAGCTAGTTGGGTCGGCAGCTGCATGGGGCGGTGGAAGCTTTGTTGGTGCGGGGCTGATGGTGGCCCTGCGGATGTCGTCCGCAAGGGCCTTGCCGGGGCCCCGTACAAAGGTCTTGCCGCGACGCCTGCTGGCATCCCCGGTAAGGTGCTTGCCAGAGGTCTTGTGGTCTTCCTTGGCTGGGATCCCGCCAAGGGTCATCGTCTTCTCAGCGTGTATCTGATCTTGAATGTCTTCACAAAGATCTGCATGCCACTACGGGGATGCCTCACAAATCCTTCCCCCTTGGGGGCAGTGGACTCAAGGGTGATCCACTCCATAGGCGTGGGGCGAATTGCCGCGGCAAGGGTCTTGCCGGGGCCGCTAAAGCCGGCCCCGGCAAGGATCCTGCAGGGGCTGCTAGAACCGGCTCGCGGCAAGGATCTTGCCGAGGGATCCCGCTTCGTCCCTTTGCTCTTTGTGGTCTTGGCTTGGTGTTGCTCCAGTTCAGTCGAGCTTCGGTCTTACCCTGGCTCACCTCCCTGGCCATGCTTGGTGTGGAGGCACCCGTGGCTCAGACTGCCCGTGCACAGTTATAGGGGTACAAAAAGTGTACCCCTCTTTTATTACACCGACAGAGGGAGTAGAAAACAGAGTTGGTGATGATAGTGTGCATGCCATCCTGCAATATAGGCCGTCGGATTTATATCTAACGGATAGGAAGAAAACTATGGCAATTTTGCAAAACTATACCCACACCCCTCTCCACGTTCACAAATACGGCCTTCCTTCGTTCATCCTTTTCTCTCACAAGATAAACTACTCATACAAATGCATCTTGATGTTTCGTGCAATGCACGGGCATCTAGCTAGTTTCTTTTAAAATAGTTACTGTGATAATTGGGTTGAAGTGATATATTTTATGTCTGTCCTGAATGATTTCAGATTCACGAGTAGTAACAAAGAAAAGGTTGCCTTGTTAATTAGCAGAAAATAGGGTGAAAACTATCACATGAGGCCGATACGAATGAGGCACACAGGGTTCAGCATCATTGTCACTACAGCTGTGCGCGCGCGAGAAGTCTACATATCGAGGGGGCTACTGAGCGAGGCACAGAGACACAATGTTCGAGAGAGAAACCAATTGACAGATTATGATCAGATCGAGTTGTCACCCTTCTGCTGTCATTGCTAAGGTCGGGGGGAAGGGGGATGGAGAGAAAGATGTATCGAGAGTATGCGCGGTAGGCACAGAGGCACAACTAGCGAGTGTGTGTGTATGTGTGTGTGTGTTTAAAAGAGTAGTAGATAGATTACTATCAAGATCGAGGTGCCGCCCTACTCCTTCGGTGTCGGGTAGTGTGTGTGTGTGTTTGAGAGAGAAGCCAGTTGATAGATTAGTATCAAGATCGAGATGTCACCCTACTCCTTCGGTGTTGGGAAGTGTATGTGTGTGGTTGTGTGGGTGTGGGTGTGTGTGGTGGGGGGGGGGGCAGTGACACTTACATATCCCTACTCTTATAAAAAACAGAGTAGGTGATAATGGTGTTCCGGCCATCCTGCAATATAGGCCTTCCGATTTATACCCGACGGATAGGAAGGAAACTATGGCAATTTTGCAAAGAGATACCCACATCCCTCTCCGTATTTCCAAATAAGGAATTCCCTCGTTGAACCTTTTCTCCCACAAGATAAACTACTCATAAAAATGCATCTTGATGTTCGGTGCAACGCATGGGCATCTTGCTAGCAGGGAGAAGGAGTCTGTGTGACACATATCTAGCTATATTAAGGGATAGGTAGATAGCATTTGTGCGAGGCATACTTAAAGCATCACGAGGATAAAAAAATTGTTTGCATGAAAGTGCCGGAAAAAATGAGGCGAGAAACAATGGGTGTGTACGCGCGCGCCCGCGCGTGTGTGTGTGAGAGAGAGAGGGAGGGAGAGAGAGAGAGCGAAATCTCAAAACAAAAGGTGCTCTGTTTGAATCCCATTGTATGTATTCATATGGTTCCGGAACTCGAGTTAACCTTAGGCATATGTGTCAGAGACATTATTATACTTTGAGACGTTAGTGGTTGTGGGTGGCCGGAATTAAAGGGGCGGGCGTGTTCGACAGAGAGAGCGTGTGTATTTCTGTGTGAGAGACTTGTAGGATGAGGTAGAAAGATGAATTCTAACCTTGAAGGAGGGAGAGAAAAACACGAAGTGGGCGTGTGTGATTCTGATGCTTACAGGGAAATGATATATGTATGCGTGTGAGAGAGATTGCAGAATTCATTCATGTATCACTATGTAGCGATCGTGGACATGCATCGCTTGAACATAAATAAATATCTACTTCGTATTGTGGCCAAAGGTACAATATCGATTCAACGGTATAAAGATTGGACACTCACATATCACATTTTTTTGTATTTCAATGAACCTTCTCAGTTGTCCATGCCGAAGTTACAGTGATGTTTCTTCTAACAACGAATGTAGCTATCATGTACATGCATCATTGTTACTCTTGCATTCAAAATAATTAGTCTGGGATGATTTAAGGTTCTATTATGAAGTAATATATGTAATATTCATATATGAATTCAATGGGTACACATTTTATGAAATGGAGGCTATGTAATCATATGATGTAACACTTTTAAGTAGCGGACTACAATATCCATTTCTTTTTGTGCGCCTCTACACTAACACGGTAATGCATTATGTTTAAAGTAAATAACCAATTGCACTAAATTATCTATTTACACAAGAAATACATAGGCTGTGCGTTTGATCCCTTTTTTGTGAACGCGCCACTACACCCGTACGATTGGCCGCGCCCGTGTGAACGTCCAAGTTATCGGCGCATCATCCCGAGTTATTGTCTATTTTTCTGGGGTGGACTTCAAACCAGTTATTAACTGCTGATGCATGCCCCGTGTACACAGTCTCGCATTACCTTCCCGCTAGCACGGTCCAAAATTAGTTGAAACTGGATACGAACGATCCCGCGGGCGGCAAAATCTCCCGCCTCCTTCTAAAATTTCCGCCACCTTAGTCTTTAGCATGCGAAATTCCCCTTTTTTCCTTGGTGCACGGAGACCAACAGTTACAATACCGCCCTCATCTACATAATAGCTCGGGGCTGCTTTGGTTACTTCCGCTTCCCCCCACTACACGGCACCCCCATTTCCTCTCCCTCCTCCCACAAAAACGACTAACTCCACAGCACCAGAGCATCTCACATCACGTCGTCTGTACTTCATCGGCCTTTCTCCCCTCCCCTCTCGAAACCCTAGACTGCTCATCCACCGGCGCACCAGAGACCATTCACTGCCAGCGGTCCTCGCCACATCTGCTTCTACGGCTGCATCTACCCCTCTCACCTCCCCTAGAAACAAGTAGACTGCTCATCCACCACTGTACCACAGCCCATTTAGTGTCGGCCTTGTCCACGATGCCGAATCTGCTTCGCCGGTACTCTCGTCAACTGCGGATCATCTGCAACGGCTCATTCGTACTCCCCACCGGAGACGCTTCGTCCACACCCCCCCTCGAAGCCGCCCCACCGACGCCCCGGTCGACGGCCTCTGATCCTCTTCGCCGACACCTTCCTCAACCCTACCATTGCAGCTTTGTTGACACCATCGTCAACCCCATCGGAGTAACTTCGCCTATACCATTTTCAACCCTATCGGGGCCGCTTTGCCAACTCACAAGTCCACGGCCTCAGATCCGCTTCCTCGCACCCTCATCCAACCTAGTGGAGCGGCTTCTGACGCCCCGTCCACGGCGCAGATCGGCATCGTCAACACCATCCTTAACCCAACCACCGGAGCAGCTTCACCTACGCCCTCGTCCGCGGCCACAGATCCGCTTCGCCCACACCATAGTCTACCCTACCGGAGCCGCTCCACAAACACGATACTCGACGGTTATAGATCTCCTTATCGGACCCCGACAGCCAGCGCATCGTCATCACCCTTGACGTTTCTAACCTGATTCCCACCGTCTGGAAAGATGCCAAGCACCCGCCATGGCCTAGATACTTGTCACCTTTAAACCCGTCCAGCATCACCTTCCCGATGTACTTCATATATACTAACAGGTCGCTGTTACCTGTTATGCAGCTGGAAAAAACTACAAGGACGATGTTTTTTCTGGATCTAACAGCTTGGCCAACCAAGATCCTGGACCGAGCCATTGCTATGATCTTGTAAGCGTGTCTCTCTCTCTTGTATTGTTCTATGCCTGCCAGCGTGCTTTGCTAGGATTTTCGACTAGTAATCCCTTTGTGCAGACAATGATTTCTACTGCTGGCTGCTAAATTAGATATGTAGATGTCATACATGATACTACCTCGTACCTCCGTTCCTAAATATAAGTCTTTCTAGAGATTCCACTATAGGCTACATACGGAGAAAAATGAGTGAATCTACACTCGACAATGCATCTATATACATCTGTATGTGGTCCATAGTGGAATCTCTGCATAGACATATATTTAGGAACAGAGGCAGTACATTACACAAAATCGTAGGTGGCATGTAGGAATTCCAGTACACTACATTAGGCTCCCTTAGAGTGCCTGCGAGTCCAGCACATAGAGTCATGGCTAGTTTATGCTACACACACAATAATTAATTGGTGGTTTAAATATGCGCAAGGGATATGCAATGTATTATCATGTAGAGAAGTCTGAAATTAGCCATGTCAACTTGCAGATAGGGTTAGACAATGAAAAAGTACAAGATGTATGTGGCAATTTCATGGAACATCGCAAAAAAAGGAGAGCCAGCGGTGAGCCTATACAGTGTGCTATGGTACGTCACTCCTCCATTGCAATCACCGTGACATGTTATTTGTATGTCAGTTATATTGGCCAAGTTTCTTAGGGAAAGTTATTACGAGTTGTCCTAAGAAAATAAGCACCTGTGAATATAAGCTCCCTGTAATAAGCCAACCAGTTCTTTTCATTGCGTTTTCAGCTTTTCTTTGGTATGATCAGTGAAAAGTCTAGATTCCATTATAATTTTTCATTTTGCTACCCATATGAAAATTAATTTGACTTGCAAAAATCACAAATTGAACCTAGTGCAGTAATTAATATGATAGGAAAACAGACCATCACTATTTTCTCAAAATGCAAATACAAAGATACCATCTTCTTGGCACAATCTACTTTGGTCAATGTTTTCCATAGAGACCCCATTGCCTAATTTAAACGGAAAACGCATGACCATCACTGTTTGCTTTGATTACTTGTTGTTCTTGACCTAACACTCTAATAGAGCTTGTCAACGATTTAAACACTAATGGTTGTGTAGTGGGGCCTTTTCTAACTCATAGGTGACATAAAGGTTTGGATGTACACTAAAGTAGGCTCTCCAAGAGTACCTGGAGATCCAATTCGAAGGTATGCCTAGTTTTTACATAGTGCAGACATAGTAAATGCTCATTTCATTGTGTGCAAGTGCAAGAGATGCGGCAGGTTTCATTATGTGGTGTTGTTTTGTTATAAGCTCATCCTTTTGTGTTCACAGACTGGAAAGTATGCATATTTATCTTCCAAGGAGAGGAGTACCTAGTTTGTGTCACCTTGCAGAGGGGGTGCAATGAAGATAAGATTGAGGATTTCCATTACAAGATGTTAGAAATGATCCTTGCAAGAGAAGTAGGAGCTGCACTGAGCCTGTTCAACCTGTTAAGGTAAGTCACTGTATCCAACTCAACAGTTCAATTCCTTATTTGTTTCAGGCATAGTTAATTTGCTCTTTCCAATTGCTTTATTTGTCCTCAGTTAATGAGATGCCCAAAGAATGATGTCTGATGTTGGGTACTTGTATAACTATTAGTTGACATAATTAAAGGCCTTACCATTTAATTACTCGGCCAAAGTGTGCCTGAAGCTTTGAAGTCTATTAACCAACTATTATTGAATGAGGCTCACAATCTAGTTTATACTGGACTAATGATTGCATAGTTTTGCTTGATGTAGTATGTTTGTATGAAATCCTCTGTTGTTCATTATGCTCCCTAAGACTTTAATTGAGCTATAGAATGGCCAACTGCTTGCTTACTTCTACGCAACGTGCTGTCTAAATTTGTAACTTGTCTGTGTTTTGGATTGGGCCCCAACATCATGCTCCTCTGGTGAGCTAAGATAGATTTATGTATGCAGGCTGCACAGACTACCTTTTTTATAATTTTAAAAATATCACCTGGTTATGCTTCATGACGTGTAACACTATTGTTAGTCCTGTTTTGCCATGTACAAAATTGTAACATCCCAAATTTTCAATTTGGATTGTTATACATAGATCATATTGCATGTCATTTTTTTATCGCATTTGTGTGTTGCGATCCTCGAAATTCTAAGCAACTCAAGGACCCACGGAGAGAGTTGGGGATTTTATCGTTTTCGTATTTGGGTTTTTCTCAAATACTTGTACGAGGATCACTTTGGTTTTAGTTATTTTTCTCTCCAAAACATATTTCATAATAAAATATATGAGCGGAGATAATACGACTTCTCCAAAATAAAAGAAATATTGGAGGAAAAATATTAAAATCAATTTTGGTATTTTTTTGGATTTATTTGCAATTTTATTTGCATAGGATAAAAGCGCATTTTTCAAAATTGCATTTAGGTCTGGAAAAAATGTTCACTATGTCCTAAATATTATTAGAGGACAACAAAAATTTATTTCGGAATTTTTACAGTGAGTTTAGTATTTTTTTCACCCGATTTGCCGCATTAGGACTATTTAGAAAAAAAATTGAAACGACCTAGCCGGGCCGTGTCCGACCTGGACTCCGCCCCGTTCGGCCCCTTTAAAGGGTGAGGCCCAGCCCCTCCCCTCGCCTCAGCCCGCCCCGCCGCCTGCCCTAGCCAGCCGCCCCGCTGCCTGCCCTATGCCGCCGCTGCTCGCGCGCCACTGTCGCACGCACGCCGCTGCCGCCGCCTCGCACCGCCACCGCGCCGCCCTGCCGCCGTCGCCGAGATAGCCGCCTCGCACAACAACAACAACAACAACAACAACAA
>LR738712.1:232389862-232466197 GCA_902687465.1 Secale cereale
CAACAACAACAGCAGCAACAACAACAGCAACAGCAACAACAGCAACAGCAGCAACACCAACAGCAACAACAACAACAACAACAACAACAACAACAACAACAACAACAACAACAACAACAATAGTGGACAACCTGACCCGTTTCCTAAGGTTGCAACCACCGGTGTTTTCTAGTAGCATTGAGACGATAGTTGCTGATGACTGGCTACGCAAGATTGAAGGGAGTTGACCACCGCAAATTGCACAGATGCTGAGAAGGTGCATTTTTGCGCACATAAATTGGCTGGACCAACAGCAGCATGGTGGGAGAATTACACAGCCACTTTCCCTATAGCCAATGTCACTTGGGATCAGTTTCAACAAGCTTTTCGCACCGCCCATGTCTCAACTGGAGCCATGAGCATGAAGAAGCATGAGTTTCACAACTTGTGCCAAGGAAATCGTACAATGGCTCAGTACGTAGATGAGTTTAGTACCCTATCTCGTTATACCCCTGTTTATGTGGCCACATATGCCGCGAAGCAGGAGAAATTTATGGAAGGGCTGAATGATGAGATGAGCATACAGTTTATGGTGGCAACCTTCAACAACTACCAGGAGTTGGTAGACAAGGCTCTTATGATTGAAGGGAGGCAGCAGTAGATTGAGAGCCGTAAGAGGAAGTATGGACAAGGAAAGAATAATTATGGAGCCCAGCAGAATCCTCGTTTCACCCCGAACTCGGGAGGATACACCCATAACCATGGAAGCCACACCCATAATGGAGGGAGTTCTCATAACCACAATGGCTCCAAGAATGGGAATGGGAATGTTGCAAGCAATAATAAGAACCGCTCTACTCCATCCACACCCGCCAAGAGAGATTTAAGTCAGATTACATGTTTCAAGTGCGGGAAAAATGGACACTATGCCAGAGAGTGCCCTGAGGCGAAGAATGGAAACGGGAACCGCTGGGAAGAAGCCCAACCCTTTCAAAAAAGGACAAGTGAACCACGTGACCGTGGAGGAGGTTGAAGAGCAGCCTGATGCAGTTGTCGGTAAGTTTTTTTGTTAAGTCATTTACCGCAGTAGTTCTTTTCGATACTGGTGCATCACATTCATACATTTCAAGGGGATTCGTGAATAGATATAAGTTGCCCACCCACGTACTTAGGACCCCCCATGTTAGTAAGTTCCCCAGGATTAGAGTATATGGCAAGTCAAGGATATTTTCATATGCCATTGACCATTGGACGCCATGTTTTCCCCTCAAACCTGATAGTCTTGGAATCACAAGGATTGGATGTGATACTAGGTATGGATTGGCTATCGATGTATGGAGGGAACATCGAGTGTGCTAGTAAGTCAATTTTACTTGCCACCACGGAGGGAAAAAGGATCAAGTATGAATCTAGGCATTCACCTAGGAGGACACAAGTAAATTCTCTCTCGGGAGTTGTTCAGGAGGAAGTTCCTGTAGTAAGGGATTACCCCGATGTATTTCCAGAGGAGCTACTAGGCATGCCGCCGGATAGGGACATTGAGTTTTTGATAGAGCTATTGCCAGGCACTGGACCAATATCGAAGCGACCATACCGGATGCCAGCGAACGATTTGGAGGAGCTCAAGAAGCAGATTAAGGAGTTATTGGAGAAAGGATTTATTCGTCGAAGTTCATTACCTTGGGGAGCCCTAGTGCTTTTGGTCGAGAAGAAGGATGGATCTCTAAGGATGGTGGTAGATTATCGGGGACTTAACGAAGTGACCATTAAGAATAAGTACCCACTGCGGATGATCAATGATTTGTTCGACCAACTTCAAGGAGCTAAAGTATTCTCCAAGATCGATCTACGATCATGATACCACCAATTAAAGATCCGAGAGAAGGATATACCTAAGACAACCTTCACCACAAGGTATGGGCTATATGAGTATACGGTTATGTCGTTTGGATTGACTAATGCCCCTGCCTATTTCATGAGTATGATAAATAAGGTATTCATGGAGTTCTTGGATAAGTTTGTCGTGGTATTCGTTGATGATATTTTGGTGTACTCGAAGAACAAAGAGGAACATGAGGAGCATTTGCGTTTGGTTCTTGAGAAGCTCAGAGAACATCAGTTATATACAAAGTTTAGCAAATGTGAGTTTTGGTTGAAGGAAGTTGGATTTTTAGGACATGTTATATCAGGAGAAGGTATAGCAGTGGATCCTATCAAGGTGCAGGCAGTCACTGAGTGGTTGGCACCCACCTCAGTTGGAGAAATCCGCAGTTTTCTTGGACTCACAGGATATTCCGGAGATTCATAGAGAATTTCTCCAAGATTGCAAAGCCTATGACGGCATTGTTGAAGAAGGACACAAAGTTTTATTGGACTGAAGAGTGCAAAGAAAGTTTCTAGGAGTTGAAGAAACGTTTGACGATAGCCCCAGTGCTGATTTTGCAAGATATACGCAAGGATTTCCAAGTGTATTGCGACGCTTCACATTTAGGACTTGGAGGAGTACTCATGCAGGACGGAAGAGTTGTTTCTTATGCATCTCATTAACTTCGACCGCACGAGTTGAATTATGCTACGCATGATTTGGAGCTAGTAGCTATAGTGCATGCACTCAAAACCTAGAGACATTTCCTTGTTGGGAATTGTTGTGATGTGTACACGGATCACAAGAGTTTAAAGTACATTTTCACCCAGAAGGAGCTGAACCTCCGACAGAGAAGATGGTTGGAGCTCATAAAGGATTCTGATATGAAGCTGCACTATCATCCAGGCAAGGCCAATGTCGTTGCAGACACTTTGAGCCGGAAGAGTTATGCCAATACCCTAGTAAATGGAGGATTGCCGAAGGAGTTAGCAGAAGATCTCAGGGAGCTTCGTTTGGAGATAGTTCCTAAAGGTTTTGTTGCAGCCTTGGAGGCTCAGTCAACATTGTTGGGAAAGATACGAGAAGCTCAGAAGGATGACAAAGAGATTGCCGCAATAAAGGAGAAGATGAGTGAAGGAAAAGCCAAGGGTTTGCGTGAGGACGAACACGACACCTTGTGGTTTGAGGAACGAATCTATGTGCCCAACAACGCCGAGATCATGCAGTTGCTACTATAGGAAGCACATGATTCACCATACTCGATACACCCCGGAAACACTAAGATGTATTTGGATTTGAAGGAACGTTTCCGGTGGACGGGAATGAAGAAGGACATTGCCGAGTACGTAGCCGTATGTGATGTTTGCCAGAGAGTGAAGGCGGAGCATCAGAAGCCGGCAGGATTACTGCAACCTATGTTGATACCCGAATGGAAGTGGCATAAGCTTGGCATGGACTTTAACACCGGATTACCTAGGACCCGAACGGGATATGACTCAATCTGGGTAGGAGTGGTTGCTTAACCAAAGTAGCCCACTTTATCCCCGTGAAAACCACATATACTAGTGCGAAGTTGGACAAGATATACATGACCAGGATCGTATGTCCGCACGGAGTTCCAAGGACCATCGTATCAGATAGAGGAACACTGTTCACTTCAAAGTTTTGGCATCAGTTGCACCAGACCTTGGGAACTAGGCTAGAATTCAGTACAGCTTTTCACCCACCGACCGATGGACAAACCGAGAGAGTCAATCAGATTCTGGAGGACATGTTGAGAGCTTGCGTGCTAGATTATGGATCTAGTTGGGATGACAACTTGCCCTATGCGGAGTTCTCGTACAACAACAGTTACAAGGCCAGTTTGAAGATGGCACCGTTCGAAGCATTGTATGGAAGGATATGTCCAACACCGTTGTTATGGGATGAAGTCGGAGACCTTCAGTTATTTGGACCGGATCTGATCAAAGAGTCAGAAGAGAAGGTTAAGCTGATTAGAGATAGACTGAAGGTAGCTAAGTCTAGGCAGAAGAGTTACGCAGACTCGAAGCGCAAGGAAGTAGTCTATGAAATCGGAGACAGAGCGTACCTGAGAGTATCACCTCTGGGAGGAATTAAACGTTTTGGAGTTAAAGGGAAGTTAGCCCCGAGATTTGTAGGGCCATACCGTGTTTTGGAACGCATGGGAGAGGTTGCCTACAAGTTAGAGTTACCCGAAGAATTGTCAGGAGTTCATGACGTGTTTCACGTCTCTCAGCTTAAGAAGTGCCATGCTGAGATGGCCGATATTCCTCTAAAAGACATAGTGCCCCTGGAAGCAATACAGTTGGATGGTGACCTAACTTACGAGGAGAAATCGGCTAGGATCCTCGAGTATGCAAACAGAGTCACACGCAGCAAGGTTATCAAGTTTTGCAAAGTTCAGTTGAGTCACCATACCGAAGATGAAGCCACCTAGGAACGAGAGGATGATCTACGCAAGGACCACCCACATCTATTTTCTAGCCAACCCGAATCTTGAGGGCGAGATTCATCCTAAGGGGAGTAGGTTTGTAACATCCCAAATTTTCAATTTGGAATGTTAGACATAGATCATATTGCATGTCATTATTTTATCGCATTTGTGTGTTGCACCTCGAAATTCTAAAAAACTCAAGGACCCACGGAGAGAGTTGGGGATTTTACCGTTTTCGTACTTGGGTTTTTCTCAAATACCGGTAGGAGGATCACTTTGGTTTTAATTATTTTTCTCTCCGAAAAATATTTCATAAAAAATATATGAGCGGAGATAATATAACTTCTCCAAAATAAAAGAAATATTGGAGGAAAAATATTAAACTCAAATATGTTATTTTTTCGGATTTATTTGCAATTTTATTTGCATAGGAAAAATGCGTGTTTTTCAAAATTGCATTTAGGTCCGGGACAAATGTTCACTTTGTCCTAAATATTATAAGAGGACGGTGAAAATTTATTTCGGAATTTTTCTAGTCCATTTAGTATTTTTTTCGCCCTTTTTGCCGCATCAGGACTATTTAGAAAAAAAAGTGAACCGACCTAGCCGGGCCGTGTCCGAATTGGACTCCGCACTGGCCGGCCAGTTTAAAGGGCGAGGCCCAGCCCCCCCTCGCCTCAGCCCGCCCCGTCACCTGCCCTAGCTAGCCGCCCCGCCGCCTCGCCACTGTCCCGCCGGAGCACCGCCGCTGTGCCGCCACCCCGCCGCCTTGCCGGAGTCCCGCCGCCGTCGCCGAGGTAGCCGCCGCCGCCGGTTTTCCAAAGAAAACCGATCGTTTTTTTTAAACCCTAAATCCGTATTTTATATCGGTTCGTTCGGTTTTTCTCGGTTTAGTTAAATAGCGGACATTCGTCCGTACATTTGTTTTAACGAACGTTGTTCGCCCGTTAGTCACAGACAATGAACGTTTGTTCGTTAGCATATTTGTCAGTTTTTCTTTTTCAGGGATTTTCCGTGAGTATTTTCGATCGCGATTTCTGCCCTGATCTTCTTTTTAGTTTTTCTTTTCACTCGTAAGTCGAAATCAAGCGATTCAAAGTGCCTAGATCTTCATCTCGAAGCCCTATTTCCATTTAACCAACTTGAACAAGGTTTTGGTACTGTAAAATTTGACTTTAGTTCAATCTAGTAAACAGATCTTGTTTCTTTCGTAGTTTGAGTTTCGTTGCTCCGTTTGATTTGATTCTTTTTGCAAACCGGAGTTCTTCAGTTGAACTTTCTGGTTAGATCTTCTTATTTGGAGTTTTACGTGTGCATCTTTTCTTGGTTGCTTATGTATGCCATTGTTTGCTTGCGATAGGGTTCCCGGAGTGCGAAGTTTTGATGATACCCTTTATTACCCAGTTTTTATGCATTAGATCAAACCCTCACACATTGCATGAGTAGGGTCTCCTAACTTGTGGGTCTGGGAAGTAGATTGAGGTAAAACCTATTAGCTGCATTATTTTCAAAGCGTGGGAGTTACTTCTACGTATTGCTTAGGTTGCCATGCTATGCTCGTAGACATGGATTGGGTTTGAGAGTATCCATGACAGATGTGAGATTGTTAATTAATGGTTCAACTCAAGGTGGCTACTTGAATACACATATGGGTGGATTGGTTGTAGGGCACCTGGAGAATCCAGTGTTGTCCTAGGAAATCCCGGGGGTACCGTGTGAGTTTTTCTATGGAATGCCACCCAGGCTTGAAGGGATAATAAAACTACTCATGCTAGAAACTTGCGTGTGCAGCCACAATGCCATTATGGGCTCTGGCATAGTTGACTATGTTGTGTGAGCTCTTTCGTGGTGGACTAGCATATGTATGGGAAAGTACGTGTACTGGTCCACCTGGTGTAAAGAGTAAATGATTCTGAAAGACTATGTCTCGGTCATCCGCTTCACAAACACCATGTAGTGCGAGAAATCCAACGGAGGAGATCGAGTCTTGTGGGGAAAAGTGCGCAAACCTCTGCAGAGTGTACAAACTAATCATGATTAGCCTTGTCCCTGGTTATGGACATCTTGAGTATGTGGTACTTGAATTATTGGTTGATCTCATCACTCTAAAACTAATTTGCTGGGTTGTTAATGACTACTTTAATTGGGATTGAGTTGGAGGTACCTTCTCAATGATGTTTCAAGTACCGTGATAGTTAAAATAAAAGTTATTCTGTTGTTGTATTGAAAAATTGGCTTTATGCTAAAACTTTAACCTTAGAGCCTCCACCAGCCATATATGCATGTAGTGTTAGCCTTTATTCTGCTACGTGCTATAACGGGTTATCTTGCCAGCATATTCCATGTGCTGACCCATTTCGGGCTGCAACATGTCACGTTACACACTTTTTAGAAGAAGAGTAAGGTGCGCTAGGTCGTTTGTCATGCACTCAGCTATGCCGTTGGAGTTGATGGACTCACTTATGTTCCAAGCCTTCCGCTGTCATTTCGTTAGATGTCCTTATGCCATATACTTTTGTAATAAGTTCTCTTTTGAGACATTCGATGTAATAAGTGTGTGATTGCCACTCTGTTATAAATCCTTCAAGTACTGTGTGTGTCAGCATTACCAATCAAGGGATGACACAGAACACAGAGACTTTGGTCCATTCGGATCGTGTCGCTACAAAAATAGTCTGTCTTGCTCGCTTCACTGTTGTAACTATATGTTTGCCCTAGTCATGTGTACTTACAGAAACATTTCCGAATGAAGTGACATCAACACAAAGATCTATGAGCAGTGTGGCATGGCCGTTACCGAATGATTATGGATTAGAATTGGAATGTGCTGATGTTCTCGAGCATCAACTAGAGGTCGCAAGACAATGTGTACATGATTCTGAACGTACAATCAACAAGTTAAGACTGGACATGCGGGTATTAGATGCAGGAGTCAAAAAAATGAAACAAGACACTGAGGTAACAATGAAGGAATTGGAGATTTTGCAAACTGAAATTTGTGCTATCTAAATCTGGCCAATCCTATTTTCTGAAGAGATTATAGTTCAAATGGTAAGTTATGTCGATGCACGTCCATGATGTATGAGCTGTATTTGCCCAGTGTATGTAATTTGCTGTTTGTGTATGCTTTATTATCACTGGTCCCGAACCATAATGCTCTGTGGGTATAATCGGCTGTAATTTCTTTATTATATATTGTAGGATTATTCTACGTTTCTATGCCTTAGTCTCTTTATTGTATAGTGTATGTTTTTTAGAGGTGATAGTATAGAGTAGGATAATTCTTTGAATATGCTATATCGTTCAAACGGGGGCCAACTCGCCCAAACGTTGTAGTGACCACGGCCCTCCATAGGTCGTACGATCCATGGGCCATCTACGGGACGGACGATCCATGGCCTTCTATGGCCGTCGGATTCGAGGGCCTTCTATGGGATGTCGGAACCGTGGACCTTCTATCGGGTGTGGGATCCATGGGCCTTCTATGGGTCAGCGGATCCATGGGCCTTCTATGGGCCATCGGATCAACGGGTCTTCTATGGGCCGTCGGGTCAATGGGCCTTCTACGTCCCGTAGGATCCATGGGCCTTCTACGAGTCGTCTCATCTATGGGCCTTGTACGGGCCGTATAAGGGGCCGTAAACGGGCTAGAGTGGAAATTGTAACTTTTATGGGCTGACCATAACGGGCCGTTAATAGGCCGTATTTGATGATAATATGAAAATGGCCCAATGTATTAACGGGCCACAAATGGGCCGACTGTAACCACTGGCTGAATTTGGCCCACAAGCAGATAATGACAGTAACGGGCAGAAAGTAAACGAATGCTGGAAATGAGCCCCAGGATAAATAGCCCTGAGAAGGCCGAAAGATAACATGGGCTTGAAACGGCCCAACGGAATAATGGGCCGTTAATGGGTATAAAGTGATACACTGTTCATTACTGGCCAGTTTTACCACGGGTCGTTAATGGGCCGAATGTTACTAAGGGCCTCATATGGGCCAAAAGACATCATGGGCCATACATGGGCCAGAAGTAAAAACAGGCTGGAATTATATTGCACGGCCTAGATGATGCTACTGGGCCTAATTCAGATAGGCCGTAAACGGGCCCTGGGTTAGCGGGCTGTAAATGGACTATATGCGAACAGGCCATTAACACGCTTGCCGTGGGCCGGCCCGCCACCTTTTGACCAAGTCAAACGGGCCGGCCTTTTCACAGGAATGGGCCTCTGTTGGGCTGTGCCACGTGTCGACGTATCATAGGCACTTTGTGTCCAATGAGTAGATGACGCTACTCGCCCTAATTTGGATAGGCCGTAAACGGGCCCTGGGTTAGCGGGCTGTAAATGGGCTACATGCGAACAGGCCGTTAACAGGCTTGCCGTGGGCCAGCCCGCCACCTTTTGATCAAGTCAAACGAGCCGGCCTTTTCATGGAAATGGGCCTCTGTTGGGTCGTGCCATGTGTCGACGTATCTTAGGCGCTTTGGGTCCAATGAATGGATGACATATGTCCCAATGGTGACGCCGACACGTGTTTCCTCCAGCCATTGATGATTTTACATGTGGAAAATCCCAATTGGTCGGGGTTGCTTATGGGTTATCGGATCCAAAACCGGACCCGATAGCTTAACGGCGTTCCGTTACGGTGGATGGCATGTGTCGGTCACCATTGACGAAAGCACTTCTGTGATGCGCGATTTAATGTCATGGAAGTGGACACTTCTGTGATGATAATTGTAGTAATGTCATGGAACACTTCTATGACAGCACAGGTACGACTATCTTGATTCTGTCATAAATTTTCATGGATGTACATGCATGACAGAAAATGTGACCTATTGTGACAAACATGTATCATCACGGAAGTGTATTTTTTGTAGTGATGTCATTTACTCTTGTGCTTCACTTATATCCTATGAGTAAATTCTTGAATAAATTGAATGACATGAAGTTGAAATCATATCATGCCTACCGTTGGCTTCACATTGGGTTTAGATAGTGAAATATTTTGAGGCTTGACAATCACAATATTGGTCATACTAGCAATTCACGAATAATTAGTATAAGGAAGAGAACTTTCACATGCAAATATATTATCCTGGAAATCTTTTGTGATTGTGAGCCCCCATCAAAATATTATATGCCAAAATTGTTGACGTTGGACAAGGAAGACAACGTAATGGTTTTTGTTTGTTCATATTCACATAGAAGTTATATTGTCATAAATCCTTCAACATGTGGTGCTTGCCCCCCATCTTTGCAAGCCAAAAAATTCCGCACCAAGTAGACATACTACGTGTGCATCCAAAAACCCTTAAAAACCCAAATCTTATCTTCAAGAGTCCACCATACCTACCTAAGGATTGAGCAAGATCCTTCAAGTAAGTTGTCATCGGTGCAAAAAGGCAATAAAAATTGCTTCTAAAAGTGTTAGATCATTTAGTGTAAGGGAAAATTGAGTGTTGTACGATCTTGTGATGGCAAAGTAATAAAAGCGACGGACGACCTAATAAAGGTCGCTATCATAAGGGGCAATATAACGTGATGTTCCTTTGCATTAAGGGATTGAGCATACAAACAATAAGCGCATGGCAACCACTGCTTCCCTCTGCGAAGGGCCTATCTTTTACTTCTCAGTATTTACTTTTATGCGAAGAGTCAAAGTTTTTCTCTCTATTCCTTTTTTATTTTTCTCCTTTGGCAAGCATCGTGTGGTGAGGAAAGATCTAGGCACATATGTCTAGCTGAATATGGGTAGCATGAGTTACTATTGTTGACATCACCCAAAGGTGAATACGTTGGGAGGTGAAATTACAAGTCCCTATCTTTCTATGTATCTGGTTGAAATGTTTTGCTCATGTGTATGCGGTGAGTGTTAGCAATCATAGAAGACTATATGATGGTTGAGTATGTGGAGCTCTTACTTAACTCTATTGAATAAGTTCGATTATGATTGCTTGGTGACTGAGAACATAGGTTGTTGATTTTCAAGAGAATTCATTGTTTGAACCTGAACATGTGAATTGGTTGCTACTTTAAATAGGAGAAGTTTTAGATTTGTTGTTACGATGCTAGGAAAACTGATTGAAATTGTCATTGATCAAACTTGTGCGCTTTACTAGCATTCACAGTTCATAAATTATTTCTTTTATCATTTACCTACTCGAGGACGAGTAGGAATTAAGCTTGGGGATGCTGAAACGTCTCCAATGTATCTATAATTTATGAAGTATTCATGCCATGTTTATAACAATTTTATATGGTTTTGGTATGATTTGCATGGAACTAACCCAGACTGACGATGTTTTTAGCAGAACTATCGTGGTGTTGTTTTTTGTGCAGAAATGAAAGTTCTCCTAATGAGTTGAAACTTTTTGATGATTTTTTCAAACAAAAGAGGCCCCCGAAGCTTCGTGGACAGACCAGAAGGTGAAGGAGTAGGGCACAAGACACCGGGGCGCGCCTGGGCCCTTGCCCGTGCCCCGGTGGGTTGTGCTCACCTCAAGGCCAATCTTCGCGTGAAACCAACGCTTGAAAATCTTATAAATAGAGAAACCATCACAAGTAGACCTAGATCAGAAGTTCCGCCACAGGAAGGCTCTATACTCTACAAGATCCAATCTAGAGCCCTTTCCGGAACACCGATGGAGGGGGAAATCATCACTGGTGGCCATCTTCATCATCAGAGCGGCCACCATGATAAGGAGGGAGTAGTCCACCCTCGGGGCTGAGGGTTTGTACTAGTAGCTATGTGTTTAATATCTCTCTCTTTCTCTCGTGTTTTTGAGATGCACAATCCTGATTTATCGCGGGCATTATTAATATAGTCGGATCATATGGTGTTTTCTCCTCTCTATATTGGGATGAATTGAGTTTTCCCTTTGAGATTTCTTTGGATTGAATACTTTTATGGATTTTAGAACACGCTTCCTCCCTCCATGATGCGGGAGTAGTTCCTCCTCGGGGCTGAGGTTCTTACCAGTAGCTATGTGGTCAATTCTCTCTCCCATGATGTGATCTTCGTTGTGATTATAGGCTATGTTAATCTAGGGTGATCCCATGATATTTCCCCTTCCTCTATGTATTGGATTGATGTACTCACTTGTCTTTATCTAGTATAATCCCCGAGACCAAGGTGACAGCGGTCTATTGGACATGGATTAGAACAAAATTTTCATGAGTGATTTCCTCTCTTGTGTGTTTATTGAAGATTGAGAGTCTCTTGGTGCTTGTCTTTGACTATCCTTTAGATATGTTGTGGTGATTGTGGGACTCTCTTTGGATGGCCGCGGTGACATTGGGAAATCCTTAGATTGAGAACTACGAACTTTGAGGTGTGCTTTTGTAGCCCTACAGAATTCTTGTCCTCTCTTGACCACGAAGGAATGACCTCCGAGTGCGTCCCCTTTGCATGTTTTATGGGAAATATCATGTGATTCGATTATGTTAATGTTGTTGGGAGTTGCCACTAGTGAAGTGTGAAGCCTAGGCCTTGTTTCCACCATTGCAATACCATTTGTGCTCACGTTTACCACTTGTTTGCTTGCTGCACTTTTTATTACAGATTTATATTACTTTGTTTTGTCATCCATATCACTTGCCATTTAACATCTCTTCGCCGAACTAGTGCACCTATACATCTAACAAGTGTATTAGGTGTGTTGGGGACACAAGAGACTTCTTGTATCTTAGTTGCAGGGTTGCTTGAGAGAGATCATCTTCAACCTCTACTTCCCTGAGTTCGATAAACCTTAGGTCATCCACTTGAGGGAAATTGCTGCTGTCCTACAAACCTCTGCGCTTGGAGGCCCAACATAGTCTACAAGAGTAGAAGCGTGTGTAGACATCATGGCCCAACAAGGACGTCGGTTCCTCTGAGTGTGGGTGTATGTGATAGCCTGGCTTATTAGGGATGATAGACTACTCATATCAATAAGGAATTCCTTCTTTTCTGGGAGCCCATTCGGATAGAACTCCAAAGTTATGCGTGCTCAGCTTGGAGTAATTTCAGGATGGGTGACCGACCGGGAAGTTGCTCCCGGGTGTGCACGAGTGTGGACAAAGTGCGCAGAAAAGACTAGTATTGATATGTGGGGCCAGTCTAGATCCCGCCATGAGTAACAACCACCGATGGGTGTCTCCGGGACATTACAAGTTGGTATCAGAGCCGACCCTCATGGCTACATGGATGTTTGCGGACAGGTGCTCGGTCATGTTGTTCATGACGTTTGCGACTCGTCGTGGCACATGGCATGGCACATGTATCGGACTAGATGACCAGACGGTTGTGCCAAGAGGGAACGTTCCTGTGGCCCGACGAGGACGTCGGTTCCTCTGAGTGTGGGTGTATGTGATAGCCTGGCTTATTAGGGATGATAGACTACTCATATCAATAAGGAATTCCTTCTTTTCTGGGAGATCATTCGGATAGAACTCCAGAGTTAAGCGTGCTCAGCTTGGAGGAATTTCAGGATCGGTGACCGACCGGGAAGTTGCTCCCGGGTGCGCACGAGTGTGGACAACGTGCGCAGAAAAGACTAGTATTGATATGTGGGGCCAGTCTAGATCCCGCCACGGAGTAACAACCACCTGTCAACCACTGGTGACCGCCAGGGGCAACTCTGGTATTTTGGCCTACCGGAAGTTTGGACAATCCGGACGTGGCCTGAGACGAGATACGCGGGGCTACTATCAGGGTGTCGGCATGTCGAGAGTCTTGCTGGACTTGTTTTACTATTGTCAAAATGTCTTGTGCACCGGGGATTCCGAATCTGATCGGGTTGATAAGAGGTTATTACCTCTAGTGATCGTGAGAGCTTGTGATGGGCTAAGTTGGGACACCCCTGCAGGGTTATGATCTTTCTAAAGCGGTGCCCGCCGTTATGTGGCAGATTGGAATTTGATAATATCCGGTTGTATAGAACCTGAAAGAGGAACCAAAATAAAATACACCAACCGCGTGAGTAACCGTGATTGTCTCTTTTTGAGTAAGTTCGGGAAGAGAACACGTTGGGGTTATGTTTGACTCGTATGTAGTTCAGGATCACTTAGTGATCATTACTAGTTGCGACCATTGGCATAGATGATCATCTTATTCTTGTACTCATAAGTTAGACACCATACAAATGCTTAGCTGCTGCTGCAACCTCAACACGTAACCTCTTCATACCCATTAAGCTTTTGCTAGTCTTGATACCCATGGTTATGGGATTGCTGAGTCCTCGTGGCTCATAGATACTACAACACCAGTTGCAGGTACAGGTTTTCGATGGCTTGACGTGAGAGCGATGTTTACTTGTGTTGGCGTTCTTTCTTATTCTTCTTCGTCGGTCTTGGGGTAGGTTCCTGATCGGCAGCCTGGGATAGCAGGATGGATGTCGTTGTTCTTTTCATGTGTTTCCTCCGTAGTCGGATGTCTTGTGTATGATGTGGTTGTATTCATGTGGCAATTGTATGGCTTGTATGTATCCCCATCTATTTATGTAATGGTACAATGAAATGAGATTCATCTTGCTAAGCTCCCGAAATGCGGTTGTGCACCAATCATGAGTTCAGCACGTGATCAGGATAGAATCGCATCTTGGGCGTGATAGGATTCATGCTTCCTTGACTTCAACCACCATATTTTAGAGACTTGGTGATGTAAAGATTGCTTAGGACGTGAATGAGTTGCAATCACATAGATTTGGGCTCATCCAAGTACCTACAAGGGTTAGATAGCATGCAAGGGTACACGTATAGATCCAAGACATATGATCATCATCATAAGAGAAATATTAAGGATTAGTCAAAGGCTCATGCCTTGCATACATTCAAAGGAGTTACTACTCCAAGTTTGAGGCATCAATAATGTTCAATTCACCTCTCAAACAGCAAAGTGATTTCTCATCAAGTGGTCTAGTGAATATATCCGTCATTGCTTATTGGTACGAACATGTTTAAGAACAATGTCTCCGTTAGCAACATGATCTCGAATGAAATGATGACGAACTTCAATATGCTTAGTTCGAGAATGTTGCACGGGATCGTGAGCTATCTTAATAGCACTTTCTGTCGGTCTACAAAAAGAGGGGTACACTTTTTGGTACCCCTATGACTGTGCACGGGCAGTCTGAGCCATGGGCACCACCACACCAAGCACGGCAAGGGAGGTGAGCCAAGATAAAACCGAAGCTTGTTGGAGACTGAAGCCCAAAGCCAAGACCACAAAGAGAAAGGGGACGAAGCGGATTCCCCCGGCAAGATCCTTGCCGGGAGCCAGTTTTAGCAGCCCCGGCAAGATCCTTGCTGGGGCCGGCTTTAGCAGCCCCGGCAAGACCCTTTCCGCGGCAACTCGCCCCACGCCTACGGAGCAGATCACCCTTGAGTCCACTTGTGACGCCCGAAGACTGACGTCCCAGAAGATTCCAGAAGATTCCAGAAGTTCCGGGTTCTCCCGTGTGTTTTATTTGCTTGCTCTGTTTTTATTTTTGCATTGCATCATGTCATCGTGCCATCATGTCATTAATTTTTTGCATCTCAACTTAAATAAATTGTCTGGACCCTCGGTCCATTTAAATCGAGGGAAGATTGTCTTCTCTTTATAACATATGAAAGTCTCTCAATATTATTAGGGAGCTATATTAAATATTCCATTGTTTTGGAACCACCGAAACACACTTGCATATCTTCCTTATTTTGTTGGAACCATTTTTGTTGGGTTGGTAATATTCCATAAAGCCTTACAAAAATGTTCCATCTTTTATTTTATGTTCGTGGCCTCCTTTCTTATTTTTTGAGCTCTCTCTCTATTTTTTTTCTGCTAAAGAATTAGAGAAGGAGAGAGAGGCCCTCAGCCTCTAGGCCCTTTCCATCCCAGCCGCAGGCCAGCTTTTCCTCCTCTTGGCTCTTGGGCCTCCTCCTCCCTCCTGGCCCATTTGGCCCAACACCTTCTCCAACCCTAGCCGTCCGCACCCAGGCTCCCATCTCCCTCTCGTTTCCTCCATCCGCCGCCAGGAGCCTCGACCGATTCCCTCGCTCGCCCGAACCCCTCCCATTTCCCTCGATCCACAGCCCGATCCTCTCTTTCCCTCTCCTTCGCATCCCCGTCCTCAGGCCCGAGCCTCCGCGCCAGAGCCTCCCTCGGTGGCCTCCCATCGCCCGCATCGCCATCGGCCCCTAGGCCTTTAGCTCCCGCAAGCCGCGCCCGTCCCCGACGCCGTGGTCGCCCTCCCGTCCTCCAGCAAGGGTCGGCCGCCCCGAGCCGACGCATTAGGCCTCTGCCTCATCGCGCCAGGAGCCGAGCTCCAGCGCCCGACCCTCTCCATCGTCCTTCGGCCTTCCCCGCGCCTTCTCCTCGGAGCCCAGCACCGCAGCGCGCCTCTTCTCCAGGACGACGCTCCAGGCGCCTGCGCTGTGGCCTCCTTCTCCGGCCATGCTTCCTCCGTCGCCAGGACGAGGCTCCGAGCCTCTTCTCCTCCGATCCAGCAAGCCCCTCGAGCTGCGCCCTCCATCTCCCATCGACGCGCCGCGGCCAGGCTCCCTCCTTCGCCTCGAGCTCTGCAGGGCCGCCTCCACCGCACCCCGCCAGGCCCTCGCCTCGCCTCGCCATGGGAGCCGCCTCACAGCTCCGGCCGCGACCACCTCTCCCCAGCGCCGCGGTGCCCCTCTGCTCCGGCCATCGGCGCCCCAAGACTGCCAAGTTGCTGCTAAGTTTTCCTCCACCAAGTGCTTCCTATGTTTGTTTCACCAAGTTCTCCTTCCGGCGTGACCAAGACCGGCAAGATCGATGCGTCGCCGAGACCGTCCCGTGTGTTTGTGGCCGTTGTTGTTGTTGTTCTCCAAGGTCCTCGGGATGCGTCAAGTTCCTCTTCAATATGAACGGCTACACGACGATGCGCAAGTTCTACAAAGCGTCAAGTTCGACTACACGGCAATGTCAAGTACCACTACGATCGCGATGTAACAAGTACCTCGACGACATGTACCTCGACGACGAGTACATCTACCGATGCCAAGTACCACGACCAAGTACCACGACGACCGAACGGCTACGATGACGAGTACATCTACGAACGTGAACAACTACCGTCGCCGTGTACCCCTATCGTCGCCGAGACCGCAAGTACCTCTCCGAACGGGATGTGAACGACTACACGTGTACCTCTACATGAACAACTACTTCCTCTTCGGAAACGTGAACCACTACTTCCTCTACGACTCGCGAGAACGACTCCTTCCTCTACGATCTCGAACCGTCCCGAAACGAGTGTTTCGAAGGTATAACCCGAGACGATGACCCGTGTGATGCTTGCTTGTGTTGTATGAAATGTTTCCCTTGTGTGCACCGTGCCCGTTTCGTCCATTTGTCATGTTCCTCGGTTGCCTCGTCGCCGACTCGTGGGAACCCGGTGACGGGATCGCCCCACCTTTCATCTCGTTTGACTCGCTCACGCCACCTTTTCCTTTTGCACCGGACTCTCAACGAGTTACCGGAACCGAGATGTTGCGTTGCATCACTTTCGGATCGTTGCCGTGACACCTTTTCCTTCCACCACGGTGACAAATACTTCATATCTTCTTCTTGTTAATGTTTAACTAAATTGCATTAACTTGATCATGTCATCCGCATCATATTAACAACATTATAATGTGTGTTTGTTGTTTGCTTATAATTGCTAAACATGCTCATGGGGATTTTCCGGATTGTTGTTGTTATTTCCGGCCTCATTTAAAATGCCTAAATAGTGTAGTTTTATTATGCTTCACCTCTTGCCATGTTAACAAACATTTAATCTTGTCTTGTAAATAATGAGAGTCAACTAAATAATTAAATGTGGTGTTTCGTCAATATGCAACTCGTTGCATATTGAGCTCCACTTAACTTGTAGTGTTGTTTGTGCACTTTGCCATGCCATGCATATTTAAACCGGACATGCATCATACTTGGATGTGCATCGTATGCCATGTTTATGCTTGTATGTTTACCGTGTTGTTTGCTTCTTTCCGGTTGCTTCTCTTGTTAGCTTCGGTTTCGTTCCGGAGTTGTAAGGATTCTCTCGTCTGTGTTGCTCCGCCTACTTCATGGATCCGTTCTTCTCCCTTGTGGAATCCCAGGCAAGATGACCGAACCTCGATAACATTACTATCTTTGCCTATTGCTAGTAGTCTCGATCTATAGCTTTGCCTCGATGCCCATGTTCTTCCTGTCAGCCTCCTACTTATAACCATCACCATGTTTAACCACCCTACCTATGCAAACCGTTGCTTGGCTAAGTACGCTTCGCTCAGCCCCTCTTATAGCATTGCTAGTTGCAGGTGAAAATTGAAGATGCTTGCTTCATGTTGAAGTTGTTGGGTTATATCACACTATATAAATGCTTAAAATTAAATTATCTATATATTGGCAAGGGTGGAAGGCTAAGCCTTTTGCTTGGTGATTTGTTCCACTCATGCCCTTAGGAACCGTATAAACCGGTTTATGTTCTTTGATTATGCGTTCCTAACACAGTTGGGGTGTATGGGACCCCCTTGATAAATCGCTAAGTGCTAAGTCTTTTCCAGCAAGTCCCAACATTTGATACTATTCGCCTAATAACTAATAAAACTTGCATAGGGTCTTGCAAACCCTCTTTTATTTTAATTCAACAACCCCGGGTCAGTGCTCCACATGAGTGTTGGTCCGAAACGGGGGTTCTGTGGGGCCACCACGAGGAAACTCGAGGTTTGGTAAAAACCTGTAGAATCGCCCATCCGGTCGTGTCCTGAGACTAGATACGCGCGACTACCTATCAGGGTGTCGACACGCCGGGAGGATTTGCTGGATTAGCCTTACCTTAGTTCGGAGTATCTTGAGCACGGGATTTCGAGAATACTCGGGTCTTCCCAACTTTGGAGTTGCGACTCCGCGGATCGTGGGCTTGTGATGGGTCAAGTTGGAACACCCCTGCAGGGTTTGAACTTTCGAAAGCCGTGCCCGCGGTTATGTGGCAGATGGGAGCTTGTTAATATCCGGTTGTAGATAACTTGACACAATGTTCCAATACACTACCAGCGTGTGTACCGTGACTGTCAATTTCCGAATAGGGATTCGGGAGTTGAACACGGTGGGGTTATGTTTGACCGGCTTTAGCTAGGATCACTTCGTGATCATCTCTCGACCGAGGCTCTTCTCTTCTCGCTCTCTTTTACGTAAGCTAGTGCTAGTTGCTGCTGCAGACTCTTGTTTTTCCTTCACCTCTTGTTCTTTCTTCAGCCTTGTCCTCACCCAAGGCTTAAATAGTCGTGTTACCCGGGAACGGGATTGCTGAGTCCTCTGTGGCTCACAGTTACTTCACCACACCAGATGCAGGTTCAGCCGAGTATGATGCAGGAGAAGGATCAGAACTCCACCGGGAGTTCGATGAAGAGTTTGGCCGTATGCTTGTGACGTTTTGATGTTCAGTAGTGGTTTCTACTAGGATTCGATCTAGGCCTGTGGCTTTATGTTGTTTTGGTATCTTTCTTTTGGATCTTCACCCGTAGTCGGGTTGTGATGTTTTGAATGATGTATTGCTTATGTATTGTATTGTGTGAAGTGGCGAGTGTAAGCCAACTATCTTCTTTTGCAATTTAATCCCTCTTTTACATGAGTCGTGCAAAGATACCAAACTTGAGATCATTCTAGGATGGGCTTATACCTTTAAGTCGTGCCTCGACACGTAGGAGGTATAGTCCCATCCTGGGCATTACAAGTTGGTATTCAGAGCCTTCTCCGACCTAGAAGCCCCCACTGATTGATCGAATCATTGACGGTTGAGTCTAGGCACACACTTGAAAATGTTTTGAGTCCTATATTTATATCGGAGAGTAGGATTTCTTTTGCTCCTCATCTCTTTTCACTCTGGTGAGGACTCTTGACGATTACTCTTGCCTCTTCTACTTTCAAAAACTGCACAAATTTTTTTTAGGATCTCGCGAGTATTGTTTGGATTGTTTCGATGTCTTTGTGACGAGAACATTGTTCTCGATGCCTCCTGTCATTAGGGGTTGTGGCAATGTCCCGGGGAGTTGAACTCCGAGGTGTTGTCGTCACAAATCCATCGCGGCAGTACTAGAATACTTAAGACGGCCGACATCGAAAACTCTCCTATGCGGTTAGTGGCAAGATAACCCCGACATCACCCAGTACTGGGGAGGTAGTTCGGGAGTATTGCCATAGCTTGTATAGTGGATGCATTTCGAAGGTCCGAGGTAAACAGTTTCCGAGAACAACTGGTTATGTGTTGAAGGATGGATACAGCTGGATGTAGGTTTAGAGTTGATTGCGCGGTGCTTCCCCTGTATCCCCAACACCTGATTGCATAACTGGAAACTTTTGGAAATTAATAGGTGGGTTCATCTAGTAGTTCTAGGCATTCTTCCAACGGATGCACGATATGAAGTTCGGGGTTCTACATTGAGTGAAGTGGTTTTATGGACTTGTTCTGATCGGGAGTTGCATCTTAAAGGGTCCTTGGCTATGCTGATCCGGGGATGACAAAACCCTTTTGTAACACGTTCCATGAGCTTTCAGCACGAATATGTCGGACGAAGCTTCTATCTTGTATTTGTTCTATCTGATCCTTGTTCCTTTTTTATTTACTTTTTGTTCTCCGAGTGGCTTCTCGTCAAGTTGATGTACCTGCGTAATTCATTCGTTCAATTCTCTGTTCGGATGATATTGTGAAGATCATGTTGCACATCTATCCTTTGTTTCGTTCTGATTCTGGTATTCGAGTTGCTTCGATGTCAAATGTTGATTCCATACCTTTCCTAATCGGTGTTCTCATATTTCTATGGGAGTGCTAATTCTTCTTGACCATCGAGATGGTCATGTTAATCCTTTTCAACCGGTGTGCCTTCTTTTCAAGTTATTCCATACGGACGTCGTGGAGAAATCTGACGATTTGTCTGTTTCATTCATCCCAATTTGTCTTTGTTTTCCCCACCCTCCCGCCCTTTTTCTTCTCGGAGCAAGAATTCTCAGATGAAGTATCCATTTTATTCATGTGATGTTTCTTCATTCTTTTCCTTCAATGTTCTTATCCGGTGATTTATCGTGAAGATTCTCGAGAGCTTCAAGTTCATCATTCTTTTGTTCTCTAATTCTGCCGGTGGTTGTAATTCAAGATTTCGGTGTTGATCTTATCCTTTTCCTCATTTCATAATGCTTTCTTATTCCGGTGCACCAATTAATCATTCTCCTCTTGTTATTCATATTCGGAGTGCTGAAGATTCATAATTCCATTCTTAATCCGTTCAAATTATTTTGAGCATTGTCTTCTTATTCAAGTCATTTAATTCAACCGGTGCAATATCTCTCAAGCAATCTCTTCCAACGGTGATTTCCTTAGTGGGCCCTAACTCACAAGTCTTTTCCAGGATCTTACCTGACTCTTCTAATTATTCCGGAGTTATTCTCAAATTCTCTTCAAAGTGTGACGTAAGAATGATCCCCATCAGTCATATACCTTCTCCAAGATCGCTTTCAAATTCTTTTCATCATTGGTTCAACCTTTTTAATTCTTCATTCCGGAGTGCTCAACAATTCTTATGGCATTTCTCGTCTTCATTCTCAACATTTGGAGACCGGAGAAGTGTTTATCTTAAATCTTGGCCCGTTCTCGTGAAGATTCGTGGTTCTTGCTTCATGCCATCCTCATTATTGTTCTGATTGTGAGGAATTCTTTTATGCCATCCGAAGCTTTTCAGGAATTCTTTTCTTTGTGATCCTCCGAAGGCCATCATTTCAGAATATTTCTTCGTTCTCAGTTTTCAACTTCGTTCTCTAAATATTCTTCATTGATGCCTCTTCGTTCGTCTCCATATTCTTACGGTGGTTCTTTCAAGTTTACTCTTCTGTTGTTATCGTTTTAATTCATTTGTTCTTTTCATAATCCTACCGGTGGTTCGTTGAAGATTTATCCAAGCTTGTGCGAGATCTCTCTTAATTCTTTCCAACGAGAATAAGTAGTATGCCAAATCATTTGGTTGTCATCAATTTAAATTGGTGAAGGAGATGCATGACATAATTCTTATTCTTATTCCTTCAAGGTGATTTAATTATTTTGTCTGGAGCTTGTTCATCATATCATATTCTTGGTCCTAAGTTCTCCATCTTGTTTTTTCTGGAGCTCCAAGTTATTTCTATTATATCATTTCAAAGCTCCATCTAATTCATCGCAGGCCTTGAATCTTATTCTTTTCATCTTTCACTTCTCATGCTTTCATTACCGGAGTTCTTCATGGTGGTTCATCAATTAATTCATCCTCGAAGTTTTCATCAAGATTCTTGTTGGAGGAGCTCAAATATTTCTTCTTCTTGCATTTTGAAGTGCAATTCTTTCTACCTTGTCTTTTCAGGTGGTGTTATGTCATTTTTGACAATTCTTCATGTTTCATGATTCACAAGTTGTCAGGAATGAGATATTTAAACCCATCATTTTTTCCTTGTTCAGGAGATCTTTTCAACCCTTTAATTATTTGTTGGAGTAATCTTGGGTTGTATTTCACCTAAAATCTTTCCCTAAGGATTGTTGCTAATTATGGTGCTTATTAATGACCCAAGTTCTTCATTTATCATTCCGGTGAAATAAGTTTTTCGTCTGCTTGTTGATCTCAATCCAAGCAATTCGGTTCTGTTAGTGGCTGGTTGTCACCTCTTAATTTTGAGATGTTTTCCATAAGCCCACATCAAGCTTATTCTTTCGTTGTTGAATTTCCAACAACTCCGTTCAACTCTTCTTCGTAAGGACGCTCTTTCAAATTCAATTTTGAGAGAAGTTGTCATATTCTTCTCCATTCATTTCTTTCGTTGATTTATATGCTATTCTTTCATTCCGGAGGTATTGTGATGTTGCTCTCTCCAAACCATCATCTCGTTTTTATCAAGATCATGTTCTTTTCCTTTGTTTATTTATTTAACCGGAGCATTGTATTCTTCATTCTAATTATCTCATCTTATCAAGTTTTAACTCTCTTTTAACCGGAGTGCTGTCTGAATCTTTCTTACCCCTTGTGCCATCCTTTCATTGTTCCGGAGGCTGTGTGTTGTTGTTTTCACCAAGTATCACTTCACCTCCTCTAGTTCTTGTTCATTTCCTTCCATTTTCAGACGGAGTGCTGTCCAAATTCTGTATTTCTTATTCCTTGGCTATACCATTGCGGTTTCTTATTCTTTTGTCATCCGTGAGCTCTTGTTTCATGTCTTTCAACCTGCAAGGTTCTCACTGTGTTCCTTGTTCTTCCTTTTACCGGAGTATTTTCATATTCATTCATCTCCGTTGTATTCTTTCCTTCAAGATTGTTCAACCTCTCAAGGTTCTTTGGTTTTCACTCGTCTGTCAAAGAAGCAACTTTGTTTTACCTATTCTTTTTTCGTTTCTACCCGGTGATATCTCTAAGATCTCGGGTCGAGATCCTCTGTTAGTGTGGGAGAGTTGTGACGCCCGAAGACTGACGTCCCAGAAGATTCCAGAAGATTCCAGAAGTTCCGGGTTCTCTCGTGTGTTTTATTTGCTTGCTCTGTTTTTATTTTTGCATTGCATCATGTCATCATGCCATCATGTCATTAATTTTTTGCATCTCAACTTAGATAAATTGTGTGGACCCTCGGTCCATTTAAATCGAGGGAAGATTGTCTTCTCTTTATAACATATGAAAGCCTCTCAATATTATTAGGGAGCTATATTAAATATTCCATTGTTTTGGAACCACCGAAACACACTTGCATATCTTCCTTATTTTGTTGGAACCATTTTTGTTGGGTTGGTAATATTCCATAAAGCCTTACAAAAATGTTCCATCTTTTATTTTCTGTTCGTGGCCTCCTTTCTTATTTTTTGAGCTCTCTCTCTCTATTTTTTTTTACTGCTAAAGAATTAGAGAAGGAGAGAGAGGCCCTCAGCCTCTAGGCCCTTTCCATCCCAGCCGCAGGCCAGCTTTTCCTCCTCTTGGCTCTTGGGCCTCCTCCTCCCTCCTGGCCCATCTGGCCCAACACCTCCTCCAACCCTAGCCGTCCGCACCCAGGATCCCATCTCCCTCTCGTTTCCTCCATCCGCCTCCAGGAGCCTCGACCGATTCCCTCGCTCGCCCGAACCCCTCCCGTTTCCCTCGATCCAAAGCCCGATCCTCTCTTTCCCTCTCCTTCGCATCCCCGTCCTCAGGCCCGAGCCTCCGTGCCAGAGCCTCCCTCGGTGGCCTCCCATCGCTCGCATCGCCACCGGCCCCTAGGCCTTTAGCTCCCTCAAGCAGCGCCCATCCCCGACGCCGTGGTCGCCCTCCCGTCCTCCAGCAAGGGTCGGCCGCCCCGAGCCGACGCATTAGGCCTCTGCCTCATCGTGCCAGGAGCCGAGCTCTAGCGCCCGACCCTCTCCATCGTCCTTCAGCCTTCCCCGCGCCTTCTCCTCGGAGCCCAGCACCGCAGCGTGTCTCTTCTCCAGGACGACGCTCCAGGCGCCTGCGCTGTGGCCTCCTTCTCCGGCCATGCTTCCTCCGTCGCCAAGACGAGGCTCCGAGCCTCTTCTCCTCCGATCCAGCAAGCCCCTCGAGTTGCGCCCTCCATCTCCCATCGACGCGCCGCGGCCAGGCTCCCTCCTTCGCCTCGAGCTCTGCAGGGCCGCCTCCACCGCGCCCCGCCAGGCCCTCGCCTCGCCTCGCCATGGGAGCCGCCTCGCAGCTCCGGCCACGACCACCTCTCCCGAGCGCCGTAGTTCCCCTCTGCTCCGGCCATCGGCGCCCCAAGACTGCCAAGTTGCTGCCAAGTTTTCCTCCACCAAGTGCTGCCTATGTTTTTTTCGCCAAGTATTCCTTCCGGCGTGACCAAGACCGGCAAGATCGATGCGTCGCCGAGACCGTCCCGTGTGTTTGTGGCCGTTGTTGTTGTTGTTCTCCAAGGTCCTCGGGATGCGTCAAGTTCCTCTTCAATATGAACGGCTACACGACGATGCGCAAGTTCTACAAAGCGTCAAGTTCGACTACACGGCGATGTCAAGTACCACTACGATCGCGATGTAACAAGTACCTCGACGACATGTACCTCGACGACGAGTACATCTACCGATGCCAAGTACCACGACCAAGTACCACGACGATCGAACGGCTACGATGACGAGTACATCTACGAACGTGAACAACTACCGTCGCCGTGTACCCCTACCGTCGCCGAGACCGCAAGTACCTCTCCTTTAGGGTTTATGGAATATCAGAGTATTTATAGAGAAAAGAGGCGGCGTGAGAGGCCACCGAGGTGGGCACAACCCACCTGCGCGCGCCAGGGGGGGCTGGTGCGCCCCGGTGGGTTGTGCCCCCCTCGGGGCACCCCCCAGGTCTTTGTCCCATTGGGTGTCTTCTGGCCCATAAAAATTATCCCAAATGTTTCGCGGTGTTTGCACTCCGTTTGATATTGATTTCTTGCGATGTAAAAGACATGCAGAAAATAGCAACTGGCACTTAGCACTATGTCAATAGGTTAGTACCAAAAAATGATATAAAATGACTATAAAATGATTGTAAAACATCCAAGAATGATAATATAACAACATGGAACAATAAAAAATTATAGATACGTTGGACACGTATCAGCATCCCCAAGCTTAATTCCTGCTCGTCCTCGAGTAGGTAAATGATAAAATTAGAATTTTTGATGTGGAATGCTTCCTATCATGTCATATCATATTCTTTTCTTTATAGCATGGTCATTTGGACTTTTATATGGTTCAAAGCAAAAGTCTAGTTTTGACATGAGATTTAAATCAACAAGCAACCATGTCCTTCAAAATATCAATGCTAAAATAAGTTATCCCTAGCCCATCATGCTAAACCATTGATCCATTCATGAAACACATTCACATATTAGTTACACCCAATGCTCAAGTACGATCATAGTGTTTCCTAGATGGTGCTTTATAAGAGAAGATGTAGACTCAAATTCAAAAATAAATAACTAAAAGAAAGGCCCTTTGCAGAGGGAAGTAGGGATTTGTAGAGGTGCCAGAGCTCGAAGCTTAAATTGAGAGATAAAAAAATTTCGAAGGTGTACTTTTCCCACCAACGAAAATGACTTGAGGTTCCCAACAATTTCCATGCTAGATATATCATAGGCGGTTCCCAAACATAAAATAAAGTTTATTCCTTTTCCACCAAACTTTCACAAGCCATGGCTAGCCGAATCCACGGTTGCTTCCCATACCAACACTTTCCAAGGTATTTATTATTTGACAACATAAAGTAAATTTGTTTTTCATTTCGGGACTGGGCATCCCTAATACCTTTACCTTACTCTCATGCAATAACAAGTGAAGAAACACTCATCATGAGAATAACACATCTAGCATGGAAAATATTGGCCACCCCTCACCGCCTCGTGAGCGGTACGGGCACACAAAAGGGAAATTTATTTTGAAAATTAGAGATGGCACATACAAATTTGCTTAGAACAGAAAGGGAATACCAATAATAGGTAGGCATGGTGGAATCATGTGGCAAAACCGGGATAGAGGATTTTGGATGCACAAGTAGTGATCATACTTGGTGCAAAATGAAGGCTAGCAAAAGACTGGGAAGCAAAACACATATCATGTGACGATTAAGAAAGAGGGGATGCCACTCGGGGGCATCCCCAAGCTTAGTTCATTGCTTCTCTTTTAGATAATGGCTTGGGATGCCGGGGCATCCCCAATCTTAGGCTCTTCTTACTCCTTATTCCTTCATCCATTGTAAGATAACCCAAAACTTGAAAACTTCAATCACACAAAACTTCAACAAAACCTTCGTGAGATCCGTTAGTATAAGAAAACAAATCACCACTATAAGTTCTGTAGTAAACCAATTAATATTTTATATTTGTATTATCTACTGTATACCAACTTTTCTACGGCAAAAACTCATCAAAGAAAACCATAGAATCGTCAAAACAAGCATAGAACACAATAAAAATATAAATCTGTCAAAAATAGAATAGTCTATAGTAATATGGAAGTTTCGAATACTATTGTAACTCTAAAAATCTTGAAACAAATAGGTCCACGTGGGCAATTTGTATATTAATCTTCTGCAAAAAGAATCAACCAAAAAGCACGCTTCCGTTAAGAATAACAATTTTCTCGTGAGCGCAAAAGTTTCTGTTTTCAGCAAGATCGTATCTACTAACACGCAACATGATCCTAAGGCTATGCTTGGCACAAACCTTTATTCAAACTACAAAAACACATCTAAGTAGATGTATTAAAGGGTAAACACACAAGAACAGAAAATAAAAAGCAAAAAAATATTTTATTCGTTGGGCTGCCTCCCAACAAGCTCTTTCTTTAAAGCCATTAAGATAGGCTTGAGATTTCAATAATGCTCACATGAAAGACAAGAATTGAAGCACAAAGAGAGCATCATAAAACATGTGACAAACACATTTAAGTCTAACATACTTCCTATGAATAGGCATTTTATAGGCAACCAAATTATCAAGATAAGAAACATCTAGCATATGCAAGGAAGAACAAAGAAACGATAGCAATCTCAACATAACGAAAGGTAATTTAGTAACATGAAAATTTATATAAATATATTTTCCTCTCTCATAATAATTACATGTAGGATCATACTCAAATTCAACAATATATCTATCACATAAAATTTTCTCCTCATGATCCACATGCATAGAAACTTGACACTCTTCCAAAATAGTGGGATTATCATCAAATAAAGTCATGACCTCCCCAAACCCACTTGTAATATTATCGCAAACATATTCATCATGAGGCTCAAATAAATTTTCAAGATCGTAAGAAAAATCACCCCAATCATGATCATTGCAACAAGTAGTAGACATAGCAAAATTAGCATCCCCAAGCTTGGGGTTTTGCATATCATTAGCACAATTGATATTAATAAAATTTATAATAACATCATTGCAATCATGCTTTTTATACAAGGAACTATCATGAATCACTTCATAAATTTCTTCTTTTAGCACTTAATCACAATTTTCAGATTCATAAATCTCAAGAAAAACTTCATAAAGATAATCTGGTGCACTCAATTCACTAGCAATTGGTTCAACATAATTGGATCTTTTAAAAAGATTGGCAAGGGGATGAGGATCCATATCAGTAGATTTTTAGCAAGCAAAGATGCAAGCAAAAAGAAGGCACATGGCAACACAAGCAAACAAGATTGCAAGCAAAAAGATAGATCTGGCGAGAAAACGGCGAACGAAAAAGAAGGTGAATAAAAACGGCAAATATTTGTGAAGTGGGGGAGATGAAAACAAGATGCAAATGGCAAATAATCTAAATTGCGAGGAGATGAGATTTGTGATTAGGAACCTGGTATATATTGAAGGTGCTCCCCGGCAATGGCGCCAGAAATTTCCTTTTGATGACTGCTAGGACTACATTGGTTTTTCCCCAAAGAGGAAGGGATGATGAAGTATAGCAGCAGTAGGTATTTACCTCAGTGATGAAACCAAGTTTATCGAACCAGTAGGAGAACCAAGCAACACAACGTAAACAACACCTGCACATAAATAACAAATACTCGCAACCCGGCAAGTAAAAGGGGTTGTCAATCCCTTTCGGGCAACGGACGTGATAGAGTTGTAAATATTGATAGATCGGACGATAAATAAGATAAATTGCAGCAAGGTATTTTTGAGTTTTTGGTTTAATAGATCTGAAAATAAAAAGCAAAGGAAAATAGATTGCAAAGGCAAATAATATGAGAAAGAGACCCGAGGGTCGTAGATTTCACTAGTGGCTTCTCTCGAGAAAATAGCAAACGGTGGGAAATCAATTACCGTCCGGCAATTGATAGAACTTCAAAAAATTATGACGGTATCTAGGCTATGATATTTGTATAGGCATCACGTCCAAGATTAGTAGACCGACTCCTGCCTGCAGCTACTACTATTACTCCACACATCGACCGCTATCCAACATGCATCTAGTGTATTAAGTTCGTGGAGAAACGGAGTAATGCAATAAGAATGATGACATGATGTAGACAAGATCTATTTATGTAGAAATAGACCCCATAGTTTTATCCTTAGTAGCAACGATACATAGATGTCGGTTCCCTTTCTGTCACTAGGATCAAGCACCGTAAGATCGAACCCACTGCAAAGCACCTCTTCCCATTGCAAGATAAATAGAATATCGGAGAAGAAATATGAGGCTATAAGCAATCATGCATATAAGAGATCAAAGAAGACTCGAATAAATTTCATGGATATAAAAATATAGATCTGATCATAAACTCAAAGTTCATCGGATCCCAACAAACACACTTCAAAAAAAGTTACATCTTATGGATCTCCAAGAGACCATTATATTAATAATCAATAGAGAGAGAGGAAGCCATCTAGCTACTGACTACGGACCCGTAGGTCTACAAGGAACTAGTCACACTTCATCGGAGAGGCATCGATGGAGGTGGTGAACCCCTCCATGATGGTGTCTAGATTGGATCTGGTGGTTCTGGACTTTGCGGTGGCTGGAATAGAATTTTGTCGACTCCTCTAGGGTTTTTGGAATATGTGAGTATCTATAGAGCAAAGCGGCGGTGCGGTAGGCCACCGAGGTGGGCACACCGACCTGGGCATGCCAGGGGGTCCTGTAACGCCCTGGTGGGTCGTGCCGCCCTCGGGGTATCTTCTAGCCCATAAAAATTCTCCATAAAGTTTCGCGGTGTTTGGATTCCATTTGCTATTGATTTCCCGCGATGTAAAAAAATGCAGAAAACAAGAACTGGCATTTGGCACTATGTCAATAGGTTAGTACCAAAAATGATATAAAATGACTATAAAATGATTGTAAAACATCCAAGAATGATAATATAATAGCATGGAACAACAAAAAATTAGCGATATGTTGGAGACGTATCAATGTCCACTAGTAGGCATGGGGGTATGCATACCTATGCATTCTTGCATGTTGACCTTCTTGAATAATCCTTGGTATACTTTGTTTGAGAAACAAAGGTACCCTCCTTATTTTGCTTGATTTGCAAACCAAGAGAGAACTTGAGTTCACTCATCATAGACATCTCGAACTTATCCGACATTATTCTTCCAAACTTTTTACTAAAATGAGAGTTAGTCGAGCCAAATATGATATCATCAATGTAAATTTGGCACGCAAATAATTCACCATTAACTTATTTAGTAAAAAGTGTTGAATCAATTTTTCCAATTTCAAAGCCTTCTTCAATAAGGAACTTGTTCAAGCATTTATACCATGCTCTAGGAGCTTGTTTAAGACCATAAAGAGCTTTGTGAAGCTTGTAAACATGATTAGGTTTCTTGGGATTAACAAAGCCGGGAGGTTGTTTAACATAAACTTCCTCCTCAATTTCATCTTTGAGAAAAGCACTTTTAATGTCCATTTGATATAAGGTGATATCATGATGATTGACATAAGAAAGTAAGATCCGTATGGACTCAAGTCTAGCAACTGGGGCATATGTCTCACCGTAATCTATACCTTCGACTTGAGTGTAGCCATGGGCGACGAGACGGGCCTTGTTGCGTACAACTTGTCCATCTTCATCTTGCTTATTGTGAAACACCCATTTGGTACCAATGATGTTATGGTTGTTGTCGGGCTTCTCAACCAATGTCCAAACTTGGTTTCTCTCGAAGTTATGTAGTTCCTCGTGCATAGGGTTCACCCAAGCAGGATCATCAAGAGCGTCTTCAACCTTCATAGGTTCAAGGTAAGATATGAAACAGTAATGTTCACAAAAGTTAGCTAAACGAGATTTAGCGCGAGTGATTCTCCCGGTTTGGATTTCATCGTAGAATTGCTCTACGGGGTGATATCTAGCAATTCTTGTTCTAATTCGTGAGAGCTTTTGCTTGGGTCGGAGTGGAACATCCTCTTCATTTTGTTCTTCTTCTTGTCCTTCTTCATTGTTGTTGGCAGTGTTGTCCTTTTGTGGAGGTGGAGAAGGAGGTCAATGAGGTTCATCTTGATGCACTTCCTCGTTTCCTTCATCTTGGCGTGTCCCACTTGTGGATGCCTCCAAGTCAACTTGTGGTTGACCCTGAAGTGAAGTTGAGGCTTCCACTTGAATGGATGAAGTATTCTCCTTCACCTCCGTTGGGCGAATCTTGCCAATAGACAAGTCCTATATTGCTTCCCAAGGGTCTTTGTCTCCTACATCAATTGGTAATTGCTCTACTTGCGAGCCATTAGATTCATCAAACTTCACATCTACCGTCTCTTCAACCTTTTGGGTGAAATTGTCGTAGACACGGTAAGTGTGAGAGTTTGAGCCGTAACCGAGTAGAAAACCTTCATGAGATTTAGGAGCAAATTTCGAATGACGATGATTGTAAAGAATATAACACTTTGAGCCAAATACTCGAAAGTATCCAACTTGGGGTTTGTTACCGGTGAGAAGCTCGTATGCCGTCTTGCCGAGAAGTTTGTGAAGATATAGTCGATTTGTAGCATGACAAGCTGTCTCAACCGCTTCTGCCCAAAAGTGTTTTGGCGTCCTGTACTGATCAAACATCGTTCTCCCCATTTTGATGAATGTTTGGTTATTCCTCTCGACAACTCCATTTTGTTGGGGTATGTACGTAGCCGAGAACTCATGTGAAATCCCTTCTTCGTCAAGAAAGGTATCCTCATTGGCGTTCTTGAACTCCGTTCCATTGTCGCTCTGAACCTTCTTGATCTTCACTTCAAATTGGTTTTGGGCCTTCCTAGCGAAGTTCTTGAAGATCTGTTGGACCTGTGATTTATCATCAAGAAAGAACACCCACGTAAACGTTGAAAAATCATCAAAAATGACAAATCCAAAAGAGTTACCACCGAGACTCTTGTAAGCATTAGGACCAAAAAGATCCATGTGAAGTAGCTCAAGCGGTCTTCTCATGGCCATGATGATCTTCACGGGATGACTTCCTCCAACTTGTTTTCCTGCTTGACAAGCACTACAAAGTCTATCCTTGTCAAATATAACATCTTTAACACCAAGGATATGTTCACCTTTAATAAGATTATCAAGATTTCACATGCCGACATGACCTATCCTTCTATGCCACAACCAACCTTTAGAATATTTAGCAATAAAACAAGTGCGAGGTTGGGATTTCTTAGTGAAGTCAACAATATATAGGTCACATCTACGAATGCAGGTAAAGACCATATTACAATTATCTCTATGAAAGACTTGGCAATCAACATGAGTAAATAGCACATTTAAACCAAAATTAGCTAATCAAGACATGGAAAGAAGGTTATAGCCGAGAGATTCAACAAGAATGACATTTTTATAGACCTATCATTCGATATGGCCACCTTACCAAGGCCAACAACTTTACCCTTAGAGTTGTCACCAAAGGTAACATACTTTCGTGGACCATCGTTTTTAGCAAGCTGATCAAACATGTCCTTCTCTCCGGTCATATGATCCGTGCATCCACTATCAAGAACTGTGACACCCCGAGACCGGTGCGCCAGGTGTCAGCCAGTTATTCGTCGCCGTTGCCATGTCATCTGCTTGCGTGTTGCATCTTTGTCGTGTCATCATGTGCATTGCATCATCATGTTTTCAAAACTTGCATCCGTCCGAGCCCCCTCGTCCTTTCCGTTATCCATTCTGAGCCCAGACACACTTCCACGTGCCCGTGGCACCTCCGGATATTTATTTTATGAGTGGCCAAAAAATGTTCTCGGAATGGCATGAAACTAGGTGTGTGGTCTTATTATAGTGTAGACAGGCCGCCTGCCAAGTTTCGTCGCGTTCGGAGTTCGTTTGATAGCCCAACGGTTAACCGTGTTAACCGCCGAAAGCCTCTTTCTCTTTTGGCCCAACACCCATCCACAACAGCCCACTAGCCCATCCTAACCCCCTCCATGCTCTCGGTCGTCGGATCGTGATCGCGTGACCAAAAACCGCTCCTCATTTGGACAGTCCTAGCTCCCTCTACCTATATATTTGTCTCCCCCTCCTCAATTCACGGACGAAACCCTAGTCTTCTTCCTCCCTCCGCGCCGCCGGACAAGTCCACCGATGGCCGGACATGTCCACCGCAGCCGGCCACGTCCCTGTATCCAATCAAAGTGTGCCACGTCACCCCGCTGCCGCTCTCCTCCAACCCTGCGCCGCCACTTGTCCTCCCGGCCTCCTCCCATCGCCATGGCACGCGGAGCCCATCCGGGGCCCGCGCGGGCCCGAACGCCGCCGCCGCTCGCCCACCGACGGTGTTTTCTCCGTTCGAAGTGGACTTTCTTTTCCCACCCGCCCACCCCTTTTTCTTTCGGAGCCGGAGTCTGTAATCGAGTATCCATCTTACTCGTGTGAAGTCTTTGCATTCATTCCTCGGTTATTTCAACGGGTGAATTCTCGTCTAGTTCGGCCTTCCTCATCTAGTTTCTTCCCCGGTGGATTCAATTCAAGTTTCGGTGTTCATCATATTAATTTTTGTCGGTGTACGAAAAGGGGGGTACACTTTTTGTACCCCTATGACTGTGCACGGGCAGTCTGAGCCACGGGCACCACCACACCAAGCATTGCAAGGGAGGTGAGCCAGGGTAAGATCAAAGCTTGATGGAGACTGGAACAACGCCAAGAACAAGACCACAAAGAGCAAAGGGACGAAGCAGCTCTCCCCTGCAAGATCCTTGCCGGGGCCAGCTCTGGCAGCCCTGGCAAGACCATCGCCGCGGCAGCTCACCCCATGCCTACGGAGCGGATCACCCTTGAGTCCTCCGCCCCCATGGGGGCGAGGATTCTGGAGATATCCCCGTGGTGGCATGCAGATCTTTGTGAAGACATCCAAGATCAGATACAAGTTAAGAAGACGACGACCCTTGGCAGGATCCCAGCCAGGGAGAACTACAAGGCCCCCGGCAAGTACCTTGCCGGGGATGACAGCAGGCGCCGCGGCAGGACCCTTGCCGGAGCCCTGGCAAGGCCCTTGCCGAGGGCACCCGCAGGGCCACGTCAGGCCCGCACCAACCGGGTTCCACCGACCCACACAGCTGCCTACCCGACCAGCTGGACAGGCTCCTGTGTGGCAACCCACAGATCTTCGTGGAGACCTGCCGTTGCGCCACCTCAGCTGACTGTCTGCCTACATGGCACCTCAGGCACTGCTGGCTAGGGTGCGTGTCAACACTGTACCCTTTCCACCTCATGTGTGCCACTGTGGCGACCCCTTTTTCCTATAAAAGGAGGCCCGAGGCGACCAGGAGGAGGATTCGACTTTTTAGAACTCCTCACGACTCTTTTGGAGCTCCACACTAGCTGAAGAACACAAACATATAATCCACCAAAGCAGGAGTAGGGTTTTACGCATCTTTGCGGCCCGAACCTGGGTAAAGGAACCGTTTCCTGACTATCAGATCCGCTCTTCTCTCAACCCCGCGCCACACAACCATAGTAGGGATTCTTGTGATCCCATAGGTGTCGATCCAAATACACCGACAATTTCCCTCAGCTCAAATGTTTCCTCTTGCTCGTTCGCCTCTCGCCATTTAATTATTCCAGAGTTCCAAAGACATTCCAAGAAATTCGTCTGCATTCCAATTAATTCGAGGATGTCACCTCATTCGAGTTTTTTTCAATCGTTCCGGTGCATCATCTACTTTTCAAAGGTGTTTTCTCTTCGGTGGGCTCATAATGTAATGCCCCGGATGTAATACTTTCCCTTTTGGGTATATAATATATCTCCGGCTTCATCTATTTCCATTCCGGGTTCTTTGTCTTTCGGGTTTTCGTCGTTTTGTTGTGTGAGTGTGTGGCATTCATTCATATCATGTAGACATGTGCATCGCATTGCATTTGTGTTGTCGGTTGCATCCGGTTCCACGTGTTTCTTCCCGTTGTCCGTTTCGCGTTCCGGAGCTCCCTCATGTGTTCGTGACGTCCCGTAGGCCTACTTTGTTGTTCGGGCGTGTAACGTTACCGGTGTGCCGCGAGGTTGTTGTGTGTGTTGTTGTTTTGTTGTGTGCAACCCGCCTCTCAAATCTCGTCGCGTTTGGACTCCATTGGCTATCCCATCCGTTGTTCGTGTGGGTCCAAAGTGCCTTCATTTTGTGCCCCAGAAACACCCCTACTGCAGTCTTTTATCTTCTCCTAGGCCCTTTTTAAACTACCCCCACGATCGGATCCGTCGGATCGCGATCGGAGGGTTCCTAACACCCCCAAATCCCCTAACCCTAGCTACCTGCTATATATATAGACCCTAGTCTATTTTTTGGGCATCTAGCTTCTTCTCCACCCTCTCCCCCTCCATTTTCGGATCTGGCCAGCCCCTCTCTGCCACTTGGCCAGATCCACGAAGGAAAGCCGCCGCCAGCCGCAGCTTGTAGCATCGAACCACCGGATCCCCTCGAATCCCTCGAGGTCAACGCCGCATCGGTCCTCCAGCACCTCGAGCCTGCGCGGCCCTGGATCGATCGGGTGGTGAGGCCCCGATCGGATCCCGCAGCTTCCTCCGGCCCGTACGCCGCAGCGTGGACCACTTCCCCGGCCCGACCGCGCTGCCACCTCGCTCCCGCCCCGCGGGCCACAGCGCATCGCGCCCCCCAGCGACCAGGGCCCCCACTCCGTCGCGCCGATCGATCGCCCCCGCAGGCCGGTCCCCACTTCATCGAGTCGATCCGAGCGGGCCGTCCGCCTCCCTCCGGGCCTCCCCTTCGCCCCGCCGGGCCAACCGCCTCACCAGGCCCGCACCGCCTCCCTCCGCGAGCCAGCATCCGCCCCTGCTGGGCCTCGCCCCAGTGGCCCGCCGCGCCGCCGCCTCCTTCCGGGCCGCCGCACCGCGCGCTGCCGCGGGCCCAGTCCGCCGCCAGCCAGCCGCGGGCCGAAGCACCTCCTCCGCGGGCCGGTTCCCTCCAGATCTGGCCCAAACTCCTTTGTTTTGCTGATCTGAGGTTATTTCTTTTACCCTAGTCCCAGATCTATTATTCTGTGATGCTATATTCAAACATGCATATCTTTTTGTGTGTTGCTCCGATTCGCGCATATAGCATGTCCAGACGTTCGTGGTGAATAGCACTACGTTTTATCTGATGTTGTCATGCATGTTCGAGATCATCTAGGTGCTTGTTTTGCTGTTGCAAGAGTGCATCATGATATAAACTGCTGCTATGTGATGTTTTTATGCCATCTTTGCCATGTGATATATTTTAGCTCGTTTGTCCGAATGATGCAAATGACATGTCCACGTGTTCGTCTTGCCATGCTCTACATGTTGTATGTGCTAGGTAGCATGTTAGATTTATTCTTGCCATGTTTATCATCGTTGCAAAGTGCCATGTGGCTTTGATGTTGTTTCACTTGTTATGAAATGCCATCTTGGTGAGCTCGTTGCTATCGTTGTGTTTATCTCCATGAAGCATGCTTGTGTGTTTCGGAATCACCTTCATGTGTACTTTGATGAGGTGCTTAACACTTGCCATGTTTAGTTTCGAGGTGACTTAAACATGCTCTTTTAGATGCCATGATGATATTGTTGTTTTAGGACTTAGTGGTTTTTCACTAAGTCTGAAATCTGTAACGTTCCGATGCCATGTTCGTGTGATGTTCTAGGACAAACCATGTTAGTTTTGGAGTGGATCTTGATTGTTCCTTGTAGTATATATTGTTGTCTTTCCATTCATGTCCTCACATGTCTATTTAAGTGGCTGTAGCATGTTTATCTTTTGCTCCAAAGTTTCAATAAAATTCTGTTGCCAGAATTTTATTGTCAAGTTCAATATGTCCAAGATCATTGCTATTGATCCGTGGCTCCGTTGGGGGTGCACCTTTGGACTTAGTTGCTGTAGTGTATGTCTAGTTTGTGTTCATGTCTTTCTCCATGATATTTGAGTGCTGTAGCTTAATTATTTTGAGCTCCGAAGATGCTATGTTGCTGTAATTTTCAGCTTTCGCTCTTTTCTTGTTTCGGGCATAACTTTTAGCCCGTAACTCCGATTTCAGTGAATCTTACATGAAACTTGATTGATTTTCTGTGTAGATTAATAATATCAGATTGTTATCATGTTTTGAGGTGTTTTTCTTGAGTGATATTTTACGTGCTCCGTGTGCATCCTTAGTGCATCCATCATGCATCCATCATTTTCGAGTGCGCATTGCATCTTGTTGATTTGTGCGTGGTGTGATTGTTTTGTTTAGAGCCGGAAGCAGAGTCTGAGTTCGAGTACGAGCACGAGGTTTCCAACGAGGTTGAGCACGAGGACCCTTCTTACGATCCGAACGACTTCTCTTCAGGCAAGATGACCGAACCCCGATAACATTACTATCTTTGCCTATTGCTAGTAGTTCCGCTCTATAGTTTTGCCTCGATGCCCATGGTCTTCTTGTCAGCCTCCTACTTGTAACCAATTGCCATGTTTAACCAACCTACCTACGCAAACCGTTGCTTGGCTAAGTACGCTTCGCTCAGCCCTTCTTATAGCATTGCTAGTTGCAGGTGAAGATCGAAGATGCTTGCTTCATGTTGAAGTTTGGTTGGGTTTTATCACACTATATAAATTCTTAAAAATGAAATCATCTATATATTGGCAAGGGTGGAAGGCTAAGCCTTTTGCTTGGTGATTTGTTCCACTCATGCCGTTAGGATCCGTATAAGCCGGTGTTATGTTCCTTGATTATGCGTTCCTAACACGGTTGGGGTGTATGGGACCCCCTCGATAAACCGCTAAGTGCTAAGTCTTTTCCAGCAAGTCCCAACATTGGTACTATTTGCCTAATAACAAACTAAACTTGCATGGGGAGTTATAAACCCTTTTTCTTATCAACAACCCCGGGCCAGTGCTCCAAATGAGTGTTGGTCCGGAACGGGGAGTCTGCGGGGCCACCTCAAGGAAACTCGAGGTTTGGTAAAAACCTGTAGAATTGCCCATCCGGTCGTGTCCTGAGACTTAGATACGCGCGGCTACTATCAGGGTGTCGACACGCCGGGAGGATTTGCTGGATTAGCCTTACCTTAGTTCAGTATATCTTGAGCACGGGATTCCGAGGATACTCGGGTCTTCCCACTTTGGAGTTGCGACTCCGCGGATCGTGGGCTTGTAATGGGTCAAGGTGGAACACCCCTGCAGGGTTTGAACTTTCGAAAGCCGTGGCCGCGGTTATGTGGCAGATGGGAGCTTGTTAATATTCGGTTGTAGATAACTTGACACAATGTTTCTAATACACTACCAGCGTGTGTTCCGTGACTGTCAATTTCCGAATAGGGATTCGGGAGTTGAACACGGAGGGGTTATGATTGTGGAGCTTGTAGCTAGGATCACTTCGTGATCACTTCTCGTCCGAGGCTTTCTCTTCTCGCTCTCACTCATGTAAGCTAGTTGCTAGTTGCTGCTGCAGACACTTATTCTTTTCTTCAGCCTTTCCTCTCCCAAAGGCTTAAATAGTCTTGTTACTCGGGAACGGGATTGCTAAGTCCTCTGTGGCTCACAGTTACTTCACCACACCAGATGCAGGTCCAGCGGTGAGCTATCCAGGTGATGGCACCGAGCTGGATTGGGAGTTCGACGAGGAGCGTAGTCGATACTATGTGCGATATCCGGATGATCAGTAGTGGAGACTCCTACTAGGATTCGATCCGCCTGTGGATGTTATTTAAGTTCGGTATCTTGCATTTGGATTTTGCCCTTAGAGGGTTGCGATGTTCTTAATGAATGTTGATTGAGACTTGTTATGTAATTGTGTGACGTGGCGATTGTAAGCCAACTATTTATGTTTACAATCCCCTCTTTTACATGAGTTGTGCAAAGATTACCAAACTTGAGATCATTCTAGGATGGATTTATGGCTTTAAGTCGTGCCTCGACACGTAGGAGGTATAACTCCATCCTGGGCATTACAAGTTGGTATTCAGAGCCTTCTCCGACCTAGGAGCCCCCACTGTTTGATCGAATCGTTGACGGTCGAGTCTAGGCACACACTGAAAACTTTTTGAGTCCTATATTATATCGGAGAGTAGGATTTCTTTGCTTCTCATCCCCTTTCTCTCTGGTGAGGACTCCTGACGACTACTCTTGTCTCTCCTACTTTCAAAAAATTGCACCAAATTTTTTTTGAGGAATCCCGCGAGTATTCTGGGATTGTTTCGATGTTCTTGTGACAAGGATATTGTTCTCGATGCCTCCTGTTCCCGGGGAGTTGAGCTTCGGGGTATTGTTGTCACAAGAATATCGCGGCAGTACTAAATACTTAAGACGGCCGACATAGAAAATCTCTCCTATACGGCCAGTGGCAAGATAACCCCGACATCACCCAGTACTGGGGAGGTAGTTCAGGAGTATTGCCATAGCTTGTTATAGTGGATGCTTTTCGAAGGTCCGAGGTACACAGTTTCCGAGAAAGACTGGTTATGTGTTGAAGGATGGATACACCTGGATGTAGGTTTAGAGTTGATTGCGCGGTGCTTCCCGTGTATCCCCAACACCTGATTGCATAACTGGAATCTTTCGGAAATCTATAGGTGGGTTTATCCAGTAGATCGTAGGCATTCTTCCAACGGATGCAGGTTAGTGAGTTCGGGGTTCTACATTGAGTGAAGGGGTTATATGACCGATGTTACTATCAGGATTTGCATCTTAAAGGGTCCTTGGCTATGCTGATCCGGGGATTGCAAAACCTTTTCGTAACGCGTTCATATGCTTTCAGCACAAAGATGTTAGAACGAAACTCCTCTCTTGTGTTTGTTCCCGTCTGTACCTTGTTGTTTTCTTATTTTATCCTTTTGTCCCCTATGTGGCTTCTCGTGAAGATTGATGATATCATTTAACTGATAATTTCATTCGTTCCTCTTGTTCGAATGATTTCATTCGTTCTTATTTTTCGAATGATTATTGTGAAGACTTGATGCAATTCATTCCATTGATTCCGCTTATACCTTTTGTCAATCAATTGCTGATTCGTGGTCATCTCTTACAGGATGGCTCCGAAAAAGGTTCCCAACGCTAACCCAGAGGTGGAAGAGGTCCCAGAACGTCCTCCTTCCCCTCCTCCTCCGCCTGAGGCTTGGAGAGCAATTATGCAGACTACAGCTCAGAACACCCAGTTGATGATGCAGATGATGCAGCAGATGCAAGCTAATCAAGCTAATCAGGGTATTCCAGGGAACCAAGGCAACTTCTTCAACCAGCAGCACCATGCTACCCTCAACCAGTTCTTGGCCAACAATCCTAAAGCTTTCAGTTACTGTGTCGACCCTCTTGATGCTGAAGATTGGTTAACCGACATAAAGAAGCATTTTGAGTGCAATAACGTGAAGGAAGATGATTATGTGAAGTTTGCAGCCTTCCAACTGAAAGATCAAGCAGCTGACTAGTGGCAGCAGTACAAAGACTCCAGGCTGGGTCAAGTGATCTCTTGGGAGAATTTCTACAAGGACTTTCGCTCTCACCACATTCCTACAAGTGTCATCGAGGGTATGCGTGAGTAATTCCGCAACCTGAAGCAGGGCTCCATGACAGTCTATCAGTATAATGTCAAGTTCCAAAACCTCGCTCGCTATGCTAAGCAAGACATTCCTGATGCCAAGAGTAAAATCTACCAGTTCCGTGGAGGTCTCAAAGATGAACTTCAGCTTGCTCTCACCTTGTTCGAGCCCGATGAATTCGACAAGTTCTATAACATGGCTTTGAAACAAGAAGCAGCTCAGCTTAAGATGGAGGCTTCTAAGAAGAGAATTCGAGATGCCGTTCAGTCTTCCTCATCGTCTCAGTTGGCTGCGAAACAACAGAAATTCTGGCTTCCTCCTCCTCCAGTGATTCGAGCTCCATACAACAACTCCAACAACTCCAACTACAAGAACTCTAGTGGTCGTGGTTTCTCCCACACACCCAACCCGAGCAACCAGTCGAAGAAGCAGTTTCAGTCTCAAGGCTCCAAGTCAAGTGGTTCTCATTTCCGTCCTCTCTCAGAGGTGACTTGCAACAAATGCACTCAGAAAGGTCACTATGCCAATAGATGTCCGAATCCGAAGCGTCTTCCACCTCCTCCACCTGTGAGTTCAGCTATTGTCAGGCATGATCCAAAGTCTGCAAGGGTCAATCTGATGAATGCAGCACAAGCGGAGAATTCTTCTGATGTCATTTTGGGTAACCTTCCAGTGAACTCTTTTCCTGCTAAAGTGTTATTTGATTTGGGTGCTACATGCTCTTTCATGTCATATCCATTTGCATCCAAGCACAACATTGTCACCAGAAGTTTGCCAAGGGAATTGTCAGTTGTTTCTCTAGGCAAACTATTGCATTCAAAGATATTTGCTCCGGATGTTTCTATTCGCATGGGAGATTATCGTTTTATGGCTAAATCGGTGGTTCTTGGTAATTCTGACATCGACCTCATCCTCGGAATGGATTGGCTTTCTCAGCACGATGCTCATATTGATTGTGCACAAAAGGAAGTCAAGTTGACTCATTCTGATGAAGATGTGATTATCTTCGCCTCCAGGGATAACACTATGAGACTTTTCTCTCTCAATGATAAGGGCGAAATTAATGCCATATCTCAAATTCCGGTGGTGAACGAATATCAAGACGTCTTTCCTGAAGAACTTCCAGGCATGCCTCCACACCGTCAGGTGGAATTCGTAATCGAACTCGAGCCGGGTACTGAGCCAGCATGCCGGCGTCCGTACAAGCTCTCTCCGGATGAATTGAAGGAATTGAAGAAGCAGCTTGATAAGCAGGAGAGTATGGGTCTCATCAGGCCTAGTACGTCTCCGTGGGGCTGTGGTGTCTTATTTGTCAAGAAGAAAGATGGCAAGGAGCGTCTCTGTGTTGATTACCGGCCATTGAACAAGAAGACGATTAAGAACAAATATCCGCTCCCCAACATCAACGAACTCTTTGAGCAGCTCAAAGGAGCTAAAGTGTTCTCTAAGCTTGACCTCCGAATGGGCTATCATCAAATTCGCATTCGCGAGGAAGACATTCCCAAGACGGCCTTCAGAACGAGCTACGGTTCATACGAGTATACCGTCATGTCCTTCGGTCTCGCCAATGCTCCTCCTACCTTTTCGAGAATGATGCATTACATCTTCAACCCCTATACTAGCGAGTTTGTGCTTGTGTATCTGGATGATATTCTGGTGTTTTCCAAGAATGAAGAAGATCACGAAAAGCACTTACGTCTGGTTCTTGATCGACTCCGAGAGCATAAATTCTATGCCAAGTTCTCCAAGTACGAGTTTTGGCTCGATAAGGTTTTGTACCTGGGCCACAGCATCTCAGCTGACGGTATTGCGGTTAATCCCGAGAAAGTTGAAGCAATTGTCAACTGGGAAGCTCCTCAGAACGTCAAGCAGCTCCGCAGTTTTCTGGGTCTTGCCAGCTATTGTAGAAGGTTCGTTGAGAACTTCTCCAAGATTGCCAAGCCTCTTTCCAACTTGCTTCAGAAGAATGTCAAATACTTTTGGTCTCCAGAGTGTGAAGTGGCATTCAAAACTCTCAAAGAGAAGCTTGTCTCTGCTCCAGTTCTGACTCCTCCAGATGAATCCAAGCCCTATGAAGTATTCTGTGATGCTTCTCTTCAAGGTATTGGTGGTGTGCTTATGCAAGATAAGAGAATTGTGGCATACACTTCTCGTCAGCTAAAGCCAAGTGAGAAGAACTATCCCACACATGATCTCGAGCTAGCAGCTGTGGTACATGCTCTGATTACGTGGAGACATCTGTTGTTGGGCAGAAAGGTCGACATCTTCACTGATCACAAGAGCTTGAAGTACATCTTCACACAGCCGCATCTGAACCTCCGCCAGACTCGTTGGCTCGAAATGATCCAAGAGTATAATCCCAGCATCAAATACACTCCTGGCAAGGCGAATGTGATTGCAGATGCTTTGAGCAGAAAGGCATATTGCAACAGCCTTCTTATCAAGCCGTACCAGCCTGAGCTTTGTGAAGCTTTCAGGAAACTCAACCTCCAAGTTGTTCCGCAGGGTTTTCTTGCAAATCTTCAAATTGCTCCTACCTTGGAAGATCAAGTCCGTGAGGCCCAACTCAGTGATACCATGGTGAAGAAGGTGAAACATGGGATTGCAAAGGGCACTCCAAAATATAAGTGCTTCCGTGTTGATGAGAGAGATACCTTGTTCTTCGAGGACAGACTCGTTGTTCCAAAAGGTGATCTCAGGAAGCTCATAATGGAAGAAGCTCATGATTCTCTCCTTTCCATTCATCCTGGCAGTTCCAAGATGTATCAAGACCTCAAGCAGTCTTACTGGTGGACACGCATGAAAAGGGAGATTGCCCAATTCGTGAATGAATGTGATGTATGCAGAAGAGTAAAAGCAGAACATCAACGTCCAGCTGGTCTTCTCCAACCTCTTCCTATTCCCGAGTGGAAGTTCGACCACATTGGAATGGACTTCGTCACTCGCTTTCCTAAATCCAAGCGAGGAAATGATGCTATCTTTGTGGTGATTGACAAGCTTACCAAAGTCGCTCACTTTCTTCCAGTCAAAGAATCAATCAATGCCGCTCAATTGGCAAAGTTGTACACTTCCAGAATTGTGTCCCTACATGGCATTCCTCAAGTTATATCCTCAGACCGTGGAAGCTTGTTCACATCAAGGTTCTGGGACTCCTTTCAGTCCGCCATGGGCACTAAGATCGGGTTCAGCACTGCTTTTCACCCTCAGACTAGTGGTCAAGTCGAGCGCGTGAATCAGATTCTAGAAGACATGCTCAGAGCCTGTGTCATCTCCTTTGGCATGAAATGGGAAGACTGCCTTCCATTTGCCGAGTTCTCTTACAACAACAGCTTTCAAGCAAGTGCAGGCAAAGCACCATTTGAAATTCTCTATGGCAGAAAGTGCCGTACCCCTCTCAACTGGTCTGAAACAGGCGAACGTCAACTTCTTGGCGTCCATCAAATTTCTGAAAGTCAAGTGGTCACATCACACCGACCGAGAAGCTACCTAGGAACGAGAAGATCATCTTTGTTCCGAGTACCCTTCCTTTTTCCAGTCCTAGATCTCGGGACGAGATCTTTTTGTAGTAGAGGAGAGTTTGTAATGCCCCGGATGTAATACTTTCCCTTTTGGGTATATAATATATCTCCGGCTTCATCTATTTCCATTCCGGGTTCTTTGTCTTTCGGGTTTTCGTCGTTTTGTTGTGTGAGTGTGTGGCATTCATTCATATCATGTAGACATGTGCATCGCATTGCATTTGTGTTGTCGGTTGCATCCGGTTCCACGTGTTTCTTCCCGTTGTCCGTTTCGCGTTCCAGAGCTCCCTCACGTGTCTGTGACGTCCCGTAGGCCTACTTTGTTGTTCGGGCGTGTAACGTTACCGGTGTGCCGCGAGGTTGTTGTGTGTGTTGTTGTTTTGTTGTGTGCAACCCGCCTCTCAAATCTCGTCGCGTTTGGACTCCATTGGCTATCCCATCCGTTGTTCGTGTGGGTCCAAAGTGCCTTCATTTTGTGCCCCAGAAACACCCCTACTACAGTCTTTTATCTTCTCCTAGGCCGTTTTTAAACTACCCCCGCGATCGGATCCGTCGGATCGCGATCGGAGGGTTCCTAACACCCCCAAATCCCCTAACCCTAGCTACCTGCTATATATATAGACCCTAGTCTATTTTTTTGGGCATCTAGCTTCTTCTCCACCCTCTCCCCCTCCATTTTCGGATCTGGCCAGCCCCTCTCTGCCACTTGGCCAGATCCACGAAGGAAAGCCGCCGCCAGCCGCAGCTTGTAGCATCGAACCACCGGATCCCCTCGAATCCCTCGAGGTCAACGCCGCATCGGTCCTCTAGCGCCTCGAGCCTGCACGGCCCTGGATCGATCGGGTGGTGAGGCCCCGATCGGATCCAGCAGCTTCCTCCGGCCCGTACGCCGCAGCGTGGACCACTTCCTCGGCCCGACCGCGCTACCACCTCGCTCCCGCCCCGCGGGCCACCGCGCATCGCGCCCCCTAGCGACCAGGGCCCCCACTCCGTCGCGCCGATCAATCGCCCCCGCAGGCCGGTCCCCACTTCACCGAGTCCATCCGAGCGGGCCATCCGCCTCCCTCCGGGCCTCCCCTTCGCCCCGCCGGGCCAACCGCCTCACCAGGCCCGCACCGCCTCCCTCCGCGAGCCAGCATCCGCCCCGGCTGGGCCTCGCCCTAGTGGCCCGCCGCGCCGCCGCCTCCTTCCGGGCCGCCGCACCGCGCGCTGCCGCGGGCCCAGTCCGCCGCCAGCCAGCCGCGGGCCGAAGCACCTCCTCTCCGCGGGCCGGTTCCCTCCAGATCTGGCCTAAACTCCTTTGTTTTGCTGATCTGAGGTTATTTCTTTTACCCTAGTCCCAGATCTATTATTCTGTGATGCTATATTCAAACATGCATATCTTTTTGTGTGTTGCTCCGATTCGCGCATATAGCATGTCCAGACGTTCGTGGTGAATAGCACTACATTTTATCTGTTGTTGTCATGCATGTTCGAGATCATCTAGGTGCTTGTTTTGCTGTTGCAAGAGTGCATCATGATATAAACTGCTGCCATGTGATGTTTTTATGCCATCTTTGCCATGTGATATCTTTTAGCTCGTTTGTACGAATGATGCAAATGACATGTCCACGTGTTCGTCTTGCCATGCTCTACATGTTGTATGTGCTAGGTAGCATGTTAGATTTATTCTTGCCATGTTTATCATCGTTGCAAAGTGCCATGTGGTTGTGATGTTGTTTCACTTGTTATGAAATGCCATCTTGGTGAGCTCGTTGCTATCGTTGTGTTTATCTCCATGAAGCATGCTTGTGTGTTTCGGAATCACCTTCATGTGTACTTTGATGAGGTGCTTACCACTTGCCATGTTTAGTTTCGAGGTGACTTAAACATGCTCTTTTAGATGCCATGATGATATTGCTGTTTTAGGACTTAGTGGTTTTTCACTAAGTCTGAAATCTGTAACGTTCTGATGCCATGTTCGTGTGATGTTCTAGGACAAACCATGTTAGTATTGGAGTGGATCTTGATTGTTCCTTGTAGTATATATTGTTGTCTTTCCATTCATGTCCTCACATGTCTATTTAAGTGGCTGTAGCATGTTTATCTTTTGCTCCAAAGTTTCAATAAAATTCTGCTGCCAGAATTTTATTGTCAAGTTCAATATGTCCAAGATCATTGCTATTCATCCGTGGCTCCGTTGGGGGTGCACCTTTGGACTTAGTTGCTGTAGTATATGTCTAGTTTGTGTTCATGTCTTTTTCCATGATATTTGAGTGTTTTAGCTTAATTATTTTGAGCTCCGAAGATGCTATGTTGCTGTAATTTTCAGCTTTCGCTCTTTTCTTGTTTCGGGCATAACTTTTAGCCCGTAACTCCGATTTCAGCGAATCTTACATGAAACTTGAGTGATTTTCTGTGTAGATTAATAATATCAGATTGTTATCATGTTTTGAGGTGTTTTGCTTGAGTGATATTTTACGTGCTCCGTGTGCATCCTTAGTGCATCCATCATTTTCGAGTGCGCATTGCATCTTGTTGATTTGTGCGTGGTGTGATTGTTTTGTTTAGAGCCGGAAGCAGAGTCTGAGTTCGAGTACGAGCACGAGGTTTCCAACGAGGTTGAGCACGAGGACCCTTCTTACGATCCGAACGACTTCTCTTCAGGCAAGATGACCGAACCCCGATAACATTACTATCTTTGCCTATTGCTAGTAGTTCCGCTCTATAGTTTTGCCTCGATGCCCATGGTCTTCTTGTCAGCCTCCTACTTGTAACCAATTGCCATGTTTAACCAACCTACCTACGCAAACCGTTGCTTGGCTAAGTACGCTTCGCTCAGCCCTTCTTATAGCATTGCTAGTTGCAGGTGAAGATCGAAGATGCTTGCTTCATGTTGAAGTTTGGTTGGGTTTTATCACACTATATAAATGCTTAAAAATGAAATCATCTATATATTGGCAAGGGTGGAAGGCTAAGCCTTTTGCTTGGTGATTTGTTCCACTCATGCCGTTAGGATCCGTATAAGCCGGTGTTATGTTCCTTGATTATGCGTTCCTAACACGGTTGGGGTGTATGGGACCCCCTCGATAAACCGCTAAGTGCTAAGTCTTTTCCAGCAAGTCCCAACATTGGTACTATTTGCCTAATAACAAACTAAACTTGCATAGGGAGTTATAAACCCTTTTTCTTAATCAACAACCCCGGGCCAGTGCTCCACATGAGTGTTGGTCCGAAACGGGGAGTCTGCGGGGCCACCTCAAGGAAACTCGAGGTTTGGTAAAAACCTGTAGAATCGCCCATCCGGTCGTGTCCTGAGACTTAGATACGCGCGGCTACTATCAGGGTGTCGACACGCCGGGAGGATTTGCTGGATTAGCCTTACCTTAGTTCGATATATCTTGAGCACGGGATTCCGAGGATACTCGGGTCTTCCCACTTTGGAGTTGCGACTCCGCGGATTGTGGGCTTGTAATTGGTCAAGTTGGAACACCCCTGCAGGGTTTGAACTTTTGAAAGCCGTGCCCGCGGTTATGTGGCAGATGGGAGCTTGTTAATATCCGGTTGTAGATAACTTGACACAATGTTTCTAATACACTACCAGCGTGTGTTCCGTGACAGTCAATTTCCGAATAGGGATTCGGGAGTTGAACACGGAGGGGTTATGATTGTGGAGCTTGTAGCTAGGATCACTTCGTGATCACTTCTCGTCCGAGGCTTTCTCTTCTCGCTCTCACTCACGTAAGCTAGTTGCTAGTTGCTGCTGCAGACACTTGTTCTTTTCTTCAGCCTTTCCTCTCCCAAAGGCTTAAATAGTCTTGTTACCCGGGAACGGGATTGCTGAGTCCTCTGTGGCTCACAGTTACTTCACCACACCAGATGCAGGTCCAGCGGTGAGCTATCTAGGTGATGGCACCGAGATGGATTGGGAGTTCGACGTGGAGCGTAGTCGATACTATGTGCGATATCCGGATGATCAGTAGTGGAGACTCCTACTAGGATTCGATCCGCCTGTGGATGTTATGTAAGTTTGGTATCTTGCATTTGGATTTTGCCCTTAGAGGGTTGCGATGTTCTTAATGAATGTTGATTGAGACTTGTTATGTAATTGTGTGACGTGGCGAGTGTAAGCCAACTATTTATGTTTACAATCCCCTCTTTTACATGAGTTGTGCAAAGATTACCAAACTTGAGATCATTCTAGGATGGATTTATGCCTTTAAGTCGTGCCTCGACACGTAGGAGGTATAACTCCATCCTGGGCATTACACATAACCCACGGGTCTTTTCCCAGGATCTTACCTGACTATTCTAATTTCCCGGAGTATTCCTATATTCTCTTAAGTATGACGTAAGTATGGATTTCATCAGTCATATGCCTTCTCCATGATCGCTTTCAATTCTTTTCATTGTTGGTTCAACCTTTTCTCTCTTTTCATACTTCCGGAGTATCTCAATAATTTTTGGTGGTATTTCTCGTCATCATTTCAAGACTGACGAAGAGTTCCTCTAAATCTTGTCCGTTCTCTTGACTGTTTGTCGTTCTAGCTTCATGCTATCCTCTAGCTTGTTCTGATTCGTGTCAAATTCTTTCTTCAACCATCCGGAGTAGTTCATGAATTCTTTTCTTTGTGTTCCTTCGAAGGCCATCATTTCAGAAGATTTCTTCGTTCTCAGTTTTCAACTTCATCCTCCAAATATTCTTCATTGATGCCTCTTTGTTCGTCTCACATTCGTTCGGTGCTTCGCTTAAGTACTCTTTAATCAGTTCATGATCCCTTTGTTCTCTTGTATCTAAGTTCCCCAAGTGCTTTATTCTTCCCGGCGATTCATTCTTTTGTATTCACTCAATTTCAATTCCTTACGGTGGTCGTTCTCTTTCATCACTCGATTTCAATTCTTACGATGGTTTGTTCTTTTCTTCACTCGGCTTTAATTCTTACGATGATTCGCTCAACAGTTATTTTTCGGTGTTATCATATGAATCCATTCATTTTATTCCAATCCTACCAGTGGTTCATGAAGATTTTCGCAAGTTCGCGATATATTCCTCTTTAATCATTTCAATGAGAATAAGTAGTATGTGAATCCATTGTTCATCAATTTATTTGATGGAGGAGAAGCATAACATAATTCTTATTCTTTTCCATCAAGTTGATTTATTCCTTCCTTCGGAGTTTATTCTTGATGAATAAATTCTAGTTCCACGTGTTTTTTATTCTTTTTTTCGAAGTTCAATTTTTCCTCGACTATCTCGTCGGAACCCCCGTCTAAATCATCGCAAGGCTTTAATCTTATTCTTTCACCCGTCATTTCTATATCATCATCCTTTTGTTATTGGAGTTCTTCACAGGGGGTCTTCCTGATTTAATTCATTCGTCAAGTGTTCTTCAAATTTTTCTGGAGCAGGTTAAGCATTATTCTTCTTGCACCTCGAAGTGCAAATAATTCTCCCTATTCTTTTCAAGTGGAATCTTGCATTCCTTCGTTCTTCTTGTCTATTCAATATTTGGTTGTGGCATAATTCACCTCAAATTTTGAGATGTTTTCATAAGTCCACAACAAGTTAATTCTTTTGTTGTTGATTTTTTCTCAACAACTTCGTTCAAACCTTTATCCTAAGGAGGCTCTTTCAAATTCATTCGCGCTCGAAGTTGTTCTTCTCTTATCCGTTCTTTTCATGTCACTCTTGAAATTCTTCCAGAGGTGTTGTCTTGTTCATCTCGTCAACTATTATTACATTTTCTCAAGTTCATGTTATATTCATTCCATTACAGCCGGAGTGCTACCCGAATTCTTTTGTTCGAATTCCTTTTCTATCTCTTTTAGCCAGAGTGGTTTAATTTCTCTCTTGTCACTTAACCTCCTTGATTCTCGTTGTATTCCTTGTTCCTATTGTTTAACGAAGTCTTTGCAACTTCGTTCATTCTCCGTTGTATCTTTTCTTTTAGTTGTTCAACCTCTCAAGGTTCTTTGGCTTCACTCTTTTGTCCTCGAAGAACTTTGTTCTTCCTTTTCCTCTTCCATCTCATTCCTAAGATCTCGGGACGAGATCTCTTGTTAGTAGGGGAGTGTTGTGACACCACCAGACCGGTGCGCCAGGTGTCAGCCAGTTATTCATCGCCGTTGCCATGTCATCTGCTTACGTGTTGCATCTTTGCCATGTCATCATGTGCATTGCATCATCATGTTTTCAAAACTTAAATCCGTCCGAGCCCCCTCGTCCTTTCCGTTGTCCGTTCTGAGCCCAAACACACTTGCACGTGCCCGCGGCACCTCCGGATATTTATTTTATGAGTGGCCAGAAAATGTTCTCGGAATGGGATGAAACTAGGCGTGTGGTCTTATTATAGTGTAGACAGGCTGCCTGCCAAGTTTTGTCGCGTTCGGAGTTCGTTTGATAGCCCAACGGTTAACCGCATTAACCACCCTCTTTCTCTTTTGGCCCAGCACCCCTCCACAACAGCCCACTAGCCCATCCTAACCCCCTCCATGCTCTCGGTCATCGGATCGTGATCGCGTGGCCGAAAACCGCTCCTCATTTGGACACTCCTAGCTCCCTCTACCTATATATTTGTCTCCCCCTCCTCAATTCACGGGCGAAACCCAAGTTTTCTTCCTCCCTCCGCGCCGCCGGACACGTCCGCCGAGGGCCGGACATGTCCACCATAGCCAGCCACCTCCCCTTACCAATCAAAGTGTGCCACGTCACCCAGCCGCAGCTCTCCTCCAACCCCGCGCCGACACCTGTCCTCCCGGCCTCCTCCCACCATCGCGGCCCGTGGAGCCCATCCGGGGCACGCGCGGGCCCGAACGCCGCCGCCGCTCGCCGCGAGGCCCGCAGCCGCCGCGCGCCCCGCGCATCTGCCGTTTATCGCGCCTCCTCCGTGCTCCGGCACCGCCCCGCCACCCTAGCTCCACCGGCCGGCGAGCCACCGCCCGCCGAAGCTGCACCGCCGCTCCCACAGCTCCTCGCCACCCCGCCTCCTGAAGACCGCCGGCCTCCGCCGTGTGCCAGATCAGGTCGCCGGCCGCCCAGATCCGGCGCCTCCCCGCGTCCAGGCCACGCCGTACCCTCCTCGCCGCTCGCCGGCGCAGTTGACCACCAGCGCCGCCGGTGCCTCGTCCCATTCGAGATCGAGGACACGACGAGCGCCGCCGCTCGCGTTGACCTCATGGGCCGGCCCTGCCTCGCCTCCAACCGGCCCAGTCCAGCCGTAGCCGGCCCGATCCATCTCTCCTCCCTCAGGCCCAGCTGGCTCCTCCTCCTTCGCTACTGGGCCAGGCCCGCAGTTGTGAGCCCACTATACCCCGCCCCAGTCACATTTTAGTTATTTTGCGCCGTTGTGTTTTTTTCCCTAAGTCAAAACTGTTAAGTCCCTAGATTTTGTAAATATATGTGCATGTTTGACTGCTTGTAACTTTTTGTGTTCTTATCCAAATGATGCAAATAATATGTCAAAATGATCGTGGTGATATGCTCTTCATTTGGTCCCATTGTGGCATGCTTGTTTGAGTTCATCTTGATGCCCTAATCATCGTTGCAAGAGTGCTATAAGTTTAAAACTGATGTTATCTGTAATTTTGTTGCATGCTTGTGATGTTGATAACTTTGTGCATGTTTATCCAAATGGAGCATATGATATGTCAAAATGTTCATTGTGAAGTGCTCTACATGTTGGTTGTTGTAGCATTCATGTTAGGTGCCATCTTGCCATGTAAATCTCTGTTGCAAAAGTGCTTGTGGCTATTAAGTGTTGAAACTTGTTATGAGATGCTGATTTGTCTTGCTCCTAGCTATTGATATGTTTGTCTTCATGCCTCATGTCAATATGTTTTAGAAGCACAATCATATGTACTTTGTTGTTGTGCAATCCACTTTCATGATATGCCTTGAGGTGTTTACAACAAGATTGCAAAGTAGCCTACTCGCTGATGTTGTTTTCTGAGACTTGTTAAAAACTGCTAAGTCTGAAATCTGTTAAACCTAATGCCATGTTTGCTTGATGCCTCACTCAAATCCATGCTTGTTTTGGGTTGGCTAATGATCATGTCTTGTTTTCCATGTTATGATCTATCAATCCATGCCCTTGTTTGCATATATGGCCTGTTGTAGCTTATTTATATCTTGCTCCCAAGTTGCTATAAATTTACCTGTCAGACTTTTATCAGAATGATCAATTTGGTGAAGCTTGTTGTTATTGATCCATGCCTCCTATGGAGTTGCTCCAATGGAGTTTTGATGTATGCTATGTCTATTACATGTCCATGATCTTTATATGCTTAGTAGAGTTGATATGCTTGTTTCTTTGTGCCTCCAAAGGCAGCATCGTGATGATGTTTTTGCCTTCCCAGATTTTGACTAAGTCTGGATAAATTTATTGCAACTTGCCATGCTTGTTTAATTATGTCCCAGCAAGCTTTCGGGTGTGTTCTAAGTTCATGCTTTTTAAGTATCCTGTCTACTTCACATCCATGCCTCTTGTTATCATGTTTGGGTGCTGTAGCATATATGTACCTTGCTCCAAAGTTGCTATGTTGCTGAATTTGGACACCTTGTTGTTATATCTTGTTTCATGTGTATGTTTTGAACTGTTGCTCCGTTTTGAGCGTGTCCTATATGAAACTTGTGTGTTTTTGCATGTAGAAGCATAATATCATGTTTTATACATGTTTTGAGTGTGTTTGCTTGTTGTTTGGATGCATCTTGCATATTTGTCATGCTTGTCTTGTTTTGCTCATATCTTCTAGGCCGTAGCTCCGAATTAAATAAACTTTATATGAAACTTGACTACATTTTCGAGTATATCATCATGGTGCATGTTAACTTGCTGTTTAACAACTTTAACTTAAGGTTTGTTCAGATCTGGACCCATTTCCAATTATGCATATGACAACTTACCGGAATAGTTATATGTTGATTCCGGCCTCATTTAAACTTGTTGGTTTGTGATGTTCTTGGGTGCTTCATCCCTTGCCATGAATTGCATCATATAGAAATGTCTTGCATCATACTTGGTTCAGCATCTTGTCTTGTTCTTCAGTGGTGTGTTTACCATGTTGTGTGCTTCTTCTCGATGTTGCTTGTTTCGTTGCGATCGTGAGGATTCGTTCGACTACACGTGGTTTGTCTTCGTGGATTCTTCTTCGTCTACTTCACGGATACGTTCTTCTTCCTTGCGGGATCTCTGGCAAGATGACCATCACCTTGGATACCTTTACTATCATTGCCTTGCTAGTTGTCTCGATGCTATCGTTATATATCATGCTACCCATCATTCTGTCAGCCTCTCCTTGTTGCCATGAAACCTCTATCCTTTGACACCTTCCCAGCAAAACTGTTGTTTGGCTATGCTATCCGCTTGCTCAGCCCCTCTTATAGGGTTGTTAGTTGAAGGTGGAGATGAAGATTGACCCAGGTCGGATCTTGTTGTTGGAATATCACAATATCTATTATTATATTAACACACCTATATACTTGGCAATGGGTGGAAGGCTTGGCCTTTTGCTCGATGTTTTGTTCCACTCATGCCACCTTAGGAGCCGATAAACCGGTGTTAAGTTCCTTGATTTTGCGTTCCTTACACGGTTGGGTATATGGGGACCCCTTGACAGTTCGTCTTTGAATAAAACTCCTCCAGCAAGGCCCAACATTGGTTTTAATTTGCAACATAATAAAAACTTAATTAATTAATTAAATTGCATAGGGGGTCGCGTCCCGAGGATTCTTTCTACATACAGGGAGGGGCTAGTGCCGATGGTGTTGGTCCCAAATAGAGCAGCTTGCGGCGCCGCCCCTTGTCAACTTGGGGTATCTGGTCGCTATAACCATAGCTCATCCGGTCGTGGCCTGAGACGAGATACTATCGGCTACTATCAGGGTGTCGGCACGCCGGGAGGTCTTGCTGGAATTGTTTTACCATTGTGCAAATGTCTTGTGCACCGGGAATTCAGAGTCTGATCGGGCCTTCCCTAAGATAAGGGGTAATATTATTATTATCTCTACTGATCGTGAGAGCTTGTGATGGGCTAAGTTGGGACATCCCTGCAAGGTTATTGTCGGTGTACTAAAGTAGGGGTACCTTAGTATCCCGACTTGTGCACGGGCAGTGGCAGCGTCCCATGGTCGGGCTCACCACGCGCCCGCCAAAGCCCACTCTGGTTCCCTTGAAGCCATTCAAGAACAAAGTATTCAAGTTAAGAAGCAAGGCCCCGGCAAGAGAAGCTCGCCGGGAAGGCCGCTCCAGGCTCAAGATTATCCCTTCAGCACAAGACCCTGGCAAGAGGAGCTTGCCAGGAAGGCCAAAGAACAGCATTCCAGAAGACATACCGCGGCGCATCGCGCGCCCCGGCAAGACCCGGAGAGCGGCAAGCTTCCGGGCCCGGCAAGGTAGCGACCGCGGCAAGGTGCTTGTCGCGGCAAGCTTTCACTGTGTGCCTGCGCTCCAGCTCACTTGGACACGCGTCGCCCTGGGGCCCTTCCTGGGGCACGTGGTGGATGGCTGTGCAGCCTGGGGTACACGGTGGCAAGCCACGATGACGAGGCCTCCGTCGTGGCGAACGGAGACGCCCGGACGGACGCTTTTTACACTGTTTGGGGCGACGGTGACGGGCATTCAATGCCCCTGTCCCCCACCGTCTGGGTTAGGTATAGACCACTGTGCGTACAATGTACATGTACTGTTACAACTACCACCAATTTTACGCTTTTACCCTCACCTACGTTGACACCTGTCAGTGACCCCTTTGAACTATAAAAGGAGGCCCATGCACAACGTAGAGGAGGTTCCGAAACTTGATCACTCCCACGCTCGGTGTAGCTAGTACTGTAGATCTTCTTGCTCCCGAGCCAAGAACTCAATACAACCAAGGCAGGAGTAGGATTTTACGCATCCGTGCGGCCCGCACCTGGGTAAACTGCTCGCCTGTGCCCCTCGATCTGCTCTTTGTGCTCCCTCCGCTCCCTTGCTGTACCGAAAAGGGGCTCCGGTCCCATAGGTGTTCGTGGGCGATCAGTTTCCCCGACATCTTTGGCGCGCCAGGTAGGGGGCGTCGAGGTTGTGCGAACCTGATCCGGCGCTCACGCGGGCGTAACCTTCTCCAACTTCGTCAGCTTCATCGACTACATCGACATGCCGCCGAAGAAGAAAGCTTCGGAGGTCGGAGGCCCGTCCGCGTCGATCCCGCCACCACCAGAACCAACGGTTGGTGCGGTAGACGCTGGCGGAAGGGTGGACGCCGGTGAGGAAACTCACGGCGCCGCCAAGTCCAAAGACAAGACGGACGACCGAGCCCATTCCAAGACTTCGGCGTCCGTGCACGCACCGCGCCCCTCTCAGGAGGTGCCGGACCAGCAGCGGCGTGGTACCCAGGGTACCATACGCTTGCTGGGACGTGGCCAAGCCGGCGGGTCGCGGGATGCTCAAGGCCAACGCGTCGGTACGAGCAAGGCGCGGTCGCCGGGGCGAGACCCTGCTCCTTCTAACGCTGTTAGAAGTCCGAGCATATCTCGCTCCTCGCACCGCTCGCCACCGCTTCCCTCCTCTCCAGCAGAAGCTCTAGCTAGGGCTCAGCTGCTCCTCGATTTCCCTCCAGCGGCTGATAAGGCCGAAGACTGGAGGGCTACAATCCAGAGCCTCATCGCCTTTGCCAACAACGACACGCCGCAGCAGCCGGCAACATCACGGTCGCGGCAAGTCAGCCAAGCGAAGGCTGATGGAGACAAGACCGCCGGGGGTGCAACTACCGTGCACTCCCCGTCGCAGAAGCAAAATTCGCCGACTCGCCGGATAAACGTCGACGACGACTCCACGGCGTCGTCGGATCCGCGAGCTCACCGCGATCAGTGCCAAGTCCTCGACGACAGGCGACAAGAGGACGCTCGAACTCGCATCGAGCGTCGAAGAGAATCACGGCGACAGTCCGACCAGCGCGCTGGGACCGCTGTCGACTTGCACGCGCCCGGTGAACCAGGCGACTTGTCGTATGCTGTAGGTTGCCCTGCGTTCACCCGAGAGCTGCGGCAAGTCCAGTGGCCCAGCATGAAGAACTTCAAGCCCGACGTACCCGAGAAGTACGACGGCAAGACCCATCCCTCGGAGTTCCTCAGCATCTACACCATTGCGGTGCAGGCTGCCGGGGGACGCGACGAGAAGATTCTAGCGAATTACTTCCCGCTCGTGCTTAAGCCAAACGTCAGATCTTGGCTTATGCACTTGCCGGAGAACTCCATCTCTTCTTGGGCAGACCTGTGCCACCAGTTTGTCGGCGCCTTCATGGGCGGCCACAAACCCCACGGCCAGGAGAGCGATCTCCACATTCTTGCCCAGAAGGAGGAAGAGTCCCTGCGAAAGTACATCCAGAGGTTCAGCCGCGTTCAGCACAACATCCCGGATGTCCACCCTGCCGCGGTTATCAGCGTGTTCCACCAGAACGTGCGTAACCGCCGGATGAGGGAGGAAATGGCGATGACCAAGATCCGGGACGTCAGCGAGCTTTGCGCTCTGGCTGACAAGTGTGCGCGCGCTGAAGAAGGGAGGAGACTCCCCGGAGAGGATACTGGAGCAGGAGGAACGGACAGCGAGGATGCCGCCCCGGCAAGGAAAAACCGGCGGCGGAACAATAATAAGAAGAAGAACAAGGAAGTACTGGTTGTGGAGAAGTCCGGCAAGGAGGCTGGCGACAAGAAAACTCAGGCTGGTGGCTCCGGCAAGGAGCCTGCCACTGTATTCGCCACCGACAAGCAGGACGGCTCCGACAAGCAGTACTGCAAGATCCACCGCACCAAGGGCCACGACCTCCAGAACTGCAAGAGGGTCGAATACCTCATAGAGCAGCAGAAGGCTGAATACGAGCGACGCGACAAGGAGAAGGCCCAAGGAGGCGGAGGTGAGTCCGGCAAGAAGCGGCCATTCAATGGCCGGGGAGGACGCCGCAGCAAGGCCAAGCAGCGGCAAGGAGATAGACCTCCCCGCGGCTGCGACAAGGATGAAGACGAAGACGATGACGAGGACATGGACGACGGAGATAACAGCGAGCAGGAGTTCCAGAAGGCCACAGAAGTTTTGTGCGTCGATGGAGGTGCCTCTCTACACACTTCCCATCGCCAACTCAAGCAATGGGTGCGGGAAGTGAATGCAGCTGAGCCACCCGTCGAGTCGCGCAAGCTGCTGAAGTGGTCCAGCACGCCCATCATCTTCGACCTTGAGGACCACCCTGACCGCACAACTGCGGTCGGGTGCTTGCCGATGTTGGTTTCGCCAACCATCCGCAACCTCAAGGTCACCAAGATGTTGGTTGACGGCGGGGCTGGCCTAAACTTGATCTCCTCTGCTGTAATCCGGAAGCTGCAAATCCCCGACGACGAGCTCGAGGAAACCGGAACTTTCCAAGGAATCAACCTGGGAAGGAGCAAGCCGAAGGGGAAGATCACACTGCCAGTGACCTATGGCGGAGAGCTAAACTTCAGGACTGAGAGGATCACCTTCGACGTCGCCGATATCCCATTGCCATACAATGGGATACTTGGCCGTCCTGCGATCGCCAAGTTCATGGCAGCCTCTCACTATGCATATAACATGCTCAAGATGCCCGGCCCGATAAGCGTCATCTCTGTCCCCGGCGACAAGAAGGACGCGCTTATTTCCGCCGACAAGATCTACCGGGATGCAGCAGCCGCGGCAAATAGCAAGGCACTTGCCGCTGAAGCTCCCGGGGGCAAGACCAAGACCAAGTCCGGCAAGAGCTCTGGGGCCCACTCCGGCAAGCGCACCTCTTCGGAGTGCTGCGCTGCCGTCGAGGACGCACCATCGAGCTCGACCGGCAAGTGCAAGAAAGGAATGGCAGCTCCCCCTGCAACCAAGAAGGTGTCCGCCAAGCAGGACGGCACTGGTGGTACCTTCACCATCAGTGCTACGCTCGATCCCAAATAGGAAAGCGCGCTCGTTGCCTTCCTGCGGGCGAATGTCGACGTGTTTGCATGGCAACCGTCTGACATCCCCGGCGTTCCCAGGAAGGTAATTGAGCACAAGCTTGTTGTTTGTCCTCACGCGCGGCCCATCAAGCAGAAGGTCAGGAAGCAAGCAGTGGAGCGCCAAGAGTTCATTGCTGAAGAGATCAAGAAGTTGGAAGCAGCAGGCCTTGTTAGAGGTGTACTTCATCCTATGTGGCTGGCCAATCCAGTTGTCGTGCGCAAAGCTAATGGGAAGTGGAGACTTTGTATAGACTTCACTGATGTGAATAAAGCTTGTCCCAAGGATCCATTTCCCTTGCCGCGCATTGACCAGATCGTTGACTCCACGGCTGGATGTGAGTTGCTTTCATTTCTTGACGCATACTCCGGGTATCACCAGATATTCATGGCTGAGGAAGACAAAGAGAAGACCACATTCATTACTCCATGTGGCACTTACTGTTTCATACGCATGCCCTTTGGACTGAAGAATGCGGGCTCAACATTTGCATGGGTGGTCCACACTGCTTTTGAGCCACAGATACACAGGAATGTAGAAGCCTACATGGATGACATAGTGGTCAAGAGCAAGGACAAGGAGACCCTGGTACAAGACCTAGATGAGACTTTTGCAAATCTGCGCAAGATACAACTCAAGCTGAACCCCAAGAAGTGCGTCTTCGGAGTCCCCTCCGGCAAGCTTCTCGGGTTCTTTGTGTCCCAGAGGGGGATTGAAGCCAATCCCGACAAGATCAAAGCCATTGAGCAGATCGAAGCTCCGAAGCGCGTCAAGGATGTACGGAGACTTGCTGGTTGTGTGGCTGCCCTCAGCAGGTTCATTTCAAAGTCTGCAGAACGCGCCCTGCCTTTCTTCAAAATCTTGAAAAAGGCAGGTCCTATGAAATGGACTCCAGAAGCGGAAGCAGCGCTGCATGACTAGAAAGAATACCTGTCCTCCACTCCAATACTTGTCGCACCTAGGCCACAAGAGAAGTTGCTGCTGTATTTAGCAGCAACCAATCAAGTGGTTAGTGCTGCGTTGGTAGCGGAGAGGGAGGCAGATGAGGAATCCACAGCCCCGGCAAGCGCATCCAGCGACAAGCAGGGGGCTTCCCCGACAAGCTCAGGCCCCGACAAGGACGAGTCTGCGCAGATACAAGGAGAAGTGCGAAAGAAGATGGTGCAGCGCCCAGTTTATTTTGTAGGTTCCCTCTTGCAGGGGGCTAGATCAAGATACTCTGGGGTGCAGAAGCTGCTTTTCGGCCTCCTCATGGCCTCGAGAAAGCTGCACCACTACTTCCAAGCACATGAGATAACAGTGGTCACTCGCTTTCCGTTGAAGAGGATACTGCAAAATCGAGAAGCGACAGGCAGGATTGTCGAGTGGGCACTGGAGCTATCAAGCTTTTGCCTCAAGTTTGAAAGCACTTCGACTATCCAGAGCAGAGCATTGGCAGAATTCATAGCAGAATGGACGCCAACACCAGACGAAGAGATTCCAGAGACGAGCATTCCCGTCAAAGAAGCAAGCAAAGAATGGATAATGTACTTTGATGGTGCCTTCTCGCTGCAAGGCGCCGGTGCCGGTGTGTTACTCATAGCGCCCACCGGGGAGCACCTCAAGTACGTTGTTCAAATGCACTTTCCCAAGGAACAAGCGACAAACAATACTGCAGAGTATGAAGGTTTTCTTGCCGGCCTCAGAATTGCAGCCGAGCTTGGGATCAAGAAGCTGATTGTGCGGGGAGATTCACAGTTGGTGGTCCGACAAGTAAACAAGAGCTACCAGAGTCCTTTGATGGAAGCTTATGTCGATGAAGTAAGGAAACTTGAAGAACACTTTGAAGGCCTGCAGATGGATCATGTTCCAAGAGCTCAAAATGATATCGCAGACGGACTGTCAAAGTGTGCTGCACTGAAGCTACCTGTGGAACCAGGGACCTTCGTGCTCAAGCTAACTCAGCCATCCATTACACCATCAGTTGGGCAGAGCAAGAAAAGAAAGTTGGTCTCCGGTGACTACTTGCCGGCGGATCTTCCTGAAGCCGCCGCCAAGATCCCCAAGATCGACGACCGAGTTGTTGAGGAACAGTCTGCTCCTGTGGACCCTAGGGTTCGTGCAGTTGAAGTAGATGTTCCCGGTAAGTCTTGCTCTGGCAGGCTTACCGGGGACCGTCCAGCTCCGGCAGAGCCACAGGTTCTTGCCGTAGAAGCTGACGTTCCCGCAGCAGCACTGATGCCTTTAGTCCTCGTTGTTGAGCCTCAAGCTCCAACCTGGGCACAGCAAATTGTCCGTTTCCTTCAAACTGGAGAACTTCCCGAAGAACCAGAAGAGATAGAGAGAATAACCAGGCAGTCAAGTATGTACCAGTTCGTCGACAACAAACTGTACAGAAGAAGACTCAATGGTGTCAGATTGAAATGCATTTCCCGGGAAGATGGACAGAAGCTGTTGGCGGAGATACACGGAGGCATATGTGGACACCACATTGGCGCAAGAGCACTTGCCGGGAAGGCGTTCCGTCAAGGTTTCTTTTGGCCAGAAGCCCTCCAAGATGCAACTGCACAAGTAACCAAGTGTGAAGCATGCCAGTTCCATGCCAAGCAAATACACCAGCCGGCTCAAGCTCTCCAGACGATCCCTTTGTCCTGGCCCTTTTCGGTCTGGGGGCTCGACATCCTCGGCCCCTTTCCCCGCGCTGTCGGGGGCTTTGAGTACTTGTACGTTGCTATCGACAAGTTCACAAAGTGGCCAGAAGTGGAACCAGTGAGAAAGGTGACCGCACAGTCAGCAGTCAGGTTCTTCAGATCGATCGTTTGCCGTTTCGGAATCCCTAACAGGATCATCACCGACAACGGCACGCAGTTCACAAGTCGCACCTTCATGCAATACGTCCAAGACCTTGGCGCCAAGGTCTGCTTCGCTTTTCTTGCTCACCCGAGGAGCAATGGTCAAGCGGAGAGGGCAAATGCTGAAGTGCTGCGCGGACTCAAGACAAGAACCTTCGACAGGCTGCACAAGTGCGGAAGAAACTAGACTGAGGAGTTGCCGGCGGCTCTTTGGTCAATCAGGACGACACCAAATCGAGCCACCGGACAGACACCCTTTGCTCTTGTCTATGGAGCAGAGGCAGTTCTCCCCACGGAACTCGTATACGGGTCTCCTCGAGTGCTCGCTTACGATGACTTGAGAAGGAGCAGCTACGGCAAGATGGTGCATTGCTCCTCGAGGAGGACCGTCTCCAGGCTGCTGTACGAGCTGCTCGATACCAGCAAGCTTTGCGTCACTATCATAGCTGCAAAGTCAAGGCCAGGAGTCTCGAGGAAGGAGACCTTGTTCTTCGGCGCGTTTAGTCCGCCAAGAACTCCAACAAGTTGGCGCCAAAGTGGGAAGGCCCTTATCGGGTGAGACAAGTCACAAGGCCCGACGCTGTCCGCCTTCAGACCGAAGAAGGCTTACCGGTGAGCAACTCCTGGAACATTGAGCATCTTCGCAAGTTTCACCCATGAGGCGCGGTTGCCGTGATCCGCTCCGGCAACCACCTTTTGTACAAGTCTTGCCGCTGTTGCGTGTAAACCTTTGTACAAAGCCGGACGCAGACCCCTTGCATCAGTAAAACTTTTGTGCTTTGCACGGCTTGTCGTTTCATGCATTCTTGTTTTCATTGCATGTATTATCTGACACTTTGTGCAGCACACGATCCCGGTAAGCAATAACAAGCCGCAAGGCTCCATATCTATGTTTCCTCCCCTCTTCCTTTTTCTCTCAAGCAGAAGAAGTGTTCCTCGCGCACAAGTTTGCCGGGGGGGAAGGAGACAGTGGTATGGGACCAAGTGTCGTTCAAGGAAGGAAAGCCTTGCAGAAAGCCTTGCCGGGAAGCAAACAGAACACAAAAGCTAAGTTGCCAAAATTTTAAAATTCTTAGTTATCTTCCTTGAACGACCACACTTTGTATGGAAAACCTATGCGCGGAGGAACCTACCCGTGGCTAGCCGCGCCCTTACTTTGTTTCGAGCATGCTCAACGGCTTAAGTGAGCTGCGACAAGTATCGCGCCCTTATTTCATTTTCGAGTTCGTTCAGCAACCTAAGTGTGTTGCGACTAGCTGCGGCAAGGTTTCTTGCCGGCAAGGGCATTGCCAGCAGGCCGCTGAAGTCCCGCACTCAGCGCTCGCGGCAAGGGTCCCTTTGCCGGCAAGCTCCCTAGAAGCGTAGGGTGAGAAGCATACAAAGTAAAGGGATCGAGCAAGGGAGATAACACTGCATTGACTATCCAAAATAAAGTTATATTACAAGATAACCTGCCACTGTTCTAACCAACTACTATCCATGACTTAATCGACAGCGGCAAGGGAAGCAGAAAGAAGGAAGCCTAGTCTACGCGGTCTCCGTCAACCCTCCTGATCTTGCCCACCTTGGCCACGATGTGGGCAACTTGTGCCTTCAACGCTTCCTGGTCAGCTTCGGGCGGCAAGGTCCGGAGGACGTTCGCAAGATTAATCCCGGGGTTGCGGTAGACGATCTTCGTCAACACTCGCTCCATAGTACCCATGCAAAGCCGGCGTGCCTCGTTAGCCAGCTGCGAGGGGAGCTTCTCCCGTAGCTGCGCGAGGGCCGGCGCCACCCCTCTGAAGAACAAACTCAGCTTGGCGCTGTGGGGGAGGCTCTCGTCGGGGGAGTACACGAGGTGCTCCGTCCCCAGCGCCACCATCTCCTTGTCGATGTTGGCGGCGGAGGCGACGAGCTCCTCGGTCCACTGCTCCACCGTCCGCTGGAAGTTGTTCTGCGTAAGGGCGGCACTGTCCAGCAGCGCCCTTTCAGCCCGGAGATCTTCCTTCAACTTGGACTCCCTGTTCCGGGCCCCGTCAAGCGACTCGATGAGGGTGGACAGTTTTAGCTCCAAGTCTGCGATGGAGTCCTTGGCGTCGTTGAGCTCCTAGACCTTCTCAGAGAGGCGGACCTGCAGCTCCGAGTGGTTGTGGGCGTCCTTCTCCCTTTCAAGTTTGAGCACGGCAACCTTCTCCTCGCTCGTCTTCAGATTGAGCTCCAATTGCGCCACCCTCGCCTCCAGGTCCCTCTTGGCGGTCTCTGCGGCAGCAGTGGCGTCCCTCGCCTCCTGCAGAGCCCCGCCAATGGACTGCTCGCGCGCGGCAAGGTCGTCCTCGTGGCTATCGAGGTCGACCTTCCGCTGGTTCAGCTCTCCTTCCTGCCGAGATAGATCCTCAGCGGCCCGTCGCTGCTGCTCCTCAACCTCGGCCTTCTCGAGGATGAACGCCTGGTGCGCCTCAGCGAGCTCCTCGCGCTCCTCCACCAAGTTCCGGAGGGCCGCTTGGTTGGCGGCGCGGAGCTCCGCGGCGCGCTTCTCCAAGTCGACACCGGCCTTGGCAGCCAGAGCCTCTCGGGACTCCAGCTTGGCCTGCCTGGCCCGATACAAGGACAGAAGCCGGCGCAAGAGCTGCTCCTCTTCGGGCTCGCTGCTGCTGCCGGGCACGTCGACAAGCCTCAGCCCGGCGGAGGCGAGGACTTCTCCATCGAAGCTCTCCCCCTCCGCGGGCGCCCTTGATGAGGACGCCCACGGGACTTGGATGAAGACCCCGTTGGCGGCCTCCAAATAAATGCCCGGCCCAGTCGCGGCGGCGGAGGGGTCGGCGGCCGGTGTAGCGTCCGGCGCTCCTGCGGCCTCAGGGCCGTCAGTGCGGTCGCCGGTCTCCTCCCCAGCTGCCGCGTTAGTGGTCACAGGGGGCTCGTCGGCGGCTGGCTCGTCAGCTCCGGCCGTCCCTTCAGCGGTGGTGGAGTCGCCGGCATCACCGCGCACGTCCTCCTCGGCGATGGCCTCTGTCTCCATCGGCTCCGCGGCGGGCGGATCTGACAGAAGAAAATGAAAGAAAGAATTGTCAAGCAAATATCCAAAAAGAAGAATTCAAGAAAAGAAGAGTACAAGGGTTACCTGCGCGGGCCTCTTCAGTAACGGGGTCCCTCGCCGGGGAGTTCTCCCTTGGCGGCGTAGCAGTGACCCCCGCCGGCGGAGGGCCGCTGGCGCCTTCCCTTGGCGGGGTGCCCTCCCTTGTCGGGGTGCTCGCCCTTGGAGGGGTACTCGCCCTTGGCGGCGTACCCGTCCTTGGCGGAGCGCTCTCCCTCGCCGGGGAGCTCCTCCTTGGCGGGGAAGGCGGGACAAGCGGCTCGTCGGGAGCAGTCTCTTGACGCTCCTGCAGCTGCGGCTCCACTTCTGCACAAGTCAACAAGCAAACAAGACATCAATAAGGATAAGAAGCTCAAGCGCGCCCGATAAGCAGAGAAGTGAACAAGGAACTTACGCTGGGGGCTGTGCTGGGGGCTGCCCTGCGGGGCAGTCGGCTGGTCCGGCAAGTCTGTCGCGGCCGCATCTCCTGCCGCGGCGACAGGCTCGTCGTCCTCAAGGTCAACCACCGGGATCTTGGCCCTCTTCACCATCCTCTGGGTCAGGGGCCTGGAAGCCAAACAAGATCTGAGTTAGGCAAACAGAATTCAAGGCAAGAGCAACAAGAATCAAAGGAAATAAAAGTTGCAAATGCTTACTCTTCCTCCTTCTCGTCGGAACTAAGGGCGGAGAAGTCAAAGTCTGCCTCGCGCGTCCCGGCGCGAGGAGCTGGCGGAGTAGGCTCCCTCGGGCGCTTGGCAGGCTCTGGAGCCGTGGGCTGAGAAGACCCCGCTCCGGTCGTCGCCGAAGACCGAGGGGCGGAAGGAGCGCCAGAACCGGTTCGGGAAGATCCCCCTCTGCTTGACGCTGAGGCGCGAGGCGCCTCCTTGACGACCTTGCTCGTCGTGGTGGCACGCGTCGCGCGACGCTTCGGCTGTTGTCGGGGCGCCGGCTGCTTCACCGTCTCAGTGGTCTTGCGGAGGCGCTTCTTTGGCTGTGGCGGAGGACTTGGCGGTGGCGGAGAATTCTCCGAGGATGAAGAAATGTCGTCGAGGTTCAGTGACCCGCCCGAGTCTTCGTCGGAATCGCCCGATTCGGCGTCCTCCTTAACGGGCTCACTAGACTCGGTCCCCTACCCGGCAGCCTCGCTCCTCCCGGCAGGCTCCCCGGCAGGCTTCCCGGCGGGCTTCAACAGCTTGAGGATCTCTTCCTCCTCGGCCCTGCTCACTGCATCCGCTGCTTCTGCCTCCTCCACAGAGTAACCAAACTCGCCCGCGGCCTCAGCTGCGGCGGCCTCCTCCATCCTGCTAGCGATATACGCCACATCCCGGTCGGTGGTCGCGCGGGTGAGACCCTTCTTCTCGTCGGGATTGCGCGGCCGTTCAACCAGGTTATCAAAGAAAGTTTGCACGGTCTCTTCCGGAGGCGCCAGCCAAGTGGGATCCACCCCGTGGGAATCGCACAAAGGCATTACCGCACGGATGGCACTAAGTGAAGAGTTGTTGCACAATGGAACTACTCCCCGCGACGGGGTAAACCACTCCGTGTGCTTGGGGTCATGCTTGAACATCGAGCGGATCATCCCCTTGAGTTCCAAGACGGTGAAATTATAGTTCAGGCCGGGGCGCAGCCTCATGCAGTCTGCCGCGTTGCCGAACTCCCAAGCAGACCTCTTCCTATCCTGCAGGGGAGCAATGCGGCGGCGAAGGAAATCAGCCCCAACTTCGCCTACAGTAAGGTTTGCGGCCCGGAGGCGAAGGATCCTATTGAGGGCTATCTTCAGCTTCTCATCCTCCGGGGCCAGATCGCTCCAATCCTTGCCGCGCGCTATTGCGGTCCAGCGAGGAGAGGTAAACTGCTGGGGTTCCTCTTCCATAACCCAGCACCAATCAGCTCTCCACTCTTCCCACTTGCCGCGGAGCTCTCCAATCAAGTACGCCTCTTTCTTGTTAAGCCTGAAGATCCAGGAGATGCCACCGGAGAGTGGAGATCTAGACTCTACTCTAGGTGTGAAAAAGTGGCGGAAGAGAGCTACATTGGGGTGGACCCCGACAAAGTTTTCGCACAGATGTGCGAAAACGGCCATAGTGAGGACAGCATTCGGGGTGAAATCGAGGAGGTGGAATCCATACGTGTTCATCACGTCGCAGAAAAACTCAGAGTACGGAGGACAAAGACCACAGTGGAAGAACAGAGCGAAGTAATGGTAACCCCCGGGTACATGTCGCAGGCTTCGGCGGGGAGGACCCTGGTGCGCGGGTGAGCCTTCGTCCCCCTCGCCCAGAACAAGTAATACTTGTCCCTCAGCTCCCTCGCGCCGAGCCTCGGCGGAAAGACCACCATCCTCTTCCGCATTGCGACCAGCTTCGCCGCCTTGTCGGACTTCTCGCTCTTCGTCTTGCTGCTCTTCGGGGCCATGGCGGGGACGGCGAGAGGGGTCGGCAGCGCCGGGGAGGCTGGCGGCGGTGGAAGAGAGGTGGAGCTCGGCTCTCTGTCGACCTTTGGGGAGGCGGAGAGCGGCGGGAGTTTCTGAGATTGAAGATGCAATGAAGCAATGGGGGGGGACTGCCCCTGCTTCCTCTGCTTTTAAGGGAGAAGTGGGGGACGTTCCGCATTTTTCCCATTAAAGAAACAGGCCACGATCTCTCCCACGATGCCGCAATCGACGCGTGCCGTTAGGGTGGGATGCGGTGGATGCGGAGTGGGAAACGGCGCGCCGTGGGCCGTGTGTGCCCGTGCACTGTTTTGGGCCTGGCCCAACAGCGCTCGGCACCGTGTGTGGCCCAGGCCCGGGGGCTCCTATCAGTGTACTAAAGTAGGGGTACCTTAGTATCCTGACTTGTGCACGGGCAGTGGCAGCGTCCCGTGGTCGGGCTCAGCACGCGCCCGCCAAAGCCCACTCTGGTTCCCTTGAAGCCATTCAAGAACGAAGTATTCAAGTTAAGAAGCAAGGCCCCGGCAAGAGGAGCTCACCGGGAAGGCCGCTCCAGGCTCAAGATTATCCCTTCAGCACAAGACCCTGGCAAGAGGAGCTTGCCAGGAAGGCCAAAGAACAGCATTCCAGAAGACATACCGCGGCACATCGTGTGCCCGGCAAGACCCGAAGAGCGGCAAGCTTCCGGGCCCGGCAAGGTAGCGACCGCGGCAAGGTGCTTGCCGCGGCAAGCTTTCACTGTGTGCCTGCGCTCCAGCTCACCTGGCCACGCGTCGCCCTGGGGCCCTTCCTGGGGCACGTGGCGGATGGCTGTGCAGCCTGGGGTACACGGTGGCAAGCCACGATGACGAGGCCTCCATCGTGGCGAACGGAGACGCCTGGACGGACACTTTTTACACTGTTTGGGGCGACGGTGATGGGCATTCAATGCCCCTATCCCCCATCGTCTGGGTTAGGTATAGACCACTGTGAGTACACTGTACATGCACTGTTACAACTACCACCAATTTTATGCTTTTACCCTCACCTACGTTGACACCTGTCGGTGACCCCTTTGAACTATAAAAGGAGGCCCATGCACAACGTAGAGGAGGTTCCGAAACTTGATCACTCCCATGCTCGGTGTAGCTAGTACTGTAGATCTTCTTGCTCCCGAGCCAAGAACTCAATACAACCAAGGCAGGAGTAGGGTTTTACGCATCCGTGCGGCCCGAACCTGGGTAAACTGCTCGCATGTGCCCCTCGATCTGCTCTTTGTGCTCCCTCCGCACCCTTGCCGTACCGAAAAGGGGCTCCGGTCCCATAGGTGTTCGTGGGCGATCAGTTTCCCTGACAGTTATGATCTTTCGAAATCCGTGCCCGTGGTTATGTGGCAGATTGGAATTTGTTAATGTCCGGTTGTAGAAAACTTGATAGAGGATCCGAAGTAAAGTACACGAACCGTGTGAGTAACCGTGACTGTCTCTTTTCACTTTGAGAAGAGAACACGGTGGGGTTATGTTTCACTCGTAGGTAGTTCAGGATCTTTAGCGATCATTACTAGTTTGCGACCGCTTGCGTAGATGCTCATCTTATTCTTGTACTCGTAAGTTAGCCACCATACTTTGCTTAGCCGCTGCTGCAACCTCACCACTTTACCTCTCCTTACCCATTAAGCTTTGCTAGTCTTGTTACCCTTGGTTATGGGATTGCTGAGTCCTCGTGGCTCACAGATACTACAACAACAGTTGCAGGTGCAGGTTTCCGATGACTCGACGTGAGAGCGATGTTCTTTGTGTCGGAGTTCTTTCTTCTTCGTCTTCGTCAGTCTTGGGTTAGGTTCCTGGTCGGCAGCCTGGGATAGCAGATGGATGTCGTTGTGCTTTTCATGTTTACATCCGTAGTCGGATGCCTTGTATTGATGTTGTTGTATTCATGTGACTTGTATGAATTGTTGTATCCCCCATGTATGTATGTAATGGTACGATGTAATGATATCCATCTTGCTAAGCGCCTGAGATGCGGTTGTGCCCCAATCATGTATGAGTCACGTGAACGGGATAGAATCGCATCTTGGGCCTGACAAGTTGGTATCAGAGCCTCGACCGACCATAGGAGCCCCCTTGATTGATCGTAGTTTGGCCGTTGTCGAGTCTAGAAGAAAACTTTTTCGGAGTCTAGTTATATCGGAGATTAGGAATTATTTTCTCTTCTCAGCCCCTTCGTCGCTCTGGTAAGGAATCTTGACGTAGGTGTTTTGAATTACTCCTCTTCCCCTTCAAATTTTTTAGGATCACGCGGTTAGTTTTTGTTCGTTGCGTTGTTAGTTCTTTCATCTGGTGCATCTCTCGTCAAGTGGATTCGACCCTCTTCTTCTTTGCAAGTTCAACCCTCAATTCTTTTCAACCGACGGTGTTTTCTCCGTCCGAAGTGGACTTTCTTTTCCCACCCGTCCACCCCTTTTTCTTTCGGATCCGGAGTCCGTAATCGAGTATCCATCTTACTCATGTGAAGTCTTTGCATTGTTTCCTCAGTTATTTCAACGGGTGAATTCTCATCTAGTTCGGCCTTCCTCATCTCGTTTCTTCTCCGGTGGATTCAATTCAAGTTTTGGTGTTCATCATATTCAATTCCCTCGGCTCAGATGTTTCCTCTTGCTCGTTCGCCTCTCGCCATTTAATTATTCCAGAGTTCCAAAGACATTCCAGGAAATTCCTCTACATTCCAATTAATTCAAGGTTGTCACCTCACTCGAGTTTTTTTCAATCGTTCTGGTGCATCATCTCCATTTCAACGGCGTTTTCTCTTCGGTGGGCTCATAACCCACAGGTCTTTTCCCAGGATCTTACCTGACTCTTCTAATTTCCTGGAGTATTCCTATTCTTTTAAGTATGACGTAAGTATGGATTCCATCAGTCATATGCCATCTCCAAGATCGCTTTCAATTCTTTTCATCGTTGGTTCAACCTTTTCTCTCTTTTCATACTTCCGGAGTATCTCAATAATTTTTGGTGGTATTTCTCGTCATCATTTCAAGACCGACGAAGAGTTCCTCTAAATCTTGTCCGTTCTCTCGACTGTTCGTCGTTCTAGCTTCATGCTATCCTCTTACTTGTTCCGATTCGTGTCAAATTCTTTCTTCAACCATCCGGAGTAGTTCATGAATTCTTTTCTTTGTGTTCCTTCGAAGGCCATCATTTCAGAAGATTTCTTCGTTCTCAGTTTTCAACTTCATCCTCCAAATATTCTTCATTGATGCCTCTTCGTTCGTATCACATTCGTCCGGTGCTTCGCTCAAGTATTCTTTAATCAGTTTGTGATCCCTTCGTTCTCTTGTATCGAAGTTCCCCAAGTACTTTGTTCTTCCCGGCAATTCATTCTTTTGTATTCACTCAATTTCAATTACTTACGGTGGTCATTCTCTTTCATCACTCGATTTCAATTCTTACGGTGGTTTGTTCTTTTCTTCACTAGGCTTTAATTCTTACGGTGATTCGCTCAATAGTTATTTTTCGGTGTTATCATATCAATCCATTCATTTTATTCCAATCCTACCGGTGGTTCATGAAGATTTTCGCAAGTTCGCGATATATTCCTCTTTAATCATTTCAATAAGAATAAGTAGTATGTGAATCCATTGTTCATCAATTTATTTGATGGAGGAGAAGCATAACATAATTCTTATTCTTTTCCATCAAGTTGATTTATTCCTTCCTACGGAGTTTATTCTTGACGAATAAATTTTAGTTCCAGGTGTTTTTCATTCTTTTTTTCCGAAGTTCAATTTTTCCTCGGCTATCTCGTCGGAACCCCCGTCTAAATCATCGCAAGGCTTTAATCTTATTCTTTCACCCGTCATTTCTATATCATCATCCTTTTGTTATCGTAGTTCTTCACGGGGGTCTTCCTGATTTAATTCATTCGTCAAGTGTTCTTTAAATTTTTCTGGAGCAGGTTAAGCATTATTCTTCTTGCATCTCGAAGTGCAAATAATTCTCCCTATTCTTTTCAAGTGGAGTTTTGCATTCCTTCGTTCTTCTCATCTATTCAATATTTGGTTGCGGCATAATTCACCTCAAGTTTTGAGATGTTTTCATAAGTCCACAACAAGTTAATTCTTTTGTTGTTGATTTTTTCTCAACAACTCCGTTCAAACCTTTATCCTAAGGAGGTTCTTTCAAATTCATTCGCGCTCGAAGTTGTTCTTCTCTTATCCGTTCTTTTCATGTCACTCTTGAAATTCTTACGGAGGCATTGTCTTGTTCATCTCGTCAACTATTATTCCATTTTCTCAAGTTCATGTTATATCCATTCCATTTCAGCCGGAGTACTACCCGAATTCTTTTGTTCGAATTCCTTTTCTATCTCTTTTAGCCTGAGTGGTTTAATTTCTCTCTTGTAACTTAACCTCCTTGATTCTTGTCGTATTCCATGATCCTCTTGTTTAACGAAGTCTTTGCAACTTCGTTCATTCTCCGTTGTATCTTTTCTTTCAGTTGTTCAACCTCTCAAGGTTCTTTGGCTTCACTCTTTTGTCCCCGAAGAACTTTGTTCTTCCGTTTCCTCTTCTGTCTCGTTCCTAAGATCTCGAGACGAGATCTCTTGTTAGTAGGGCAGTGTTGTGACGCCCAGGACCGGTGCGCCAGGTGTCAGCCAGTTATTCGTCGCCGTTGCCATGTCATCTGCTTTTATGTTGCATCTTTGCCATGTCATCATGTGCATTGCATCATCATGTTTTAAAATCTTGCATCCGTCCGAGCCCACTCGTCGTTTCCGTTGTCTGTTCTGAGCCCGGACACACTTCCACGTAACCGCGGCACCTCCGGATATTTATTTATGAGTGGCCGGAAAATGTTCTCGGAATGGGATGAAACTTTGCGTGTGGTCTTATTATAGTTTAGACAGGCCGCCTGCCAAGTTTCGTCGCGTTCGGAGATCGTTTGATAGCCCAACGGTTAACCACGTTAACCGCGGGAAGCCTCTTTCTCTTTTGGCCCAGCACCCCTCCACAACAGCCCACTAGCCCATCCTAACCCCCTCCATGCTCTCGGTCGTCGGATCGTGATCGCGTGGCCGAAAACCGCTCCTCATTTGGACACTCCTAGCTCCCTCTACCTATATATTTGTCTCCCCCTCCTCAATTCACGCACGAAACCCTAGTCTTCTTCCTCCCTCCGCGCCGCCGGACACGTCCGCCGACGGCCGGACATGTCCACCGCAGCCGGCCACGTCCCCATAGCCAATCAAAGTGTGCCACGTCCCCCCGCCGCCGCTCTCTTCCAACCCCGCGCCGCTCGTTGCGAGGCCCGCGGCCGCCACGCGGCCCGCGCATTTGCCGCTGACCGCGCCTCCTCCGCGCTCCGGCACCTTCTCGCAACCCTAGCCCCACCGGCCGGCGACCCGCCGCCCGCCGAAGCTGCATCGCCGCCGCCATAGCTCCTAGCCTGCCCCGCCTCCTGAAGACCACCGGCCTCTGCCCCGTGCCAGATCAGGTCGCCGGCCACCCAGATCCGGCACCTCCCCGTGTCCAGGCCACGCCGTGCCCTCCTCGCCGCTCGTCGGCGCAGTTGACCACTCGCGCCGCCAGTGCGTCGTCTCGTTCGGGATCGAGGAGACGACGAGCGCCGCCGCTCGTGTTGACCTCATGGGCCGGCCCTGCCTCGCCTCCAACCGGCCCAGTCCAGCCGCAGCCGGCCCGATCCACCTCCTCCTCCCTCAGGCCCAGCCTGCTCCTCCTCCTTCGCTACTGGGCCAGGCTCGCAGTGGTGAGCCCACTATACCCCGCCCGGTCACGTTTTAGTTATTTTGCGTCGTTGTGTTTTTTTTCCTATGTCAAAACTGATAAGTCCCTAGATTTTGTAAATATATGTGCATGTTTGACTGCTTGTAACTTTTTGTGTGCTTATCCAAATGATGGAAATAATATGTCAAAATGATCGTGGTGATATGCTCTTCATTTTGTTCCATTGTGGCATGCTTGTTTGAGTTCATCTTGATGCCCTAATCATCATTGCAAGAGTGCTATAAGTTTAAAACTGATGTTATCTGTAATTTTGTTGCATGCTTGTGATGTTGATAACTTTGTGCATGTCCAAATGGAGCATATGATATGTCAAAATGTTCACTGTAAAGTGCTCTACATGTTGGTTGCTGTAGCATTCATGTTAGGTGCCATCTTGCCATGTAAATCTCTGTTGCAAAAGTGCTTGTGGTTGTTAAGTGCCGAAACTTGTTATGAGATGTTGATTTGTCTTGCTCCTAGCTATTGATATGTTTGTCTTCATGCCTCATGTCAATATGTTTTAGAAGCACAATCATATGGTCTTTTCTGTGGTGCAATCCACTTTTCATGATATGCCTTGAGGTGTTTGCAACAAGCTTGCAGTGTAGCCTACTCGCTGATGTTGTTTTCTGAGACTTGTTAAAAACGGCTAAGTCCGAAATCTGTTAAACCTGATGCCATGTTTGCTTGATGCCTCACTCAAATCCATGCTTGTTTTGGGTTGGCTAATGATCATGTCTTGTTTTCCATGTTATGCTCCGTCAATCCATGCCCTTGTTTGCATATATGGCCTGTTGTAGCTTATTTATATCTTGCTCCCAAGTTGCTATAAATTTACTTATCAGACTTTTGTCAACATGATCAATTTTATGAAGCTTGTTGTTATTGATCCATGCCTCCTATGGAGTTGCTCAAATGGAGTTTTGATGTATGCTATGTCTATTACATGTCCATGATCTTTATATGCTTAGTAGAGTTGATATACTTGTTGCTTTGTGCCTCCAAAGGCAGCATTGTGATCATGTTTTTGCCTTCCCAGATTTTGACTAAGTCTGGATAAATTTATTGCAACTTGCCATGCTTGTTTAATTATGTCCCAGCAAGCTTTCGGGTGTGTTCTAAGTTCATGCTCTTTAAGTATCATGTCTACTTCACATCCATGCCTCTTGTTATCATGTTTGGGTGCTGTAGCATATATGTACCTTGCTCCAATGTTGTTATGTTGCTGAATTTGGACAGCTTGTTGTTATATCTTGTTTCATCTGTATGTGTTGAACCGTTGCTCCGTTTTGAGCGTGTCCTATATGAAACTTGTGTCTTTTTGCATGTAGAAACATAATATCATGTTGTTTACATGTTTGGAGTGTGTTTGCTTGTTGTTTGGATGCATCTTGCATATTTGTCATGCTTGTCTTGTTTTGCTCATATATTCTAGGCCGTAGCACCGAATTAAATAAACTTTACATGAAACTTGACTAGAATTTCGAGTAGATCATCATGGTAGATGTTAACTTGCTATTTAACAATTTTAACTTAAGGTTTGTTCAGATCTGGAAACATTTCCAATTATGCATATGAGGACTTACCGAAATAGTTATATATTGATTCTGGCCTCATTTAAACTTATTGGTTTGTGATGTTCTTGGGTGCTTCATCCCTTGCCATGAATTGCATCATACAGACTTGTCTTGCATCATACTTGGTTCAGAATCTTGTCTTGTTCTTCAGTGGTGTGTTTACCATGTTGTGTGCTTCTTCTCATTAGTGCTTATTTCGTTGCAATCGTGAGGATTCGTTCGACTACACGTGGTTCGTCTTCGTGGATTCTTCTTCGTCTAGTTCACGGACTCGTTCTTCTTCCTTGCGGGATCTCAGGCAAGATGACCATCACCTTGGATACCTTTACTATCATTGCCATGCTAGCTGTCTCGATGCTATCGTTATATGTCGCGCTACCCATCATTTTATCAGCCTCTCCTTGTTGCCATGAAACCTCTAACCTTTGACACCTTCCCAGCAAAACCGTTGTTTGGCAATGTTACAAGCTTGCTCAGCCTCTCTTATAGGGTTGTTAGTTGCAGGTGAAGATGAAGATTGATCCAGGTCGGATCTTGCTGTTGGAATATGTGACGCCCAGATAGTTAAGCTACAGTAACCCTCTGCTAAAGATGACATGTCACCGCAATTACTGTTGATAATCTCGTGTTAGTTCGAAACCGGTTCGAATTCAGATTCAAAATCAAGCAAACAATAAAAGTTTTCAAATATAAAAACAAAAATGTTCGGAGTGAACCAAGTATTGCATAGGCAATGGTGGTGGAGAAAACACACCTTTATAAAATACTTAAATACCATAAGATCTATAAAATAGATGTAAAACAATTATTTAAATACCTTTTGTAAATAATAAAATGTCAAGCTAATTTATTTGAGGACTAGACTTTTGTGACTATGGACTAAGTAGAAATACTAATTTAGATGCTACATGTATATTTTACTGAAACTAAAATTAATAGGAAACAAAACTAAAACAGAAAAGGTAATGTAAATAAAAAGAAAAAGGTAAAAGAAAAGAAAACAAAGGAAAGAGGCCCCCTACCCCCCTGGCCTTAGCCCACCCGAGTGGCCTAGCCGGCCCAGCTTCCCCCTCGGTCGCCTTCCACCTCGCTACAGGGGAAGCCGACTGAGCGGGCACGTGCTCCCGCCGAACCCCGTCGCCGACAACGACGTGAGAGGGGATAAGGGCGCCCCTTCGGCGCCTCGGTCTCCATTCCCCCACTATCACCGACACCCCCCTTTCAACACTTTTCTCCCCCTCTCGCTGTATCTGGATCGAAAGGGCCCGATCCCGATGCCCATGCTGGAGCTGCCGTGCCGCCGCTGCTCACCGGACTGCTGCGTCCCCGTCTCCTCCCCGACGCGCTACCACAAGCCTTGCCGACCCACATGTTCCCCTGCAACGGGGGTGAGAACCACATCCTCCTCCCGCTCCACCTCTCCCTATCGCATCGAGTCTAAGAAGCTCTCTCTGTCACCCTGGCCACGCGCACGACTTGGCCGCTCCCGCTCGTACCTGCATGCGCGTGCGCCGCGCCCGACCGCAACCCCTGCAGCTCGCGCGTACGACCCAGGCCTGCTGCTGCGGCCCCATCCCAGCCGCGCACTGCCACTCGCGGACACGTTTTGCCTCCGTCCGCCGCCTCCCCGCCCGATGGCCTCACCTCCGCCCCCTCGCAGCTCGCCTCCGGTGGCCTCAGCCGTCGCTCGCCCGCGCCTACTGCCACCACCGGTCGGCTACGCCGCAGCCACCCTCCCGCTCCCCGTGCGCCACCGCGCCCAGCGGAGCTCACGCCCGCGCTGGTCACCGCTCGGCGTCCCCGCCGCTTGCCGTCGCCACCTGCTAACCGCCGCATCCCTCAGCTACTCCGGCCCTCGCGCGCACCTCCAGGCCTTCCCCCCACCGGACGAAACCCTCGCCTCCAGCCGCAGGCATCCGCTGCCGCGGCGCCGCTCTCCAGCGCCCGACGCGGCCGTCCGTGCCGTGCCCTCCGATGGCCACACAGCATCCCCGCCACCGCACGCTACGCCTCCATGCCCCGCAAGCTCGGCCCGTGCCGGCCCCCACCTCCGGCGCCGCCCTCTGCCGGGATGGTGCCCTGCATCGCCTAGCGCCGCTGCCCCACGGCCCTGCCGGCGCCCCGTCGAGCTGGGTGATGGGCCTCTAACCCCTCGTTGGTTACCCCAAGTGGAAGGTGTGAGATGCAGTGTTGTGGAAGTTTTTCCCTTAGCAAAGATGCCAAGTATCGAATCCCCAGAGACTCCTAGGTTCAACAAGTAGGTGTCAACTGCTAACGGCGCCAGATATTAGCAATCAACGTGGACCTGCACACAGATACAAATATCTTTGCTCCCAACGAGTACAGAGAGGTTGTCAATCCCTCCGGCCTTGTAGTTCACAAAGGATTAAACGCAAAAGATAGTAGTGATAGATAATGTTTGCAATAGTAAATAATAGCGAAAAGTAAATAGCGGATGTGATCAATGATGGTAATATGGACCGGAGTCTCATGATGTTCACTAGTGATGTCTCTCTCCCAAAAGACGATAAAACAGCTATGTGAGGTAAACGAATTACAGCTGGGCAATTGACAGGACCACGAACGCAAACCAATGCTGACTACATTGCAAGAAAGGTTGAGGTTCAAAGCATGGGCGGTACGCCAAAGTAAGTAGACCGAAATCCATCAATATCTACTACTAATCATCCACCTTGAGATATCTATCCAGAACATCTCGCTGGTATTAAGTTGCGAGCCCCACCCATAGTGTAAACTCAAAGCAACAGACAACTGCATTAAAAGAACTTTGTGTAAAGTAAACAATCCTTGCACCCGCGGACACAAGCATCGTTGTTTTCCCCCTTGTGGCAACAGCACATCCCCTAGACTCATGTTTCTGTCACTCAAGCTAGTCATCGAGGGGCATGAACCCACAATCAAGCATAACGTTCCCTCTTGGAGTCACTACGTATTACTTGGCCAAAGTAATAAATAACAACGGAGAACATGCAAGAATTACTTACGTACATAAATACAAAAGAGGTAGATCAAATATATTACTCAATCACAATCTGAACATAATCTCATAATCCATCAGATCCCAGCAAACTCATCATAGCAACAGCATAAGGATTACATATGTGCCTCGATCATGTAGGGCAGCTCACGAGGACTAATTAGTGAAGCACAAGAACGGGAGGAGAACATCACATAGCTACTGGTCATGGACTCATGGTCCAAGGGAGACTACTCACAACTCATCCGGGAGGCGTCCATGGTGGTGGAGAAGCTCCCGATGATGATCCTCCCCTCCGGCAGGGTGCCGGGAAGAGTTCTCCTGGTGCTCCTGATCTTGGAAGCGGCGGCGGCGGCGGAACAGAGATGAGATCGCGAAAAAGAGTTCCCGTGTCGAGGGTTTCGAAGGACGCTCTAAATATATGCCAAAGGGGGGTACCAGACGGGGCTCGGGGGGCCCAGGCGCCCCCCGGCGCGGCCCAGGGGGGGAGCGCCGCCAGGGCGCCTGAGGCCCT
>LR738712.1:232469693-232480620 GCA_902687465.1 Secale cereale
AGGCTTCTACTCTAAGTTTCTCCTCCCTAGCTTTGATGAGAGCATTAGTGATATGCTCCGTGAAGGCAAGGTTAAGCGTGCTAGTGCGGGGATCTCTAGACATCTTGTGAAGGAAATCAATAACTTCGGTAAGAGTGCAATTATCAAAATCAAGGTCACGAGCATCAAGTAAAGTGGTAGTGGTGTCCTTTAGGTTCACTTGTTTGGTAGTTTCTATAGTCATAGCATCACCATTAATAGGTCCATTGGGACCAGGAGTACATTGGGTGCTAAGAGTTTGGATATCCTCAACAACTTGGATAGTAGCAATAGTGTGGTGGGTAGGAAGGCTCTTAATTCTATCTTCTTCCTCCCTTTCTCTAGCCCATCTTTCTTTAAGTTTAGCCATCATCCTAATATTTTCATTAATTTGCACTTGAATAGCATTTATAGGAGTGACTTCCCTCTCCTCAAGAGGATAAGTTTTAATTTTTAGCAATTTTACCTCATTGGCTAAATGGTCTACCTTAAAAGAAAGATCATCTAGTTTATGTAGTTTTTCTTCTACACTCTTATTAAAGGCTTTTTGGGTAGTGATGAAATCTTTAAGCATAGTCTCTAGTTCAGTAGTGGAGTTCTTGGTGATAGGATAAGCATTGTTGTTCCCATAAGAATTAGAGGGGAACGGTCTAGGATTGCTACCAAAGTTACTCCTATAAGCATTGTTGTTAAAATTGTTTCTAGAGATAAAGTTCACATCTACTTGTTCTTGAGCAATCAAAGAATTTAAAGGAACATCGCGAGGATCAACAGAAGATTGCTTCAAAAGTAGAGACATGATCAATTCAACTTTTTCATTTAAGGAGGAAATCTCCTCGACAGAGTTTACCTTCCTACCTGTTGGAGCGCGTTCGGTGTGCCATTGGGAATAGTTGGTCATCATCTCATCGAGAAGCTTTGTGGTAGCACCAAGTGTAGTTGACATAAAAGTTCCTCCCGCGGCCGAATCTAACAAGTTCCGCGAGGTAAAGTTCAAGCCTGCATAAAAAGTTTGGATAACCATCCAAGTAGTCAAACCATGAGTAGGGCAGTTCTTGATAAGAGATTTCATACGTTCCCAAGCTTGGGCAACGTGTTCATTATCCAATTGTTTAAAATTCATTATGTTACTTCTCAGTTGGATAATTTTAGCAGGTGGATAGTATTTTCCGATAGAAGCATCTTTGCACTTGTCCCATGAATCTATGCTATTTCTAGGCAAAGACTGAAACCAAATTTTAGCTCCTCCTCTCAAGGAGAAAGGAAAAAGCTTAAGCTTAACAATATTACCATCTATTTCGTGGTACTTTTGCATATCACAAAGTTCAACAAAGTTGTTTAAGTGTAAAGCAGCATCATCTCCAGCACCGGAGAATTGATCTTTCATGACTAAGTTCAGTAAAGCAGGTTTAATTTCATATGAAGGTGCTGAAGTGGCAGGTGTAGTGATAGGTGTGCTGATAAAGTCATCGTTGTTGTGACTAGTGTAGTCACACAACTTGGTGTTCTCGGTGGAACCCATAGTAGCAAGCAAGCAAGATAACTATTTTTATGATTTTCGATAAAAGGTACTAAAGCAAAAACTGAAAGGTAAACTAACAAGACTAAAAAGCAAAGGTAAAAGATAGCATGCAACTCCCCTATCCTGAAGAGTGGAGTCCCCGGCAACGGCGCCAGAAAAACTCCTTGATGGGCCTCTAACCCCTCGTTGGCTACCCCAAGTGGAAGGTGTGAGATGCAGTGTTGTGGAAGTTTTTCCCTTAGCAAAGATGCCAAGGATCGAATCCCCAGAGACTCCTAGGTTCAACAAGTAGGTGTCAACTGCTAACGGCGCCAGATATTAGCAATCAACGTGGACCTGCACACAGATACAAATAACTTTGCTCCCAACGAGTACAGAGAGGTTGTCAATCCCTCCGGCCTTGTAGTTCACAAAGGATTAAAAGCAAATGATAGTAGTGATAAATAATGTTTGCAATAGTAAATAATAGCGAAAAGTAAATAGCGGATGTGATCAATGATGGTAATATGGACCGGAGTCTCATGATGTTCACTAGTGATGTCTCTCTCCCAAAAGACGATAAAACAGCTATGTGAGGTAAACGAATTACAGCTGGGCAATTGACAGGACCACGAACGCAAACCAATGCTAACTACATTGCAAGAAAGGTTGAGGTTCAAAGCATGGGCGGTACGCCAAAGTAAGTAGACCGAAATCCATCAATATCTACTACTAATCATCCACCTTGAGATATCTATCCAGAACATCTCGCTGGTATTAAGTTGCGAGCCCCACCCATAGTGTAAACTCAAAGCAAGAGATAACTGCATTAAAAGAACTTTGCGTAAAGTAAACAATCCTTGCACCCGCGGGCACAAGCACCGTTGTTTTCCCCCTTGTGGCAACAGCACATCCCCTAGACTCATGTTTCTATCACTCGAGCTAGTAATCGAGGGGCATGAACCCACAATCAAGCATAACGTTCCCTCTTGGAGTCACTACGTATTACTTGGCCAAAGCAATAAATAACAACGGAGAACATGCAAGAATTAATTACGAACATAAATATAAAAGAGGTAGATCAAATATATTACTCAATCACAATCTGAACATAATCTCATAATCCATCGGATCCCAGCAAACTCATCATAGCAACAGCATAAGGATTACATATGTGCCTCGATCATGTAGGGCAGCTCACGAGGACTAATTAGTGAAGCACAAGAACGGGAGGAGAACATCACATAGCTACTGGTCATGGACTCATGGTCCAAGGGAGACTACTCACAACTCATTCGGGAGGCGTCCATGGTGGTGGAGAAGCTCCCGATGATGATCCTCCCCTTCGGCAGGGTGCCGGGAAGAGTTCTCCTGGTGCTCCCGATCTTGGAAGCGGCGGCGGCGGCGGAACAGAGATGAGATCGCGAAAAAGAGTTCCCGTGCCGAGGGTTTTGAAGGACGCTCTAAATATATGCCAAAGGGGGGCACCAGACGGGGCTCGGGGGGCCCAGGCGCCCCCCCGGCGCGGCCCAGGGGGGGCGCCGCCAGGGCGCCTGGGGCCCTGGTGCCCCCCCCCCCCGGCTGTACTTCGGGCGCAAGGTAGGTTCTGGAACGCTGATTTTTTATATAATTTTTCTGGATTTTTCCTGACAGTTCTCGTAATGTGAAAACCTAAAATACAAAAACAGCCGAAAACAGAAACTGGCACTGGGGTGCACTGGATTAGTAGGTTAGTCCAAATATGATCAAAAGTGTATGGAAGTGTATAAATATCATAGCAATATCACCCAAAAGTGGCATGGAGCAAGCAGAAATTATAGATATGTTTTGGACGTATCACTGGGCGGCCTCGCCCCGCAACCGCACGCATCCGTGCGTGTTCGGGCGGTCGCCCTCGCCCGCACCGCCCGTTAACCCGCCACGCAGGCCTCTGGGCCGCTGACCACAGGGGCCCGGCCCCTTAAAAAAATGTAAAAGTAAAAAATATATATATAATTAATTAGTTAATTAATTAAACAATCAGTTAATTAACTTAATTAACTAAGATTAATTAGTCTAATCAATGGATTAGTTGAATCTTTATTTATTTAACTAATGTGTCCATGACACGTGGGCCCCACTACCCTTTTGACCAGTCAACAGTCAAAGTTGACTGTTGACCTTGCTGACATCAGCATGGCGTCATGCTGACACAATAAGCCTTTTTTTGAATTAATAATAAATTGCAGAATATTAATAAAACTTTGAAAAATCATATAAAATAAACTGTAGCTCAGCTGAAAATGATTTATATATGAAAATCGCTCAGAACGACGAGACGAATCCGAATACGTGGTCCGTTCATCCGCCACACGTCCCTAGCATAGTGAACCTGCAACTTTCCCCCTCCGATTCATCTGTCCGAAAACACGAAACGCCGGGGATACTTTCCCGAGTGTTATCCCCCTTCGCCTGTACCGTGTACCACCGCGTTAGAGCACCCTAGCACTGTGTGTTGACATGTCGTGCTTCTCTATGGCATGTGTATGCTTTGTATTTATTGTTTCTCCCCCCTCTTCTCTCCGATAGACCGCGAGACTGATGCTACCTTGGTGATCGGCTGCATCGATGACGACCCCTCCTTGCCAGAGCAACCAGGCAAGCCCCCCCCCCCCACCTTGATCACAAGATATCGCCTATTCTTCTCTCTACTGCTTGCATTAGAGTAGTGTAGCATGTTACTGATATCGAATAATCCTATTTTGTTCCATAGCATGTCATTGTTGCTACAACTCTTGATACCTTACCTGGAATCCAAAATGCTTAGTATAGAATGCTAGTATTCCATCAGTGGCCCTACACCCTTGTCCGTCTGCCCTGCTATACTATCAGGTCGTGATCACTCGGGTGGTGATCACGGGTATATATTATACTATTACATACACATGATGATGATTCAGAGATGGGGGCTGAAGGGGCAGGTGGTTCCACACGGTAGTGGTGGTCCTGGGTTCCCGACAGCCCCTTGGTGGTTACTTTGTGGCGGAGCGATAGGGCGGGCTGCGACCACCTAGGAGATAGATGGGCCCGGCCCTGGTCGTTGTCCGCGGTTATTACATAATAACACGTTTAACGAGATCTTGGTATTTGATCTGAGTATGGCCATTGGCCTATACGCACTAACCAGCTACGTGGGAATAGTTATGGGCACTCGACGTCGTGCTATCAGTCGAAGCCTTCTTGACGTCAGCGACTTAGCAGTGCACGCCGGATTGGACTGGAAAGCCGCTCTGGTATTACGAGCGGCTAGGTCTGCTTACCGGCCGCCCTTGCCACGTGCAGGTGTGCATTGGGTGATGGGCACAGACCCCCGTGCGCTTAGGGTTTAGACCGGCGTGCTGACCTCTCTGTTGTGCTTAGGTAGGGCTGCGACGTGTTGATCTTCCGAGGCCGGGCATGACCCTGGAAAGTGTGTCCGGCCAAATGGGATCGAGCATACTGGGTTATGTTGTGCACCCCTCCAAGGAAGTTAATCTATTCGAATAGTCGTGTCCCTCGGTAAAAGGACGACCCGGAGTTGTACTCTGACCTCATGACAACTAGAACCGGATACTTAATAAAACACACCCTTACAAGTGCCAGATATAACTCGGTGGTTGCTCTCTCACAGGGTGATGTGCGGGAGGATCGCCGGGTAGGTTTATGCTATACGATGTTACTTGGTAAACTTACCATCTACTCCCTTCTACTGCTGCAAGACGGAGGCTGCCAGAAGCGAGGATACTTGTTACTTCCAGCTACTCTCTTCTTCTGCTGCAAGATGGACGTTGCTAGAAGCATAGTCTTCGATTGGATTAGCTATCCCCCTCTTATTCTGGCATTCTGCAGTTTAACCCACATATATTACCCCTTTATACAGATACCATTGCATGTGTAGTATAGATCCTTGCTTGCGAGTACTTTGGATGAGTACTCATGGTTGCTTTTCTTCCCCTTTTCCTCTTTTGTTCCTTCTTCTCGGATGATGCAACCAGATGGTGGAGTTCAGGAACCAGAGGATCTCGAAGATGTTTCTACTTGGAGTTCGGCTTCGAGGAGTAGTTAGGAGGTCCCAGGCAGGAGGCCTTGCCTTTTCGATCGTTGCTATTTTTGTGCTAGCCTTCTTAAGGCAAACTTGCTTAACTTATGTCTGTACTTAGATATTGTTGCTTCCGCTGACTCTTGTGTTTTCGAGCTTTTGTATTCGAGCCCTCGAGGCCCCTGGCTTGTAATATAAAGCTTGTATTATTTTAATTTGTGTCTAGAGTTGTGTTGTGATATCTTCCAGTGAGTCCCTGATCTTGGTCGTACACATTTGCGTGCATGATTAGTGTACGGACAAATCGGGGACGTCACAAGTTGGTATCAGAGCCAACTTCCTGTAGGAATCCTCCTTTCCAACTCCTTGGCCGAAGTTGAGTCTAATCAAAGAAAAATATTTTACTAACTTGGCTGTGTTGCTTACGGGCCCACGTCGCCAATTGGGTGGTGTTAGGATCTTTTGTTCCTCATCTATACTCTGGGACTCTGATCTCTCTTCTATTCGGGTTAAATGATTTTATTAACTCTGACTTTAGGTTCTCATAACTATTTCCTCCCAGAGAGCTCCTCACGGCAAATGATCGCGTGCTTCACGAGAAGATTTCGAAGATACCCTTCGATGTTACCGAGACCTTCATTCTCATCATTTTTGTAATTCCTTATGACCGATAAATCCTTAAGTATAATTACATACACCTACCATTCATGCATACAATCTCATTGATCTTGTTATTACAAGATGCCCCGAATTGCTCTTCATTGTTTCGACAATCCTTTGAGCTTACTGCCTTGCAGTTCCTTTTCCGAATGAAAGGCCTTACGGTTAAATCCTCACATTTATCGAGCATCCGCTCATCCTAGTTGTTCATGTGTCTCGCAAAAATTCTTCGAAAGGCTATTCAATCTTCCAAAAATCTTCAGCAGCTTATTGCTCTTGAATTTCTTGTCTGCTTGCATTATGGTTAATTCCATATGCTTAATTGTCTTCGTTGACATCCCTTGGCCTTGTCATTTTTAGCCTATTGATTCAATGTGTGCATATGCACGCAGTCATCAGGCTGTCCTTTAAAAAATATCTTTCCAGCTCAAACGTCATTCCGGACATGAGTTGGTTCTCGGCATTTCAAACCTTTATGGATTGTCCAACTAAGTGTTTTCAACATACCCATCCTTGATCAGAGCGTCTGCTTCTGATCCTTCGTTTGGAAACCATTAATTCTTTCTATTTAAGCATCAGACTTATTAGGTGATTCTTGAATCTGATGCCTCTGCATTCAGTCTCCCTCTGAGTGAGTACCGATACTCACATCAGCTCCATTGTGGATCACCCGATCCATTGTTGGATTGTTATCCGGCAGTGCCCTTCATATTCAATCACCTTGTGAGTTCTGCCCCTGATACATAATGCCTTTGGTAAACTGTATCCTCTGCTTGGCCAACCATGCTCTGCTTTCCAGCTGGTGTATTTACTTTTGAAGCGTGTGGTATATGTTACTAAGATGTCCAATGGGTTGAACCTATGGCATCCCCTAATTCGTGAGAATCCAAAAGTTTTCACAAGTCATACCCTTCCGGTGTTCTACCAAATAAAATTCCAACACTATAGTTTTATCAAAGCGAGAGGTGAATGAAATGATTTGCATTAAAGAAGTGGGAGTCGACCTTGAACTTGTGTTCATGCCCATGAAAATGATGTAGACCGTCTCAAAGCTTCTTGCAAAATGATTATCCAGCTGTACGAGTTCTTCGGTATTCTTGAATTGATTCCTTACAGTTATGGTTCCGACCATGTTGTCCTGATCTGATATATGTGATGGGAATTCATTCCCGTGCCTCGTCTATTTTGGCATGGTTGAAGTATCTACTGTCGTTGGTCAATGACCTGGTTCTACTTCTATCATGTTCTACCTTCGAGTATTACCCCCTGGTATCTCGAAGATGTCTTGCCATTGCACCACATCTTACTAACTTTCTTGAAGTAATGTCTTTCCTTGTCGTAATCACCCTACGGGTTCCTGGTTGTTGTCAACCGAGGACACCGACTAGTGAAATTATCCTGAATTACAAATCAAATACCCCTAGTATTTTTACTGGGAAATTCCGAACACAATCTAGTCATTCCCAGGCTATCGGCTTCATCCTCGTCTCGCTATCTTTGACTGTGCTACCTCGTCCTTCTTTGGTGCACGAATTCTTCAGAATGTGGGCACGACTTACATCAAGCTTTCAACCTCATGTTGCTTTGAAAGGCAACTTTGGTTCCGAGCTTGCATCTTATAAATTGATCCAATAACTTGCCATTTCGCCATTCCCTTGCTTGTTGCCGTTGATGTTTGATTGCATCCTCTTGAAACCTCTCGGCAAATGTGTCGGATCACCTTCAGCACTTTGACTTCTTTCGAGATGTCAACTGTGTTCATGATGAGAAATACCTTCCTTGCCCTCGATGATTTTTATTATCATCGACAACACCCTTGACTTCCTTTCATCGTGAACTTGTCTGCATTATGAATACAACTTGCTCTCCAGCTAGTGTTATGTTCTGCATTAAAGTATTACTGTCTTTTATGTCGAGAATGTTGTGGGGATTGCTCCACCTCTTAGGAATTCTCAGTATGAAGATACTTCTCGTCATCACCATTCTTCCTTGGTCCCCGTGTTGTTTTTAACTGGGATACCAATATTCTAACGATGTTGCTTGAGTTCTGTACTTCTAGCAACCCTATTGCTTTGGAGTTAACGATCGACAGTTCGTTCTTAGACTATTGGTTATTGAATCGCCACTCTAACATTGATCTTGCTGCCTAAGGTCATATTTCAAGCACACCTTTCAACTAATGATTAATGGTGTATGTTTTCCTCGAGCATACAACATTATATCATTTGAATTGACAAGTGTCATCTTCTTGTTCACATTATTGTGGAAACCCATCCGTTTGGAATCCTCGATGAATTGTCGCTGAGCCCATCAACCACCTCCTCATCCTCTCCTTGGTTTAATGATGAATTATTGTTTCGGGAACCCGCTCCCATAGTTCATTTCCCGAGAATCTTGCAATGTCCGTCGATTCTTGTTGCACCTTTTCTTCTCGAACATCCTGGGTCTGAGGTATCATGGCACCAATCGGATCTGAATCTCGGTCAGATAAGATGGCTGGGACAACTTTCCAGGAGTTATAATATTGGTCCTTTGATGACTCAATGATATGATGTCATGCCTAGCACCCCTGGCTGGAGGACCTAACCTTATAATCTCTTTTGCACGGATAACCATTCTTCCAGGAGGAAATTATAAGACTTATTCAATAAGTTGTTCCTGATGAATCCTTTGTGTATCCAAGTCCGACCTTTGCTTCAAGACCATGCCAATGCTATCTCGAAGCATGTCTGTGGTACTCCGATTCTCAACAAAGGCATTTGAAGCCAAATGCTAAATGTTTCTTGGTCAGTTATCCTAACACCGTTGTATGGGTAACATCTTGATTAATCCTTGCCTCTTTATCTAAATGATTGGGTACTTGCTCTCCTACCCTGTATGCCATGTTCTTCTTGTCCATGGGGAGGATATACTCCTATTAATTGTGTGTAATCGCAATTTTCATTTCCATTTGTTTGTTTAACCTTTCTTTGATCTACATATAATCTAAGCAGTAATAATTTGCTGCTTATGTAAACACCTTGGTGTACAACTCTGTCAGTAAGACCTCGTTACTATTGTTGTAACATTCCATTAACTGCCGGTGAACGAGGACCTTGCCTATTGGTCCGCCTCGTTACCATGAGCAAGAAAATGGTTATCTTCGTTCCCCGTCCTTGGTACCGACATTGTTGCCAACTTAGCTGATAGACTATCCTCTGACATGCCTTGCTTTCTGTGCAAGATGCCATCGCATTCCTACTCTTAACCCACATGGTGGGCCCATAACCCACAGGTCTACGGGATCGAAACCTGACTCTCCTGTACAACCCTGATTCTAATGTATTCTTTGCACTTGCCTTAGTGTGTAAATCACGAGCTAAATTATACCATGTTTCATCCTGGTATCAAACACCATATTATTCTCGTTGATTAAGACCCCATTCCAGCTTCTGGTTAGGCATCGAATGACTGCGTACCCGATAGAAACTTTGGTACCATCGCTTATTTTCTCAATGCATTCACTGAAATACTACTCGTAGGGTACTTCGTATATCACTTTCTGAATTCGCAGTCGTATGCACAGACTTCATGGAGATACATTCCTCCAAAAAAATTCCCCCTGGTCACGTTCGTAGGACGATGGAGATCCCAAAAAAAGGATGACGATCACGATGACTTGAAGGAGAGAAATGAAGACATCAACGAAAGGGATCAACCTCTTCGAAAGGGGCAGTCAAGACCGAGAAGACTCGTTAGAATTTCGCTACCAGCACTTCCCACCCCCCTTACTCCACCGCTTAAATCTTGGGACGAGATTTCTTGTAGTGGAGGAGAATTGTGACGCCCGGATAGTTAAGCTACAATAACCCTCTACTAAAGATGACATGTCACCGCAATTACTATTGATAATCTCGTGTTAGTTCGAAACCGGTTCGAATTCAGATTCAAAATCAAGCAAACAATAAAAGTTTTCAAATATAAAAACAAAAATGTTCGGAGTGAACCAAGTATTGCATAGGCAATGGTGGTGGAGAAAACACACCTTTATAAAATGCTTAAATACCATAAGATCTATAAAATAGCAGTAAAAACCATTATTTAAATACCTTTTGTAAATAATAAAATGTCAAGCTAATTTATTTGAGGACTAGACTTTTGTGACTATGGACTAAGTTGAAATACTAATTTAGATGCTACATGTATATTTTACTGAAACTAAAATTAATAGGAAACAAAACTAAAACAGAAAAGGTAATGTAAATAAAAAGAAAAAGGTAAAAGAAAAGAAAACAAAGGAAAGAGGCCCCCTACCCCCCTGGCCTTAGCCCACCCGAGCGGCCTAGCCGGCCCAGCTTCCCCCTCGGTCGCCTTCCACCTCGCTACAGGGGAAGCCGACCGAGCGGGCACGTGCTCCCGCCGAACCCCGTTGCCGGAAACGACGTGACAGGGGATAAGGGCGCCCCTTCGGCACCTCGGTCTCCCTTCCCCCACTATAACCGACACCCCCCTTTCCCCACTTTTCTCCCCCTCTCGCTGGATCTGGATCGAGAGGGCCCGATCCCGACGCCCATGTTGGAGCTGCCGTGCCATCGCTGCTCGCCGGACTGCTGCGTCCCCGTCTCCTCCCCGACGCGCTACCACAAGCCTCGCCGACCCGCATGTTCCCCTGCAACGGGGGTGAAAACCACATCCTCCCCACGCCCCCCCCC
>LR738712.1:232480630-232510713 GCA_902687465.1 Secale cereale
CATCGAGTCCCGGACGCTCTCGCGGTCACCCTGGCCACGCGCATGACTTGGCCGCTCCCGCTCCTACCTGCCTGCGCATGCGCCGCGCCCGACCGCAACCCCTACATCTCGCGTGTACGACCTAGGCCTGCTGCTGCGGCCCCATCCTAGCCGCGCACTGCCACTCACGGCCATGTTTCGCCTCCGTCCGCCGCCTCCCCGCCCCATGGCCTCGCCTCCGCCCCCTCGCAGCTCGCCTGCGGTGGCCTCAGCCGTCGCTCGCCCGCGCCTACTGCCACCACCGGTCGGCTACGCCGCAGCCACCCTGCCGCTCCCCGTGCGCCACCGCGCCCAGCAGAGCTCACGCCCGCGCTGGTCACCGCTCGGCGTCCCCGCCGCTTGCCGTCGCCACCTGCTGACGGCCGCGCCCCTCATCCACTCCGGCCCTCGCGCGCACCTCCAGGCCCTGCCCCCACCGGACGAAACCCCCGCCTCCCGCCGCCGGCATCCGCTGCCGCGGTGCCGCTCTCCAGCGCCCGACGCGATCGTCCCTGTCGCGCCCTCCCACGGCCACACAGCATCCCCGTCGCCGCACGCTACGCCTCCATGCCCCGCGAGCTCGGCCCGCGGTGGCCCCCACCTCCGGTGCCGCCTCCGCCGGTATGGCGCCCAGCATCGCCTAGCGCCGCTGCCCCACGGCCCTGCCGGTGCCCCGTCAAGCTGGGCGGCCTCGCCCCGCAACCGCACGCATCCGTGCATGTTCGGGCGGGCGCCCTCGCCCGCACCGCTCGTTAACCCGCCACGCAGGCCTTTGGGCCGCTGACCACAGGGGCCCGGCCCCTTAAAAAAATGTAAAAGTTTAAATATATATATATATATATATATATATATATATATATATATATATATATATATATATATATATATATATATATATATATATATATATATATATATAATTAATTAGTTAATTAATTAAACAATCAGTTAATTAACTTAATTAACTAAGATTAATTATTCTAATCAATGGATTAGTTGAATCTTTATTTATTTAACTAATGTGTCCATGACACGTGGGCCCCACTGCCCTTTTGACCAGTCAACAGTCAAAGTTGACTGTTGACCTTGCTGACATCAGCATGGCGTCATGCTGACACAATAAACCTTTTTTCGAATTAATAATAAATTGTAGCATATTAATAAAACTTTGAAAAATCATATAAAATAAACCGTAGCTTAGATGCAAATGTTTTATATATGAAAATCGCTCACAACGACGAGACGAATCCGAATACGCGGTCCATTCATCCACCACACGTCCCTAGCATAGTGAACATGCAACTTTCCCCCTCCGATTCATCTGTCCGAAAACATGAAACACCGGCGATACTTTCCCGAGTGTTATCCCCCTTCGCCGGTACCGTGTACCACCGTGTTAGAGCACCCTAGCACTGCGTGTTGACATGTCGTCCTTCTCTGTTGCATATGTATGCTTTGTATTTATTGTTTCTCCCCCTCTTCTCTCCGATACACCGCGATACTGATGCTACCTTGGTGATCGGCTGCATCGACGATGACCCCTCCTTCTTGCCAGAGCAACCAGGCAAGCCCCCCCCCTCCCCCTTGATCACAAGATATCGCCTATTCTTCTCTCTACTGCTTGCATTAGAGTAGTGTAGCATGTTACTGATATCGAATAATCCTATTCTGTTGCATAGCCTGTCATTGTTGCTACAACTGTTGATACCTTACCTGCAATCCAAAATGCTTAGTATAGGATGCTAGTATTCCATCAGTGGACCTACACCCTTGTCCGTCTGCCCTATTGTACTATCGGGCCGTGATCACACGGGTGGTGATCACGGGTATATATTATACTATTACATACACATGATGATGATTCAGAGATGGGGGCTGAAGGGGCAGGTGGTTCCACACGGTAGTGGTGGGCCTGGGTTCCAGACAGCCCCTAGGTGGTTACTTTGTGGCGGAGTGACAGGGCGGGCTGCGACCACCTAGGAGACAGGTGGGCCCGGCCCTGGTCGTTGTCCGCGGTTATTGCATAATAACACGTTTAACGAGATCTTGGTATTTGATCTGAGTCTGGCCATTGGCCTATACGCACTAACCAGCTACGTGGGAATAGTTATGGGCACTCGACATCGTGGTATCAGTCAAAGCCTTCTTGACGTCAGCGACTTAGCGGCGCACGGCGGACTGGACTGGAAAGCCGCTCTGGTAGTAGGAACGGCTAGGTCTGCTTACCGGCCGCCCTCGCAACGTGCAGGTGTGCATTGGGCGATGGGCCCAGATCCTCGTGTGCTTAGGGTTTAGACCGGCGTGCTGACCTCTCTGTTGTGCTTAGGTAGGGCTGCGACGTGTTGATCTTCTGAGGCCGGGCATGACCTTGGAAAGTGTGTCCGGCCAAATGGGATCGAGCGTGCTGGGTTATGTGGTGCACCCCTGCAGGGAAGTTAATCTATTCGAATTGCCGTGTCCCTCGATAAAAGGACGACCCGGAGTTGTACTCTGACCTCATGACAACTAGAACCGGATACTTAATAAAACACACCCTTACAAGTGCCAGATATAACTCGGTGGTTTCTCTCTCACAGGGTGATGTGCGGGAGGATTGCCGGGTAGGTTTATGCTATACGATGTTACTTGGTGAACTTACCATCTATTCCCTTCTACTGCTGCAAGACGGAGGCTGCCAGAAGCGAGGATACTTGTTACTTCCAGCTACTCTCTTCTTCTTCTGCAAGATGGATGTTGCTAGAAGCGTAGTCTTCGATTTGATTAGCTATCCCCCTCTTATTCTGGCATTCTGCAGTTTAACCCACATATATTACCCCTTTATATAGATACCATTGCATGTGTAGTGTATATCCTTGCTTGCGAGTACTTTGGATGAGTACTCACGGTTGCTTTTCTTTCCCTTTTCCTCTTTTGTTCCTTCTTCTCGGATGATGCAACCAGATGGTGGAGTTCAGGACCCAGAGGATCCCGAACATGTTTCTACATGGAGTTCGGCTTCGAGGAGTAGTTAGGAGGTCCCAGGCAGGAGGCCTTGCCTTTTCGATCGTTGCTATTTTTGTGCTAGCCTTCTTAAGGCAAACTTGCTTAACTTATGTGTGTACTCAGATATTGTTGCTTCCGCTGACTCTTGTGTTTTCGAGCTTTTGTATTCGAGCCCTCGAGGGTTCTGGCTTGTAATATAAAGCTTGTATTATTTTAATTTGTGTCTAGAGTTGTGTTGTGATATCTTCTAGTGAGTCCCTGATCTTGGTTGTACACATTTTCGTGCATGATTAGTATACGGACAAATCGGGGGCATCACAGAATATCACAATATCTATTATTATATTAACACACCTATATACTTGGCAATGGGTGGAAGGATTGGCCTTTTGCTCGGTGTTTTGTTCCACTCATGACAACTTAGGAGCCGATAAACCGGCGTTATGTTCCATGATTCTGTTTTCCTTAGACGGTTGGGTATACGGGGACCCCTTGACAGTTCGGCTTTGAATAAAACTCATCCAGCAAGGCCCAACATTGGTTTTAATTTGCAACGTAATAAAAACTTAATTAATTAATTAAATTGCATAGGGGGTTGCATCCCCAAGGATTCTTTCTACATACAGGGAGGGGCCAGTGTTGATGGTGTTGGTCCAAAATAGAGCAGCTTGCGGCGCCGCCCCTTGGCAACTTGGGGTATCTGGTCGCTGTAACCATAGCTCATCCGGTCGTGGCCTGAGACGAGATACGCGCGGCTACAATCAGGGTGTCGGCACGCCGGGAGGTCTTGCTGGACTTGTTTTACCATTGTAGAAATGTCTTGTGCACCGGGAATTCCGAGTCTGATCGGGCCTTCCCTAAGATAAGGGGTAATATTATTATTATCTCTACTGATCGTGAGAGCTTCTGATGGGCTAAGTTGGGACACCCCTGCAGGGTTATGATCTTTCGAAAGCCATGCCCGCAGTTATGTGGCAGATTGGAATTTGTTAATATCCGGTTGTAGAAAACTTGATAGAGGATCCGAAGTGAAATACACGAACCGTGTGAGTAACCGTGATTGTCTCTTTTCACTTTGAGAAGAGAACACGGTGGGGTTATGTTTGACTTGTAGGCAGTTCAGGATCTTTAGCGATCATTACTAGTTTGCGACCACTTGCGTAGATGTACATCTTATTCTTGTCCTCGTAAGTTAGCCACCATACTTTGCTTAGCCGCTGCTGCAACCTCACCACTTTACCTCTCCTTACCCATTAAGCTTTGCTAGTCTTGTTACCCATGGTTATGGGATTGCTGAGTCCTCGTGGATCACAGATACTACAACAACAGTTGCAGGTGCAGGTTTCCGATGACTCGACGTGAGAGCGATGTTCTTTGTGCGGAGTTCTTTCTTCTTCTTCTTCGTCAGTCTTGGTTTAGGTTCCTGGTTGGCAGCCTGGGATAGCAGATGGATGTCGTTGTGCTTTTCATGTTTACATCCGTAGTCGGATGCCTTGTATTGATGTTGTTGTATTCATGTGACTTGTATTAATTGTTGTATCCCCCATGTATGTATGTAATGGTACGATGTAATGATATCCATCTTGCTAAGCGCTTGAGATGCGGATGTGCCCCAATCACGTATGAGTCACGTGATCGGGATAGAATCGCATCTTGGGCCTGACAAGTTGGTATAAGAGCCTCGACGGACCATAGGAGCCCCCTTGATTGATCGTAGTTTGGCCATTGTCGAGTCTAGAAGAAAACTTTTTCGGAGTCTAGTTATATCGGAGAGTAGGAATTATTTTTACTCCTCAGCCCTTTCGTCACTCTGGTGAGGAATCTTGACCTAGGTGTTTTGAATTACTCCTCTTCCCCTTCAATTTTTTTAGGATCACGTGGTTAGTTTTCGTTCGTTGCGTTGTCAGTTCTTTCATGTGGTGCATCTCTCGTCAAGTGGACTCGACCCTCTTCTTCTTTGCAAGATCAACCCTCAATTCTTTTCAACTGACGGTGTTTTCTCCGTCCGAAGTGGACTTTATTTTCCCACCCGCCCACCCCTTTTTCTTTTGGAGCCGGAGTCCGTAATCGAGTATCCATCTTACTCGTGTGAAGTCTTCGCATTCTTTCCTTACTAATTTCAACGGGTGAATTCTCGTCTAGTTCGGCCTTCCTCATCTCTTTTCTTCTCCGGTGGATTCAATTCAAGTTTCGGTGTTCATCATATTCATTTCCCTCAGCTCAGATGTTTCCTCTTGCTCGTTCGCCTCTCGCCATTTAATTATTCCAGAGTTCCAAAGACATTCCAGGAAATTCGTCTGCATTCCAATTAATTCGAGGTTGTCAGTTCATTTGAGTTTTTTTCAATCGTTCTGGTGCATCATCTCCTTTTCAACGGTGTTTTCTCTTCGGTTGGCTCATAACCCGCATGTCTTTTCCCAGGATCTTACCTGACTCTTCTAATTTCCCGGAGTATTCCTATATTCTTTTAAGTATGACGTAAGTACGGATTCCATCAGTCATATGCCTTCTCCAATATCACTTTCAATTATTTTCATCGTTGGTTCAACCTTTTCTCTCTTTTCATACTTCCGGAGTATCTCAATAATTTTTGGTGGTATTTCTCGTCATCATTTCAAGACCGACGAAGAGTTCCTCTAAATCTTGTCCGTTCTCTCGACTGTTCGTCATTCTAGCTTCATGTTATCCTCTTACTTGTTCTGATTCGTGTCAAATTATTTCTTCAACCATCCGGGGTAGTTCGTGAATTCTTTTCTTTGTGTTCCTTCGAAGGCCATCATTTCAGAAGATTTCTTCGTTCTCAGTTTTCAACTTCATCCTCCAAATATTCTTCATTAATGCCTCTTCGTTCGTCTCACATTCGTCTGGTGCTTCGCTCAAGTATTCTATAGTCAGTTCGTGATCCCTTCGTTCTCTTGTATCTAAGTTCCCCAAGTGCTTTATTCTTCCCGACGATTCATTCTTTTGTATTCACTCAATTTCAATTCCTTACGGTGGTCGTTCGCTTTCATCACTCGATTTCAATTCTTACGGTGGTTTGTTCTTTTCTTCACTCGGCTTTAAGTCTTACGGTGATTCGCTCAACAGTTATTTTTCGGTGTTATCATATCAATCCATTCATTTTATTACAATCCTACCGGTGGTTCATGAAGATTTTCGCAAGTTCGCGATATATTCCTCTTTAATCATTTCAATGAGAATATGTAGTATGTGAATCCATTGTTCATCAATTTATTTGATAGAGGAGAAGCATAACATAATTCTTATTCTTTTCCATCAAGTTGGTTTATTCCTTCCTTCGGAGTTTATTCTTGATGAATAAATTATAGTTCTAGGTGTTTTTTATTCTTTTTTTTCTGAAGTTCAAGTTTTCCTCGGCTATCTCATCGGAACCCTCGTCTAAATCATCGCTAGGCTTTAATCTTATTCTTTCACCCATCATTTCTATATCATCATCCTTTTGTTACCGGAGTTCTTCACGGGGGTCTTCCTGATTTAATTCATTCTTCAAGTGTTCTTCAAATTTTTCTGGAGCAAGTTAAGCATTATTCTTCTTACATCTCGAAGTGCAAATAATTCTCCTTATTCTTTTCATGTGGATTTTTGCATTCCTTCGTTCTTCTCATCTATTCAATATTTGGTTGCGGCATAATTCACCTCAAGTTTTGAGATGTTTTGATAAGTCCACAACAAGTTAATTCTTTGGTTGTTGATTTTTTCTCAACAACTCCGTTCAAACCTTTATCCTAAGGAGGCTCTTTCAAATTCATTCGCGCTCGAAGTTGTTCTTCTCTTATCCATTCTTTTCATGTCACTCTTGAAATTCTTCCGGAGGCGTTGTCTTGTTCATCTCGTCAACTATTATTCCATTTTCTCAAGTTCATGTTATATTCATTCCATTTCAGCTGGAGTGCTACCCGAATTCTTTTGTTCGAATTCCTTTTCTATCTCTTTTAGCCGGAGTGGTGTAATTTCCCTCTTGTCACTTAACCTCCTTGATTCTCGTCGTATTCCTTGTTCCTCTTGTTTAACAAAGTCTTTGCAACTTCGTTCATTCTCCGTTGTATCTTTTATTTCAGTTGTTCAACCTCTCAAGGTTCTTTGGCTTCACTCTTTTGTCCTCGAAGAACTTTGTTCTTCCTTTTCCTCTTCCGTCTCGATCCTAAGATCTCGGGACGAGATCTCTTGTTAGTAGGGGAGTGTTGTGACACCCCGAGACTGGTGCGCCAGGTGTCAGCCAGTTATTCGTCGCCGCTGCCATGTCATCTGCTTGCATGTTGCATCTTTTCCGTGTCATCATGTGCATTGCATCATCATGTTTTCAAAACTTGCATCCGTACGAGCCCCCTCGTCCTTTCCGTTGTCCGTTCTGAGCCCGGACACACTTGCACGTGCCCGCGGCACCTCCGGATATTTATTTTATGAGTGGACGGAGAATGTTCTCGGAATGGGATGAAACTTGGCGTGTGGTCTTATTATAGTGTAGACAGGCCGCCTGCCAAGTTTCGTCGCGTTCGGAGTTCGTTTGATAGCCCAACGGTTAACCGCGTTAACCGCGGGAAGCCTCTTTCTCTTTTGGCCCAGCACCCCTCCACAACAGCCCACTAGCCCATCCAAACCCCCTCCATGCTCTCAGTCGTCGGATCGTGATCGCGTGGCCGAAAACCGCTCCTCATTTGGACACTCCTAGCTCCCTCTACCTATATATTTGTCTCCCCCTCCTCAATTCACGGACGAAACCCTAGTCTTCTTCCTCCCTCCGCGCCACCGGACACGTCCACCGACGGCCGGACATGTCCACCGCAGCCGGCCACGTCCCCGTAGCCAATCAAAGTGTGCCACGTCACCCCGCCGCCGCTCTCTTCCAACCCCACGCCGCTCGCCGCGAGGCCCCCAGCCGCTGCGCGCCCCGCGCATCTGCCGCTGACCGCGCCTCCTCCGCGCTCCGACACCGCCACGCCACCCTACCTCCATCGGCCGGCGAGCCGCCGCCGCCACAGCTCCTCGTCGCCCCGCCTCCTGAAGACCGCCGGCCTCCTCCCCGTGCTAGATCAGGTCGCCGGCCGCCCAGATCCGGCGCCTCCCCGCGTCCAGGCCACGTCGTGCCCTCCTCGCCGCTCGCCGGCGCAGTTGACCGCCGGCGCCGCCAGTTCCTCGTCCCATTCGGGATCGAGGAGACGACGAGCGCCGCCGCTCGCGTTGACCTCATGGTCCGGCCCTGCCTCGCCTCCAACCAGCCCGATCCACCTCCTCCTCCCTCAAGCCCAGCCGGCTCCTCCTCCTTCGCTACTGGGCCAGGCCCGTAGTGGTGAGCCCACTATACCCCGCCCGGTCACGTTTTAGTTATTTTGCGCTGTTGTGTTTTTTTTCCTATGTCAAAACAGCTAAGTCCCTAGATTTTGTAAATATATGTGCATGTTTGACTGCTTGTAACTTTTTGTGTGCTTATCCAAATGATGCAAATAATATGTCAAAATGATCGTGGTGATATGCTCTTCATTTTCTTCTATTGTGGCATGCTTGTTAGAGTTCATCTTGATGCCCTAATCATCGTTGCAAGTGTGCTATAAATTTAAAATTGTTGTTATCCGTAATTTTGTTGCATGCTTGTGATGTTGATAACTTTGTGCATGTTTATCCAAATGGAGCATATGATATGTCAAAATGTTCAATGTGAAGTGCTCTACATGTTGGTTGTTGTAGCATTCTTGTTACGTGCCATCTTTCCATGTAAACCTCTGTTGCAAAAGTGCTTGTGGCTGTTAAGTGTTGAAACTTGTTATGAGATGCTGATTTGTATTGCTCCTAGCTATTGATATGTTTGTATTCATGCCTCATGTCAATATGTTTTAGAAGCACAATCATATGGTATTTGTTGTGGTGCAATCCACTTTTCATGATATGCCTTGAGGTGTTTGCAACAAGTTTGCAAAGTAGCCTACTCGCTGATGTTGTTTTCTGAGACTTGTTAAAAATTGCTAAGTTCGAAATCTGTTAAACCTGATGCCATGTTTGCTTGATGCCTCACTCAAATCCTTGCTTGTTTTGGGTTGGCTAATGATATTGTCTTGTTGCCCATGTTATGATCTATCAATCCATGCCCTTGTTTGCATATATGGCCTGCTGTAGCTTATTTATATCTTGCTCCCAAGTTGCTATAAATTTACCTGTCAGACTTTTATGAGCATGATCAATTTGGTGAAGCTTATTGTTATTGATCCATGCCTCCTATGGAGTTTCTCCAATGGAGTTGTTTGATGTATGCTATGTCTATTACATGTCCATCATCTTTATATGCTTAGTAGAGTTGATATGCTTGTTTCTTTGTGCCTTCGAAGGCCGCATCATGATGATGTTTTTGCCTTCCCAGATTTTGACTAAGTGTGGATAAATTTATTGCAACTTGCCATGCTTGTTTAATTATGTCCCAGCAAGCTTTTGGGTGTGTTCTAAGTTCATGCTTGTTAAGTATCATGTCTTCTTAACATCCATGCCTCTTTGTATCATGTTTGGGTGCTGTAGCATATATGGACCTTGCTCCAAAGTTGCTATGTTGCTGAATTTGGACAGCTTGTTGTTGTATCTTGTTTCATGTGTATGTGTTGAACCGTTGCTCCGTTTTGAGCGTGTCATATATGAAACTTGTGTGTTTTGCATGTAGAAGCATAATATCATGTTGTTTACATGTTTGGAGTGTGTTTGCTTGTTGTTTGGATGCATCTTGCATATTTGTCATGCTTGTCTTGTTTTGCTCATATCTTCTAGGTCGTAGCTCCGAATTAAATAAACTTTATATGAAACTTGACTAGAATTTCGAGTAGATCATCATGGTGCATGTTAACTTGCTGTTTAACAACTTTAACTTAAGGTTTGTTCAGATCTGGAACCATTTCCAATTATGGATATGAGGACTTACCGGAATAGTTATATGTTGATTCCGGCCTCATTTAAACTTGTTGGTTTGTGATGTTCTTGTGTGCTTCATCCCTTGCCATGAAGTGCATCATATAGACTTGTCTTGCATCATACTTGGTTGAGCATCTTGTCTTGTTCTTCAGTGGTGTGTTTACCATGTTGTGTGCTTCTTCTCGTTAGTGTTGTTTCGTTGCGATCGTGATGATTCGTTCGACTACACATGGTTCGTCTTCGTGGATTCTTCTTCGTCTACTTCACGGATTCGTTCTTCTTCCTTGCGGGATCTCAGGAAAGATGACCATCACCTTGGATACCTTTACTATCATTGCCATGATAGTTGTCTCGATGCTATCGTTATATGTCGCGCTACCCATCATTTTGTCAGCCTCTCCTTGTTGCCATGAAACCTCTAACATTTTACACCTTCCCAGCAAAATCGTTCTTTGGCTATGTTACCCGCTTGCTCATCCCCTCTTATAGCGTTGTTAGTTGCAGGTGAAGATGAAGATTGATCCAGGTCGGATCTTGTTGTTGGAATATCACAATATCTATTATTATATTAACACACCTACATACTTGGCAATGGGTGGAAGGCTTGGCCTTTTTCTCGGTGTTTTGTTCCACTCATGCCACCTTAGGAGCCGATAAACCGGCGTTATGTTCCTTGATTTTGCGTTCCTTATACAGTTGGGTATATGGGGACCCCTTGACAGTTCGTCTTTGAATAAAACTCCTCCAACAAGGCCCAACACTGTTTTTAATTTGCAACATAATAAAAACATAATTAATTAATTAAATTGCGTAGGGGGTCGCGTCCCCGAGGATTCTTTCTACATACAGGGAGGGGCCAGTGCCGATGGTGTTGGTCCCAAATAGAGCAGCTTGCGGCGCCGCCCCTTGGCAACTTGGGGTATCTGGTCGCTGTAACCATAGCTCATCCGGTCGTGGCCTGAGACGTGATACGCGCGGCTACTATCAGGGTGTCGGCACGCCGGGAGGTCTTGCAGGACTTGTTTTACCATTGTCGAAATGTCTTGTGCACCGAGAATTACGAGTCTGATCGGGTCTTCCCTAAGATAAGTGGTAATATTATTATTATCTCTGCTGATCAAGAGAGCTTGTGATGGGCTAAGGTGGGACATCCCTTTAGGGTTATGATCTTTCGAAAGCCGTGCCCGCGGTTATATGGCAGATTGGAATTTGTTAATGTCCGGTTGTAGAAAGCTTGACAGAGGATCCAAAGTAAAATACACGAACCGTGTGAGTAACCGTGATTGTCTCTTTTCACTTTGAGAAGAGAACACGGTGGGGTTATGTTTGATTCGTAGGTAGTTCAGGATCTTTAGCGATCATTACTAGTTTGCGACCGCTTGCGTAGATGCTCATCTTATTCTTGTACTCATAAGTTAGCCACCATACTTTGCTTAGCCGCTGCTGCAACCTCACCACTTTACCTTTTCTTACCCATTAAGCTTTGCTAGTCTTGTTACCCATGGTTATGGGATTGCTGAGTCCTCGTGGCTCACAGATACTACAACAACAGTTGCAGGTGCAGGTTTCCGATGACTCGACATGAGAGCGATGTTCTTTGTGTCGGAGTTCTTTCTTCTTCCTCTTCGTCAGTCTTGGGTTAGGTTCCTGGTCGGCAGTCTGGGATAGCAGATGGATGTCGTTGTGCTTTTGATGTTCACATTCGTAGTCGGATGCCTTGTATTGATGTTGTTGTATTCATGTGACTTGTATGAATTGTTGTATCCCCCATGTATGTATGTAATGGTACGATGTAATGATATCCATCTTGTTAAGCGCCTGAGATGGGTTTGTGCCCCAATCACGTATGAGTCACGTGATCGGGATAGAATCGCATCTTGGGCCTGACAAGAACCCATTCCTTTCCTCCGGCTGCATAACCACGAAGATTAGCCATAAGATTAAAGTGTCTCATTTGTTCATCAAGGTCAAAGTCACTATCATCATCCTCATCATAATATCCATGTTCAATATCATCTTGTGATTGATCATTACCTAGAGAGAGTGATTCATTAGTTATGTGATCATGACAATGTTCATCTTTATGAATTCTAATGACTTTTGAGATGATATTACTAATGATTCCTACATCTCCTTTGGCACGCATAAGGTCATGAAGCTAAAATAAACATTCATCAAATTTGGGATCACTAGAGTTCATTTTATTTAAAGCAATGGACTTCTGAAGGATCATATCCTGATTTTTCAAAGAGTAGTCCAGAAATTGTTCCTCAAGGAATTTCCATATAGTGTAAGCACATTTGAAAGTTTGTAAGCAAACAAGCAAATTTCTAGGCAAACCTCTAGTGATAAGATCAACAGTTCTAAGATTGCGAACCATGTCAATATGTTCATAAGAAGTTGGATTCAAAGGGTCAATGGGGGCCACATAAGGGCTAACAATATAGTTGTTCAAATTATATTCATTTAAGATCTTAAGCATGTCATTTTTCCATTCCTTATAAAACTCTCCATCTAGCATAGGCACTCTACGTCTAATACTCCCAATCGTAGACTCATACATCTTCCTCCAATGGTGATTAACCAAAGCAATGGAAACCAAAGATCTAATACGAATTGATAAGTTCGAAGAAGAGGTGTCCAGAGGGGGGGTGATTAGACACTCAACAAGAAAACTAGCAGTTTTGAAGTTCTTTAAGTTGAGGTGGAGTTTTTAGCACAATTTCAAATATTCACAATACATTTCAAGCAAGCATGGCAAGAGTATATGAGCAGTGAAAAGTAAAGCATGCAAGTTGCAAGAAAGTAAAGGGATGGGATTGGAGTGTGCAAACGCAATTGCAAACATGATTGTTTTTGGCGTGGTTCCAACAGGTGGTGCTATCGTACATCCACGTTGATGGAGACTTCAACCCACGAAGGGTAACGGCTGCGTGCGTCCACGGAGGGATCCACCCACGAAGGGTCCACAAAGAAGCGACCTTGTCTATCCCACCATGGCCGTCGCCCACGAAGGACTTGCCTCACTAGGGTAGATATTCACGAAGTAGGCGATCTCCTTGCCCTTACAAACTCCTTGGTTCAACTCCACAATCTTGTCAGAGGCTCCCAAGTCACACCTAACCAATCTAAGAGACACCACTCTCCAAAAGGTAATAAATGGTGTGTTGATGATGAACTCCTTGCTCTTGTGCTTCAAGTGATAGTCTCCCCAACACTCAACTCTCTCTCACAGATTTGGATATGGTGGAAAGAAGATTTGAAAGGAAAGCAACTTGGGGAAGGCTAGAGATCAAGATTCTTGTACTTAGATTGGAATATCTTGGTCTCAACACATGAGCAGGTGGTTCTCCACGGAAAACGAATAGTGGAAGTGTAGGCACTTTCTGATGGCTCTCTCACTCATGGAGAAGGGGTGGAGGTGTATATATAGCCTCCACACAAAATCTAGCCATTACACAAATTTGACCCAATTCGGTCAGACCAAATAAACGAACTCGATCAGACCGAAGTAGTTAAAAATGTGAACATTAGACATTTCTGTGGGACCGACAGTATCAACTCGGTGAGACCGATGCGTTAGGGTTAGGGCAAAACCTCAACTCAGTTTGACCGATTACACAAACTCGGTGAGGCCGATTTTGGTAATAGTCTAACAGAGTGTTTGTAATGCCCAGTATGCGACTATGTCTCCCACGCGTCGAGGCACGACTTAAAGAAATAAGCTCATACTAGAATGATCTCAAGTATGTTATCGTTGCACATCTTATGTAAAATTTAGGGATGAAATTGAAGAGATAGTTGGCTTACACTCGCCACGTCACACCATGAATACAATAGCATACATCATCCAATAACACAGGGTCCGACTATGGACGAAAATCCAAATGCGAAAGATACCATAAACACAAGCTCGGATCACCCCTATTAGGAACCACTATTGATCGTCGAAATCATCACATACATATGGCCAAGCTCTTCATCGAAATCCCAGTGAAGTTCTTGTCCATCTCCTACATTAGTCTCAGCGGTACCTGCATCTGGTGTGGTGTTGAATCTGTGAGCCACAGAGGACTTAGCAATCCCGTTCCCGGGTATCAAAACTAACAAAGCCTTTAGGTGAGGAAAGGCTATAAAAGTGTCTGCAGCAAGCACTAAGCATCTAGCTTACGAGTTTAGAGCGAGAAGATAACAAGTGCCAACGGTCGCCAAGTTGATCAAGAAGTGATCCTAGCTACTCATGGTCAAACATAACCCCACCGTGTTCACTTCCCGAAGCCCTTCGGAAAGAGACCATCACGGTTACTCACACAGGTAGTGTATTCTTATGAACATGGTGTCAAGTTATCTACAACCGGCTTTTGAAAGAACAAACCCTGCAGGGGTGTCCCAACTTAGCCCATCACAAGTTCACGATCTGCGGAGTCGCAACTCCAAAGTGGGAAGACCCGAGTATTCTCGGAATCCCGTGCTCAAGATATTTCGACAAAGGTAAAACTAATCTAGCAAGACCTCCTGGCGTGCCGACACCCTGATAGTAGCCGCGCGCATCTCGTCTCAGGCCATGACCAAATGGGTGAGCCTACAGGAAAACACTAGACCTCGAGTTTCCTTGTGGTGGCCCTGCAGTCCCCCTGTTTGGGACCAACACCATCAGCACTGGCCCCCTGTTATGTAGAATTAAGAACCCGGGGACATGACCCCCTATGCAATTAATTAATTAAGTTTTTTATTATGAGGCAAATTAAAACCAAAGTTGGCCTTGCTGGAAAAGCTTTAAGGAGTGCGAATTATCGAGGGGGGGCGCATAAACCCCAACCGTGTTAGGAACGCAAAATCAAGGAACATAACACCGGTTTATCGGTTCCTAAGGTGGCATGAGTGGAACAAAACACCGAGCAAAAGGCCAAGCCTTCCACCCATTGCCAAGTATATAGGTGTGTTAATATATTTAAGAGATATTGTGATATTCCAACAACAAGTTCCAGCATGGAGCAATCTTCATCTTCACCTGCAACTAGCAACGCTATAAGAGGGGCTGAGCAAGCGGGTAACATAGCCAAACAACGATTTGCTGGGAAGGTGTCAACGGTTATAGGTTTCATGGCAACAATAGGAGGCTGACAAAGAGGAATAGGCATCGAGGCAAATCTAAAGAGTGAGACAACTAGCATAGGCAAAGATAGAGGTGATATCGGGGAATGATCATCTTGTCTGGGATTCCGAAAGGAAAAAGAACGAGTCCATGAAGTAGTTGAACAAAACCCCACAACTCTGGAACGAAATTGAAGCTAACGAGAGAAGCATACTGAAAAGTAGCAAACAACACGGTAAACACACAAGCATAAACATGGCATATGATGCAGAAACAACTATGATGCATGTTCGGTTTAAATTTGCATGGCATGCCAAAGTGCACAAACAAGTACTACAAGTTAACTGGAGCTCAATATGCAACGAGTTGCATATTGACGAAACACCACATGTTATTTATTTAGTTGACTCTCGTTTATTTACAAGACAAGATTAAATGTTTGTTAGCATGGCAAGAGGTGAAGCATAAGTAAACTATCTATCTAGGCATTTTAAATGAGGCTGGAAATAAAAAACAACAATTCCGGAAAATCCCCATGTGCATATTTAGCATATTTTAAGCAAACAAAAATTTTAGTCATTTAAATGTTGTTATCATGATGCGGATGAAAAATGCAAATTTTGTGCAATTTTTATGTTAAAAGTTTACATGAACATGATATGGAGTATTTGTCGCCACGACGGAAATAAAAGGGGGTCGTGGTGGTGAAAACGGGAATGGTGCCACGGCAACATTCTGATGATCCGACACTCGTCGAGATGACGGCACAAAAGCAAGGTAGCGTGAGTGTGTCATGCAAGAGATAGGTGGGGTGATCCCGGTTTCCGGGTTCCCACGGGACAATGGCATGGCAACAAGAAGGAACATCTCAAGCGACGATTCGGGCACGGTGCAAACATAAGGTGCAACTCATACAACAAGCAACATTCGTCCACGGGTCATCGTCTCGCGGTATACCTTCAAAGCGTGCGTTTTCGAAGCGGCTCGAGTCATCGAGGGAAGTAGTGGAAGGAGACGTTCTCGAGAGGGTAGTGGAAGTAGTGGTACACGGCGATGGTAGTGGTACACGTTTTGTAGTCGTTCATGTTTCCGTAGATGTTAGGGTCACGGTGACGGTAGTCGTTCGGCATCGGTTGTCGAGGTACTTGACGTCCACGGGGTCTTCGAGGGTCGACGGTAGGGGCACTCGGTCATAGTGGTACTTGGCGTTTCGGTCTGTAGTCGTTCGGGCGTAGCGGTACTCATTTTTGTAGATGTTCAGGTCGTTGTAGAGGTACTTGGTGTTTCGTGTGGTCGAACTTGAGGTGTTCTTGGCGTAGGACAGAAACATGGCGAGGTTCAGCTGCCACGCCCCGTCCATGACGAAATGGAACTCAGGAAGGGAGTCGAAGCAGCAAGCAGGGGCGCGGTGGTGGGACTTGGCATCGGCTGTAGGGTCGAGATGACCACGCGAGGCGACAGCAATGGCAACGGCGTGCACAAGACTTGGCGCACGGAGGAGGCCAGCGGGAGGAACGACATCTCAGGCGCGCTCTGAGCTGAGCTCGCGTGCGAGGCCCTCGGAGGGTGAGGCAAGGCACACAGGGGGCCGGCTTCCTCGTGGTGCTCTGGCGTGGATGACCGGGGCCGAGGTGGTCGGCGAGCGCGACGCAGCTGAAGGCGCCACGGCGCGTGTGGGGACCGGGTGGCGTGCGGCGGACGGAGCTGGCCTCATGGCGGCGAAGCGGCCAGGGGGCAGGATGCACGGGCGCCGGGCATGAGGAGCTGGTGGAGTCGCGCAACTCTGTCGAAGAGAAGTGCATGGCAGCTCGGCGAGTTGTTGTTACATGCGGCGGCAGGGAAGGTAGTGCAGCGGCCGATGGGGATGGCTGGGCGCTAGCGCCATGGGAGGCGATGCAGGGAGAGATGAAGGGGGGTCGAGGGAGCGCGACGAGGGGATCGTGATCGAGCAGAGGGCTCGCGTGCGATGGGTGGCGGCAGTGTGGAGGACGAGAGGGAGATGGTCGATCGGGCCTAGGGTTAAGAGGAGGGTGCTGGAGTTGGCCTATGGAGGCCTAGTGGCCGGCTGGGCCTTGGGCCATGTGGGTGGAGATGGGAAAAGAACCAGAGGCCTGGTCGGCCCTCTTTTTTCCCTCACTTAAACTCATTTTCTGTTTAAAAAAACATGAGTTACCAGAAAAGATCAGGGAATTAGGAGAAGGGTTTAGCTAAGAATAAAATATCCCTAGAACCCTGGAATTGTGGGCTATATTAATAAAATCATTTGGCAATTTGTAGAGACTACTAATTTATGCAAGTTTGAAAATAACTCAAACTTGAATAAATTCGTAGGCCAACCAAAGCACTTCCAAAAGACATGGAAATTGGAGGAGGTGGTCTTGGCATGATCTAGTATTTATAGGAAGATATTGAACATTTTCTGGAACAGGAAAATGTCACTTGCAATAAACAAGACTTGAAAAGAAGAAGCTAGTGGGGGTTGTGCACTTGATGAGGGATTTGGTGGCAAGAGAAAGATGCAAGTGTGTTTTTGGTTGATTCCATAAAGAATGGAATATTTATCATAGCTCCCTAATAATATTGGGAGGATATGTTATAAAGAGAAGTCATCCTTCCCTCGATTTAAATAGATCAAACAATCTATGCAATTTATTTAGTTGGGATGCAAAGATTAATGACATGATGGCATGATGACATGATGCAATGCAAAAATAAATAGAGCAAGCTCACAGTGAAACCCGGAACATATGGAAGTCTTCTCGAGCATCGGTCTTGGGGTGTCACAACTCTCCCACACTAACAGAGGATCTCGACCCGAGATCCTGGAGATGGCACCGGATAAAGCGGAAGAGGAAGAGGTAAAACAAAGTTGCTTCTTTGACAAACGAGTGAAACCACGAACTTGAGAGGTTGACCAAATTGAAAGAAGAATACAATGGAGATGAACGAGATTACAAACAGTCCATTAGCAAAGAGGAACAAGGAACACCGGAGATAATGAAGAGCTTAGGTGACAAGAAAGACATTGAAACCACTCCGATTAAAGCAAGATAGAGAAGGAATAAGAATGAAATAATTTGGACAGCACTCCAACTGAAAATGGAAGGAATTAACTTGAACTTGACAAGATGGTATGATGCTTGATGAAATCAACAGCACAGTGCCTCCAAAACAATTAAAAGAATGTCACAAGGGGTAAGAAGGATTTCAAACAGCACTTCGGTTAAAAAGATAGGCAAAACTTGATAAGATGAGAAAATTTGAATGGAGAATACAACACTTCGGATAAAAGATAAACAAGGAAAATAACATGATCTTGACCAAACGAGATGACGGGACGAAGAGATCAAGACGACAATACCTCCGGAACGAAAGAATAGAAGCTAGATTGATGGAAAGAAAAGAACGGAGAAGAAAATGACAACTTCTCGCACGAATGAATTTGAAAATCATCCTTACGAAGAAGGATTGAACGGAGTTGTTAGAATTTCAACAACGAAAAGAATAAGCTTGATGTGGGTTATGGAAAACATCTCAAAACTTGAAGTGAAATTCTGCCACTAACGGAAACAATTGATTTGAGATGAGCGAAGAGATGAAAACTTCTTTCACCGAGAGGATAAATGGGGAAATTGGGTCATTTATAAGCACCATAAATAGCAACAATCCTTAGAGAAAAGCTTTTAGGTGAAATACAACCCAAGATTACTCCAACATAGAGATTGAAGGGTCGAAAGATCTCCTCGAGAAAGAGAAATGATGGTATAAAATATCTCATTCTTGAGGACTTGTGAATCATGAAACATGAATGAAATTGCCAAGAATGACATAACACCACCTGAAAAGATAAGGGAGCAAATATTTGCACTTCGAAGTGCAAAGAGAGAATAGTTAAGCTCCTCCAATAAGAATCTTGAAGAACACTTCGAGGATGAATTAAATCATGATGAACCACCAAGAAGAACTCCGGTAATGAAAGCATGAGAAGTGGAAGATGAAAAGAATAAGATTTAAGGCCTGCGATGAATTAGATGGAGCTTTGAAATGATATAATTGAAATAACTTGGAGCTCCGGAAAACAAGATGAACAACTTAGAACCGAGAATATGATATGATGAACAAGCTCCGGAAAAAGATATTAATCACTTCGGGGAAATAAGAATAAGATTTATTGTATGCTTATCCTTCACCAAATTTAATTGATGACAAGCAACGGATTTGGCCTACTACTTATTTTTCTTCAAAAGGATTGGAGAGAGATATAGCCAAACTTGAGAATAATCCTGAACGACTCACCGGTAGGATTATGAAAAGAACAAATGAATTGATACGATAACAATGAAAGAGTAATTTTGAATGAACCACCGTAAGAATTGAAACGAATGAAGAAAAGAACGAAGAGATCGCGATCGGACTAAAGAATACTTGAACGAAGCACCAAGACAATATGGAGACGAACGAAGAGGCATCAATTAAGAATAGTTGGAGGACGAAGTTGAAAACTGAGAACGAAGAAATCTTCTGAAATGATGGCCTTCGAAGGATCACAATGGAAAGAATTCATGAAATTCTTCGGATGGGTATAAAAAGAATTCCTCACAATCGGAACAATAATGAGGATGGCATGAAGCTAGAACCACGAATCTTGAAGGAAAAATACCAAGATTTAGGGGAAATTCTTCTTCGGTCTTTAAATGCTGAGAATGACAACGAGAACCACCTTGAATAATTTGAGATACTCCGAAAGAATGTAAAGGGGAAAGGTTGAGCTAAAGATGAAATAATTGGAAACAATCTTGGAGAAGGCATGTGACTGATGGAAATCATTCTTACTTCACACTTTGAAAAGAATTACGTAACAACTTTTGATAATTAGAAGAGTCAGGTAAGATCCTGGGAAAATACCTGTGGGTTAGGGCCCACTCAAAAGAAACATCGTTGAAAAAGATTGCTTAAGAGATATTACAACGGTTGAATTAAATGGCTTGAATGAGATAACAACCTCAAAATAGATTGAACTGGTTAAGAATGGAAATACGAATCTTCCGAGATACCTTGTACTCTCCGGATAAGAATTAGAGAGAGTTGACTAAACAAGAGAGACTTTGGATAAGAAATTTCAACATGTGAAACAAAAAGGAAGATACATGATCAACACCAAGGCTTGGAATTAGTCTTCCAGAGAAAAAACGAGAATGGAGAATGATAAATTTGAAGCTTCATGAGCGTCTTCACGAGAAATCACCGTATGAAACATTGCAGGAAAGAATGAAGAACTTCACATGAATATATTGGATACTTCATTTGAGAATTTCTGGCTCCGAGAAGAAGAGGGTGGGAGGGTGGAGGGAAAAACAAAGACAACTTGGGACGAATGAAATAGACACCATTGAGAAAAGATTGAGAGTTGGTCTTGCAAATGATGAAGAGATCAGATTAACTTGAAGAGAAGCACGTCGGTTGAAAAGAATTTAACATAGGAATCTCGATGATCAAGAAGGATTAGCACTCCCATAGAAATATGAGAACACCGATTAAGAAAGGTATGGAATCAACACTTGACGTCGAAGCAACTCGAATACCAGAATCAAAACAAAAACAAAGGATAGATATGTTGCAGCATATAGTCTCCACAATATCATTCGAACAGAGAATTGAACGAATGAATTATGTAAGCTTAATGGTACATCAACTTGTCGAGAAGCCACTTGTTAGAACAAAAAGATAAAACAAAAACAACAAGGCATAGATGGAACAAATACATAATAGAAGTTTCGTCCCACATGTTCGTGCTGAATGCCCCATGGCACGTGTTACAAAGGGTCTTGCAATCCTCGGATCAGCATAGCCAAGGATCCTTTAAGATGCAACTCCCAATTGGAACATGGCCCATGAAACCTCTTCACTAGATGTTGAACCCCAAACCTCATACCATGCACTCGTTGGAAGAATGCCTACGAGCTACTTGAAGAACCCACCTATTAATTCCTGAAGCTTTCCGGTTATGCAATCTGGTGTTGGGGATACAGGGGAAGCACCGTGCACTCAACTCTAAACCTATATCCAGTTGTATCCATCCGTCAACACATAACCAGTCATCCTCGGAAACTATTTACCTCGGACCTTCGAAACGCATCCGCTATACAAGCTGTGGCAATACTCCCGAACTATCCCGCCAGTACTGGGTGACGTCGGGGTTATCTCACCACTAACCGCATAGAAGAGTTTTCGATGTCGACCGTCTTAAGTATTCTAGAACCGCTACGATAGATTTGTGATGACAACAACTCGGAGCTCAACTCCCCGAGACACTACCACAACCCCTAAATGACAGGAGGCATTGAGAACAATGTTCTCGTCACAAAGATATAGGAACAATCCAAACAATACCCGCGTGATCCTAAAATTCTTTTTTGGTGAAATTTGAGAATAGTGAAGATAAAACAACGTCAGGAGTCCTCACTAGAGCGATGAAGGGGATGATGAGTGAAAAGAAATCCTACTCTCCGATATATATATATGGGACTCAAAACATTTTTGTGTGTGCCTAGACTCGACCGTCAATGATTCAATCAATCAGGGGGCTCCTAGGTCAGAGAAGGCTCTGATTACCAACTTGTAATGCCCAGTATGCGACTATGTCTCCCACGCGTCGAGGCACGACTTAAAGACATAAGCGCATACTAGAATGATCTCAAGTATGGTATCTTTGCACATCTCATGTAAAATTCAGGGATGAAATTGAAAAGATAGTTGGCTTACACTCGCCACGTCCACACACTGAATACAATAGCATACATCATCGAATAACACAGGATCCGGCTAAGGACGAAAATCCAAATGCGAAAGATACCATAAACACAAGCCCGGATCACCCCTAGTAGGAACCACTACTGATCGTCGAAAACGTCACATACATACGGCCAAGCTCTTCATCGAACTCCTAGTGAAGTTCTTGTCCATCTCCTACATTAGTCGAGTGGTACCTGCATCTGGTGTGGTGTTGAATCTGTGAGCCACATAGGACTCAGCAATCCCGTTCCCGGGTATCAAAACTAACAAAGCCTTTAGGTGAGGAAAGGCTATAAAAGTGTCTGCAGCAAGCACTAAGCATCTAGCTTACGAGTATAGAGCGAGAAGAGAACAAGTGTCGATGGTCGCCAAGTTGATCAAGAAGTGATCCTAGCTACTCACGGTCAAACATAACCCCACCGTGTTCACTTCCCGAAGCCCTTCGGAAAGAGACCATCACGGTTACTCACACAGGTAGTGTATCCTTATGAATATGGTGTCAAGTTATCTACAACCGGATATTAACAAATTCCCATCTGCCACATAACCGCGGGCACGGCTTTCGAAAGATCAAACCCTGCAGGGGTGTCCCAAATTAGCCCATCACAAGTTCACGATCTGCGGAGTCGCAACTCCAAAGTGGGAAGACCCGAGTATTCTCGGAATCTCGTGCTCAAGATATTTCGACAAAGGTAAAACTAATCCAGCAAGACCTCCCGGCGTGCCGACACCCTGATAATAGCCGTGCGCATCTCGTCTCAGGCCACGACCGGATAGGTGAGCCTACAGGAAAATACCACACCTCCGGTTTCCTCGTGGTGGCCCTGCAGCCCCCCCACCCCCCGTTTGGGACCAACACCACACTACTAGGAAAAGGCCTACTAATGGCGCACCAGTTTTGCCTACTAATGGCGCACTACTGGTGCGCCATTAGTACCACGTTATTAGTATTTTTTACTAATGGCGCACCTGTGGTGCGCCACTAGTATACCAGATACTAATGGCGCACCACATGGAAGTGCGCCATTAGTAACAATTTTTTTTAAAAAAAATCAACATTTTTTTTCAAATTTTTTTCGTTTTTTCCTTAATCTCTGGTCACTATGGCTTAATCTCTGGTCAATATGCTTAATCTCAAGTCAAATCGCACTCTACGGTCAAACTTCCCAGAAGGTCACCCATCCTCACACTACTCTAGCCCGAGCATGCTTAACTTCGCAGTTCTATCCAACCCCAGCACCAGCTCACTTCACACGCACTTGTTGATATATCTATCATATCAATCCTATTAAACCTTCTTGATGTCTAGGGACTTTGTTCATGTTCATGAGTATGATGAAATTTTGAAAAAATATTTCAAACTTCCCGATCAGATTACGTATCATATTTGAAAAAAGTTAATTTTTTTTGAAAAAAAGAAAAAAAATTCGAAAACAATTTTTTTTCTGTTACTAGTGGCGCACCTAGCAAACGGTGCGCCACTAGTAAGTTTGAATTTTTTCTATTTTTCCCCTCAAGATCTTAAAAGCCCCATAACTTTTTTTCTCTTTGGTTTTTGGGGATTTTGAAAATGTTTACCGGGTTCCCCCCAATTAAATTCGGATGTAACTTTTCGAGTAGATGATTTTTCATATAAAAAACTTTTTAATCCGAGTTCGTATGCAAAAGTTATGCCCATTTTACAAATTCCAGAGATATTTTGCAAATAAAATTGAAATTCATAATTTTCCCAACAAGTAGACCACATATCACATGGGAAACTTATTTTCTTTTATTTTTTTGACATTTCCATCATTTTCTTTTATTTTTTTAAACTGGAAAAGGCGGTCCACTAGGGGGGTGTGCAGTTGGTGAAATTTTGGGCCAAGTTAGTAATGGCGCACCGTGGGAGTGGTGCGCCCCGCACCACGCCCACGGTGCGCCATTACTAGTTTTAAAAAAATAAAAAAAAATTGAAAAAAAATACTAGTGGCGCACCGTGGATGTGGTGCGCCATTACTAGTTGAACTAGTAATGACGCACTATCCACTGGTGCGCCATTAGTAGTTTTGAAAAAATAAATAAAAAAATTGAAAAAAAAATAAAAAATTTGAAAAAAAAAATTACTAGTGGCGCACCGTGGATGTGGTGCGCCATTACTAGTTTAACTACTAATGACGCACTATCCACTAGTGCGCCATTAGTAGTTTTGAAAAAAAATGAAAAAAATGTTACTAACGGCGCACCGTAGATGTGGTGCGCCATTAGTATTTGGACACTAATGGCGCACCAACACATGGTGCGCCATTAGTATATACTAATGGGGCACCGCATGTCTGGTGCGCCATTAGTGCCCATCCCATCTATAGCCCTTTTCCTAGTAGTGTCATCAGCACTGGCCTCCCCTGTTATGTAGAATTAAGAACCCGGGGACATGACGCCCTATGCAATTAATTAATTAAGTTTTCTATTATGAGGCAAATTAAAACCAAAGTTGGGCCTTGCTGGAAAAGCTTTAAGCAGTGCGAATTATCGAGGGGGGCCCGTAAACCCCAACCGTATTAGGAACGCAAAATCAAGAAACATAACACCGGTTTATCGGTTCCTAAGGTGGCATGAGTGGAACAAAACACCGAGCAAAAGGCCAAGCCTTCCATCCATTGCCAAATATATAGGTGTGTTAATATATTTAAGAGATATTGTGATATTCCAACAACAAGTTCCAGCATGGAGCAATCTTCATCTTCACCTGCAACTAGCAACGCTATAAGAGGGGTTGAGCAAGCGTGTAACATAGCCAAACAACGGTTTGCTGGGTAGGTGTCAACGGTTAGAGGTTTCATGGCAGCAATAGGAGGTTAACAAACAGGAATAGGCATCAAGGCATATCTAAAGAGCGAGACAACTAGCATAGGCAAAGATAGAGGTGATATCGGGGAATGGTCATCTTCCCTGGGATTCCGCAAGGAAGAAGAACGAGTGCATGAAGTAGTTGGACAAAACCCCACAACTCCGGAACGAAATCGAACCTAACGGGAGAAGCATACCGGAAAGTAGCAAACAACACGGTAAACACACAAGCATAAACATGGCATATGATGCACAAACAAGTATGATGCATGTCCGGTTTAAATTTGCATGGCATGGCAAAGTGCACAAACAAGTACTACAAGTTAAGTGGAGCTCAATATGCAACAAGTTGCATATTGACGAAACACCACATGTTATTTATTGAGTTGACTCTCATTTATTTACAAGACAAGATTAAATGTTTCTTAGCATGGCAAGAGGTGAAGCATAAGTAAACTATCTATCTAGGCATTTTAAATGAGGCCGGAAATAAGAAACAACAATTCCGGAAAATCCCCATGTGCATATTTAGCATATTTTAAGCAAACAACAATTTTAGTCATTTAAATGTTGTTATCATGATGCGGATAACAAATGAAAAATTTTATGCAATTTTGATGTTAAAAGTTGACATGAACATTATATGGAGTATTTGTCGCCACGACGGAAAGAAAAGGGGGTCGTGGCGGTGAAAACGGGAACGGTGCCACGGCAACGTTCCGATGATCCGACACTCGTCGAGATGCCGGTGCAAAAGCAAGGTAGCGTGAGTGTGTCATGCAAGAGATAGGTGGGGTGATCCCGATTTCCGGGTTCCCACGGGACAACGGCATGGCAACAAGAAGGAACATCTCAAGCGACGATTCGGGCACGGTGCAAACATAAGGTGCAACTCATACAACAAGCAACATTCGTCCACGGGTCATCGTCTCGCGGTATACCTTCAAAGCGTGCGTTTTCGAAGCGGCTCGAGTCGTCGAGGGAAGTAGTGGAAGGAGACGTTCTCGAGAGGGTAGTGGAAGTAGTGGTACACGGCGATGGTAGTGGTACACGTTTTGTAGCCGTTCACATTTTCGTAGATGTTCGGGTCACGGCGACGGTAGTCGTTCAACATCGGTTGTTGAGGTACTTGACGTCCACGGGGTCTTCGAGGGTCAACGGTAGGGGCACTCGGTTGTAGTGGTACTTGGCGTTTTGGTCCGTAGTCGTTCGAGCGTAGCGGTACTCTTTGTTGTAGATGTTCAGGTCGTCGTAGAGGTACTTGCTATTTTGTGTGGTCGAACTCGAGGTGTTCTTGGCGTAGGACAGAAACATGGCGAGGTTCAGCTGCCACACCCCGTCCATGACGAAATGGAACTCAGGAAGGGAGTCGAAGCAGCAAGCAGGGGCACGGTGGTGGGACTTGGCATCGGCTGTAGGGTCGAGATGACCACGCGAGGCGACGGCAACGGCGTGCACAAGACTTGGCGCACGGAGGACGCCAGCAGGAGGAACAACATCTCAGGCGCGCTCGGAGCTGAGCTCGCGTGCGAGGCCCTCGGAGGGTGAGGCAAGGCACACAGGGGGCCCAGCTTCCTCGTAGTGCTCCGGCGAGGACGACCGGGGCTGAGGTGGTCGGTGAGCGCGACGTAGCTGGAGGGCGCCACGACGCGTGTGGGGACCTGGTGGCGCGCGGCGAAAGGAGCGGGCACCGTAGCGGCGAAGCGGCCAGGGGGCAGGATGCACGGGCGCCGGGCATGAGGAGCTGGTGGAGTCGCGCAACTCCGTCGAAGAGAAGGGCGCGGCAGCTCGGCAAGTTGTTGTTACTTGCGGCGGCAGGGAAGGTAGTGCAGCGGCCGGTGGGGATGGCTTGGCGCGAGCGCCATGGGAGGTGACGCAGAGAGAGATGAAGGGGGATCGAGGGAGCGCGACGAGGGGATCGTGATCGAGCAGAGGGCTCGCGCGCGATGGGTGGCGGCGGTGTGGAGGACGGGAGAGATATGGTCGATCGGGCCTAGGGTTAAGAGGAGGGCGCTGGAGTTGGCCTATGGAGGCCTAGTGGCCGGCTGGGCCTTGGGCCATGTGGGTGGAGATGGGAAAAGAACCAGAGACCTGGTCGGCCCTCTTTATTCCCTCACTTAAGCTCGTTTACTGTTTTAAAAAAAACATGAGTTACCAGAAAAGATCAGGGAATTAGGAGAAGGGTTTATCTAAGAATAAAATATCCCTAGAACCCTGGAATTGTGGGCTATATTAATAAAATCCTTTTGCAATTTTTAGAGACTACTAATTTATGTAAGTTTGAAAATAACTCAAACTTGAATAAATCCGTAGGCCAACCAAAGCACTTCCAAAAGACATGGAAATTGGAGGAGGTGGTCTTGGCATGATCTAGTATTTATAGGAAGATATTGAACATTTTCTGGAACAGGAAAATGTCACTTGCAATAAACAAGACTTGAAAAGAAGAAGCTAGTGGGGGCGGTGCACTTGATGAGCGATTTGGTGGCAAGAGAAAGATGCAAGTGTGTTTTTGGTTGATTCCATAAAGAATGGAATATTTATCATAGCTCCCTAATAATATTGGGAGGATATGTTATAAAGAGAAGTCATCCTTCCCTCGATTTAAATAGATCAAACGATATATGCAATTTATTTAGTTGAGATGCAAAGATTAATGACATGATGGCATGATGACATGATGCAATGCAAAAATAAATAGAGCAAGCACATGGTGAAACCCGGAACATATGGAAGTCTTCTCGAGCATCGGTCTTGGGGCATCACAGTGTTGGTCACGCAAACTCGGTGAGACCGATTCACTCATCTCGGTGAGAGCGAAACATTACGAATTGGAAACAGAGAGTTTGCAATCTCATCTCGGTGAGACCGAGATCCCTATCGGCGAGACCGAACTGATTAGGGTTTGTGGCAGTGGCTATGTCAAGTGAATTCGGTGGCGCCGGGTAGATCAAATCGGTGGGGCCGAGTTTGACTTTTAGGTTTAGGACATATGTGGAAATGAGAAAGTGGTTGAGGGATTTGGAGCATATTACTAAGCACCTTGAGCAAGTAGACCATTAAGCAACACATCATCCCTTTTTAATAGTATTGGCTTTTCCTATGGACTCAATGTGATCTTGGATCACTAAAATGAAAATGTAGAGTCTTGAGCTTTTGCCAAATTTTGTCCTTAGCTTCTTGAAAAGGGTGCCACATCCTCTTGACCTGCCACTCCACTGTTGAACTCATCTGGAATATATTAGATGAAAATATTAGTCCGACAAGAGATATGTTGTCATTAATTACCAAAATCACCCAGGGAGCACTTGTGCTTTCACTAGCCCATTCCACTTCTTTGTCATTTGCTAGCAGACGACAAAGGAGGCACATTGCCATCAATCCCCTCTTTGCTGTCTGCCAGCTAATGACAAAGAAGATGTGGCCTAGCCATGCCGTGCACCATGGGACCCACCAGGCTCTTTCCCGTCTGCTTTGATATCACTCCTGTCAGTTGGCAGACGACAAAGAAAGGACTGATGGCAAATAGAGTCTTCGCCATCAGCTGTTTCTTTGCCGTCTGCTTTTCCAAAGCAGACGGCGCAGACAGACGACAAAGAGGGGACATATGGCAAATTTCCAGATTCTAGTAGTGGTACATGTATTGATTGCTTTCAGAACCTCCTCAATTAGGTCTTTCCCCGGCATGGGCCATAATCATTTATAGAAGATAGAATGGGGTCCATCTGGCCCTGGAGCTTTCAAGTCCCCAATATCGAATAAATCCTTCCGAACATCTTCCGCGGTATAAGGAGAAAGTAGAGCATTGTTTATTTGGTTTGACACTCTCCTACGTACAAGTGATAGAACTTCTTGATTTGGATGATGAATTTTTGACGTAAAAAGATTTGTAAAATATTCAGGGATGTGATTCCTCAATTCCTTTTATGTTATCCATTTTCCAGACTCATATAATAGTTTCTTTATATTATTTCTTTTTTTTGGCCGTGGCAGCGTTATGAAAGACAGACGTATTACGATCCCCGTGCATCAACCCGTTCGCCCGTCCTCTCTGTAACCAAAAAATTTCCTCTTGATCCAAGATAGTTTTAATTAGCACAATAATTTCCTTCTGCCGACATCGAGACTCCGTACTCAATGGGCCATGCTTTAGTCTCTCCAATTCTTTTTCTAATTTCTTTATTCTCACCTTTGGTCCCTTTAGAGTTTCTCTGTCCCAGGTTTGTAGATCGGCATGCACTGCTCTCGTACGATCAGCAAGTGAAGGTCCAATACCTGCAAGTTTTGCTTCCTCCCAAGATGTCTTCACAATTTCAGTGACCGTCTCTTTCCTCAACCATCTCGACTCAAAATGTTTAACGCGCCCCTCTGGTTGTTTAAAGATTTTTTCATCCAAGTAACCTGTATCTAGTACAATTGGGCGATGGTCAGAATGAACATGTTCTTTGTTGACCACTGCCGCTCGTGGGAAATTGTTTACCCATGCTATATTACAGACCGCCCGATCAAGACGTTCACGTATCTCGCCTCTCCTCCAAGTGAACAGGTCACCCGTATAGCCTAGGTCATCTAGCTCGCAATCTGTTAGGCATTCACGGAATTCTCTCGTCATACCAAGTGGTCTAGCCATACCACCCTCTTTTTCCAATGGGTATAAAATTCCATTAAAATCCCCCAAAACCACCCAGAGATGGTTACCCTTACTATATAGATTGTGAATATCGTCCCAAGAAAGATGGCGTTCATTCCACTTCGGGTGACCATAAAAACCCGTGAACCGCCACTGAACCACATCCTCGTACATAAAAACAATATCAATAAAAGCTAGTCGAGGCCTCACTTAATTATCTTTTTTTTCACCATTGTGCTCTTTCCGTGCATGACTTGTTTATGTCGCATAAACGTTTTGGGGTACCACGTTATTTTCTTCTATTAATACAAAGATACGCAACATTGTGTATATTCGAGAAAGATTGATGATAGATATCATTTGCCACACGGCAAACAGTTGTGCGCCCAAATTAGTGAGAATCCGGTCAGTATACAACTAGCAAAATCTCGGTAATGCACGAAACACACTCCGAAGTTTCGGTGAGTTAGTTCCCGTGTACCAATCTTTGTGCGTTTAAGTCCACAAACTTTTTCAAAATCTTTATTCCGGTATTGCGAAATGCACAACACATTTTTATTGATTCATGATCTTTTTTACCCTTGTTTTCCCAAACGAGGGAAACGAGCTGCAAAAGCCAGAAATAGTCTTGAAAAGAAAAGAGCTCCCATTTTTAGTCGCCCCTAATCTCCTAGCGATATATGGAGTCCACACCCTCAAAGTCTTCCTATTTCCACTCCCCACCCTCGCCACCACCTCAAAAAAGGAAAACACCAACCCGCTCGTGAGCGCCACCACCACCATTTGGAGGAGAAGGAACAGCGCCCCTCCTCTTCCACCGATTTCACCCCC
>LR738712.1:232510786-232553373 GCA_902687465.1 Secale cereale
CCCCCCAAAAAACCGACTCGCGATCGCGCTTCCCCCTGTCGCCGCCTCCTCCCGGGCGTTCCAGCCGTGTTCGAGTCGCCGGGTTCGGTGCTGACCCGGGGCTTCTATGGCGTCGCCGGAGCGGGAGGCGGTGGCGGCGACAGCCGTCGTGGAGGACGTGCTGAGGATGCACGGGGAAGGATTAGGAGGAGCGGGCGGTGTAGGTGAAGTGGTGGTGATGGGGAGGAACATTGACATGGCCTGGCGCAAGGCCGAGGTGGCCGGTGAGTTGTTCTGTTCTCTTGGCTCCTTCATTAGGGGCTTATAATTGTTTGATTTCGTGAAATCTTATAGTTGATTGATGATGCTTGGACTGGGGTGCGTCTCAGCAAAGGACTGAATTTAAGCGCCCCTTCATACTCTTTTAGTCCATACGTATAGTGTTTTCTTTCTGGGTTGGAGCTAGATTGTGCTCAAACAATGCCATGGTCTAACATCATTGCGTTGGGGGTATCATCTGATCCTCTTCTTATCGAACAATATAAAAGTTAAGATGAATTCGTTGTGCTGAACATGCAAAATACTGTAATTCTTCATTAGATGTCGGCTAAGAGTGTGGTTTGCCATGCCCATAGGCACTGCTTTAGTAACTTTTTCCTGCATTCTCGTGATGATAGCTGAAACTATCTATCCAGTTGAATTTTGCATTCATGACTTAGCTGTACTTTCTATCCAATTGACGAAAAACTGTAGTCTCATTAAGTGAACAAAGTGTTTAATGTGTTGTGTACCAGTATTTCAGAATTCAAGCATCGGCCTGTCAGTAACTATTAATCTGAACACGTAAATTCTACAGCTAACACCGTGTCGTCGTCGTCGCTAACATATCTAAATTGGTTGAAAATTGTGCTTGTTTCGGGTTGCTAAATGCAGCAGTAAGAAGGAATGAAGCAGCCAACTGGTTGAGAAGGACAGTAGGGGTAGTCTGTGCGAAGAACCTTGCCGAAGAACCATCTGAGGAGGAATTCCGGCTTGGCCTGAGGAATGGCATCATTCTTTGCAATGCAGTCAACAAAATTCAGCCTGGTACCGTGCCGAAGGTTGCATTCGTCCCCTTCAAATCTTTAAAATTTCAAGTTCCCTTTTGGTGATTTTGCACGCTGAGTGTGATGATTCTAGGTTGTGGAGGTCCACTCGGTTTCTACTAACCCTTCAGATGGTTCAGCTCTCTGTGCATACCAGTACTTCGAAAACGTGAGAAATTTCCTCACAGGCCTACAAGATTTAGGTCTCCCAACATTTGAGGTGTCCGACCTGGAAAAGGTGACACTATCATTTTCAGTTAAATCTAGACGTCTACGGCTAATCCCCTTGGGAGTACAGTTTTGCAGTGTTAACTCCTGCCTCATACTGCACTTTCAAAGGAATGTTGCTTCAGCTTGTGCAAAAAACATGCATTGTGTTTCTTTCCACAGTCAACTTAACAAATTCATTTTAAACTCAACTATAGGGTGGACAAGGGGTCCGAGTTGTAGACTGTGTTCTTGCCGTCAAGTCATTTGCTGAAACTAAGCAACTCGGCAAACAAGCTTTGTTTAAACATGGCGGCATTGTAAAGCCTTCAATGTCTGCAAAATGCTCTGTTCGTAAGAACGAACCTTTTATGAAGGCGCTGACGAGGAGTCACTCGGCTGAGCTACTCCGGGATGGCGTATCACTGGAGCAAACTTTAGGACTTGATTGTTCTCTAGAACGCGCTGAAACAGTAAGTACCTATTCATCCAAAGAAAGAATAGTTAGTATATATTTGCCTCTCCTACTTCAAACTAGGTGATTTTCTTTACTCTGAAATTATATTTGCTATATTCGCGGTTGTAGATTAATTCAGACTCCATCAGAATGCTTGTTCAAACAATTCTATCAGATAAGAAACCAGAAGAAGTTCCATTGGTGAGCCTACTGGATAATTTACTTTTTACGCAACGTGATTCACGAGAATTAATTTTTGTATAAGGGGCTCTGCTAATTTGCAGCTTGTAGAATCACTCTTGAGCAAGGTTATTCATGAATTTGAGCGTCGTATGGCAAACCAGAATGATTTGGTATGTTCAGATATTTCAGTTTGTTCTGATAACCTTGTAGTTGTGGTTATGCTAACTCATGCACTGCTGGACTAATAGAGAGCTCTTAATAGGTGAAATACACTATAGATCCTAATGACAGTAGCCCATTATCTAAAACAGAGTCATCAGACACACCACAGGAAATGGAGGCAACTTCCACCAGCGATCATGGGAAGGTATCTATTTCTGTGGCCTACAGCCTATCGTTATCTTGACATATCTAACATACTGTTGAAATGAAATTTATTCCCTTTTCCATGGCTGAAATGGATAAATAACCAAGTATTTTTCATTGACTCGCTAATAATGTAAAGATGGACGAAGAAGATCACGAGTCTGTCACTAATCATGTGAAGACGGACGAAGAGGACAACAGTTGTATCACTAATAACGTGAAGATGGATGACGAAGATCACAATTCTGTGGGTAGTACGGGAGATGTCAGTGCTGCTGTGCTGGTGAACGGTGATAACGTGGCAAAAGATATACAGGCAAAGGCAGATATACATTTTGAGCTACAAAAGAAACAGATCCAGGTATTTGTAAAGTTCAAGCTTCTTTTCTGATTTCTGTTACTTTGCATTTCCGCTATCTTCCTCTGGGTGCTGATGTTTTCTGTAGGATATGAGAAGTAACCTTTGTACTGTTAAGTCTGGGATAGAGCAGTTCAAATTGCAATACTCTGAAGACCTTGCTAAGCTTGGTAAACCAAATCCTCAGTTTTGGGCGTTTATAATATGTTATACATTTTTCTTCGAAATCATTGAGGCCATCCTATGTTCTTTCTTGTTGAAATAGGAAATCATCTGCGCACTATTTCTCATGCGGCTTCTGGGTATCATAAAGTTCTCGAGGAAAACCGTAAGCTGTACAACCAAATACAGGATCTTAGAGGTACTATTGTTTGAGTCATACAAAATGAGGTCTTCATGATTGCAGTCTCATCCTTCATGGTGCAACGCTGCATACTAATGCTTCATTTTGTCCTTTGTCACCAGGGAATATTAGAGTGTACTGTCGAGTGAGACCTTTCCTGCCTGGAAAGGTAAGCTCCTCAAGCAGTGTTGCTGGCATAGAAGATAGAACTATCACTCTCATGACTTCATCGAAACAAGGAAAAGATGCGCGGAAATCTTTTACTTTCAATAGGGTCTTCGGGCCCTTAGCCACACAAGGTTGTACCTACAAGTTGCTCTACCATGTTATTTATTTTATATAGTAGTATTATATTTGGCAATCAAAATGACACGCATACTTTCGATTACTGCAGCGGAGGTCTTCGTTGACATGCAGCCTTTAGTCCGTTCTGTTCTTGATGGTTACAATGTATGTATATTCGCGTATGGCCAAACTGGGTCAGGGAAGACCTTTACAATGGTACACACTTTTCCCATCTTTGTGGTAATTTTTGTCATAGCAAAATCAAAATCAAATTTTTGTGATGTTGCAGAGCGGTCCTAAAATACTGACAGAAGAAGGGCTTGGTGTCAATTATAGGGCTTTAAATGATCTGTTCGATATTCAAGCACAGAGGAGGGACACATTTTGTTATGAAATTTCTGTGCAGATGATGGAGATCTACAATGAACAAGTGAGAGATCTTCTTCACACTGGTCCAAACAAGAAATATCCTTTGCTGCTCAATTAGATACTGATCATGTCAGACTTTGAGTACACATCGTTATCCTAATACAAAAAATAATCTCCTTCTTTTGGACGATATACTTGATCTCCTTAACATCAATCAACATTAGAAATTCGAAACTGCTCTCAGAATGGCATTGCAGTTCCAGATGCAAACAGAGTTCCGGTCGCGTCGACCTCCGATGTGGTTGATTTGATGAATCTTGGTCAAAAGAACCGTGCAGTTTGCTCAACAGCTATGAATGACAGAAGTAGTCGCTCCCATAGGTAATGCTTGATTTTTCAATGTTGCCTTTCATGCCAAACAAGAAAATAAATCTGAACATGGTGTTTTTAGCTGATGGTTGAGGAATGCACTTTACAGTTGTGTAACAGTCCATGTTCAAGGGCGAGATTTAGCATCAGGCGCGGTGCTAAGAGGCTGCATGCATCTTGTGGATTTAGCTGGCAGCGAAAGAGTCGATAAATCCGAGGTTGTGGGAGACAGACTGAAGGAGGCACAACACATAAACAAGTCACTGGCAGCACTAGGGGATGTCATCGCGTCCCTCGCCCAGAAAAATGCGCATGTTCCTTACCGGAATAGCAAACTTACTCAGTTACTGCAGGACTCTCTTGGTATCTCTAAAATTCGACATCCTCAATTTGCACCTTCTCGGAGCCGAAAATATGTATAATACTAGTAATATGTGCTTGCTATTCTCAGGAGGACAAGCAAAAACATTGATGTTTGTTCACATAGCCCCCGAACCGGATGCCATTGGTGAATCAATAAGCACTTTGAAGTTTGCTGAGAGAGTTGCCAGTGTTGAGCTTGGAGCAGCCAAGACAAACAAGGAAGGAGGAGAAGTCAAAGAGCTCAAAGAACAGGTTAATTTAGTTTACCAGCCTCTTCTTTCTTACTGTCATAAGGACTAGCTTTAGGTGGCTCTAAACCAACTTCTCATGTTTCTCTTACTGCAGATTGCTTGCCTCAAGGCAGCTTTGGTTAGCAAAGATGGAGAAAATGAAAGCATACGAAGTACACATTCGAGCCCAGATATATTAAGAGACATTAGGATCAGTCATGCATCCCCCGCATCCAGGCACCCAGGGGAAGAAACTGGATGTCTAGAGGTATTCATTTTCCAAGCTGAAATTCATAGCACAACTTTTTCTTGATCAAAATTTTGAATGCAAAGCTGCAAAAATAGTTCTAACTAGCCACAGATCCATTGGACTCATATACTCGGATGATTTTTCTTTGCCTGAAAGTTTGGTGTGCTTACTAGTCTATCTAGTGAACATACATGTATATCTTGTAGCATGTATTATATGAGGGTAAAGGCGTTCTGTTTTACAAAAATGAAGTCATAGAGATACTTGACTGTGGTTGCCGAACAACTTTAAATACAACGTAAGCATCAGCAGATCTAGCACACAGTATAATCAATCTAATTTTCTACATTTTAATATTAAAGACCCGAAGCAATGGTACTCCTACAAGGCAGACCAAGCCAAACTTCGAATTGTCAGACATGCTTATCGAGAGCGATCCGTCTTCGTGGCTTGATGGTTGTAATGGCGACAATACCCGGTTGAGGAGCAGCAATTCCTTACCTGAATTGGGACCTGATGCTACACATGATCTAGCATTGTATCAACGAAGCAGTCCTGACCAACCATGGAGTCGGGCCGGGTCTATTGCGACAGAGGATTCAGACGACGGCGAAGTTGAAACTACTTGCTCATCAGAACAAGATTCTGTGCGGCCAGCCAGCGCCCCAAAAGCTTCTGTTTCTGCCAATGGGGGCGCCTCAGTTGCAAAGAAGGCGCAAACCCCGAGTGTAAGAAGTACAGACATCAGGTAAGTTCAATTACTAACTATTGAATTGCTCTAGCAATTATCAAGTTTGTGCACTTCTGTTGTGAGTTACACTGGTTTTGAATCTCTTTCAGAGGGACAAATCCTGCGAAAAGGACATCTCCGTTACCAAAAAAGGTGAATGGAACGGCTCATATCCCAATCAAGAATGGTAAACAATCAACTTCGGGTGGGGTTGATGGAAAGAAAACTCCAAATGGTAAAGTGAGCACCAAGAAGTAAGCAATACATATGGGAGGAGCTGGATTTTGTTGCGACCATCTTTACCATGGCCAGAGATAGCTAGACAAATATGCCGGCCCTACTGAAGGATAATCGGGCAGCTAGATATGCTGGCCCGCTGGAAAGGGTTACTGGATTTTGAGTGATGTGTACATTCATTAATCATTTATCCAATCCATCCATTCATTCATTCCATTAGTGCAAATAGAGAAGATGCCCAGAGAAACAATGGGGTCGAGAGAAATGATCAACAAGGACTTGTTTTGGATATGTATACCTGTGGAAGCTGGGTAATTTTCTATGTACTCCCTCCGTAAAGAAATATAAGAGCGTATATTTCTTTACGGAGGGAGTACATTTGTAGTCATGTCATGGGCCATAGCAACTCCTTTGTGATCAGTTACTTGTAATCATGAACGGTGTTCCCAGTTGTTTGAGTTGCACATCAGTTGAGTATTTCAACCTTTTTCCCGGTGTGTTTGCTTTTTTATCTGCACTTTATTTAAAAATTGACCAACAGTGGACTACCCCTGAGGCATTTCGAATTAATATAAGAAGAAACAACCCAGGCACACACTTATATCACCGGCCACACTTGATTTCCACCCGGAAAAAGAACAAAGAATGGAGGCGTCTATATTTCACAGGGGTATAGTGCTGCGAAACGACAATTCAATCAGAGCCTTGGTGAGAAAGATGTATGTTGGCGAGAAGCTACGTGACTATGTCAAGATAATTGGTTTCTACATGAGATGCTCAAGAAAAAACAAGGCATACAATGAAGACTACCCACGCTGATGTGCAAAATTTGCATGATTGCATCCCATGCATACAGAGAATCTCCGGCATTTCCCTTTCTCCAATAAAATCCTGGTATTGGAAGAGTTAGGCCATAAAAACTGCTCCCACAGGTCCTCTTTCCCAATAAATTGTTTGTGACGTTTGCGGATGATGGCAGTGCCTTTGACATCGTTTCCTTCTCGAGACATCGTTGTTGCAGGTTGCTTCACCATGCTTGGAACATTCTGGGGGAAACCCTATATCAGGGTCTCCCGGATCGGATGATGCCAGCACTTTGGGTGTTGTTTCTGTCCTGGGGGCATCGTTTTGGAGCAGGAGCTGGTTGGAGTAGACTAGAGGATGAACGGTGTTACATCTACTGCAAGGCAGACGACGGATCTCGGCAGCGTGGCGCAGCGGAGTTTCGACGACGGGTGCATGTGGATGGACATGCGCAGGATGGTGGCGCTGTCTGACGTTGCAGTGACATCGAAGGCAGAATGGCCTGATAAGGTGAATGCTTTGATCGCTCTTGAAGGTGGGATGACGGAAGATGGGTCTAGCTAGACCAGGTGTTTCTTTCGGCTTGCCGGTGGATGGCTTGGAGAGGCCATCCGAATGGGTGTAGCAATAGTGGTTGCCAGAAAGATGGCTTTAGGTTGATCAATGTATTTGCTTTGCTGGATTCTGTTAAATAATACTCCCTCCGTACCAAAATAAGTGACTTAAAAGTGACCCAATGTGACACCTCGAGACCGGTGCGCCAGGTGTCAGCCAGTTATTCGTCATCGTTGCCATGTCATCTGCTTGCGTGTTGCATATTGCCATGTCATCATGTGCATTGCATCAGCATGTTTTTAAAACTTGCATTCGTCTGAGTCCGCCCGTCCTTTCCGTTGTCTGTTCTGAGCCCAGACACACTTGCACGAGCCTGCGGCACCTCCGAATATTTATTTTATGAGTGGCCAGAAAATGTTCTCGGAATGGGTTGAAAATTGACGTGTGGTCTTATTATAGCATAGGTTGGCCGCCTGTCAAGTTCCGTCTCGTTCGGAGTCCATTTGATAGCCCAACGGTTAACCGCGTTGACTGCCGGAAGCCTTTTCTCTTTGGCCCAGCACCCCTTTCACAACAGCCCCCAAGCCCATTCTAACCCCCTCCATGCTCTCGGTCGTCGGATCAGGATCGCATGGCCGAAAACCGCTCCTCATTTGGAGTCTCCTAGCTCCCTATGCCTATATAAACAGCCCCTCCCCCGAAATTTGCGGATGAACCCTAGCCTCCTCCCTCTCGCGCCGCCGGACATGTCCATCCACGCCGGACATGTCCAGCCGGACACGTCGCTTCGACCAATAGGGTTCCGCCACATCATCGCCCCACCGCCCCACAACCAATCCGTCGCTGCCACCTGTCGCCGCCGCCTCCACTCCGCCGCGGCCCGCGGAGCCCATCACGGGCCCACGCGGGCCCAAACCGCCGCCGCCACGCCCCCGCAAGCCTGCGGCCCGCGCTCCTCTGCGCCTTGGCCGCCGGGACTCTCCGCCGCCGCGCCCGCTCGTCGGAAGTTCGCCGGACTCCGCCACCGCTTCCTCGCACCACCGCACCTCCACCACGCCCGCCGCGCGCCTCCATGCGACCCCGCCGGCTTGCTCGCCTGTCCGTGCCCAGGTCCGGCCGGATCCCGGTTAGGGAGGACCCCGCCGCCGTCTCCGGTGAGGGCGCCGTCGCCGGATCCCCCTTCCCCGTCGAGCCCGTAGCTCCGCCGCCGTGGATCGGGAAGATCCCGATCCAGTTGCCAGCTCCAGCCGGCCCAGCCTCATGGGCCCCGCCCCGCGGTCCCAGCTCCCTCTGCAGCCGGCCCGGCTCCGCTCTGCCCCGCCGGCATCGCCAAGGCCCACACGCACATGCCCAACCGACCCCTCCTCCTTCGCTTCTGGGCCTGGCCCATGGGTGAGCCTTCGCCTATCCCTCGCCCTGAGCGCTCTTTAACAATTCTGCGCTCGTCTGCTTTTTCCTCGAAGTTGGCTAAGTCCCTGAAATGAGTAAATTTGTTGCATGTTTGAGTGGTTGTAACTTTTTGTGTGTATGTCCGATTGGAGTGTATAATATGTCAAAATGATCGTGGTGATATGCTCTTCACTTTGTTCCATTGTGGCATGCTTGTTTGAGATCATCCTGATGCCCTAATCTTCGTTGCAAGAGTGTTATGTGTTTAAAACTGCTGTTAACTATAATTTTGTTGCATACTTGTGATGCTTGTAACTTTGTGCATGTTGGTCCAAATGGAGCATATGATATGTCAAAATGTTCATTGTGAAGTGCTCTACGTGATGGTTGCTGTAGCATTCATGTTAGGTGCCTTATTGTCATGTTAATCTCTGTTGCAAAAGTGCATGTGGCTGTTAAGTGCTGAAACTTGTTATGAGATGCTGATTTGAGTTGCTCATTGCTATTGGTGTGATTGTCTTCTTGCCACATGTCTATATGTTTTAGAAGCACAATCATATGGTCTTTGCTGTGGTGCAATCCACTTTCCATGATATGCCTTGAGGTGACTTAAACAAGCTTGTAAACTTGCCATGCCAATGTTGTTGTTTTATACTTTGTGAAAAAACTGCTAAGTCTGGAATCTGTTAAATCTGATGCTATGTTTGCTTGATGCCTCACTCAAATCCATGCATGTTTTAGTATGTCAAATGATCATGTCTTGTTGTCCATGTTATGCTCAATCCATTGATGCCTTTGTTTGCCTATATAGCCTGATGTAGCTTATTTATTTCTTGCTCTCAAGTTGCTATAAATTTAACCTGTCAGGCTTTTATCAGCATGATCAATTTGGTGAAGCTTGTTGTTATTGATCCATGCCTCCTATAGGGTTGCTTCAATGGAGTTGTTTGATGTATGCTATGTCTATTACATGTCCACGATCTTTATATACTTAGTAGAGTTGATATGCTTGTTGTTTTGTGCCTCCGAAGGCAGCATCGTGATGATGTTTTTGCCTTCCCAGATTTTAACTAAGTCTGGATAAATTTATTTCAACTTGTCATGCTTGGTTAATTGTGTTCAAGCAAGCTTTTGGGTGTGTTCTAAGTTCATGCTTGTTAAGTATAATGTCTATTTCACATCCATGCCTCTTGTTATCATGTTTGGGTGCTGTAGCATATATCTACCTTACTCCAAAATTGCTATGTTGCTGATTTTGGACAACTTGTTGTTATATCTTGTTTCGTGTGTATGTGATGAACCGTTGCTCCGTTTTGAGCGTGCCCTATATGAAACTTGTGTGGTTTTGCATGTAGAAGCATAATATCATGGTGTTTCCCTATTTGGAGTGTGGTTGCTTGATGTTTGGGTGTATCTTGCATATTTGACATGCTTGACTTGTTTTGCTCATATCTTCTAGGCCGTAGCTCCGAATTAAACAAACTTTATATGAAACTTGACTAGAATTTCGAGCAGATCCTCATGGTGCATGTTAACCTGCTGTATAACAACTTTAACTTAAGGTTTGTTCAGATCTGGACCAATTTCGAAATGTGTATATGAGGACTTACCGGAATTGCTATATGTTGATTCTGGCCTTATTTAAACTTGTTGGTTTGTGTTGTTCTTGTGTGCTTCATCCCTCGCCATGAATTGCATCATATAGACTTGTCTTGCATCATACTTGGTTGAGCATCTTGTCATGTTCTTGTGTTGTGTGTTTACCGTGTTGCTTGCTTCTTCTCGTTAGTGCTTGTTCCATTGCGATCGTGAGGATTCGTTCATCTACACGTGATTCGTCTTCAAGGCTTCTTCTTCGTCTTCTTCATGGATTCGTTCTTATTCCTTCCGGGATCTCAGGAAAGATGACCATCACCTTGGATACCTTTACTATCTTTGCCATGCTAGATGTCTCGATGCTATCGTTATATGCCGCGCTACCCATCATTTTTTTGTCAGCCCCTCTCCTTGTTGCCATGAAACCTCTAAACTTTGACACCTTCCTAGCAAAACCATTGTTTGGCTATGTTACCCGCTTTCTCAGCTCCTCTTATAGCGTTGTTAGTTGCAGGTGAAGATGAAGATCGTTCCAGGTTGGAACTTGTTGTTGGAATATCACAATATATCTTATATATCTTAACACACCTATATACTTGGCAATGGGTGGAAGGCTTGGCCTTTTGCTCGGTGTTTTGTTCCACTCATGCCACCTTAGGAGCCGATAAACCGGCATTATGTTTCTTGATTTTGCGTTCCTTGCACGGTTGGGTATATGGGGACCCCTTAACAGTTCGTCTTTGAATAAAACTCCTCCAGCAAGGCCCAACATTGGTTTTAATTTGCCTCATAATAACAACTTAATTAATTAATTAAATTGCATAGGGGGTCGCGCCCTCGAGGATTCTTTCTACATAGCAGGGGGCCAGTGCTGATGGTGTTGGTCCCAAACGGGGAGACTGCGGGGCCACCATGGGGAAACTCGTGGGCTGGCTCCGGTAGGATCACCTATCCGGTTGTGGCCTGAGACAAGATACGCGCGGCTACTATCAGGGTGTCGGCACGCCGGGAGGTCTTGCTGGACTTGTGTTTACCATTGTCAAAATGTCTCGTGCACCGGGAATTCCGAGTCTGATCGGGCCTTCCCTAATATAAGGGATAATATTATTATTATCTCTGCTGATCGTGAGAGCTTGTGATGGGCTAAGCTGGGACGCCCGTGCAGGGTTATGATCTTTCGAAAGCCGTGCTCGCGGTTATGTGGCAGATTGGAATTTGTTAATGTCCGGTTGTAGAAAACTTGACAGAGGATTTGAAGTAAAACACACGAACCGCGTGAGTAACCGTGACTGTCTCTTTTCACTTTGAGAATGGAACATGGTGGGGTTATGTTTGCCTCGTAGGTAGTTCAGGATCTTTAGCGATCACTATTAGTTTGCGACCATTTGCGTAGATGCTCATCTTATTCTGGTACTCGTAAGTTAGCCACCATACTTTTGCTTAGCCGCTGCTGCAACCTCACCACTTTACCTCTTCCTACCCATTATGCTTTGCTAGTCTTGATACCCATGGTTATGGGATTGCTGAGTCCTCGTGGCTCACAGATACTACAACAACAGTTGCAGGTGCAGGTTTCCGATGACTTGACGCGAGAGCAATGTCCTTTGTGTTGGAGTTATTTCTTCTTCTTCTTCAGTCTTGGGTTAGGTTCCGGGTCGGCAGCCTGGGATAGCAGATGGATGTCGTTGTGCTTTTCATGTTTGCATCCGTAGTCGGATGCCCTGTGTTGATCATGTTGTATTCATATGACTTGCATGTATTGTTGTATCCCCATGTATTTATGTAATGGTACGATGTAATGATATCCATCTTGCTAAGCGCCCGAAATGCGGTTGTGCCCCAATCACGTAAGTGTCACGTGATCGGGATAGAATCGCATCTTGGGCCTGACAAGTTGGTATCAGAGCCTCGACCGACCATAGGAGCCCCTTGATTGGTCGTAGTTTGGCTGTTGTCGAGTCTAGCAAAACTTTTTCAGAGTCTAGTTATATCGGAGAGTAGGAATTCTTTTACTCCTCGGCCCCTTCGTCGCTCTGGTGAGGAATCTTGACGTAGGTGTTTTGAGTTACTCCTCTTCCCCTTCAATTTTTTTAGGATCACGCGGTTAGTTTTTCGTTCGTTGTGATGTCTGTTCTTTCATCTGGTGCATCTCTCATCAAGTGGATTCGACCCTCTTCTTCTTTGCAAGTTCAACCCTTAGTTCTTTTCTACCGATGGTGTTTTCCCCGTCCGAAGTTGTCTTTCTTTTTCCCACCTGCCCACCCTTTTTGCTTCTCAGAGCAGGAGTCCTTAATCGCGTATCCATCCTACTCGTGTGAAGCCTTTGCCTCCTTTCCTCAATTATTCAACTGGTTAATTCTCGTCTAGTTTGTCATCCTTCATCTCTTCTCCGATAATTTCTCGTCTCGTTCGTCATTCTTCATCTCTGTTTTCTTTTTCCGGTGGATTTCAATTCAAGTTCTTGGTGTAGTTCATATCCTTTCATCGGCTCAAATGTTTTTTTCCCTGGCTCGTTCGCCTCTCACCATTTAGTTTTTTCCGAGTTCCGAAGAAATCTCAGGATATTCATCTGTCTTCCAATTAATTCGAGGTTGTCACCTCATTCGAGTTTTTCAATCGTTCCGGTGCATTATCTTCTTTCAAATCCTTTCAACGGTGTTTTCTCTTCGGTGGGCTCATAACCCACAGGTCTTTTCCCAGGATCTTACCTGACTCTTCTAATATTTCCCGGAGTGTTCCCAAATTCTTTTAAAAGTGTGACATAAGTATGGATTCCATCAGTCATGTGCCTTCTCCAAGATCGCTTTCAATTCTTTTCATCGTTGGTTCAACCTTTTCTCTCTTTTCATACTTCCGGAGTATCTCAATAATTTTGGTGGTATTTCTCGTCATCATTTCAATACCGACGAAGATTTTTACTCTAATCCTTGTCAGTTCTCTTGAAGATTCTTTGTTCAAGGTCGTTGCTATCTCCTTAGTTATTCTGATCATCAAGACTTCTTTTCTTTAACCATCCAGAGTTTTTCATGAATTCTTTCTTTTGTGTTCCTCCGAAGGCCATCATTTCAGAAGATTTCTTTGTTCTCAGTTTTCAACTTCGTCCTCTAAATATTATTCATTGATGCTTCTTCGTTCGTCTCACATTCGTCCGGTGCTTCCTTCTAGCATTCATTAATTAGTCCGCGATCCCGTTGTTCCCTTGTACCTAAATTTCCTCAAGTGCCTTATTCTCCCGGCGATTCATCGTATTCACTCAATTTCAATTCTTATGGTGGCTTGTTATTTTCTTCACTCGACTTCAATTCTTACGGTGGTTCGTTCAATAGTCCTTTTCCGGTGTTTTCGTATCAATCCATTCATTTTTTATTCCAATCCTACCGGTGTTTCATGAAGATTTTCGCAAGTTCCCGATATATCTCTCTTTAATACTTTCAACGAGAATAAGTGTTATGTGAATCCATTGCTTCGCATCAATTTATTTGATGAAGGATAAGCATAACATAATTTTTATTCCTTTTTCATCGAGTTGATTTATTCCTTACTTCGGAGTTTATTCTTGATGAATAAATTCTAGTTCCAAGTGTTTTTATCTTTACTTTTCCGGAGTTCAAATTTCCTCGGCTATCTCATCGGACCCTCGTCTAATTCACCGCAAGTCTTAATCTTATTATTTCCATCCGTCATTTCTATATCATCATCTTTTTGTTACCGGAGTTCTTCCTAGTGGTTCATCACGATTAAATTCATTCTTCAAATATTCATCTAATTCTTCTGGAGCAGCTCAAACATTATTCTTTTGTGTCTCGAGATGCAAATAATTCCCCGTATCCTTTTCAAATGGAGTTTTGCATTTGTTCGTTATCCCCAGCTATTCAATCTTTTGGTAGTGGCGGTAATTCACCTCAAGTTTCGGGATGAATTCTATAAGTCCACAACAAGTTAATTATTTTCGTTGTTTATTTTCAACAACTCTGTTCATCCTTTCTTCGCAAGGAGGCTTTGAATTTATTCGTGGTGTAAGTTGTCATCTTATCATCCGTTCTTTCATTCCACTCTTTAAATTCTTCTGGAGGCACTGTGTTGTTCATCTCTTCAAGTATCGCTCCTTATTCTGAGTCATGTTACATTCATTCCATTTTCAGCCGGAGTGCTACCCGAATTCTTTTGTTCGAATTTCTTTTCTATCTCTTTAGCCGGAGTGGTTTTGAATTCATTCTTGTTCGTTCACCTCGTATGTGCCTTGTTTCCTCATTTTACAAGAGTTTCTCAACCTCGTTGTGTTCTTTCTTTCAAGTCGTTCAACCTCCCTAAGGTTCTTTGGTTTCACTCTTTTGTCCTCGAAGAACTTTGTTCTTCCTTTTTCCTCTTCCGCATCGTTCCTAAGATCTCGGGACGAGATCTCTTGTTAGTAGGGGACCCAATGTGACACCCCGAGACCGGTGCGCCAGGTGTCAGCCAGTTATTCGTCGTCGTTGCCATGTCATCTGCTTGCGTGTTGCATCTTGCCATGTCATCGTGTGCATTGCATCAGCATGTTTTTAAAACTTGCATTCGTCCGAGTCCGCCCGTCTTTTCCGTTGTCTGTTCTGAGCCCACACACACTTGCACGTGCCCGTGGCACCTGCGAATATTTATTTTATGAGTGGCCGGAAAGTGTTCGCGGAATGGGTTGAAACTTGGCGTGTAGTCTTATTATAGCATAGGTAGGCCACCTGTCTAGTTTCGTCGCGTTCGGATTCCATTTGATAGCCCAACGGTTAACCGCGTTGACCGCCGGAAGCCTTTTCTCTTTGGCCCAGCACCCGTTTCACAACAGCCCCCAAGCCCATTCTAACCCCTCCATGCTCTCGGTCGTTGGATCAGGATCGCGTGGCCGAAAACCACTCCTCATTTGGAGTCTCCTAGCTCCCTATGCCTATATAAACAGCCCCTCCCCCGAAATTTGCGGATGAACCCTAGCCTCCTCCCTCTCGCGCCGCCGGACATGTCCATCCGCGCCGGACATGTCCATCCGAACACATCGCTTCGACCAATAGGGTGCCGCCACGTCATAGCCCCACCGCCCGACAGCCAATCCGCCGCTGCCACCTGTCGCCGCCGCCTCCACTCCGTCGCGACCCGCGGAGCCCATTGCAGGCCCGCGTGAGCCCGAACCGCCACCGCCGCGAGCCCGCAAGCCTGCGGCCCGCGCTCCTCTGCGCCTTCGCCACCAGGACTCTCCGCCGCCGCGCCCACTCGCCGGAAGTTCGCCGGACTCCGCCACCGCTTCCTCCCACCACCGTACCTCCACCACGCCCGCCGCGCGCCTCAATGCGACCACGCCGGCTTGCTCGCCGGTCTGCGTGCGGGTCCGGCTAGATCCCGGTCAGGGAGGACCCCGCCGCCGTCTCCGGTGAGGGCGCCGTCGCCGAATCCCCCTTCCCCGTCGAGCTCGTAGCTCCGCCGCCGTGGATCGGGAAGATCCCGATCCAGTTGCCAGCTCCAGCCGGCCCAGCCTCATGGGCCCCGCCCCGCGGGCCCAGCTCCATCCGCAGCCGGCCAGGCTCCGCTCTGCCCCGCCGGCCTCGCCAAGGCCCACACGCACAGGCCCAACCGATCCCTCCTCCTTCGCTTCTGGGCTTGGCCCATGGGTGAGCCTTCGCCTATCCCTCGCCCTGAGCGCTCTGTAACAATTCTGCGCTCGTCTGCTTTTTTCCTCAAATTTTGCTAAGTCCCTGAAATCAGTAAATTTGTTGCATGTTTGAGTGGCTGTAACTTTTTGTGTGTATGTCCGATTGGAGTGTATAAATGTCAAAATGATCGTGGTGATATGCTCTTCACTTTGTTCCATTGTGGCATGCTTGTTTGAGATCATCCTGATGCCCTAATCTTCGCTGCAAGAGTGCTATGTGTTTAAAACTGCTGTTAACTATAATTTTGTTGCATACTTGTGATGCTTGTAACTTTGTGCATGTTGGTCCAAATGGAGCATATGATATGTCAAAATGTTCATTTTGAAGTGCTCTACGTGATGGTTGCTGTAGCATTCATGTTAGGTGCCTTATTGCCATGTCAATCTCTGTTGCAAAAGGGCATGTGGCTATTAAGTGCTGAAACTTGTTATGAGATGCTGATTTGAGTTGCTCATTGCTATTGGTGTGATTGTCTTCTTGCCACATGTCTATATGTTTTAGAAGCACAATCATATGGTCTTTGCTGTGGTGCAATCCACTTTCCATGATATGCCTTGAGGTGACTTAAACAAGCTTGTAAACATGCCATGCCAATGTTGTTGTTTTATACTTTGTGAAAAAACTGCTAAGTCTGGAATCTGTTAAATCTGATGCTATGTTTGCTTGATGCCTCACTCAAATCCATGCATGTTTTAGTATGTCAAATGATCATGTCTTGTTGGCCATGTTATGCTCAATCCATTGATGCCTTTGTTTGTCTATATAGCCTGATGTAGCTTATTTATTTCTTGCTCTCAAGTTGCTATAAATTTAACCTGTCAGGCTTTTATCAGCATGATCAATTTAGTGAAGCTTGTTGTTATTGATCCATGCCTCCTATGGGGTTGCTTCAATGGAGTTGTTTGATGTATGCTATGTTTATTACATGTCCACGATCTTTATATACTTAGTAGAGTTGATATGCTTGTTGTTTTGTGCCTCCAAAGGCAGCATCGTGATGATGTTTTTGCCTTCCCAGATTTTAACTAAGTCTGGATAAATTTATTGCAACTTGCCATGCTTGGTTAATTGTGTTCAAGCAAGCTTTTGGGTGTGTTCTAAGTTCACGCTTGTTAAGTATAATGTCTATTTCACATCCATGCCTCTTGTTATCATGTTTGGGTGCTGTAGCATATATCTACCTTGCTCCAAAGTTGCTATGTTTCTGATTTTGGACAACTTGTTGTTATATCTTGTTTCGTGTGTATGTGATGAACCGTTGCTCCGTTTTGAGCGTGCCCTATATGAAACTTGTGTGATTTTGCATGTAGAAGCATAATATCATGGTGTTTCCCTATTTGGAGTGTGGTTGCTTGATGTTTGGGTGTATCTTGCATATTTGACATGCTTGACTTGTTTTGCTCATATCTTCTAGACTGTAGCTCTGAATTAAACAAACTTTATATGAATTTGACTTGAATTTCGAGTAGATCCTCATGGTGCATGTTAACCTGCTGTTTAACAACTTTAACTTAAGGTTTGCTCAGATCTGGACCAATTTCGAAATGTGCATATGAGGACTTACCGGAATTGCTATATGTTGATTTCGGCCTCATTTAAACTTGTTGGTTTGTGTTGTTCTTGTGTGCTTCATCCCTTGCCATGAATTGCATCATATAGACTTGTCTTGCATCATACTTGGTTGAGCATCTTGTCATGTTCTTGTGTTGTGTGTTTACCGTATTGTTTGCTTCTTCTCGTTAGTGCTTGTTCCGTTGCGATCGTGAGGATTCGTTCGTCTACAAGTGATTTGTCTTCAAGGCTTCTTCTTCGTCTTCTTCATGGATTCGTTCTTCTTCCTTGCGGGATGTCAGGCAAGATGACCATCACCTTGGATACCTTTACTATCTTTGCCATGCTAGATGTCTCGATGCTATCGTTATATGTCGCGCTACCCATCATTTTTTGTCAGCCCCTCTCCTTGTTGCCATGAAACTTCTAACCTTTGACACCTTCCCAGCAAAACTGTTGTTTGGCTATGTTACCCGCTTGCTCAGCCCCTCTTATAGCGTTGTTAGTTGCAGGGGAAGATAAAGATCGTTCCAGGTTGGAACTTGTTGTTGGAATATCACAATATATCTTATATATCTTAACACACCTATATACTTGGCAATGGGTGGAAGGCTTGGCCTTTTGCTTAGTGTCTTGTTCCACTCATGCCACCTTAGGAGCCGATAAACCAGCATTATGTTCCTTGATTTTGCGTTCCATAGACGGTTGGGTATATGGGGACCCCTTGACAGTTCGTCTTTGAATAAAACTCCTCCAGCAAGGCCCAACATTGGTTTTAATTTGCCTCATAATAAACACTTAATTAATTAATTAAATTGCATAGGGGGTCGCGCCCTCGAGGATTCTTTCTACATAGCAGGGAGGTCAGTGCTGATGGTGTTGGTCCCAAACGGGGAGACCGCGGGGCCACCATGGGGAAACTCGTGGGCTGGCTCCCATAGGATCACCTATCCGGTTGTGGTCTGAGACGAGATACGCGAGGCTACTATTAGGGTGTCGGCACGCCGGGAGGTCTTGCTGGACTTGTTTTACCATTATCAAAATGTCTTGTGCACCGGGAATTCCGAGTCTTATCGGGCCTTCCCTAAGATAAGGGATAATATTATTATTATCTCTGCTGATCGTGAGAGCTTGTGATGGGCTAAGTTGGGACACCCCTGCAGGGTTATGATCTTTTGAAAGCCGTGCCCGCGGTTATGTGGCAGATTGGAATTTGTTAATGTCCGGTTGTAGAAAACTTGACAGAGGATTCGAAGTAAAACACACGAACCGCGTGAGTAACCGTGACTGTCTCTTTTCACTTTGAGAAGAGAACACGGCGGGGTTATGTTTGCCTCGTAGGTAGTTCAGGATCTTTAGCGATCACTATTAGTTTGCGACCGTTTGCGTAGATGCTCATCTTATTCTGGTACTCGTAAGTTAGACACCATACTTTTGCTTAGCCGCTGCTGCAACCTCACCACTTTACCTCTTCCTACCCATTAAGCTTTGCTAGTATTGATACCCATGGTTATGGGATTGCCGAGTCCTTGTGGCGCACAGATACTACAACAACAGTTGTAGGTGCAGGTTTCCAATGACTTGACGCGAGAGCGATGTCCTTTGTGTTGGAGTTCTTTCTTCTCTTCTTCTTCAGTCTTAGGTTAGGTTCCGGGTCGGCAACCTAGGATAGTAGATGGATGTCGTTGTGCTTTTCATGTTTGCATCCATAGTCGGATGCCTTGTGTTGATGATGTTGTATTCATGTGACTTGTATGTATTGTTGTATCCCCATGTATTTATGTAATGGTACGATGTAATGATATCCATCTTGCTAAGCGCCCGAAATGCGGTTGTGCCCCAATCACGTAAGTGTCACATGATCGGGAGAGAATCGCATCTTGGGCCTGACACCCAATTTTGTACTACTTTAGTACAAAGTTGAGTCACTTATTTTGGGACCGAGGGAGTATAACATAATGGCCGTGTGTAGGAAGGGCAAAGTCAACAAGCCAATCCCAGTTTGAGAAATGGAAGAAGCAGTAGGAGGTTCACCATCAGAAAGGCATGGGACAACAAACTCTCTTAAAGCTTTCTTCGAATAAGTCTTTCGCTTGACTTGGCTCAACGGTTGTATCGCTCAACGCAGAGGTCAGGGGTAACCCTCCTTTTCAAAAAAATAATAATTTATGGGGATCATCAAGAAAATAAGAGTGGCAAAAGTGATATATTGTTAAAACTTAAGAGTTGCAGAAAATAAAATAGAGTGACCCCGCCAGCGACCAATGCTACGATCAAGACGGGGCGGGTTGGCAGGCCCTTCACTGAGATCTGGGCTTTGCCAGACAATATAGCTGGCGCAGAGTGACTTGACGGATGGGCTGAATCATGACAAACGGCTCTTCGTGATGCGATGAATTCTCACCTGCCATGTTGTGCGCGATTGGAATTCATTCGTCGTTCAGGCGAGGAGTAGACCAGCTGTTCCTGCAGGTAATTAATGGAGTGGAGATGCGAAGGTGACTGCTCCACCTACATATGATCTGTCCCTTTCCCCTGTTATTTTAGTATTATTTTCGCTAAATGACCCATGGAGGTCCTTATTTTTCCTACTAACCCCCCAAAAAACTTTTTTTGTTGCCTGAGCCCCCCCCCCTCACGCTGGACCGACAGGCATTTTAGTTGCACGTGCTACTTGTGATCCCCGTTGGTATTTCCCCGAAGAGAATGGGATGATGCAGCACAACAGAGGTAAGTATTTCCCTCAGTTATGAGACCAATGTTATTAATCCAGTAGGAGAACCAAGCAACACTATGTAAACAACACCTGCACATGAACAACAAATCATGCAACCCAACGCGTAGAGGGGTTGTCAATCCATCAACGATGCTGAGATACGATAAATAGATAGATTGATAGATGCAAATAAAATAAAAGCAAATATAATGCAGCAAAGTATTTTTGGGTTTTTGGCCGAATGGATATGAAAATATATGATATAAAATAGACCCAGGGGCCGTAGATTTCACTAGTGGCTTTTCTCGAGCAAATAGCATACAGTGGGTAAACAAATTACTGTTGAGCAATTGATAGAAAAACCAATAATTATGACGATATCAAGACGGTGATCATGTATATAGGCATCATGTCCAAGATTAGTAGACCGAAACGATTTTGCATCCACTACTATTGCTCCACACATCGACTGCTATCCAGCATGCATCTAGTGTATTAAGTTCATGGAGAAACGGAGTAATGCAATAAGAACGCTAACATAATGTAGACAATATATATTCATGTAGGAATAGACCCCATCTTGTACTCCTTAAGAGCAACGATACATGCGTGTCATGTATCTTTTTGTCATGGAGATTGAGCACCGCAAGATCGAACCCATTACAAAGCACCTCTTCCCATGGCAAGATAAATCAATCTAGTTGGCCAAACTAAGTCAATACACTACTACAGGATGCAGCTAATGCGACACTATGATCAGAGACCCTTCGACGAAACTTTGTGCGACGCAATAATCACAAACAATGGTGTAAAAAACTGTAAAAAGGTGCAAAACATTTGTGATGATGGATGCGTCAAACAGGATTCAGATTTTAGTTGAGTTTGCGACGCAGGGCATACGGTTCAGTTCAATTAACTGTTTGCGATGAGGAGGAACAAAAGAAACGAGTAGCCAGATGAAGGTGTGTGCCATATACAACATAAAGTTCAGTCGGATGAACAGTTTGTGATTAGGCAACACAAAATAAATGGTCAGCCAGATCAAGGTGTGTGCGATATACGAAATGTGGTTCACTCGGATGAACTGTTGGCATTGAGACAAGAGAACAGAAACAGTTCAATATAACAAGATGTATGTGATACGCGGCAAACATGTCTGTAATCAGAAACGTGTGGGAAGACCGATAACAATGCAGATGATTCCTGTTAACAAGCCGCGTGTGTTGTGAGCAAACGATTGCTGGTATACAATTGTGAGTGATTGGTGAAATCATCACCGACGGGTTCCATTGTTTAGTCCGTGTGAGATGTGATTTGTTCTGTCTACATAGCATCAACATATATACTTAAAAAGACAACATGGCAAAACCAAATTAAGCATACAATTACACAAGTGACTACACACATAACATTTCCACACACCAAAGTAAGCAATTAGATGCATACTAAACTAGAGAAATGAGGATCTAATTATCTACGATGACGCTTGCCATTGCTCTGCTTTTGGCTGGATCCCTGGCCGTTTTGGGGAAGGAGGCACTTCCTCATGTCAACGATCAGCATGTACATGTCATAGCTTGTGTACGCCTCCTTGACCGCGTACACGACGTGAGCTTTCTCGAGTTTCCCCATCTAGGCCGAGTGCCAGGCACGTTTGTCCTTGTTGCAGGAATCCTTCATGTCTTTGTAGTAGGGGTCGATAATGGCATCGGCGAGGTGGAACAGTGAGTGCATCTCATGCTCCTTGCTTCCCAGATCATGTATTGACCCTGGATGTCGACAAGATTTTGGCAGGCGATGCCCAAATTCTCGAGCACCTTTACATCATTGGTGATGTCCACCGTAGCGAACATGTAGTGGGGGCTGTTGACAAACCTGGCGAAACGCTCGCAAGGCCTTGTGGCCAGGCAGTGGTGGTAGGCGAGGACATGGTGGCGCACGCACATCTGGGCGACGGCGACCTTGGGACGAGCGCGGGTGTACTCGAGGTCGAACCCAACCACCTTGTACTTCCCCTCATCAAGCAACAGCTCCATGATGTGGATGGAGTGCTCCATCCAAACCGGGTCATTGGTGTACACCACCGAGAGGTCCGTGAGCCTTCTGTGGGTGTCCACCACGGCATGCATGGTGAACTGCTACTCGTCGTCGGCAGCCGCTCGGAGCGCCATTGGAGCCGCGTCGTGGTGGGTGTGCTTCTTGCAATGGTGGGACGCGATCGAAAGGTTGAAGAGACATAAGGGTTAAATGCCCGTTGTAATAAATGGGGGGAACCAGCCTATAATCGTCACGTCTTGTCACATCATTTATAGCGGAGGATTCCAATGCATGCTTGACAACACCTCACTGCACGCGTTTCGTTTGACCATGTGTGGGCTCGAAGAGGCGCCAAATGTATCGCCGGTGAGCATGTTCCTGCGCTACCACACATTTTACCGCACAAGCTCCCCGCCCAGCTAGTTTGGCCACGCGTCGGCTAGAAGAGTGACAAATCGTTGGCGTTTATTGGCAAAAATCTTTGTAAAAATGTAGTGTGTGGAATGACTTCGGTCATAAGTTTACCCGTGGGTGATGAGGTCAAAGTTACACATAAGGGTGATGATGGACACTCAAGTGCGATAATTAATTATGTGCTCTACATGGCACACGATTGAAGAAACCAATTATGTGCAATAATGTCGAAGATCGGAGTTGAGTTAGCTATATAGATCGTGTGCTGTGAGATCGACAAGGTAAACAGATTCAAGAATGGTTAATAAAATCTAAGATCATTTCATATTAAGGTCAAAATAGTGCTACCCATATACGAGTCTTATACGATGCCATTTCAACTATTGTACCACAAAAGCCCGAAATTTACAAGGTTCAAATTCCAGAGTTATATTGCTCAAATTCGAAGATTACAAGGTTCAAACTGATATTAGAAATGAAATTCAGCTCATCAGATGCAAACGCTTGAGCTGATCCGCTAAACATGGATATTAGAGAGGTTCAAACTATTATTACCACTTCTAAGTCTGGTTTCGAAACGTCATAATTTTTGCAAAGGGGTCATCCACTGAGAAGTCATGTATGGGGTTGAAACGATGACTTCCGATTACTCTGTCATCTGAAGTTCCAAAATGAAATTCAACATTTTGGGAGCCTATTCCATTCCGCCACAGGCGCCGGTGCTGATCAACAAACCATTCATTTTTGCAAAATAAATGTAGGGCAAACCTCATTACCTTCAGCACCCTTGCTCTGACAACAAAGAACCTGGCGAATATAATCTCCGGTAAGGTCCCTCGGTAGGAGTTCAAAGTAATTCTGAGAGATGCAGATCTAGGCATTCGACGTGATTGTTATGTTTTATCACATTATCCACCACTGGTCCTAATCTTATCAGCAAAAGAAGAAAATGTGTTATTGCCTACATGCAGTTTTGAACACTACTACAGGCCTATTTGGTTAGCAGGATTTGTAAAATGTCCTAACAAGCCATCTTCGATCTGACATGATTAACATGAGCATTTGATTACATTCTAGAAAAATGTATCCTTCTTCACAAGAGGTTGGAGTGGATGAAAAGTTCCCTAAGAATACTAGTACAGATGAATTCAAAGGAGAAATTCATACGAATTGTAACCATATGGATCAAGCAACCAATATGGGGGGGACATGTATGTACCGAATTGTCCAAAAGAATCCTTTAGAAATCGTAGTATATTGTCATTGTAAACTTGGAAAAATGTGTCACAAATTGAACACCCTTATGGTTAACATTTAACAGTAAAGGAGCATCACCTCGATATATAGCTTCTCCAAGCACGGAAACAATCTCAGGAAACTGACAACTTGCTCCAGGTTGGGGCCGATAGATTCTAGTGCCAAGACCTTCACTATGCGCAGTTTTGGGGTCAAGCTTGTCGAAATCATTTTCTGGATGACAGACGAACAAACATCTTCAAAATTAGAAATAATGTTAATTTGTAGAAGGAGACGTAGAAGGTGGCTGTTGTACCTGAACAAGTGTGGATCCAATAACAAGTTCGGAGTATTTGTCAGATGAGTAGCCCACCACTATCAATTTTGGCGCCAAAACGACATTGATTCTTGTTGGACATTCTTGATCAACTACAAGTAATCTCTCAAGTGCAGGTCTGACCTCAATGACCATACCGTGATACACATCTTGTGATGTCTTCCTTCTGCACCAGCAACACACATAAATAGTCCGGAGAGTCATGGAGGTGATGTGGAAGCTACTCAACCCATTGATCGCCTTAAGACGAAGGTACTCGAGTGCAGTACAGCCATTGAGGATGCACTCCATGTCACCATTTGGGAGGCAGACGTCGACGAGCTCGAGTTGCTTCAGTCGTGGTAGAATAAGAGCGGGCGCGTCATTAAGGGGGGATGACAATTCCTGAACTTGGCGACGCGCAACGTGGGCGCGAGGCGGAGCGCGAACAGTGGCAGCGAGCGCATATGCCCATCATCAAAAGCGTGCTCGTCGAGCTGATCTACGGCGGAGGATCAGAACCAGTCATCAAGCTTGGCTCAGTCCTTGCCATTGGAACAGAACTTTCCCATTCTAAGGCCTCTGGTTGGGCCAACGTGATTGCGGAGGATCTTGGAGAACGCATCTAAGCTTTTGCGATAGCCATGGCAGAGCTCGTGGGTGTCGATGAGGTCGAGAGGGGTGGAGTTCCATAGGGGCGCCACCGCTGGGAAAGGACGGTTGTCCGCGCCCCATATTTAATTGGGAGGAGGGAGATGATGTTGGGGGACGTAGCATGCAATTTCAAAAAAATTCCTACGCTCACGCAAGATCTATCTAGGAGATGCATAGCAACGAGATGGGGAGAGTGTGTCCACTTACCCTCATAGACCGAAAGCGGAAGCGTTATGTTAACGTGGTTGATGTAGTCGATTGCCTTCACGATCCAACCGATCCAAGTACCGAACGTACGGCACCTCCGTGTTCAGCACACGTTCAGCTCGACGACGTCCCTCGAGCTCTTGATCCAGTAGAGGGTCGAGGGCGAGAGTTCCGCCAGCACGACGGTGTGCGACGGTGTTGGTGATGTGATCCGCGCAGGGATTCGCCTAAGCACTACGACGCTATGACCGAAGGAGCAAACTGTGGAGGGGGGCACCGCACATGGCTAAGACAAATCTTGGTGTGTCTTTGGGATGCCCCCTGCCCACGTATATAAAGGAGGGGAGGAGGAGGATGCTGGCCCTAGGGGTGGCGCACCATGGGGGGAGTCCTTCTAGGACTCCGTTCCTATTAGGATCCGTCCCCCTTTCCCTCTAATGTAGAGGGGGAAAGAGGAAAGGGGGGAGAGGAGAAGGAAAGGGGGGCCGCGCCCCCACCCCTAGTCCAATTCGGTTTTGGCTTGGGGGGGGCGTGCCCCACCTCGTGTGGCAGCCTCCCTCTCTCCACTATCGCCCAATAGGCCCATTAACTTTCCCGGGGGGTTCCGATAGCCTCTCGGTACTCGGATAAATTCCTGAACCTATCCGGAACGATTTCGGTATCCGTATACAACCTTCCAAGATATGAATCTTTACCTCTCGACCATTTCAAGAATCCTCGTCATGTCTGTGACCTCATCCGGGACTTCGAACAAACTTCGGTCACCAAAACACAAAACTCATAATACAAATCGTCATCGAACGTTAAGCATGCGGATCCTACGGGTTCGAGAACTATGTAGACATGACCGAGACACATCTCCGGTAAATAACCAATAGCGGAACCTGGATGCTCATATTGGCTCCTACAAATTCTACGAAGATCTTTATCGGTCAAACCGCATAACAACATACGTTGTCCCCTTTGTCATCGGTATGTTACTTGCCCGAGATTCGATCGTCCGTATCATCATACCTAGTTTAATCTCATTACCGGCAAGTCTCTTTAATCATTCCGTAATGCATCATCTCTTAACTAACTCATTAGTCACATTATTTGTAAGGCTTATAGTGATGTGTATTATCGAGAGGGCCCAGAGATACCTCTCCGACACTCGGAGTGACAAATCCTATTCTCGATCTATGCCAACTCAACAAACACCTTCGGAGAAACCTGTAGAGCATCTTTATAATCACCCAGTTACGTTATGACGTTTGATAGCACACAAGGTGTTCCTCCGGTATTTGGGAGATGCGTAATCTCACAGTCAGAGGAATATGTATAAGTCATGAAGAAAGCAATAGCAATAAAACTAAACGATCATTATGCTAAGCTAACAAATGGGTCTTGTCCATCACATCATTCTCCTAATGATGTGATCCCATTAATCAAATGACAACACATGTCTATGGTTAGGAAACATAACCATCTTTGATCAACGAGCTAGTCAAGTAGAGGCATACGAGGGACACTCTGTTTTGTCTATGTATTCACACATGTACTAAGTTTCTAGTTAATACAATTCTAGCATGAATAATAAACATTTATTATGATATAAGGAAATATAAATAACAACTTTATTATTGCCTCTAGGGCATATTTCCTTTAGATGACGAGCGGCAACATATCATCAAGGAGGCTGCTCATGATGTCTAGGCCTGTTGGAGTCGCTTGCGGTTCTTGCTCGCCCCGCCTCCGCTTGTTGGCAGCCCCGTTCCCCACCTCTGGAGTCTCCTTGTCAGCGGTGCTTTGCGATAGAAATGGGAGTAGAGGGAATATTTTAGTTAAAACAGGGCAATAGAAAAGTGTATTGGTAACTAGAAGTTATTAGGTAGGAATATAGTAAAAAAAAAGAATAACAATTGGTTGCTTAAATACTACACAATTCATTTAATATTACTGGGTAAGTCGACATGCAGATACGTGAAAAAAAACTTACTTTGAACAAAGTCTGGACGGATGATATCGTCGGGGAAGTTAGCATATATCTCATGACTAGGCTCTTTTATGTGCAGTGCAATTTTAGTGCCAACTTTCAGTATATAAAACTTAGAAATTTCTTTCCAAAGGCCAGTGCCAAAATAGGAGTCACTGTGTTCATCAAGTCTTACAGTAGCAGCGATTGTAAGTCCATGGTTTGTGTTTAGTATGACTGATGGGCCTCTAACCCCTCGTTGGTTACCCCAAGTGGAAGGTGAAAGATGCAGTGTTGTGGAAGTTTTTTCCCTTAGCAAAGATGCCAAGGATCGAATCCCCAAAGACTCCTAGGTTCAACAAGTAGGTGTCAACTGCTAACGGCGCGGATTAGCAATCAACGTGGACCTGCACACAGATACAAATAACTTTGCTCCCAACGAGTACAGAGAGGTTGTCAATCCCTCCGGCCTTGTAGTTCACAAAGGATTAAACGCAAATGATAGTAGTGATAGATAATGTTTGCAATAGTAAATAATAGCGAAAAGTAAATAGCGGATGTGATCAATGATGGTAATATGGACCGGAGTCTCATGATGTTCACTAGTGATGTCTCTCTCCCAAAAGACGATAAAACAGCTATGTGAGGTAAACGAATTACAGCTGGGCAATTGACAGGACCACGAACGCAAACCAATGCTGATTACATTGCAAGAAAGGTTGAGGTTCAAAGCATGGGCGGTACGCGAAATTAAGTAGACCGAAATCCATCAATATCTACTACTAATCATCCACCTTGAGATATCTATCCAGAACATCTCGCTGGTATTAAGTTGCGAGCCCCACCCATAGTGTAAACTCAAAGCAACAGACAACTGCATTAAAAGAACTTTGCGTAAAGTAAACAATCCTTGCACCCGCGGGCACAAGCACCGTTGTTTTCCCCCTTGTGGCAACAGGACATCACCTAGACTCATGTTTTTGTCACTCAAGCTAGTCATCGAGGGGCATGAACCCACAATCGAGCATAACGTTCCCTCTTGGAGTCACTACGTATTACTTGGCCAAAGCAATAAATAACAACGGAGAACATGCAAGAATTACTTATGAACATAAATATAAAATAGGTAGATCAAATATATTACTTAAGATCAATCTGAACATAATCTCATAATCCATCGGATCCCAGCAAACTCATCATAGCAACAGCATAAGGATTACATATGTGCCTCGATCATGTAGGGCAGCTCACGAGGACTAATTAGTGAAGCACAAGAACGGGAGGAGAACATCACATAGCTACTGGTCATGGACTCATGGTCCAAGGGAGACTACTCACAACTCATCCGGGAGGCGTCCATAGTGGTGGAGAAGCTCCCGATGGTGATCCTCCCCTCCGGCAGGGTGCCGGGAAGGGTTCTCCTGGTGCTCCCGATCTTGGAAGCGGCGGCGGCGGCGGAACAGAGATGAGATCGCGAAAAAGAGTTCCCGTCCTGAGGGTTTCGAAGGACGCTCTAAATATATGCCGAAGGGGAGCACCAGACGGGGCTCGGGGGGCCTAGGCGCCCCCCCGGCGCGGCCCAGGAGGGGCGCGCCGCCAGGGCGCCTGGAGCCCTGGTGCCCCCCCCCGGCTGCCCTTCGGGCGCAAGGTAGGTTCTGGAACACTGATTTTTTATATGATTTTTCTGGATTTTTCCTGGAAGTTCTCGTAACGTGAAAACCTGAAATACAAAAACAGCCGAAAACAGAAACTGACACCGGGGTGCACTGGATTAGTAGGTTAGTCCAAATATAATCAAAAGTGTATGGAAGTGTATGAATATCATAGCAATATCACCCAAAAGTGGCATGGAGCAAGCAGAAATTATAGATACGTTTTGGACGTATCAATGACATCCCTGCAGTCTTGATTTATGTAAAGGGAAAGATTGTGCACTACAGCTTCTGTTGCATAGCAAGGGAAGCGCTGCAAAAAATGGTAGGATTGTTAAAGAAAATATGGTAGCATGCAAATATGGGCCCAAATTGAAAGAACTGTACAACGGTTGAAATCGAAGGCCAAAATTTTAATTAAACAAACAGGGTAAACATGATGTCATGGAAATATGAGAGTAATCGAAAGAAACATACATCATTAATTTGCCTAATATGGAAATATGAGGGAAAAATTCCCCTTTGACATATATGGTGCATGTGGCACCTTTTATCCAAATGTAGCAATATTTAGAATATGTTCAGGAAAGTAGGCCAAGCCAACCGATTTAGGGTGAGATTTAACATACCGCGCGCATCCTCAAGTCATCTGGTACAGTGAGATGGAATGTCTGACGAAGGCCGCAAAGTCCTGATGTGTCCGCGCACTGTACACCCTATGAATGAGAGAAAACCCTCAAATCAGCTCGAATAAAAATGAATTCACGGCGATTTCGGCCGGGTGATTAAAGGAGGCAGATGAACTGGGATAAGAGATGAGATAATATCTCATTAAATTAGTTACCTTGTTGTCCACGAGAAAGAACCCTTAAGATTCCCCAACCGAGCGGAGCTGGGTCGACCGCGAGCAGCGTCGAGAAAGTCGATGGCGATAGGCGGCAGCACGGAAGTGGCGAAATGCGGTGGGGTTTGCCGGCAGCCTGGCGGCGGCGGCAGGCGTCGAGCTAAGTGGTTACCGCCATGATAGGCGGTGCAATGCATAGACGCGGAGGAGCTTGTGCAGGTGTGAATGGGGACCAGAGGGGGCGGAGGGCGGGGTGAGGGTTTTTATGACGTGGGGATGGTGAGGGTTTTCTTTTTTCTGTTTTGAATTGGGATGGTGAGTGTTTTTTGTCCCACAAAGAATTCCGGAGGCAACGGTTTGCTAGAGCCAACCGCGTGTGATTGACCTAACAGGCAAAATGAAAGTCATTGCACACGGTTCCAATTTTAGGAACCGTGTGTGATTGACGTATTACCTCCGTCCTGATTTATTGGTCCCCTTTGTAATTTGTACCAAATTTCGACCAAATATTTAACTAAGAAATGTTTATGCATGTCACCAAAAATTATATCATTGAACACTATGGTCAAATATGCATCCAACGATATAATTTTTGCTAACCTGCACTAACTTTTGGCAGTTAAATCTTTGGTCAAAATTTAACACAAATTAGAAAGGGGACCAATAAACGAGGACGAAGGTAGATTCCATCAACCAAACTGATTGCATCCATATCCCACAATTAGACATAAGTAAACATAGATTAAAGATACTCAGACATAGATAATAAGCATACACGTACACAAGCATAGTTCAACCGTCATTAATCATGCTCAAGCACACATAGTTCGATCCCACATCTCATCTCACAGGCCGACACAATCCTGAAGCTTCTCCAAGTACTCGGCGTACGCGCCGTGCACCATCCTGTGAGAATACTTCTGCTTGAAGGAGCCAATGGCCCATCCTCTTGCATGCGCTAGAACACTTTGATACACGTCATGAAGCTCGTGGTTGCAAAATGGGCATCGATAGCCGCCGTCCCAGGTCCTAATACACCTGTTATGCATTCCCGCATAAAGCTCCCTCATGATTTGCCTCTTGTTCCTCCTCTGGACATCTTCGTCCTCGCTGTCCACATCGTTAGACAGCACCTATACAAATAGTAAACCAAATTTGGCATCAAATCAGTGTTCACATGTCGTGAAGTAGGATTAGGAACTTAAGGTGTATATATATATATATATATATATATATATATATATATATATATATATATATATATATATATATATATATATATATATATATATATATATATATATATATATATATATATTGAGAGATTATGGTTCGATTTTTAAGCACAGTCATTTATGTATAGACCAATCTTGAAGAAAATAATGGCACAAACATATATGTAGGTCATTCAAAATCAAATGTCAAGTCCTGGCTAGGAACTATTAGCACAAGCACTAACCCTAGTCAGATTACTAGCAGAAATCATTTGCACAGATGAAACAACTAATCACTTACACAATCCTGAAGCTTCTCCAAGTACTCGGCGTACGCGCCGTGCACCACCCTGTGAGAATACTTCTGCTTGAAGGAGCCAATGGCCCATCCTCTTGCATGCGCTAGAACACTTTGATACACGTCATGAAGCTCGTGGTTGCAAAATGGGCATCGATAGCCGCCGTCCCAGGTCCTAATACACCTGTTATGCATTCCCGCATAAAGCTCCCTCATGATTTGCCTCTTGTTCCTCCTCTGGACATCTTCGTCCTCGCTGTCCACATCGTTAGACAGCACCTATACAAATAGTAAACCAAATTTGGCATCAAATCAGTGTTCACATGTCGTGAAGTAGGATTAGGAACTTAAGGTATATATATATATATATATATATATATATATATATATATTGAGAGATTATGGTTCGATTTTTAAGCACAGTCATTTATGTATAGACCAATCTTGAAGAAAATAATGGCACAAACATATATGTAGGTCATTCAAAATCAAATGTCAAGTCCTGGCTAGGAACTATTAGCACAAGCACTAACCCTAGTCAGATTAGTAGCAGAAATCATTTGCACAGATGAAATAACTAATCACTTATCACTTGTACCATTCAAACAATCAATACACTACACGGATCTATCGAAACTTACCCAGATTCCATTCATTGGGAGAACATAACCATATGATTTCTAATCCAAAAAGGGGGAGGCAGGAGTAACCAGATAAACCCTAGGATCTATTTGACACATAAAAGGGTATAGATGACTAACCAGTTGTCCATCATCGTCGAAGTGGTCGTTGCCGGGGTCGTAGCCCAAGTCGTCACCAGTGTTGGTGTGGAACTCCGCATCCGGCTGGGGAAGCTTGACGCCGTCGACGACGTCAGGGTGCAGCGATAACTTGTAGGCGGTGACGGCAACCTCTGTCTTCATCTTTACGCCATGCTCCGGTGCTTCAGCAGCCAAGGTGTTGCCACTCCCTCCGATGGGGCACTTCGGCAGCATCCTCATACACTGACGGCTTTGAGGACTGAGAGCGGGGTCGAGGATGCAAGCAGAGAGAGAGGATTGTGTGTGTGGTGAGGATGGGGGGTGCGGCCGCTCGGGAGCACCAATAATATGGAGTAGTGGGAGAGAGGTGGGCGGCGGTCAAACCGCTGGCTCGCCTCTCGATGAGCCTGCGCACCGAACTGCTGGCATGCCTATCGTCGTTTCACACAACGAGCACGCCTCCCGATGACACTGCGCAGCGAGCACGCCTCCGTCAATTGACACACCTGCACGCCTCCGGTTCTGCCTGCACGGCGGAATGCTCGCATGCGTCCCGTCAACTCATGCCTGCTCGCATGGCACATGGGTCGCGTGGCGGCACATATTTTTTTATTTGGACGACTAATGATGTCGCTTTATTGCTTAACCGAAGCATAGAACGTATCCATTGTTGGTCTAATGCTCACAGTTCGAATAAATAATATGTTTGGGATATTGGTTCCCAATTATTAATAATCTCCCGTTTGTTATTAAATAAAGATTACATCAAAACTGCTCTCAAATTTGACAAAAAAAAGTATAATGCCACTTTGTATTGGTGTCCATACGACAACACGATAAGTTTCTTGAACTTCAAATTAGTTTTGGATGTACTAGAATTTAAAAATCAAGATTCTCAATGTTTGAAATTTCTTGCACGGGGATTAAACATGCACCCAGTGAGACACATGTGTTTTTGCAATCCATTTAGGTGCACTGTCACGTGTGCATGTAGCTCAAATTTGATTTTTGCATATTATACCCGTAGAAAATCAATCAATTCTTTATCTTTATCTTTACCTAATATTAAAGGGAGGAGCGTTTCTCCACCTTTTTTCGTGCATTAGGACTTTTTCGTACGTTTCGTTCCGTTTCCGTCCGCTTAGTCCTTCGTTCGATTCCTATTGACGGCACTCAACAAACCAACTTTGGGTAGTGTCCAAATAAATAACAAACCAAAGCTACGTATGCTTTGGGCCTTGTCCCATCACCCGCTCTAGAAACCCTCCAGATCGCTCGCCTCGCATCTCTCCAGATCGGCTCACCTTGCCCCTCTGCTTCGCTCGCCTCTCCCGAGCGCCTCCCTAGGTCGCCCTCGGCAGTAGCTCCAGATCGAATTCAGATTACCCTCTGCAGCAAGCCAACAACTTGCCTGTAGGAGGAAGAGCCTCTTCTTAGAGCAAGGCCAACTCCTCCTTCCCCGCACCTCCGATTCATCCTCTGCCTCTGGGCAAGGTCCAAGCTCGCACCTTCAGAACTCGCGGCAATGAATCCGCTTCGATCTCCTTGCCCGCGCCAGTAATGGATGCCTCATCTTCTTCCTCCTCCGCCTCCGGATCAAGTGTTGTGCCATCTTCTTCCTCCTCTTGCCTACAGATCTTCAAGTGCAGCACCATCTTATTTCTCCTTAGCCTACGGATCAGCAGCAGGTACTCCTGCACAAGATATACATCCAGTTTGTAAAGAGAGACCGATGAATTCAAACTGATAATGATTCACACTGTAGCGTAACGTGGAGTAAGAATTCAAACTGGATAAAATAGGCTTGTACCATGTGGGAATAGATAACATGGAAGATTTGCGTTGAGAATGTTAGGATCAGAGAGGAGTAAGAGGAGTACCCAAGCTAGCAATACTCAAACATATTACATATAGTCCACAATCAACTTAAGAGTTCACCAAATGCCAGGTTGGACCACAATGGCAAAGAATGCCCCACAATCAACATGAGAGTTCAAACTTATAGAAAAAGAATTTATAAAAGTATATAGATTTCTCTGCGTTGCATACTAGAGATGCATAGAGCAATGTTACAAAGCATTTTTTAGTTGATTCGTTCACAGCCTTCGGTGGTTCAGTTCTTGGTATGGGAAGAACTGCGTACATTGTCAATCACGGACTCAGATGTAAAGATCAACTATACAAACAACTGCACCATACTGGACCAAGGACCAATACAGAATGAGTCCAATCTATAAATAGCTTTCTCATGAAAAAGAATATATAACCGCTTAACCGAAGAAAGGGAAGTTGCTTAGAAAATATCAGGAATGGTTTCTTTGGAAATATTTGGGTAAAAAAATTGCTTCTCGTTTGTAAAGTAGATTATGAAATTTGAGGGAAGCAAGTGGGAGAGAAAGACAAAAAGTGAATAGCACATGAGCATCTTAAGGCATACCAGATTATCAGAAAGCGAAAGACCTAAAGAGCACAAGGTCAAATCATGTCACACAAGATTTTCGTGATACTACTACTTGCCTCAAGTAGTTTGCAAACACCGGTTCTTTCTAATAAGCATATACTCCATGAATTACTTACATTCCATTTTCTAGAGCACCATGACATTTTCTCTGCCCACAAGATTCATTTGATGCAAAACTAGAGCAGGATGAAATTTCCAAATTATACTCCAGCTGCAAGTTCTTTACAGTTTGGCTAAACTGAATGTAGTGAGTAAGCAACACATGTAAGCAAGAACATCTAGATGGGGGATGGGGGAGATGATGCTGACCATGTCGGTGTGGAGGGCATCCCTGAACCCCTGCTCCTGCTTGGCTAGCACTTTGGCCAGACCACAACCCACAAAATCACTCGAGGGGCTTCTCCCAGGCGCTATCCTTCCCAGCACGACCCCTGCTCCTCCGCAAGAGAACACTGAACATTGGTACACAAGAAATATGAATAAAAGCAACTGATATATGAATAAATGCAAGCATGTTGATAAAAAATAAACTGGCTACTGTTCTCTACTCCATTACTCCAGAATAGTCGCAAACACAAGCATGCCATTAGTCCTTCTGCTATTAGTCGCAACAATACATCATATCTATTCCAATTTTCCACTAGACAACAACATCATGGCACATGCAAACAAACATGAAAACATGGAAATAGCATTAGAAAATCATCTGAATTTTTATGCTCGAATCAATGCCCCAAGAAATATGAAAACATGGAATTTAGCACCAGGAAACAAGAAAAAACTTGTTCAGGCCTAAGATATGATCAAGGCACCAGGACACATCATCTATATTACAATTAAGTACTCCAGTAATTGTTACTCCTATGATCAGCAGAAGCAAGCACTGAATAAATGGAGAGATGCATAATCAGAAAGCAAGATGAGCATACCAACAATGGATTGGAAAGGAGAAATAAAAGTGGACCTTTGGATGTGAAGGTCACCATGGTGGCTGAGACCCTGCCTTGTCGGCCTCAGCCTCCTCATGGCGGCGGTCACGTGCACGGGGAGCTAGGATCTGGAATGGGGAAGAAAACCGGGACGACCAGCGGTGGAGGACTCTGGTCGGATCTCCCCTCCGTCGGCCAACACGCGGGCAGGCGAGCTCGACGGAGCGCCGCACATCATAAAGCCAATGCATGCGCCTACCAGCATGGGGTCGTAGTTCGTGGGGCGATGTGGTTTCCTGGGCGTGAAGCGGAGGGGCCGGAGCTGCGGCGAGATGCGTCCATGGGGAGCGTAGCCTGGTGGTTGACGGAAAAAAAATTCTACGAGACCAGGTCTCACGGATTAGCAGGTGAGACCCATCCTGATGGATGACACGTGGCATTCGCAAACCATAAAACACCCGCCCCACCTTCACCTGAAATCAGGGGGAAGAGATTAGATGTTTTGTGATTTGTGAATGCCACGTGTCATCCATCAGAATGAGTCTCATGTGCATTATATGAGACCTGGTCTCATATAATTTTTTTCCGTGGTTGACTGGTGGAGTGCGGTGGTCTTAGGATAAGGGTGGACTGCTAATTGAAGGTGAAATAACCCGAGGGCTTGTTTGCAAAATAGTGTCATTAAATTGATGCTAACTTTCAACGTAATACACCAAACTTTCGCTTTCGCTAAATTATGAGTTCCAATGATCAATGTTGACGCTTAATTAGATTAGGAAGGTCATCACATTAAAATACGTAGAAGTGGTAAAAGTCCACATGCACAGGCGTGTATATATAAACACACACATGGTGGCTATGTATCTTTGCATCAGAAAAGTAGAAAAGTAATGGATATGTTACATACTATCAATAAGTATGCATGTGTTTAGTGGTGGAGGCAGGGATGCATAGTCTCGGATGTTGGGTTGGCTGGCTGCAGGCAAGAGTAAAAAGTTGTCATTGTTCATATGCATTTTACAAAGGAAATTAGGATGTTTGGGAGTGCCCGTGCCCTGGCTGGCCACCCTGCCTCCGCCACCGCATGTGTTGTTCATCATGAAGGTGTGTGTGTGAGTGGAGTCAGATAGGAAGGAGATGTTGAAGGCGAGGACGGCACATGGATGATGGTGCTAAACTGGGAGAGTATTGTGATGTTGATGTTCAATGGCAAGTGGCTGGTGCCCTGTCCGAGCTCATTGTCCTGGGCTTAACTACATTCGAACATGTTACAATCAGATAAACACCGCAACCGATGAGGACGAGAAACAGTATAAGTTGTCACACAGGTGGGATGACATGTTGAAATATGGATGTAGATCAGTATAGCATCTTGAGCAATGCTTTTTATAATAAAAACGTATGGCATTTTTTTCTCCCGTTGCAACGTGCGGGCATAGAAAATCAATCAATTAATGTACTAAAACATCTTAGTGATCTCTGTTTTTTTTTAAATTAAAACGTCCCTCCTTTAGTATATATGTTCACCACGGGATAGTTTAACATGCATCGTAGTTGTAGTGGATTCGTGGTGTGTGTGTGGGTTTGTGCGTCTAGGGGGTGGTGGTGGCTCGCAGTACACTACGAGTTGTGAGCCACCGTGTGGGTTGGCCGTTTTGTTAGGTAGGTGCGACATCAGAGTCGCGAATTCGTTATTTAAAATATTACACACCCCTTTCATACATACATGTTTTGGCCACATGCAGTTGATGATTATCCTACACGACACTCGATACTCGTGTGTGACGCTTTCTGTGGGCCTACCAAGTCATCTTCCATCACTTTGACGAACAGCCGGCATTGAGGTTAATTTGACCATCAAGGTAGAATCTTTTTTGTTTGTGTTATGATGGTATATAGTATGCGTCGAGGAGGTGGGAGGGGACTAGCATATATACTATATGTACGCGTCCGTGAACAAGTACACCTCATTAAGTGTCCAGACTTTTCGGTTTTCGAGGCACATGCCACATCAAAGTTGTGAAATTGGCTATTCAAACATCACACAACACCTCTTTGGGCCAGATGCATGCATGCGGTGGTTATCATAGCTAAGATACTCACGTGTGACGCTTCCATCTGTGGGCCTACGAGGCCATTGTCGATGCATGCATCACTTTGACCTACATCAGAAGAGGTTAATTAATTTCACCATCGAGGATGATTCTTTTTGGGTTGTATTACGGTAGGAGCATGTAGTATGCGTCGAAAAGGGGGAAGGGGACCATCATATGTAGTACGCTTCATGAACCTCGCTCTATGTGTGTGTGTGGGGGGTACGGTTTTTGAGGCATGTGGCACATCAAAGTTGTGCATTTTGGATATTAAACATATGTTTGGCCCACATGCAAAGCGATGGTGGTTGTCCTCTCGCACCCACTTAAGCAGTTATCAGCGCTATCAATGTTTTCCATCTGTGGGCCCGCTTGGTCCATCACTACTTTTTTCCTGACAACGAGAGAGGTTAATTTGACTTAGGAGGGGATTATTATTATTTGCTTGTAATACGGTATATATATAGGTCATGCTCTGGGATGACATGATACAGTTTGAGCACACACACATGCATGTGTACGCATGAATCCCTCCTATCGAGTCGAAGTGGCTAGTACAACGACACGTCATGAACCAATCTCGCTCTGTGTGGGGACTGTACGATTTTCGACGCACGCGCCACATCAATGTTTTGAAATGGTATTCAAACATGCATGCACGCATTACCTCCATACATATGCATGTAGTGGTTGTCTTCGAACAGTACACTCCCTGGCGTGGTTCTCGGCGACAAGCCTATATACCTTGACCGACAACAAGATAGGTTACCATGGAGGATTCTTCCTTTGGTTCGTGTTATCGTAGTATAGGTCATGGTGACATTCAGTCCTAGTTAAGTTTGAGTGCATATACTATGCACGCATGCACACATGAATCCCTGTCGTCGGCTTGAACTGTGGTGTAAGATACATATGCATCGTCAACCTAACCCTCACTTAGGTGCGGGGATTTCTAGTTCGAAATCACGGTGCCACATCAAAGTTGTTCCATTGTGTATTCAAAAACTCACCTCTCCATACATATGTTTGGGCCACACGCATGCAGTGGTTGTCTTCAGGCACTAGCTACTTGCGTGATTATTGGCGAGCTAGCCCATCTCTGGGGTCGCATGGACAACCATCACTTTGACCAACAACAAGAGAGAGGTTTGTACGAACAAGGTGGATTATTCTTGGTCCGTTTTACGATCCATCTTGGTGAGATGCCTCTCTGGCCCACCGACTGAATGTGTGTGTGTGGGGGGGGGGGGCTGCTACTTTGCACTTTAGTAGGTGAACCTTGGTTGGGGGGGCATGCATTCATAGCTTAGGATTCCATTCGCGCCGACACGAGGGGGGCTGCAAGCTACTTCACACTTTGCTAGGTGAACCTCGGTTGGGGAGGCATGCATGCATAGCTTAGGATTGCCGACATGAGGGAGGGGCAGCAATACCATGTGCTTTGCGAGATAGGTGCCACATCAAAGTTGCATTTGGTACTTGAACATCAAACCACCCTTTCATACATAAATTTGGTCCACATGCAAGCATGTTTGTGTTCCGACCCTCTCCCACGTCATTTTTCGCCAAATTTATGAACATTAGACATGTCAGATGACGCAACAGACACTGTTCACTCAAAACTAACCATGTGCCACACTGGTGCCCCTGTGACGCACACATTTGCATAGTACATTGGGCTCCACGAGGCTTCTGCTCTCAAAACTATCTACTCGCCTGCAGCTTTTTTCTGTTTGATAACACACAGTTATTGTGTTTCGACCGTGTGTGATGTTTCTTGTTCCCAATCCCGCCAGCATCCCTCAAAAATATCTGCCCACCTCGAGGGTTTTTCTGTTTCATAACACACAGTTGTTATCTCTGGACCGTGTGTGATGCACCATCATCAAAAATTTCAATAGCCCCGGCATTTCACTTCCAAGTAGTAAAATTTTCAGTACCCGCATCATTTCCTCAAACACCCCCACCCCCCTCCACACACAAACACACACACACACACACACACACACACACACAAAACATCCTCGGGTGCACGCACACACACACACACCCTCCCTCACTCAAAACCCTAGGAAGGTCCCCACCGCCGCCACTGCAGCTATCATAAGGCCTCCATTGTCAACATCTTCCGGTTTGCCCATGTAGCTTACCCACCAATCTCCATACCCAGGCCGCCCTGCGTTTCTTAGATGACGCCTGAAAAACGCCCCCTTTCCCATAGATCCCCATCCCCCACTCCAGAGTGTCACAACCTAAGCCCGGCTATGCTTCCTATGGAGCTCGAGGAGCGACTGGCCCAAAAGAGGCGTATCAAGGTCAGTTCGCCCGATGTCGCCGAGGAAGCTGACGACCATTACTGGCCGCAGGCACTCAATCAGCGGGCTAGACTATGCGGGTATGTCGCCGACGCCGACTACGACATCGAGGTCGTCGACAGCGACGGCCTGAGGAGGGCTATGTCACAGGTTAAGTGGCCCACCCCGACCCATTGGGTTCAACCATCATCGATCTCGTCCATGATCCCGCTGCTGATCTCCTCTGGCTCGCTATCAAGAATTTGCCAGCCTACATCGCCATCGAGCCCTTTTTGTCATTTCTTAAGGACACATTCTACGACTGTGGCTTGGGATCCGCAGCTTCCAAGTCAGACCTCATCGACGGCGACCATGAGGAGGGCACCCTCTCCGGCTCTTCCAAGGGGAAAGACCCATCTGCTCTTCCAAGGGGAAATACCCATCTGCTCTTCCAAGGGGAAAGAGCCCGTCTGTGACATCATGGAGGGCACCCTACAGCCATGCTCTTCCAAGGGGAAGGAGCCCATCTGCGACAACATGGAGCGCAACCAGGGTCCATGCTCTTCCCACGGGAACGAGCCCATCTGTGACAAGTGAGGAAACCCATGATTTGTTTTGCCGTGTCTCTTCACAGGGGGGAACCCATGATTTGTTTTGTCGAGTCCCTTTTATAGTGTAGTGAGAATATGTCTAGTTTTAATTGCTATATTTGGTTGTTTCCAGTATGCCTTGTTTATTTCAGTTTTTCACAATGTGATGCTCTATCACTACTAGGGAAAACCCTAGTAGTAGCGCTGGTTTTGGTGCTATCAGTAGCGCGGGTAGCCGCGCTACTACTACGGTGCTACAACTAACAGTTAGTAGTAGTGCTGTTTAGACCCGCGCTACTACTATTGACAATATCAGTAGCGCTTTTCCGGAATGTGCTACTATTAAGTAGCTATAGCGCTTTTCTGTTCCCGCGCTGCTGATGTATCTTTCACCATTTTTTTCTGCTTCCTACCCCATTTCAACAAACTACAATTTCACATATACCAGATAACAATATCATTAACCACAATACCATATAGTCATACAGTAGTCATACAATATCATAAACATTATAGGTACTCATATGTAGTCAACATGCATATTCACATGAATATAGCATATATGATAAGCAATACTAGGTAGTCTTACAGCCAAACATATATACTAGTTCTACTAGGTATATATAGTCATACAGCCACACACACATATGTAGTTCTAGATGATATCGATGACGATCATCATCCTCAGGCCTGGGCGGTGGGTGTTCCTGATAGTAATTATGATGGCCTGTCCAACACAAAGATTCTTACATACGAGGAAGCTCTTCCACCCAACCGAGCTTAAGTGTGTGCGATCGTCCGTGTCCACACCGTAAGTACAGGTGGTGACGGAGCCCCTTGCGGTAAGGCGTATGCCAGCTGAGACTTCTTCATCAGGCTCGATACCACAACTCACAGATAGGCTCTTTGGCAATTTCTGAATAAAAAAACATATCAATTAATAAGTAGCCTCGCACATACTCTTGCAAATATATTTCTACAAAGTATATATTTCTACACTATTAAAAGACACAGTACTATACATTTCTACTAAGCATGAATTCTACTAATAAGTATGGATTATCTACACTATTAATAGTTCTTTGGATTGTACACTAATAAGTATGTCATCGGACTCTACACTAAAGCATATCATCGCATAGATTCCACACAGCATATCATTGGACTCTACACTAAGCATATCATTGGATTCACTAAGCATATCATCAGATAATTTGCATTTGTAGAAAGAAAATATCTATCTAATTTGCACACCTGCAAAAGCAAACCCCCAACCCTCACAAGAAGATATAAATCTAATTTGCACACCTGCAAAAGCACACCCCCAAACCTCACAAGAAAATATAAATCTAATTTGCACACCAGCAAAAGCACATCCCCAGCCCTCACAAGAAAAAATGATAAGAAAATTCGATAAGTCCAACATAAAGAACTACTATGAGCATGAAGATACACAACACATCAACTCCAGTAACTTACCTAAAAAGGCTATCGCCCCCCTTTATAAATAAAGCAAACCGCCATGAGCACATACAAGGACTAGTTCAGAAGCACACACCCAAGAAACACAACAAATAAGTTCAGAGGTACTGCTGAGGGCACAGCTCAACAAGCCCAAAACACACACGACACACAAGATAGGCTCATCCGGGGCTAAGGCCGGAGAGCAAATAGACGACTAATCAAGCTCCGGTGGAGGCGGCGGTGGTGGCGGCGACAGACAGACGGCCATCGAGCGGAGATCGGCGATGAAGGCGGAGATGGCGTCCCGGTCTCGAGGGCGGCTAAGCGGCCGCTAGAGCTGCAAGTAACCAGACAGTTTGAAGAGAGTGTTAGTAGATCGTCGAAGAGGGGAGCGCTGAATCACGAGCTTATTGCGAATAGTCCAAAGCGTCCACGCGTGGACCCCAATCTCAAGCCACCTAATGTGGCGAGAGGGTGCCGGCGAGGCCTGAAGCTCGGAAAAGAGGTCAGGGAAGTTGGAGTGGCACCAATCCCCACCAACCGCCTCATGAAAGCATCTCCAAACAAATTGAGCAGATACGTAGGAGAAGAAGATGTGGTTCGAGTCTTCGGGGGTATCACAGAGGGGGCAGAGGCCGGAGCCCGGACCATTGCGCTTGCGAACCTCAACTCCCGACGGCAGCCGGCCACGGATCCATTGCCACAACTACACCTCAACTCCAGTAACTTAGCACTTGCTAACCAAATACTTGTATCAAAACCAATATCTACCAGAAAAAAAAAAGAACTACACCTCACTAAGCCGGTGCCTATTCCATTAGCATCCGAACTTTCCTATGAGGTAGTTAACAAACTACACTAGCACTTGAACTACACTATGGTCATGGTATGCCCTGTTACTTGAAAGAAGCTTGACATCAAATTTTGCTTTTAATTTGCTAGGGATGGCATAGAAATAGTAGTAATGAACTACAAGGCGCAAGAATAACTGAGTCGGAAACCCCTACACGGCCCCGTCATGGGCGTCCCCCTCCACGGCCCTGTCATTGGAGTGGCGGCGGCGACGGAGGTTGGG